>CM053417.1:96190155-96219090 GCA_028644305.1 Xerus rutilus
CTATACCGTTGGTCTACATGTCTATTTTGGTGCCAGTACCATGCCGTTTTTGTTACTATGGCTTTGTAGTATAATCTGAGGTCTGGTATTGTGATGCCTCCTGCTTCACTCTTCTTGCTAAGGATTACTTTGGCTATTCTGAGTCTTGTATTCTTCCAAATGAATTTCATGATTGCCTTTTCTATTTTCATATTTTCAGAGAGAAAAGAGAAACCTATAGCTAGTCCTTAAAAGTGATGAAGGCTTAAACGTTTTACGGATGTTCCAGCACATGGTGTCTTCCTGTCACTCAGTGCATTTTTTTTTTTTTTACTTGTTCTACAAGATTCAAGATTGATGTCATGGTGAACTTTTTTATTTTTGAAATATTTTTCCTAATTTTAAGTCTTGTCATCATGATGATGATGACCTTACACCTTTGCTATTCAAGTGTGGTCAGTGGATTTATAGCCTTGATGTTATAAGGAAATTTATTAGAAGTGTAGAATCTCAAGCCATGTTGCAAGTTGGAAGAATCAGAATATGCAATTTGATACCAAGATAATTCATATGAATGTGAAAGATGGAGAACAATAGGTGCAAAATGACAGGAATTATGAATAAGAGTTTATTTGATTTCTTATAAGATCCTTGGAAAATTTAGTCACATAATAAGTTGTAAATTAACAGTTTGATTATTAAACCAAAATCATAACCAATTGATTGAGAAGTGAAAACTTTTATCTAAGTTTAGAATTAAATGGTGGATAAATCACATTAATGATCCTAATGTGATCTTTAAAGCAATTGATGAATTTTTTTCTGGGTCAGTATATCACTTTGGGCAAATAGATTTATCATAAATGGCTTGTCATTTGAGTAGACATCTTATATCCACTCATCCATCACCTAGCATGAAATGTTGCTACAAATATGTGTATACCACCTATGTTATGATAGCAGGTCATAAATTGAGAGTGTGCTATTTATCATTCCTTTATGGTTGTCAGGCATATCACTCCCATAAACTTTTAATCATTCAATAAAATGAGTGGCTGAAGAAGGCTTACACAATGCTTCATTATGGCATTTAGTCCCTTATAGTGGCTTGAGATTCTTTTAAAATAATTTACTTGGTAGGTAATTTATAGGGGAACAAAGGCTATTAGAATTGTGACTTTTAAATATTGGTGTTATTTCTAATAACATGTTTTCAGAGCATTCTATTTTTGATTCCTAAATCATAACGCAAAATATGGGGAACTAAATTGGGGCAAAATGTTGCTACTTAGTGTAATCTAGTATAATTGGCTTGAACTTAATTGGATGGATTGGGACTTTGAATAGGGAAAGAGATATAAGTTAAAATAATGAAATCTAAAGGCTGTTTATAGGACAGTTTTTGGTTGGGCAAGAGAATATATTTACCTTCATTTATTTCCTTATGGCAGGAATTTAGCAGTATTTACAAAAATTGGATGAACTTTGAGAATAGTGTTTAGAAATATGTACAAAAATGCACTTCCTTGATGTCCAGATTAAGGTAAATTATGAGAAATATAGCTCTTACTTTAATTATTATTCTAGATTAGAATTTATTGGTATCTACAGGGAAAATCAATAATTAGTTTCTTGGTCATTTATTTAATGCTTACCATGTATAAAGAAATGTATAAAATATTTAACATGTTATTTCATTCAATCCTTATTGGAACTGTATTAATCCATTTTACAAATGACCCGGCATTTGGAGGTGGTAAGAACTTGCCCAAAGTCTTATAACTAAGAAATTAATAATTTATAAACTTTATATAATTAGAACTACCTAGGTTGACAATTTAATATTCTGAGCCACTCTATTATACCTATTATTTTTGGATTTTGCTGTTTCATTTATTTTTAACTGAAAGATTAATTAATATAAAGGAAAAAAAAGGAGAAATTCAACTATAAATTAGAAATCAGCTTAATACTTT
The DNA here is from genome assembly GCA_028644305.1 of Xerus rutilus. Lineage (NCBI taxonomy): Eukaryota > Metazoa > Chordata > Mammalia > Rodentia > Sciuridae > Xerus > Xerus rutilus. The sequence continues at coordinate 96,192,111 of CM053417.1, forward strand.
GCTATAAGACAGTTCAATGATTCTCTTATAAGATATGCTTTTGTTAATCTGCATTTTGTATGGCTTTCCTATTTTAAAGATTTAAAAGTCTCTTGATATTTGTTCTCTAAGACTTCAATTAACTTTGAAAATTTCTATTTAAGAATATTTAGATATTCTTAGAGAAACCTGCAGGTAGTTGAAATTTTTTATTTTACTTTGGTTAAGTGAACTTTCATAAAGTTGAAAAACATCATTTTAAAATATGTGAGACATACATTCTTAGGAAAATAACATACCAAAAGATAACTACATTCAACTTTTCTTATGAAAAGTTAAATCATTAGAATGATGAAAAATATACATTCTTCTTACTGGTTCTAAAAAGAAAGCATATGTGTCAAAAGTTCATTATAATATAGTAACTTCAATTAGTTTGCATTGTCTAATATTTGAATAATAAAAATAGTTTCAGATTAGCTATTTTAATACAACTGAATTATCACAGATTTTTAAATTTTATGTATATTTAGGAAAACAGTTAACTTTCAACTGGCTAATTACTTATAAAATTTGGCATTCTAAATATTTCTGAGTAACTGTGCATGAATTTATTATTAGAAAATAGTATGCATTTTCCTATTTTTAATAATTTTTTATCTATTTTTGTCTTTAAAAGGGTGCAATTCAGTATATTTCTAATGAGGCAATGTAGCTTTCAATAGCAGATGCATTTGAACGAAATCAAATGGAACTAAGCTTCACTAAAAAGCTTAGAGCAATAATCATCTCAGTACATTATTCAGATAGCTTAATTGAAGGTATTCAATGTTTGGAAGATATTCCATTTGAATGTGAATATTAAATACTTTATAAAGAGGGAGCATCATCATTTTTTTCAAATAAAGAAATCAAAGAACAAAATGGGATTGGTCCAGGGTAATACAATCAGCTACACTGAAAATGTCATGCACCTTTCCTGATGGTAAAAGCATAGTCATTATATGAGTGCTTCTATATTAGTTTTCAAAAATCTCAATAGTTATAATAATGTCAAAAGCATTCCTGCTATAGAATAACTATGCATGAAGAACTTTACATAAAACAAAAAGACATGTTAGCACAAAAGTAATGGTGATAGGCAGAACCTTCATTTTTAAGTACAGTGGTATCTACTAGCATAGTGGTGCTCAGGATTGAACTTGGGTCCTTCTGTATTTGAGGTAAGTGTTCCACCACTGAGGCATGCCTGTAGCCTCCTCACTAGTATTTTCAGCAACTTTATCGAGGTATAATTTACTTGCTATAAAATCCATTCATTTTATTTTTTAGTAAATTTATGAAGTTGTGCAATTATAAGAGTGGTGAAGTTTTAGAATATTTCTATCACATTAATATTCCTCTTGACCAGTCATAGTTAATCCCTATTCCCATGTCCAGCTCTAGGAAACCACTAGTCTAATTTCTATATCCATAAGTTAGCCATTTCTTGACATGTCATATAAATGTAATCATAAAAAGTGTGGCTTTTTGGGACTAGCTTCTTTCACTTAGCCTTATATTTTCAAGTTTTATTTATGCTGTACCATTTATAGTACTTCTGTTCTTTTTGTTGCTAAATAGTATCTAATTTTATGGATTTACCTCAGTTTGCTTACCCATTCACAAATTGATGGCTACTTGTGTTACTCCAAGTGCTTGGCTATTTTGAAGCATGTTTCTATTACTAATAGTAGTTGGTCATGGTGGTATCTATAGGCAGAAACTGAGTGCCATTATTAGTGATGCTACTGAATGTAGAGAGGATGGAAGAATATCAACCATCATTATGGGGTTTGGGAATTACGGATAGGGTAGTGTAAACAAAACAGAACAATTCATTTGGTTAATGGTGGTTAGTGAAGATTTTCTCTCATGGGAAAAGTACAAACCAATACATTTTTCAATAACTATTAGGCACCTACTCTGTGTCAAGTAGTAAACTGAGATATTTTAGTGGGTTATAGGATAGAAAATTATTAAATGAGCAAAAAGATAATCTAGGTTCTCTGTATAAGAACCATAGGAGATTTTTCAAAATCATTTTTGACGGGTTAAAAAAAGAGGAAAGTTAATGGAAACGCGTAATTCATAACCTACTTACAAGATATGTGTTTCGGATAGTTTTTCCCCCTTTCAGAAAATGTGTCCTACTTCGTATTTGTATAAGTATCTACTTGAGATCCTCTAGGGAGGCACTTTTACAGGAATGGTCCATGTAGATACTGTAACATGGTTGTCAATTCTGTTATTTACGATAAAGCAATTCCAAAATGTGCTCTGATGCTTATTTAATCAAATTATCAGACAGCTTGTGTTACCTTGTAAGCTTTAATATGACTCTTTCTTCCTAATACAAAAAAGCCAAATGATTATCCCAATAATAGAATGTGATAATGTACTTTATTGATAATTTGGTTTTCAGATGATTCATTAAACTCTACTGGTTACTTTGTAGCTAAGCAACAAGGCCTATAGTAAGACACCTGATTTGCTCAAGAGAAAGAAACGAGAATGCTTGCTGTTATCCTTATTGTGTTCTGAAATTATATTGAAGTTTATAGATCAGTCTCCCCAAAAATATATTCAATAGAACAACAGGTCCATTAAATGCCCATGATAAAATAAAAATCTTTGATTAAGTAAGCTTGGACAATATTGTATATCACCATTATTACAAAGGTACAATGTACATTGATTTTTCTGAGAGATTGCTGAGAAGAAATATTAAACTGGATATTTCCTAGTATTTTCCAAGTTTGTTTTATGATGGAATTGTTGTTATATATGTTTATTGATATGTATAACTATATCTATTTATCTATGTATCTATTAATAGCTGTTCTATGAAAGTGGTAATCTGTGGAGCATTCATGGTAAAGGTTGGTTAGAGCTAAGAAATGGATGGGAGAAAATTATGAATTGAACATTATTAAATGAACATAATGCAACCTACATGTCTGTTATATGTCCTGTGTCTGGATGTGAAGGAAGGGGGATAGAAGAATCATATTGTTTCTCCCTATTGGTTAACAAGGAGATCCAGGGAAGTCTTGGTATCATATATAATGAGCTCTGAAATCAGAAAGCATAGCATTTAGGATTTTATTAATTTCCTGCGTTTGTATTTACCTGTTTAGGAAGAAAGATTCTCTTTTCACCAAAATATTAATCCTCATGCTAGAATTGTACTCAGAGATTTTAAATTATAACTTCCTAACTATAGTTTCTCAGATGATCATTTATCTGTAACATGATCATATTAAGGGTACATAGTCAATACAAACATTATCTGTACCATGATCATGTTAAGGGTGCATCTTTATAAGGTTGTAATGTTACTGTGAACTGAACTGCTATGAACATTGGTGTGGCTGCATCAATCTACTATGCTGATTTTAAATCCTTTGGGAATGGATAAAGAAAATTTGGTGTGTATACACAATGAAATATTACTCAGCCATAAAGAAGAATGACTTTGACATTTGCCAGCAAATAGATGGATCTGAAGACTATAATGCTAAGTAAAGTAAGCCAGTCCCAAAAAACCAAAGGTGTAATGTTTTCTCTGATATGTGAAAGCTGACCCACAATAAGCAGGGGTAGTGGTGAAGGGAAGAATAGAAGTGCAGTAGGTTAGACAATGGGGAATGGAGGGAAGAGAGGGGGATTGGAAAAGGAAAGACAATGGAATGAGTCTGACATAATTTTCCCATGTACATGTATATGAAAACAGCACAGTGAATCTTACCATCATGTACATCCCTAAGAGTGGAATTCTAACTAGAATAAGAAATATTCCATGATTGTATAATTGTATCAAAATGGATTCTGCTATCATGTATAACTAAAAAGAACCAATAAATTAAAAAAATTATCCAATGATTTGATTCATTAAGAACAGTTCCTGGCACTATTGAACATTCAAACATTAATAACTCATATTATAATTATGCACTCTCACAAAAATGGCCACACATTCACTTTATAAAGAGAACAATTAATTGTGTCATTTGTCCTAGTCATTGAAATCTTGTAAGACCTGCCCTACTTCTAAAACAACACCAGTATTTTCTCCCAGGATGTGGGCACTGGTTTTAATCCCTCATAGCTTCCCTTATGCCATCCTTCACCCTCCCATCACTCCTCTTTGCTACCTTATTGATCTCCCTTATACTCTTATGATGTCCTTTTTTGTGTTTTTTCCTTCCTTCACTTACTTTAAATTTCACATATGAGAGAAAATTTTTGGTTTTCTCAAGTCTTGATTATTTCACTTGATACTATGCTCTCTAGTTCCATCCATTTTCCATAAAATGACATAATTTGTTCTCCTTTATGGTTGAGTAAAAATTCATTGTTTATGTATACCACATTTTAGACTCTTTTTAGTTTGATATAATACAATTTCATATTTTTTGGCTTTTGTTGCCTGTGCTTTTAGCATTTTATTTTAATCAATATCCAGTCTAATGTCTTGGAACTATTCTTCCAAGTTTTCTTCTAGTAGTTTTACATTTTTAAGTCTATGTTTAAGTTCTTAGTTCATTTTGACTTGGTACTCATATAAGAGAGACTATTCAATAGACTCACCATCTATTGAAGAGACTTTCTTTCCCCATTGTCTGTTTTTGGCACCTGTGTAAAAAAATCAATGGACACTAGATATGAGTTTATTTAGTAGCTTCCTATCATATTACTTTGGTTAATGTATCATTTTAATGCCAGAACCATGATGTTTGGACTTCTGTAACTTTGTAATATGATTTAAAATTCAGTATTGTGATGCCTCCAGCTTTGTTCCCTTTTCTTGAGATGGCTTTGGCTATTCAGGGTCTCTTTGGGTTCCATTTGAATTTTAGGATCATTTTCTATTATTGTTAAGAATAATGGCATTGGAATATTTTTAAGATTTTTTGGTTGTTGGACCTTTGTTTTATTTATTTATTCATTTATTTAATTTATTTTATGTGGATTGATCTATCTATCTATCTATCTATCTATCTATCTATCTATCTATCTATAGTCCTGAGCCTAATGCCTCACACATGCCAGGCAAACACTCTACCACTGAGCCACAACCCTAGTCAAGGCATTGAAATTTTGATGGAGATTACATTGAATCTGTAAATCACTTTGGGTAGTATGGACATTTTACCAATGTTATTTCTTCCATCATACATACACTGAATACAGGACTAATATAAAAACATTCAAGGAACTAAAGTATTCAATAACAATAAAACAAATACATAAAAGATCTTCTATACATATCAGAAGAAGGCATAAAAATGGCTAAAAGAAGAAAAATATTCAACATCTCTAATTGTCAGCAAAATGCAACTTAAAATCTCATGCCTGTTAGATTAACTATTATCAGAAAATGAAAGATTACTAGTGTTGGTATAAATGTGGAAAAAAGGAAACCTTGTACACAGTAGTACTGTAAATTAGTACAGCTCCTTTGAAATAGTATGGAGGTTCCTTATAAAACTAAATGTGGTATTATATTGCCCAGCAATATCACTTCTGGGAACTTATCCAAAGGAATTGAAATCAGTATATCAAAGAAATGTCTGCATTCCCACGTTGACTGTAGCACTATTCACAATAGTTGAGATGTGGAATTAACCTAAGTGCCCATCAATGGGCAAATGGATTTTTCAGTGTACTGTATATACATAATGGAACACTACTCAGTATTAAGAAAAAATAGGAAATTCTGTAATTTTTGAAAACATGGATGAATCTAGAAACATTATGCTAAGTGAAATAAGCCTAGCACAAAGTCATATACCTTATCATCTCACTTATATTTGAAATCTAAAACGTTCAGCCTCAGAAGTAGAATAGAGAAGTATTGCCAGAGTATAGGGATTAGAATGGGAGAGATGTTGATCAAAAGGTACAAAGTTTCAGACATGAGCAATAATTTCTGGTGTTCTATTACACAGAGTGGTGATAATAGTTAATATACATTTCAAAATTGCTAAAGATAATTTTAAATATTTTCACCAAAAGAAGTGATAGATATTTGAGGTGATGGATATGGTTGGTCATGCCACAATTTGGCATGCAAGAAAACATCACTTTGTACCTCATAAAATGTTTCAATTATTTGTTAATAAAATATGAAACAATAAAATTAAAAGGAATACAAAACAAAACTTCTCTAATAATCTCAAATTTATAACAAGATATGTAGAACATTTCCCTATGTAAAGCAGATTTTTATTTTCTCCATAACTAATGACTTTGATCTTTTTAATTGATTCTTTTTAGCTATATATAACATTAGGATACATCTTCTCATACACACAAAAGCATGGAATATAATTTGCTATAACTCAGTTCCTAGTACCCACTCGTGGCTCCTCTCCCTCTACTCTGTTGGTCTTTCTGCAATGAGTTGATTTTTCTAATTGTAAGTCTTAAACACACATACTTTTTCTTCTGTTTTGTCATCTAGATCTGAAATACTTCTGATATTGGGAATATCTTTAACACTTTTGGAACAGTATTTAGCATAATACTTAGTATATAGAAGGTGCTCACAATATATCTTTCATAAACCAACATGTTAATCTGCCATTTTCCTTTTTTAAAAGAAATTTGTGTTATCAATGGTTGCCAAAAGAGTAAGATTAACCTCAATTATGTGTGCTTTAGTTTTTTAGGGGAATAAAGTACATATGCTGAAATTAGAGTATGATAATACATAGAATTCTATGTTTAAACTGGCATCCCATCAGGGTTATATAATTAAGGGAAAGAAGGTGGCAAAGTTCCTAGTGATACAAACTGGGAAACTAATGAACCAAAGTGGCTTTTCTGCTGTTTTCTTGTCATAAAATTAGAGGTCACATACTGTACAGTTTGTGATCTTAATGATCATGGTGATTTTCCTGGAAAAAAGCTATCCATATTTTCTCTTGTATATAGTAATAGCCATAATATGGTAATTATTTATCATAGTTAAATCTGAGAATCTGGGTAGCCACTTGAAAATATTAATGCTGTGAAATATATTAGTACATCAAATTCTGAAGGAACAATATAGTCACGTATGACTTAATGACAAGGATATATTCTAAGAAATGTGTTGTTAGGTAATTTTATCCTTAGTCAATATCAGAGTATACTTATATAAAACTAGATGGTATTATTCAATAATTTGACAAATTATTTTATATGTTGGCATACACCTTAATGTAATTATAAAGATATACTATAGCAAACACAAACTGGTAACCTAGTTGTATAATTTGTGATATCAATGGTTGCCAAAAGAGTAAGATATTATCGCTGTCAAGTTTATGTATTATGTGGTGTACATATTTGTATGTATTATTTTATATGACTGGCAGTATAGTAGGTTTGTTTACACCAGCATAATCACAAACATGAGCACTGCATTGTGCTATGACATTAGGATGATTACATGAGAAGTACTTTTTGCCTCCTTGGTAATCTTATGGGACTCCCATCACATATGTGATCTACCATTGACTGAATCATGTGCTATGTTGCAGTAGTTTACATTCAGGGCTGGGCAACTCTCTCAGTGAACCTGTTTGTCTTTCCATAGAGGCTAAGATTTCTGCTAGAGGACTGATAAAAGAATAATAATAACTGGATTAGGAGGACTTCTTTCCACATTCCAAGGACTTGTCAAGTGCTTCATATGCGTTACCCAAATCAGTGCCTACATATCTTATAAAAATATTTCATCTTTCACATTAAAGAAAGTTTAGAGAAGTAACTCCTCCAAAATCATCTGGATAATTAATGGAAAAGCTAAAATCTGAGCTCGTATCTGCATAAACATGTACAAATGATGAACTTGTCTGTATTTCAATTAATATTAATTGGACAAAGCTATAACTTGAAAAGAGTGCTGCATAAATCAGAATTTAGAAGGCATACGGTCTACATCTGGCTTTGTAACTTAATATCTTTGTAAGCTTGAATAATGTCTTGTACTATGAGCTTCACTTTCTTTACCTATGAATTGGCTATGATATAGCTCCTGTGATGTATCAAATATGAGTCTGTGGTCATAAATGCTAAACATTTCAATCTCTCCTGACATTAAATACAGATAAAGAAAAATTAAAAATTCAATGTATATGGAAGTGTATTTTATATTATGAAGCATTATAAAAGTTGTTTTTGAAACCTTTACTCCTATAATCTTGCTTTCTTCCAAATAAACTTTCAAGGAAGATTACTACTAGTAGTAATGAATAGCTAATTGTTATTCAATATTAGTATGTTCCTGACAATGTTGCACATAATTGACATGAAGTTAATTCATTTAATCATCTCAACAACCCATGAAGGTTGATCTTTGTAACATATTAATAAGACATAAATATAAAGCAACTAACCCTAGGTTACAAATCTGGCAATGACATGATTGTAACCCAGACAATATGGTTTAGTTATTAACCAAGATTTACTGTTTATATGATTCATGATAAAGTCATGTGGACATTATGTTGTGGTAATGTCTGTAACTAAGGAATCTTTACATAAGTCATACTATATAAATTCTGCTATTCTTGACCTTCATGGAAAATCAAACTTTCTTAGGATAAAGTTTTTTTTTAGTATGTTGAATTGAAAAAGTGTTTATTAGAAATGGCTATTTAAAGCATATATTACATAAAATGCTGTCAAATATGGAGGGATACACACATATGGGTAAGAAATGGAAAGGCATATGAAATAAATACTCTTTGTCACTATAATGCTGATATTCCATAATATCTTTTCTGCTCTTTTTGTTACAACCTCTAATTGTTAGCATCCCTCCTCTTTGTCCTCAGTTAACAGTACCATTATCTACCTGGTCAATTAAACTGGAGAATTCAGAATCCTCTTTAGCTTACTTGCCACCAAATATTGATAATATTGACGAAATGACTTCCAAATGTAGCACTTTACTACCACTGTAGTTGACATCCTCTGTGTTTTTTTTTTCAATTGTGTATTGACAAATAATAGTTGTATACATTTACAGGGTAGAGGGAAATGTTCTGATTTATGAATACAATGAGGGATAATTGTCAATGTAATTAACATATGCATAATCGGAAATACTTATTCAAAAGACAAAAAGTTTGTAAATTAATTACAGCTTCCAGACTATACTCACAACATCTCCACCAGGGCCATATCCTTAAAGCCATATGTGGTCTCCACTTCCACTTCAGTATCTTTGTGGTGTCTCCTCTCTTCAGGACAAAAATTAACCTCCTTATCATGGTATGCAAAGCCTTTATATTCTAGCCACAAACTTCTCTCAATGAATTTTATATTCTTTATAAATCTGGTAGCACTGAATGTGATCTCTTTTTTTGAATACCTCATGTCTTCACGTGCCTCTAAACACCAATTCTTACTCTTCATTCTGTTTATAATCCCTTTCTTTCTCTTGAAATCTGCAATTCTTTTTTGAAGCCAGACCCATAGTTTGACACCTCTCAGATTTTTGCTTTGTCCTGCCACCTCCCTCCCAAGTAGATGTTTACACACTCTCCTGAGCTCTCTTAGCACTATATCTTTATATAAACATATTTCAGAACAATTTTAGATTTACAGAAAACTCATGTAGTGCAGAGTTCCAACACCTCATGCCCAGTTTTCTCTATGAACAACTTATAGTAACATGGCACAATTGTCACAAATAATAATCTAATATTGATACGTTATTAGGAAGTCAAATCCCTATTTCACTCAAATTTTCTTAATTTCCCCCTACTGTCCTTGTTATGTTCCAGGATCACACACAGGATACCATATTATATTTATTTGCCATTATTTCCTTAGAGTTCTCTTGACTGGGATAGTTTCTTGGACTTGATTCTGTTATTTATTAGCCTGAAAAATTAAGTATTGTTTAGGTGTTTTGTAGGATGTTCCTCAGTTGGTATTGAGCTTATCTTTTTTGTCATGGTAATATTGGAGTTAAGAGGTTTTGTTTTTGCTTTTGTTTTTGTTGGAGAGGGGTAGATCACAGAAGTAAACATCATTCTTCATTGCATTTATCAAGGGTACATGCTATCAAACATGACTTAGGACTGTTCATGTTGCTTGCCCTTGATAACAGAGCTGAGGTATAGTGATTGTTAGATTTTCCACAATAAAGTCATTCTTTTTAATACCCTTTCTATATGGTCTTTTTGGAAGGAAGTCATTGTGAGCAGCCCATACTTATGAACTGAGGAATTTTATTCTAACAATTTAAAGCCAGATTATTTACTAAATAAATTATTTAAAATTCTTCTGCACAGTATATTTGCTCACTCTCATGCATTTATTCATTTATTTCATTAAGACTCATGGATATTTGTTTTATATTTGTGTTTATAATCTATTTTTTTTTCCAAATTTTTCAATCTTTCACCATTGTAAGCCCTTTCAGTTATCTCCTGTGTTTCTCTGACATGCCCACGTGAATGTGTGTTAGTGTGTGCTAGGGGGACAATTCTTTACTTTATATGTCTAAATTTATATATTCCCTATCAACCTCTACTAGAATTAATCATGTCTCCAAGAGGCCCTGGTTCCTTTTATTGGAGAATAGTATCAGAAATTAAGATGTGAGTGCTGGGACCCGATATTATATTTGTTTCTATTATATAACACACTTCATGTTATGTCTTATTTTTCTTTGCCTTTAGACCAAGGGCTTACAATAGTCATACTCTCTTGTATAAGAATACAATCTTTAAAATATGTATTCTTGCATTCTTATTTAGTTATTTCATGGATTCATAGTTTTTCTATATAACTACAGATTATCAAGTCATTCTTCTGAATTATTTCATACATGTCTTATCAGACTATATATATAGCCTTTAGGTGTTATCACTCTAGGGATGAGTTCTATGCCTTTCTCTATTCCAACTTCTGTTTTATTACCAAAATTTATCTGTTCCCTATTCACCTCTTTTAATAATGGAAATGAGGGATTGAATATGAAACTTTGGCTGTGACTCACTTTGGATTGTTCTCCAGTATATAACATAGTGTCAGTTGTGTATAGTATAAATAGTAGATTTAAGTTAACTTCAGTGATAATCATCAATTTTAATAATATGCTTTATTTACTAACTAGCTTATACAAAAACATATGGGTGTTAGTATTAGCTCATAAAATTGAAAACAATTCAGGCAAGGCTAGATACAGTGCCTCAAAAATATAGTAACAATTTTTTCTCTTCCTCTCATCTCTCTACTTCCACTGATTACATTTCTATATTTGCCATGTCCCTCATTGTGCTTTGTAAGTATACGACACGTCATATTCTCTTTCGTAATATAGCCATATTTTTACTAATATTCAACAACTGAACAGTTTCCTGAGGGCTTACTTTGTATTTCTGATTTATTCATGCATCTCCTCAAAATGAGAAAAATTATTATAGGCATCTATGTGTTACATTTTCCATTTTCTTAAAACCTCAAAGATAAAAAGTAAATTTCAGAAACAGAAAAATTCTGTGTTGCCTATATATTATCCATCCAAACACAAATATGTCACTATGTCTAAGGTGTTGGAGTATTATGGTCATTTGGATATCATTCTATTTGAATGTGCCTGAGCTCTATTATTTTATTCACTCCTGGAAGCTGACAAAATCACAATGCGTTGCAAGTTTTTGATTAGGTCTGATGGTTCTGTTTTAGTTACAGCTTCAATGTTTTCTAAAATTTTCAAAATAAGGTATTTTTAATTCCACATTTTTGAGCCCTGATCATCAATAATATACTAGTGTATCTATGGGCTTGTAACCAACCATCTCAAAACTTGGTAACTCTAAGAAAATAGTTATTTCTCAGTTTTTTCTCATTTATCTTCAAGAAATGGCTCTTCCAGGTAGGAATCTAGTGGGCAGCTCTTCTTATGTCTGGGCTTCCTCACAAATCTGAGAATCAGCTGGCTATCACTTGACTTAGACTGGCCTCTCTGAATTCAAAGACTCAGCTCTGCTTCATGTTCTTCACATACTACAGCAAGCAGGACAGGGTGTGTTTTCATATTGATGGTGGAGATGGAAGAGAGAGCAAGGCCCATGTGCAAGCCTGTTTGAATTCTTTGCTTGCACCATGTCTAATAATGTCCCATTGGTCAAAATAAGTTTCATAGTTGAACCCAATGTCAGTTGGCAGGGAAACTTGCTCTGTGACTAAAAGGAAATGCAAAATTGCATAGTGAAAGAGTGAAAGGTCTGTCTATGATGGGCTAACATTCATGGCCTTTAGTGGAGTCTGCCACAACCAGGTGATTAAAAATTGTGTCAAAGAGCTCCAATTGTGGAGGTGATCATTTAGTAGCAGAATAACAATAGTATAAATGTGAGTATATTACCATAGAGTATATGATGTGTCATTGACATTACAAAGCAAAATGAGAGAAAGAAAAATAGAGAAAGCATACCAAAATGGAAAATAAGAAATAATTATGGAGAAAATGATGTATGAGTTTATTTGTAGTTATATAATTTGAAGCAATTAAATGACTAATATTGAAAATTATATACAGTTTAGAATAGTCATTTAGAAATTCAGAATCCTGATTCTTTTGTTTGATACATTTTATTAATATATATTTAAATGAATTGAAACATCTCACTAGGTTACTAGTGGAACTTCTTTAGTAAATAAGATTCTTAGGAAAATAAGCTGCAGATGGGCATTTCAATTTATTTCTGCCTATTATACAACAGTAAGAAATGGAGTGCTTATAGACAGTGGTTCATTGTTCTGTAAAAATTTTGACACAGATTACTACGTGTATATTTGTATATTTTAGACCTCATATTTATTTGCCTTTCTGTGATCATGAAACCTCTATATTACAGTTTCATGGAACTATAAAGCTGCTTCTACACATTTTGTGTTTATTGAGCTGCTTCTTGGTACTCAGCATCCAGGTAGAAATCAAATATCAAAGTATCAGGAAGTATGTTCTCATTTTCTAAAATGTGAATGGGTTTAGTTGAAGTATCTAGAACAAAAACATCAATTAAAATGTCCACAAATCTAATATACCACTTTCAGCTCTCCCTGTGAACATTTCCTTTCTTTCTGTTCTTATTTTTTGTCCTGTCATTAGACATCCACAAACTGAGATTTGACCTAATTGGTGATATATCCCTCATGATTTTCCCAAAAAGTTAGTATCTTTCTTGATTTAGGTGAGGAGAGTTCTGAACAGAGACCTTTATCTTCATACTGAAGGTGGAATTTCATGTGTGACTTCTGCAAAGAAAAGAAACTAAGAGATATTTTAACATGAATTATTTATGTAATATATAGACTTGTATATCCACATGCCACTTCTAGCTAGAATCAACTATATCTCTAAGAGGCCCTTCCTTAAATGGTTGCATCTATATGATAGAATTCACAGAAATCGTCTTGCCATATAGTTCATACAGTGCCATTAAGAAATATCATCAATGAAACATTATGAGCGCTCAAATAATAGAAAACATGAAATACATGAAATATATGCATGTATATAAATTTAATGAAAATATGCATGAACATATATATCGCTTATAAAACTTTATATTTTGCATGTTCCTTTGTTTATAGAAAAATAGACCCTTCTAAAATAAGTAAATAGATTGTGTATTTTAGAAGATATTGGAAATATACAATGGAGGATAAATCTCTTGATTGTAAAATTCATTCTTTTAGAAAAATACCTACAACAGTTATACATAAATGGCTAAATATTTTCTTCTAATTTATTTTATCCTACTTGAGAAATGTCCAGTTATGTGTAAACTTCAGATTAAAAATAGTTTTTTCACACAGGTAACATAGGATTTTTTTCTTTAAACATCACCTTGCTTAGGTGTCCAAAAGAATAGCAGGGATTTGGAAAAGATTTTCATAACTGATCACTACCTTTAAAAGGAACAGGAAATACATTTTCATAATTTCCTTTCACAATGTTTTCTCACATGATTTAAGGAAAACAAGTTAGACTTGGGATGAGTAAAGTGTAAATATTAAAAGTATATTTTATTGTCTCTATATTAAGATCATTGCTCCTTATTTTAGAAACATTTCTATGGTTATTTCCATTCCTTTAATTTCTAGCTAAAGATGATTCAATTTCAAGGAAGCGGTAGACATGAAAAATGCCCTCCCTACTTTTGTGAGAGGAAAAAGCACCAAAAATTTTAGGAAGATAAATATGTTGATTAAAATATATCTAATATATTTTTGCATATTAATCTAAAGTAATTTATGTATATTTGAGAGCACAAAGATAAATTCTTTAAGATTTGGTTTGCTTATTAAATTACTATGCATTTTATATATAAATTCATTATGAATTTAGTTTTTAGAAACGTTGCTATAGACTGAGTTGAAATCTGCTCATCTTCAAACTATCTACAGTGTTTTATTTTTTGCCAATTTAAGAGAAACAGACCAGAACTGAAAGTGAAGAACTCATCAATATTATTGTAAAACAAAGGAAGTTATTATGTTTCATGAGTTTAATGCCCTTAATGCAGAATATTGTTTTTCAGAAAAAGACATTTTACAGTAGCAGGCAGACCAATCTCATCTTACATAATTTTTACACATAGAAATATACCTAATTATTTTTCTTTTCTTTTCTACCTCCATAAGTGATTTCTACTGCTTCTCATGTTGTTTTTTTAATCATGCTTTACAGGCTTTTGAAAACTAGGCATTGAGCAAATCTTCATCCTCTATTCATAGTGTCCTTTCCTTTCTCATTATATTAGGTATCCTTGTAAGGCAAAAGTATATTTTTTGCCATCTTAAGCTATTATTATTTAAAATATTATAACAATTTTTAAGAATATTTTATTTTCAGAAGACTGTATTAGGATTTTTAATTTCCCACAACAGAAACTGTGCTAACTAGCATCAATAGAAAAGGGATTAATAAAAAATTCTAGGCTGTGCACAGTGGTATTTGCCTATAATCCTAGTGGCTCCAGAGACTAAAGCAGGAGGATTGCGAGTTCACAGCCAGCTTCAGCAACTTAGTGAGGCTCTAAGGAACTGAGTGAGACCATGTCTCTAAATAAAATACAAAATAGGGCTGGGGATGTGACTCAGTGGTAGAGTGTCCCTGAGTTCAATCCCTGGTACTCTCCACACACCAAATTCTTGTTATTTCCTAAGAAATTCCTGAGAAATTTTGAAGGTGAAAAAAGTAGGACAGAAAGTTAGGCTTAGAGGGTACTCAGCACATGATGTATATATGTATGTGTGTGCAATTAGACACCAATTTTCCATTATAAAGTAAAGTATTAATAAGTGCATCCCTTATGAAAACAATTTGACAATAGGTTGTAAAGGGCCCAGGAATTCAAATCACAGAAATGAGATACAAGTTATTCATCAGTGATTTCTTAGCACAAACAAAAATTAGAAATAGTTTAAATATCTGTCAACAGGGAATGTTTTAGTAACATGATTTACAGAATATCTGAATTTCTTAAACTTTGCATTATAAAAAATAAGTTAGACTTAAAGTAAGGAAATTAGTTTTGTTTTGCTTGTCTTTTCTGAATTTCCAAGCAAGAAAATTTTCTGATACTTTTATTATTTTGAAAATTTTTAGACTTTATGAATTACCATCCTAAACATATCAGTTGAATATTAAATATTCCTCTAAGGCAAGCAACTAAGGGAATTATCATTTCCACTATTGCTTAATTGTTTATTTACTTGCAAAATATCTTTCTCTTGCCCTTCTAAATTTACTCTATGCCCTTTTTCATCCTGCCAAATTCCCAGGAGACTGATTTCAATGGCCTCTGTCTGCCACCATCTATTCTTGAGTTTCTGTTTGTGTGGAACCAATAGAAATCCCTGACAAGAAAAGTGAGCATTATTTTCCTGGCTTAGTCCCTGCTGATCTACAGTCAGCATTGTGTAGTTGTAGTGGCTGCATTTTTTTTCTTTTTCTTTTTTTTTCTTTTTTCTCCACAGTGGGAATTGAACCAACCCCCCGCCCCCCCTTTTTTAAATTATTTTGAGACAAGGCCTTGCTAAATTGCCAGGGCTAGCCTCAAGCATGTGATCCTCCTGCCTCAGCCTGCTGAGTAGTTAGTATTAGAGGCATGTGCCACAGGCACCCAGCTACATTTTTAAATTAAGTTTACAACTAGTGTTGTGTAGCCCCTTTTCCAAAGCTCATCTCACAGGGCTCCAGTATCACCATGCCTTCCCACTGGTCCTTTAGACCTAGGGGTATAAGGGATAAGGACTTTCTAGTATTACTAGGCCTTGTGTATTTTACAATACTTGTGGTTAATTTAACCCTATCCACCTCAGTTTATTTATCCCATTGTGTGTCATATCTATACTCTCAGGGCCATAGTGAATACAGAATATGTCAGAGCCAGGCTATTAACCCTAATATTTCCTACTATATCAAGCTTTATGTAAAGGGAAGGTTTTTTCCCCTTAATCACTACAAATAGGTTCTATTGTTGAGAGACAAAAATATGGTTTTGACTATTTAAAACATACCTGTGAATGAAAAAGTTTTCTTACAGCCAGAAAACAATGATTATTTTTACTAAATAGGCTACTTAGATTCTGTTGTTATTATCACTGATCTTGTCACTAGTTCCTTATTTTTATAAAATATTAATGTCACTTTGAGTGTAGTATGAAATCTTTATGGATATGAGCCAACATTTGAAAAAACGGGCAAACCAATGACATGAAAATCAAACTTCAATATGTTACATTAAGAAATGAACCTGAGCCAGGCGCGGTGGCTCAAGCCTGTAATCCCAGCACTTAGGGAGGCTGAGACAGGAGAATCGTGAGTTCAAAGCCAGCCTCAGCAAGGGCGAGGCACTAAGCAACTCAGTGAGACCCTGTCTCTACATAAAACACAAAATAGGCCTGGGGATGTGGCTCAGTGGTCAAGTGCCCCTGAGTTCAATTTCCAGTACTGGAAAAAAAAAAACACAAACTGTGCAGGAATAGAACAAAACAAAAACTCACTATTTTAATTATTGTAAAGAAAAAAAATCTGATAATTCTGATATGAGGCCAATCTTTGACCAAATCCAGTGTTATTTATCCATTATTATTTGTAACACTTCTTTATGCTACGTTCTTAGTGTACTTGTTGATATTTTGAGATGTATCTTTAGTAGAAAGATTGAGGGGTATATTCTATGAAATAATTAAACTTTTTAATATTCTTTTTAATTATGTACACCACCAGGATACATTGACATAATCAGAAAGGCATGGAACACAACCCGCTCTGGTTCAGTCCCCAGCACTTTCCCCCTTCCTGCTCCCTTCCTCCACTCCATTAATCCCTCTTCAATCCATTTATAGTCTGCTTTTTTAAAAAAAATCCTGTCATGTGGATATACCTGATGCCAGAACCTACCTTGTCACATCCATGCATGCACATATGTAAGTTGAGTCAGATTCATCGCACTGTTCTTCCCTTTTCCTGTCCCTTCTTCCTCCTCTTCAATTCCCTTCTGTTCTACTGATCTTTCTTCTCTTTTGATGAAATTACCTCTCCCCTTTTTTCCTCTCTTTTTGCCCCCTCCCCATTTTGGATTAGCTTCTGTATATCAGAGAAGACACTTAATCTTTGACATTTGGGGACTGTCTTATTTCACATTAGAGCTAGTTAAATGGCAAACCCATTGGTGGTTAAATCAAAATTGTAGCACCATAATCATAGGTATCTCTTACGTCAAATTTCAGAGTTAAATATTTGTTTTGCTAGGGAGGAGAAACATTCAAGTTGTTGATGGGGTTGGAAAAAAAATATGGATAGTGCTTCAGAGAGAAGGATAATTCATATAATTGTGAGAGTCAGATGATGAATTTGTAGCAGAGAGCTTTGCCTTTCATATATCCAGTAATTCTCTTCCAGGCTTTTCCAGGTTGTCCCTGAAAGCCAAAGAATGCTCTATACAACATGGTTTTAAATTGTAAATACCACAGTCTTCAGTACATAGTAGATATTTAATAAACAATTTTTAATAAAACAAATGATATAAATCATCAAGCAGGTCACCGGAGAAGAAGAAAGTATAATTAATACATGCAGGCCTACTTAAGCACATGATTGAGATTTTATTTTCATATTTTGACAAGCAGAGCAAATGGAGATGCAGTCAGTTAGAAACCAACTAATTACTGAAGAGACTGTAACATTCTAGGCCTGTAGGGCACAGAAAACTCTCCCACTAAATATGATATGCCAGGTTTCAAGTAGGAGAGATCATATGAAAAAATAAGTAATTCTTCAACAATATATTCTGGAACATTTAGTAGGATATTTCAAAAGGGTATTTCTTATATATTTATTAAACCAGTGGGGAGCAGCACACATAAATGACACATATTGAATCCATTTCTGCATAGGAATGAAATCGAAAGAAAATATAGTGCAACAAGGTTCTTTTGGTCTTTTTGGTTAAAGGATATTTATCTTTAGAGCTGTGGCTTGCAGCTTTATTCACAGAAATAAACATTATCTGGAGAGTCCTAGGGACTACCAACAGGGATGAGGAGATTGTGTAGCTGGCAGGATCAAGTACCCTTTCCTTAGCACGAGAGTTTGACTTTTAAAATTTAAAAAAAAACTCAATGAGGTAGAAGGATGAATGCATTATATTTCAAAAATGTAAGTCTTTTTTGTTTGTTTTTTCAGTGCATTTTTAGTTATACATGATAGTGGAGTTCATTTTGACTTATTCATAAATGCATTTATAATAGTTTTCTCCATTTAAACGCCCAGTACTTTCCCCTTACCTTCCCTTTTCCCTTCCCTGATGCCCTTCCTCTATTCTATTGGTCTTTTTTCTATTTATATGGAAAAATAAGATCTTTTGAAATGTATAGATGAAATCTGGCTAAGTATATTATCTCAAAAATTGTCATTAATCAAAATAGTGAGTCAATAGCACATGGAATTTTCCTTGAAATGCTTCTCACATTTTGAAATTCCTCTTTTTTTGTTTTTGAACATGGTTTGCTAATATTTTGAGAATTTTAAAATTTATTCTAATTAGGTATACATGACAGCAGAATGCATTTTGATTTATTGTACAAAAATGGAGCACAACTTTTCATTTCTCTGGTTGTGCATGATATAGAGTTGCACCATATGCACAGTCATACATGTACCTAGGGAGATGATGTCCACCTCATTCCACCATCTTTACTGTCCCCATGCCCGCTCATCTCCCCTCCCTCCCCTTTGACCAAAGTTCTTCCATTCTTCCTATGTCCCCTCCCCCATTATGGATCAGCATCCACTTATCAGAGAGACCGTTTAGCCTTTGGTTTTTTGGGATTGGTTTATTTCACTTAGGATAATATTCTCCAACTCCATCCATTTATCTGCACATGACATAATTTAATTCTCCTCTATTGCTGAGTAATATTCCATTGTGTATATATGCCACAGTTTCTTTATCCATTCATCTACTGAAGGGCATCTAGGTTGGTTCCACAGTTTAGCTATTGTGAATTGAGCTGCTATAAACATTGAAGTGGCTCCATCACTGTAGTATGCTGTTTCTAAGTCCTTTGGGTATAGACCGAGGAGTGGGATAGCTGGGTCAAATGGTGGATCCATTCTAAGTTTTCTAAGGAATCTCCATGCTGCTTTCCATATTGGTTGTACCAATTTACAGTCCCACCAGCAATGTATGAGTGTACCTTTCCCCCTACATCCCTGCCAACACTTATGGTTGTTTGTATTCTTGATAACTGCCACTCTGACTGGCGTGAGATGAAATCTTAGTGTAGTTTTGATTTGCATTTCTCTAATTACTAGAGATGTTGAACATTATTTCATATATTTGTTGATTGATTGTCTTCTTCGGAGAAGTGTCTGTTCAGCTCCTTACTCTATTTATTGACTGGGTTGGTTGTTTTTTTTTTTTTGGTGTCAAGTTTTTTGAGTTCTTTATATATCCTGAAGAAACCTTCATCATGTCAGATTAGGCCCCAACTTCCTTAAGAAGTCTCCTAAGTTGCAAAAAATAAAATCAAGAATCAATAAATGAGATGCGTTCAAAATAAAAGACTTCTTCTCAGTGAAAGAATCAATGAGGTGAACAGAGAACATACATTTTGGGAACACATTTTTGCCACACACATCAGATAGAAATCCCTCATTTTTATCATTCCTTCTAATGTCAATTGACTTGTCATTATTCAAATTATCATTGATGATTTTAGCATCATTAATGTTGTATACCGTTTACCTCTACTATTGTTTTTTATATGACTGGAATTAAATTTGTGATTAGTAAGAAATGCTTCTTAACTTTGGAAAAATTTGAAGTAGTATTTTGAGAAGAGCTTATTTCACAATCTGGAAATTCTCTGTAAGAAATAGAACATTATCATTATACAGTTGAAATATTATACTTTATTTTTGCTAATATTTTAAGAAAATATATATAAATACACTACAGGACATGATATTTGCTTATACACAGTGAAATGATTAATACAATTAACTAAATATCTCTTTACACAGTTACCATTTTTTAAAATCCTTCAAGTTAAAACAAAAGTCTACTTAACAGCAATATGAGAATATATGAGAATATGAAACTCATAAGAGGTAAAACCTTATTCTTGAAACTCTCTTATAGGTAATTATTTATTTAGGTACCAGGGATTGAACCTAGGGGCACTTAAGCACTAAGCCACAATCCCAGGCCATATATATATATAATTTTGAGACACGAGTCTCACTGAGTTGTTTAGGGCCTTGCTAAGTTGCTGAGGCTGGCTTTGAACTCATGAACCTCCTGCTAATCCCAACCACTGGGATTACAGGTGTGCACTGCTGTGCCTGGCTCCTAAGTTAATTGTTAATAAAATTGTAATTGTAAGGAATATTTTGTTATGGCGAGATCACAATAAATCACTGAGTTGATCTTAAAGCAGGAAATAGAACCTTTATTCACCAGCAGTCCAGATCCACCAGCTGACAGTCCAAGGGGGCATGCTGCAAGTCTACACCCTTTGACCCCCTCCTGGGGTTTGAGTACACCTTTTATAATCTGAAACCATATTAATCACAAGTGACTATTGCTATGATTCAAAACCATAAACAAATGTTATGAGATCTAAAACCATAAGCAGAAGGGGAAGTGGTTCAAAACAACCCTAGTTGAGATCAAGGTAAAGAATGGTTACTAATGTTTAAACAATTATTCTCTGACAGAGTATACTGTCCAAGAAAAATGGGAACCAAAGAGAGAACAATGTTATACTGTATAAGAATTGCCATTTTGTATTGACAAACATGCTATGCTAAGCAACTGGTGATGGGTACAGAGGTGGGGTGTTCCCATGGGAGAAATATTTCTTACATGATGTGAAGTCTCATGGCAAAATGGAGTCTGTTTGGTCATTACCATATAGCCTGGTCCATAACAATTTAAATTAGAATTTTTAAAGATTTTAATGACATGAAAAAAGCTATAATCTGTAAAATCAACTGAGGTTCTCATTAATTCCCCACTATTAGAGATCTTTGTGGTTAAAGTTGAAGTTAGATATGATTTAAAAACTGATTCTCACATGTTAAGACTGCTTTCTTAGGATAGGCATTATAATATACTATCAATATAAAAACCATAGCTTGACTCAGTAAAAAGAAGTAAAACTCTTTATAGTGATTACAGAAAAGAATGGCAATTTCAGTAATAGAACTCATCCATATATAAATTAACAGTGTTAAAGTAGCCAGAAAATTTAGAAATACTAACAGCACAGTTGTAGCCTTTCTTATTACCAAGATTCCTTCTAAGCACTTGACATTTATCACGCACAAAATTGATATAAGGGTTCTATGAGAATAATGTTGGTGTCTTAATGGGGGTAGAAAACTGAAGCACAGGCTAAATGAGTGCCATGCCCAGAGTCACAGATGTTAAGTGGCAGATCTGGGATTTAAACCAAGGCAACACTACATGCCTCACAATTCTGGGCTATGTGTAAAGTTGGTGCTTATTTGAATATTTTCATGTTACTGGTCTGATTTCTGATCACAAATTGTTTAAAGAGGTATATGACAAAATGGGTATTATGTAAAAAGTCACTTACAACTATATAGTTTGAATGCACCTGCTAGAGTTCACAGCTGAGAATATCATTCAATTGGACCAGTGTTCTCTTCAGTGTTATCCTCAGCAGATTGTAGGAATTGAGTGTGCCCAGAAATTTATTTTTTGAAAATAAAAAAGCTAAGTTTTTTTTTATATCACTACTTTCTGACTTTTTCATTTGCTATATTTGGCCTTCTTAAAACCATACATCAATGATTTTGATCCATGTATTTAACATTGGATAATTAATTACATTAATATATTTAAGAACTAAAACCATATGATCATCTTATTGGATGTAAAAATATAGTTTTATAAAATTTTTGTATTAGCTCAGAATAAAAAGTATTATCAAACTAGGATGAGAAGGAAAAATCTATAAATCTGTTTATGACAAAACTTAAAGATTTCTTAAGGAAAATGGGGATGAAAGGGAAAATGAAAGGGATGAAAGGGAAGATTTCTTAAGGAAAATGGGGATGATAATGATGCCCATTATCATTATCTCTATTTACAAAGATACTGAGGTCCTAATTATTTTAATAAAGAAGAAAAAATAAATGAATAAAATTGGAAGGATAATAGCATAATTGTCTTTATTTGAAGATTCATCATTGTGTTCCTATGAAAAGAAAATAATTTCCAGAAAAGCAGTTTAAGAAAATTGAGCAAGGTATTTGGGCTAAAAATATCAATATCGTAAAATTAAGTGGTAGTGAGGAAAAATGGCAGAATAAGGACCTCCATAAATCCTGTGTTCCATAAAAGTAATGAAACTATGGACAAAAATTCTCTTAACGTAATTTTTCTGAACACTGGAAATTAAGCAACAGCTTTCAACCATGCTTGAACATTCTTGAACAATGTGAACATTATTCAACACATTATTAGTAAGTGCAGTGACTTTTGGTATTTTAAATTACCATCCCATTCCCAGTTGGAAGGTAACTTTAAAAACCAGTCAGTTGGGGGTTTAATGAAGTTGGAGCTTCTTCAAAGTCTTTCCCAGATAATTGTCATTATTTTTCCTATAGTGTGATTCCATGAAAGACCTCATTTATAAAGCTATCTATATTTTATCTGAATCAAAGCTCACACAGTAAGAGCAGCCTTTTCTGGGAATATTTTTCAGAAACAATCAGAAGCAATTACTTAGCATTGAAGTTGACTATGGTAGAAGATAAAAGTTGTGGGGTGGCAGGGAGGGAAGCAATAGACTAATCAAAAAGCTTGAAAGAAAAACCCAGGGAATAATATGCACATAGGGTGCCTTGAAAAGTTCTGAAGTTTTCCCTGGAAAAAATTTTTCCTACATGCAGAAGACTATATGCATGTCAAAATTTTTTCAGGTATACAGGAAGGAACTGAGAAACCCTCATTTAATATTTGGTCAATCATAAAGTTCTGCTAATGCAATAACTTGGAGTTAAGGCAGGGTTGTGAACTGCCTGGCTGAGTAGTGAAGGTGTCATGAACATGCATACAGAGCATGTCAGGAAAAGCTGGAGTTATAGGATCCAAGTACTAAGAAAATACGTGTCCTAATCATTAACTGATCACATAGATAATACCTAAACAGTGACCACACATGTTAAGAATACCAGTTTTCCAGAAGTGCAGAAAATCATTAAGCACAAAAACAAAACAACAACCAAAAAGTACATCAATAAAATTTGGGAGGGTAGGAGAATCTAATTTCTAGAGTTGTCACATTTGTTTTTTTGTGGTACTGAGTATTGAATTCAGGGATACTTTGCCATTGTGCTTTCTCCATAGGCCCCCTTTTTTAGTAGTGGGCATTAAACCCAGGAGCAATTAACCACTGAACCACATCCCCAGCCCTTTTTATTTTGAGGTAGAATATCTCTAAGTTGGTTAGGGCCTCACTAAGTTGTTGAATCTGGCCTGAAATAGGAGCCTCCTCCTTCACACTCCCAAGTCACTGGGATTATAGGAATGGCCACTGTGCCCATACCTAGTTAAGTAACTTTTAAAAAAGAAAAAAATAATCTTCAAAGTCCACCAGTTGCCTGGTATTATGTGTTTTATGATTAATTTTCTAATGTTGACCAGTGGAACTTAGATACATATTGAAAATTTACTAAACAAAGTTGTTTTTTTACCGTTTGAAATTCTTTAAAAATATGCCCTTTCCCCCACAATACCTAAAGAAGAAAAATATAAACACCTCATTGTTTTAACACACAAAAAAATTATTTTCTAAATATGAGTTAGATTGCCACCTTGAATTTTCTGAGTGAATAATTTCACACTAATACATGGAGAATGTTTTGTTTTTACCTTTTAAAATATACATGACATTAGATAGCCAGCGCGGTGGTGCAAGCCTGTAATCCCTGTACTTAGGGAGGCTGAGATAGGAGAATCGTGAGTTCAAAGCCGGCCTCAGCAATGGCGAGGCACTAAGCAACTCAGTGAGACCCTGTCTTTACATAAAAAACACAAAATAGGGCTGGGGATGTGGCTCAGTGGTCAAGTACCCCTGAGTTCAATCTCCAGTACCAAATATATATATTTATATACACACACACACACACACACACACATGACCTTAGAGTATATTTTGGTATACTACACATACATGGAGTGTAACTTCTCTTTCTTGTAGTTGTACATGATGTGGAATTCCACTGGTGGAGCATTATTCATATATGCACATAGGAAAGTTATGCCCCATTCATTCTACTGTCTTTCATATTTCCATACTTCCTCCCTTTCATTCCACTTTGTCTAATCCAATGAACTTCTATTTGTCCTTCCTCCACTTAGTGTGTGTTAGCATCTGCATATCAGAGAGAACATTTGGCCTTTGGTATTTTGGGTTGGGATTATTTCATTTAGCATGATAGTGTCCAGTTTCATCCATTAACTGGCAAATGTCATAATTACATTTTTCTTTATGGCTGAGTAATATTCCATCGTGTACATACACCACATTTTTTTTTATCCATCTTTTGAAGGGTACCTGGTTTGATTCCATAGCTTATGTATTGTAAATTGAGCTGCTATAAATGGATGTGGCTGTATCACTATAGAAGGCTGATTTTAAGTTCTTTGGGCATATACCGAGGAGTGGGATAACTGCGTCAAATGGTGGTTGCATTCCAAGTTTTCTGAGGAATCTCCATGCTGCTTTCCAGAGTAGTTGTACCAATTTGCAGTCCCACCAGCAATGTATGAGCAATGTTTTACTAGCACCAATTGTTGAAGAAGCTATGTTGTCTCCAATGTATGTTTATGGCACTCTTGTCTAGTATGAGATAATTAGATTTATGCGGGTTTGTCTCTTTGTCTTCTATTCTGTTCCATTGGCCTTCATGTCTGTTTTGGTGCCAATATTATGCTGTTTTTGTTACTGTGGTTCTGTAGAATAATTTAAGGTCTAGTATTATGAAGACAGACTCCTGCTTCGCTTTTCTCACTAAGGAAGGCTTTGGCTATTCTGTGCCTCTTATTTTTCCAAATGAATTTCAGGAATGCCTGTTCTATTTCTCTGAAGAATGTCATTGGAATTTTAATAGGAATTTCATTAAATCTGTATAGCACATTTGGTAGTATGGTCATTTTGACAATATTAATTATGCCTCTTCAAGAATATCAGAGATATTTCCATCTTCCAAGATCTTTTTCAATTTCTTTCTTTAGTGTTCTGTAGTTTTCATTGTAGAGGTCTTTCACCTCTTTTGTTAAATTCCCAAGTATTTTATTTTGAGGTTATTATGAAAAGGATAGTTTCTTTTTCAGTTGATTCATCACTGATTTATAGGGACACAATTGATTAATGTGTTACATTTATGTCCTATGTTGCTGAATTCATTTATGAGTTCTAGAAATTTTCTGGTGTAGTTTTTTGGAGTCTTCTAAATATAGAATCATGTCATTAGCTTTGACATGATTGAGCTTGAGTTTTTTTATCCTATTCATATCCATTTAACTTCTGTCTTCTGTCTAATTGTTCTAGCTAGAGTTTCAAGGTCTATGTTTAATAGAAGGTGAAAGAGGGCATCCTTGTCTTGTTCCAGTTCTTAGAGGGAATGCTTTCATTTTTTTTATC
Organism: Xerus rutilus; assembly: GCA_028644305.1. Lineage (NCBI taxonomy): Eukaryota > Metazoa > Chordata > Mammalia > Rodentia > Sciuridae > Xerus > Xerus rutilus. Next base: position 96,218,343 of record CM053417.1, read on the forward strand.
TCCATTTAAAATGATGTTAGCCTTGGTTTTATCATTTATAGCTTTTGCAATGTTGAGGTATTGTCCTACTATCCCTAGTTTTACTAGTGTTTTAAACATGCATTGATACTGAAGTTTATCAAATGCTTTTTTCTTCATCTACTGAGAAAATCATGTGGTTCTTGTCTTTGTCTGTTGATGTGATGAATTACATTTATTAATTTCCATATGTTGAAACAACCTTGTATCCTTGGGATGAATCTCAATTGATCATGTTCACTATCTTTGTAATATGGTTTTTATGTGGTTTCCTGGTATTTTATTAAGAATTTTTGCATCTATGTTCATAATGGATTGGTCTGAAGTTTTATTTCCTTGACCTGTCTTTGTCTGGTTTTGGTATCAGAGCAATACTAATTTCTTAGAATTTGGAAGCATTCCCTCATTTTCTATTTCATGGAATAATTTGAGGAGTTTGGTGTAAGTTTGAGGAGTTTGGTGTAAGTAATAATTTGAGGAGTTTGATGTAAGTACTTATTTGAAGGTCTTATAGAACTTGACTGAGTTACCATCTGGTACATGCTTTTCTTTGTTGGTAGGTTTTTTTTTTTTCCTTTTTAAAATAAACTTTATTAATATATCATTTTAATCTCATAAAATCACCAATTCTAAGTGTACAATTAAATGCTTTTTGTTAAATGGATTGAGCGATCATTGCTACAATTCAGTTTTAGAAACATTTCATCACCACAATAAGATCCCTTGTGAT
>CM053417.1:96219590-96266718 GCA_028644305.1 Xerus rutilus
GGAGGAACACTTCTCTCAGGAATAGTCATAAAAATCAGCCAAAACCGCGCGAGTGAAATTTCCTTCTGTGCTGTCCAAAAGCCGGGTGGGAGAAGGTTGTACCGCAGTTTCTGGTCTTTTGTTTGGGGAGACTGGTAGCTGCATCTCTCTAAGCCGCCATCTTGCCGGAAGTCCCAGTGTTGGTAGGTTTTTGATGGTGTCTTTAATTTCATTACTTGAATTTGATCTGTTTAAATTTTCTATGTCTTCCTGGTTCAGTTTGGGTGGGTTGTATGTCTCTAGAAATTTGTCAATGTCGTCATGATCCTCTATTTTATTGGAGTATAGATTTTTCAAATAATTTATTATCGTCTCCATTTCAGTTCTGTCCATGGTAATATTTTATTTTTCATCATGAATTTTAGTTATGAATTTTCTCATTTGTTCGTTAGCTCAGCTAAGGATTTATTAATTTTATTCATTTTTTCAAAGAACCAACATTTTGCTTTGTCTGTTTTTTGATTTTTTTTTCAATTTTATTGATTTCAGCTATGATTTTAATTATTTCCAGTATTCTCCTGCTTTTGATGCTGATTTTTCCTTCTTTCTCTAGGGCTTTGAGATGTTAGGTATTTCATTTAGTGCCTTTCTATGCTTTTAATGAATGACCTCAATTCAATGAACTTTCCTCTTACAACTGCCTTCATAGTGTCCCAGAGATTTTGATATGTTGTGTCACTATTCTCATTAACATCTAAGTATTTTTTATTTCTTCTCTGATTTCTTCTACTATCCACTGGTCTTTCAGTAGTGTATTATTTACTCTTCAGGTGTTAGAGTAGTTTCTATTTTAATTTTATCATTGATTTCTAATTTCACTCCATAGTGACCTGATAAAATGCAAGGTATTATTTTTTTTATTTGCTAAGAGTTGCTATATGGCCTAAGATATGGTCTGTTTTAGCTAAAAATCCATGTGCTGCTGAGAAGAAAGTATATTTAGTCATTGATGAATGAAGTATTTTATATGTCTGTTAAGTCTAAATTATTAATTGTATTCATTAGTTCTATAGCTGCTTTATTTAGTTTCTGTTTGGAGGATCTGTCTATTGGTGAGAGAGGTGTGTTAAAGTCACCCATTGTTATTATGTTGTGGTCTATTTGGTTCTTGAAATTGAGAAGGGTTTGTTTTATATATGTTGATACTCCACTGTTTGGGGCATAAATATTTATGATTGTTATGTCTTGTTGATGTATAATTTCCTTAAGTAGTATGAGATGACCTTCTTTGTCCCTTCTGATTAACTTTGGCTTGAAGTCCACTTCATCTGATATGAGAATAGAAACACTAGTTTGTTTGTGAGATCCATGTGAATGACAAATTTTTTCATTCAGCCTGTGGATGTCTTTGCCTATGAGGTGAGTCTCTTCAAGGGAGCATATTGTTGGGTCTTGTTTTTTAATCTATTCTGAGAGTCTGTGTGTTTTGATTGATGAATTTAGGCCATTCACATTCAGTGTTGTTATTGAGAAATTATTTTTATTCCCTGTCATTTTGATTTAATTCTAGTTTTTAATTTGAATATTTTCTTCTTTGACTGTTTTTCTAGTATTTATTAGAGTATTGCTGGACCCTGGAGGTACACCAACTTAAGTTTCTCCCTTTGCTGGTTTTCACTTTTATTTTTCATTTCTTCTTCATGAAATATCTTATAGAGTATGCTTTGTAGTGCAGGCTTTCAAGTTGTAAATTCTTTTAACTTCTGTTTATCATGGAAGGTTTTTATTTTATGGTCAATTCTGAAGCTTAATTTTTCTGGGTATAGTATTCTTGGCTGGCATCCATTTTCTTTCAGACTTGATGTATATTCCAAGACTTCCTAGCTTTGAAGGTTTGGGTTGAGGTATCAGCTGAAATCTGACTTGGTTTGACTATAAATGTTACTGGTAATTTTTCTCTGGCAGCATTTAAATTTCTATATTTTCTGCTAGATGTTTTCATAATAATGTTACTTGGTGTGAGTCTGTTGTTATTTTGTATATCTGGGGTCTCATAAGCCTTTTGTATTTGACTTTTTAATTTTTCCATTTTCTTTTTGGTAGTGGAAATTGAACCCAGGAGCACTTAACAATGAGCTATATCCCTATCCCTTTTTTATATTTCATTTAGAGACAGAGTTTTACTGACTTGCTTAGGGCCTAGCTACATTGCAGAGGCTGGCTTTGAACTCAAAATCCCCCTGCCTCAGCTTCCCAAGCCACAAGGATTACACACATGCACTACCACACTCAGCTCCATTTAATTCTTTACGATTGGGAAATTTTCTGGTATTCATTGGAAAGATTGTGCATTCCTTTGGTTTGTATCTCTAAGCCTTCATCTATCCTGATACATCCTAAATTTGGTCTTTTCATATTCTCCCATATTTCTTGGAAAGTTCTTTTCATGGTTTCTTAATGGTTTTTCTCCATGGTAAACTTTATTTTCAAGATTATAAATTTTGTCTTCCCTCTCTGAAACTGTCTTCCAAGTGGTCTAGTCAGTTGATGATGCTTTTCATTGAATTTTTAATTTGACTTATTGATTCCTTCATTTTGAGGATTTCTGCATTTTTTAAGAATCTTCTTTATTCAAGTGATCTTTCACTTGCTGTATTTTCTCTCTGATTTCACTGCTTACATCATCCTTTACCTCAAAGATCAGTTTAACTATGTATATTCTAAATTTATTCTTTAACATTTCTTCCACTGTGGTTTCAATGGATTCTGTTATTGAAGTATCTTGGTTTGGGGCAATTTGTTTCCTTTTTCATGTTGTGTGTCTACCCATCTAAAAATATGAATCTTAGGCAGCAAGTTTTATACTTTGGACCTGTACTGTCCTTGAAGGTTTCCACTACTTCACTGATTAGGGGGAGACAAATAATAACAACCAATGCAAACAGTATACAGCATTAAACCAAATAGTTCCTACTATGACATCTATGGTGTTAATTTTTCAATAAACAGAAATGATATGATCAGTTATTACCTATAAATGATAAGTTTGCAAAAGGGTTTACAATTTGTAATGGTAGACATGGAGAGAACAGAGGTGATGTAGGCTGTGATGATTATGAGGGAGTAGGATAGAAGATAGAATTAAAAAATTAAAGAGTTAAAAAGAACAATAGATTGGCTGTTAGCAGAATAAAAGAATGAAAGGAAACAAGTGAGAGAACAAATATATAAAGCAAACTTTGTAAAAATTAAAAAGATTATAAAACAAAACTGAAATATACTAATAAACATTCTAGTTTTCAAATTGCTGATCCATGAAAAATAATTGTTTTCAAAAATGCTAGAAATGAGAAAAAAACAAATATGAATATGTTCAAAAATGTCCATGAACCATTCAGGTCACAATTAAAGACAAAAGGAAAAAAAAGATCTCAATGAAAATTTAAATAATTGTTTCTGTTGGAATTTAGAAGATTCTCAGCTTCTCTTCTCAGCAGTGTCAGCTATGGTAGTCTGGAGTGTGATGCTTGCTCCCCTCTCTGGGTGGGAATGCTGGAGTGAGAGAGGTGATCCTATAGGTAGAACCCCTGGAGTCAGGGTTTAGGCTTAGTTAGGCTCCATGTTTTTTGCTGAATGCCAATTGTTATGGAGATTTTTTTAACATTTATTTTTTTAGTTGTAGGCGAACAGAATATCTTTATTTTACTTTATTTTTTATGTGGTGCTGAGGATCGAACCCAGTGCCTCATGCATGCCAGGTGGGCACGCTACCACTGTTCCATAACCCCAGCCCTGTTATGGAGATTTTAAATTGGTGTACCTCCAGGGTCCAGCAATTGCCACACCATGCCGGAAGACTGGACCATAAGGATATCCCCTGGGTTCCACTGGCAGTGGAAAAGCCAGTTCTTAGTCCCCTACATCTCCTGTAGATTCCCAATTCTCTGGTCTTTTGGGTTCAGTCTCCAAACTCAATTTCTCCCAACTCTTCCCTTTTCAATTTTCCACTAAGCATGTTTCTCCCATATGGTCCTGCAAGCTGGATTGTAAGGGGAGGGTGAGAGCTGAGTGGATTTCCACAATCAGTATTCTCCTGTGTAAACCCCTCTGCACATTTGATTTTCTCCTGGTAACGTAGATATACTCTGTTGTGCAGTGTGGGTTTGCCATGCCTGTATTTTGGACCAGACTCAGGTTTGCCAGAAATAGGCTCCCTCAGCTGCCAGCCCCCATAACGTGGCTGCAAAATGGATCCTTCCTCTGTCCTCTACATGTAGTCAGTAGAGATGTGATTTCTTTCCAGCACAAGGACATTGTACAGAATGCCTTTCAGTTTAGTTGGGCAGTATCTTTGATCTCTAAATTCTTAATACCCTGACATGCCTCAGGCCTTCTAAAAATGTAGGCTCCTTTAGTTGTTTTATGTCTCCACTTTGCTCATGGAGGGACTGTTCTGGCTGATGCCTCTGGATGTGGCAACAGTGGTAGCACTGGAGATTTTTTCCTTATTTTATTATATCCAGTCTCCTGAGTCCCAAATCTTTGAATGTTCAGTATTAAATCCTAGTAAAATCCCCCCCCCTTTTTTTTATCCACCTTGCTGAGAAGCTGCCTTCTAGTTTTTTGGTTTTATACCATGGAGCAGCCAGGAAAGTGGACTCCCTCTATTTTGCAATCGTGTACTGGTGGAAAGTGTTTCTGTTAGCTTTTTCATTGCTGTGAACAAAAGACCAGACAAGAACTATTTTAAGGAGGAAAAGTTTGTTTAGAGGCTCAGTGTTTCAGAGGTTTGAGTCCATAGACCTCTGGCTCCATTCCTTGGGGCTCAAGGCAAGGCTATACATCATAGAAGAAGAGTGTAGTGGAGGGAAGCAGTTCACGTGATGATCAGCAAACAGACTCCATTCACCAGATACAAAATATATGCCCAAAAGGCATGCCTCCAATGATCGACCTCCACAGTCACACTCTGCCTGCCTATAGTTACTAAGCAGTTAATCTCTATCAGGGAATTAAAGCTCACATAACCTAATCATTTCACCTCAAATCCCTTTTACATTGTCTCACAATGAGGTTTGGGGACATTTAATATCTAAGCCATAACATTCCATGCCTGGCTCCCGAAAACTCATTCCCATCTCACAATGAAACATAGTCTCAAAAGTTCCAGGATTGCCCAAAAGTCCAAGTCCATAGTTTCCACTGAGATTCAAGTCAAACTTTCAGTGTGAACCCCTGTAAAATCAAAAGCAAGTTACATATGTCCAATATATAAAGACACAGAGTACACATTTCCATTCCACAAGGGAGAACTAGAGGTATAGAAAAAAGTGATGGGCCCAAAGCAAGGCTGAAATTGAACTGGGCAAACAAGTCCTGTAACTCCATGTCCATTATTTGAGACACATGGCATTAGGATATTGTCTCTGAAGGGCTTATGTAGCTGTACCCATACAGCTTTCCTGGTTGCAGCCAATATGGACTCTCTCTTGGCTTGTTTCTGATAGATTCCTGCAGCCTTTCTAGGCAAACGTTCTACAGTACTGCATACCTTAATCTTGGAGTTTTCCACTGCAGCTTCAGCTTCTGCCTTGTATCTTCACATATCACCTAATAGGGGTAGCCTGCAGGCACTCTGACCCTGCTGTACTTTATCTGGCCTACAAGGCCTTCCTTTGAAATCTCAGGGATGCCTCCATGACCCCCTAAATCTAGCATCCTGAAATGCTACAGAACCAGCACCCTGTGGTTGCTGCTAAGGTCTGCTGCCATCTTGAGTAGTAGGCAAGCCTCCAGAGACTCTTGCTGTAGCAGGCTTTGAGTGCCTTGGTGGCTGAGCATGGTGAAAAAACTTCCTATACCCCCTTGTGCAAGCAGGGTGCCTCAATGGTCTCTGCTCAAAGGACACTGTTTTTATACACTTGAGCCTGACATCTGTGTGGTCTTGCGAATTTCTGAGATGCTCCCAAGCCATCTTTCCTGTTGTCTATAGATATGTCTTTAGTAACATCTCTTTAGTAGCTATAATGTAATTAACAACCACAACTTCCTTAGTCCCACTATTCAAGTCCATGTTTTTCAAATCTTTCTGCTCTGCTTTCTGTTACTGATTATCATAATAAACTTGGCTAAAAGCTGCTAACCATACCAATGCCCCCCCCGCCCACTGAAGGCTGTGCTTCCTTGAGAATTTCTTCACCAAGTTAGTCATTCATCTTTGAATTAATCCTCACACAAAATCTCAGAACAGGGGCAAATATAGTCAACTTCTTAGCCAGAACATAACATGAATGACCTCTAGTCAAATTTTGAATAGAGTCTTTATTTTCCTCTGAAACCTCTAAATCATTTTACCTCTAAACCCTCTGGCATTGTTTCATACATGAGCTTTGGAGGATACCACATATCTAAACTATAATAGAAATATTACCTTCATTTATCATTAGAAATCAGAGAATGAAACTTTAATTATTTTCTATAATGGTACTGGGATAAGTGTATGTTGTTTCCTTAAAAGTAAATATTAAGGAATGTATAAATAAGAGTTGTAGCTATATAACACAAGGATCATAAATTTGCATTGCACATTTTTAAAATAAATTCTGAAAATATCATAGGATTGTGAAAGGGAGAGTCTTGAATATTTGACTATTTTTCCTTCAAGATAATCATATATGAGTCTTTTCCTTTGGAAACATATCACGTTTTGCATAGTCCTACATTGTTATGGTCAGTGAGATGCAGTTTTCCCACAAATTCGACATATTCCAAATGAAAATAACTGAGTAGGTGTGTTTTACCCATATTTATGTTTCCAATGTTTTTCTATTTGTATACTAATATCACATTCAATTAAGTTCAAATTTAATACTTATACAACACTGGGAATATCTCTACAGATTTATATATAGAATTGTACTTTTTCTACTTACAGATAACTTCATATTAACCAACTTTGGCAAATTCCAAGTGGAGTTGTAGAAGTAAACATTTTCTTTGAATTATAAGTCCATTTATTTTGCTTTGTTTTAAGTAGTAAAGTTCTAATAGTGAAGTGAACAGTGTACATTCTATATTCCACAAAAATAGAAAAATAAATTCCTAAAATGCATTTACAAGTAGTTGCAAGGTCCATCTTTAGGTGTAATTTTGTCTTTGTCTATATGAACACATCTCTTAATGAAATTGAGTCAGGGAACAGCATATGCATCCAAGAGCAGAATGTAGTCATAATGATGGTAAAAGGTTTAATGTTCTTGGGATCAATAAGGTACTAAGTACATTCTTAAGATGCTGGTTGTGCAGCATTTATTGCTTTTGATTGATTACTTAAAAATGAAATACTGTGTTTCCAATAAGCAGTTCTTTTTCTCATAAACAAAATAGAGAAATCAAAGGGAAAAGTCAAGCTCTTAAAGAAAATTTGTGCCATTTTCTTCCCTATGAAATTATTATGAAATAAGTAAAACACAGAAACCAAAAATGAAGGACAGTAGTTAATTTGGAAATATTCAAGTCAAAATGCAAATTGGCCAATTATCACAAGTATAATTAAAATAATGAAAACTTATCTATTGTCAGTATTTGGTATAGTGTGTTTTCTAGTATTTAAAATAAGAATTTGGTAACAGTATGTATTAAAGTATTTATATGGCTTTTCATCTGATTTTGATATATTGTTACAACATTCCAGGATAAAACTATTACACGGTTTTTGAAACTTCCATCACATTTTTGAAAACTAAGGCAACTGAGAATATCAGATGCCCTGTTTACTAGCACATATTACAAATTTATTATATTAATATTATACAATAATTTGTAATAGATATTTGGGTCTACATAATATTTTGTATTAAAGTCCATTTACATTTATTTCAATTGAGTTGTCCAATAATTTTAGAAGTTTAGTCCAGAATTTTGAAACTTGTTGTGATTTTAGAATTGAAATCATTTTACTGATAAGGAACCTGAGGCCTACAGTGGAAAATGAAGTTTTATCACATGAAAGTTTGGAAACTTTAAGAATTTCATTTGCATTGTTTCTTCCTTAATTAAATGCTATATTTTGCTAAGAATGAAATCAGAGAAGTATGTTAGAAGGAAACATAATTTTCTATGTTCATTTTAGAAGTTGGTGGTTCAGTAATTGTATTGAACACTTCCCAGGTTCCTGGACTTTTTTTTTTGTACCAAGAGTTGAACTCAGGGGTGCTTGACCACTGAGCCACATCCCCAGCCCCATTTTGAGTTTTATGTAGAGACAGAGTCTCACTGAGTTGCTTAGTGCCTCGCTGTTGCTGAGTCTGGCTTTGAACTTGGGATTCTCCTGTCTTAGCCTCCCAAAGTGCTGGGGTTACAGGTGTGCACCAACACACCTGGCCTTAGCCCTTTCTTATATTTTATTAGAGACAGAGTCTCACTAAATTGCACCTGGCCTGGACTTCCTTAAAACAAATACTGGTTGATGAAATATTACTCATATAAAACAAATTAAGGGGCTGAGTTTGTGGCTCAGAGATAGTGTTTCCTAGCATGCATGAGGCACTGGGTTCGATTCCCATCACCACATTAAAAAAAAAAAAACACTTCAAATTAAGAATAAAAACAAGGCAAATTTAAGGTTTATATTAGAAGACAAATGAAAGTAAGTCAGAATGGAAGACACAAGGGAACGAAACCTCATAGTGTATATGGAAAGAAAAGAATAATGTGAAGGTCAAAGAGTTCTGGTTTCATATTGCAGCTCCTCTATACTAGTGATTTTTTGGCTGTGAATAAGATACATAGATTTTAGCATAAATTATAAAAACATGAGAATCATCATCTCTATATTACACTATTTTAAGGATTGAATAAAATAATATATAAAATGCACATGGCTGTAACTGGAATTATTATTAATAAAATTAAGAGGTATTATTAGTTGTCATATGAGCTAAGAAAAGGGAAATATCTGACAAATTTGGAGGATATATGAGTTGCCAGTTTATAATAGAGTGGGTAATATGAATTTATTGGTGGTGAGACCAGAATAAAAGAGGAGGCATAAACACAATGTGAAGATGCAAGAAATAAAATGTTTTTGGTGATGATTTCATAGACCTTAGATGAAACTCTTATCTTGATAAATGATTTGTAAGTGTATATAGGTTTCCACTTCAGGTTTATATTAGAAGACAAATGAATGTAAACCTATTTCTGTGACTCTGGACTAATACAACATGCATTTAATAGGTGAAATTTACTATAGGATAAACCTAGAGATAAAATATTATTATGGCCCTTTTTCCTCCTCTCATTTATAAGCATATATCCTGGAGGAAGCTTGAAGCAAGAGATGTGATTATGTTCTCTCAGGAGATTGAAGTTCCGTGTCCCTTTCAGAATGGGAGTACTTCACTCTCCTGAGTATGGCTCAGATATTATGGCCCATAACAGCTAACCAATTGACTAACTCTTATGGCATTTCACTGAATGAACAACCATTTGTAACCATGCTTAAGGAAAAACTGTCTGGGTGGCACTTAATGAAATGTTTGTCCCCATTATAATACCATATTTGAGCAATGTTGAATCACAAGGAGAAATATTTTAAGGGATTTTTCATGGTGATTTTGAATATGTGATATTTTTACTTTTGTTCAATTTCAGAACTAAACTCCAATTTTAAGATTTAGCTCTACTTCCCTGGTAAAAATAATGGAGAGTAGTGTACATATTTTCTCATAGACTCATCCAGTATAATATAGCTACAAAGTGAGTTTGATAATCAGCTTGGTTTCCTTTGACCCAATTACCTTGTACTTTCATTTCAAAATGGCATTATGCACATCTTGAGTTATATGAGGGGTCATTTTTCTGTAGTTAGCGTATTTTAACTGAAGAATAACAATAGTGTTCAAGAAAAAAATATTAAAGTGTTGAAGTGTGGTAGAACAAGAAGAAAAATATTTTCTGTTTTATTCTCTTTTCCTAACTACTCTACCTAAATCATAGCCACACATGCAGAAAATGTTTTTGAGTACTGCAGATCCCCCTTTTTAAGAGTATTTCTTTTGCATGTAGTAAAATAAGTGATTGCCCTGCTGTTTTTCCAGAACCCTTTATTAAAACCTTTATAAAAACTGTGTCTTATCTCATCTCAAGTGATAATCAACCTATTCTGAATACCAACCAAGTATAAGAACAGATAAATTACTTACAGGTCTAAAGAGCTTGGGAGTAGAGTTTGAGTGGATGCATTCAAATAAATCACAAGTATTATACCCATGATTAACTTAATTATTATGAATCCAGTAACACAAGTCCAGTAACCCGGGTCTGGTGTGATGAATTAACGACAGAATACTGAAGTTGTTCTTATCATAACACAATCTCTTGATTTTAGCCTTTTGAATTTTTATTTATACTTTTATGAATGTTAGCTGAGTTTCTATTTTCAAAAAAGAACAAAACATATAAAGGCATAATTCCTTAAAGTATAAAATCAATCTTTTGTTCAGTGGTTAAATGTTTAAAAACATTAAACACTTCAAAACCTCGTGCTATTTTTAGTAACCAAATCTCTGTATCCATTCATGTAGAAAATAAGTTTCAGCTTATAACTTGAAAATAAGATTAAGCAAAGGAATATATAGGAGGTAAGTATAGCATTTTACCTTTACCAATTTGAGAATCTTTATAGGTCTCTTGACCAGTGGCACAGTGATATAGAAAAGTAGAACTTTCTTAGATGATAGGTTTCTCACATCTTACAATATTAAAAATACTTTGCTTCTGGAGAAATGCTTAAAACAGCTAAATTAACTCATTTGTGAATGCAATAATGGGTATTCTCCTTAGCATTTGAAAACTTTTAAAATGAATTGTGCCATTTCTTTTATATTAGTATAAGGTATATTATCTAGTATAGAAATAACTTCATGACTCAGTGTTTATCATTTAAAAATATTTATTAATTACCCACTAAAATCTACCACTATTCTCAGTGTCGGGGTAAAATGGAGAGCAAAACCATAGGTCACTACTTTTATGGAGTTACTGGTTTGGTAGCAGTACCGTAGTCCAATTAGGGACTAGTGACAGTGACATATTATGGTTGTCACACATCAGGTGCAGAGTTGGCTGTGGTACTAGAGTGTAGTGAGTAGAGGCCAGTGATGCTGCTAAACATTCTACAACACACAGGGTAGCCACTCATAATAAAGAATTCCCAATGGCAATAATGTCTCCAGTGGAGAGACTTTGTTAGTGTATAAAATGAGCATTAAACAAACAATTCTGTTATTGAATACATAAATAAAGTCCAAGATAAGAACTTCAAAGAAAGGAAAAATGGTTTTATGAGCACTCATGAAAAATAATCTGAACTAAACTGAGGTCTATGTAGTTATCTCTGAGGAAGTTATCAGAAAGACGATGTATTTTTGTGTTTATGATAAGGAGGAGGGAGAATGTCATGGGAAGGGATTTTCAACTGAGGGCTAATGGTTGGAGGAAGTAGGAACTAATTGCAATACAGCAGTAGCACAGAGGGAGATAGATGATGCCTGGAGGAGTAGGCAGAGCCATATGTGCTTGTATGGGTTCTTTGAAGGGTTCAAAAGCATTGAAACATTTTATGCAAGGAGAGACTTAAGTTGATTAGACCCCTGGGGTTTCAAAATATTACTGTGGCTGCAATACAGAGGAGATAAGAGGTCAGAACTGCTGAAAGGAAACTAAAGGATGTTCTGGAAGGTACTAAAGCTATAAATTACAAACTATGACCGTATACATATTTGTTTAACTTGCAAATGGCAAAGAAGGTCTTTTGAAGCCATAACCCATAAAATATCTAATTTTTAGTTTTTATTTCAAAGTAGAGGAGATGACCATATGTGTGCTCTTATTTTAAAAATGCCTTGTTCTTATCAATGGCTTTGAAATGCTAGGTGCTTTAAGTCAGTAAATGAAAATAATGTAAATAACAAAAATATTTTCTGTTCAGTGCAAGATGTAGAAAGTATGGCGCTTAAGAGCCTGATCCAGAATTAAAGCTAAATAAGTAGATGGTTAATGTTTTTGTAAAGGATTGCAACTTTACTTTCTCTGGAGTCTCTAATGGTTGAGTGAGCTATTTATGCCTTAGTGCAAAAGGAGCAGATTATTTAAATAATTAGACTTTGCACATTCTGCTTTGTCCATAGGTACTGATGAAATTTTGGGAAAGCTGGTAAAGTGAGTAGAGGCAAATGTACTTCTTTTTATTTCATAACCTGTTATTTTTCTACCTTTGCCAATAAAGGGAGAGAATTGCCAGAGCTTGATTTAGGAAAGGTGGCTGGTCTTGAGTGTTGTTGAGAGAAGTTGAAGGTGATAGTGAAGAATCTTAAATGCCATGAATTGTAGCTAAAGTTTAAGTTATTATCTCAAAATAAGGCTTTAAGGACATCCACTAGAAATAGTTCACTTGTTTATGTCTATTTTAAAGTTAGTAGGAAGTAGAGTATTAAACTGATATATGCTACATGTGTAGAGTTGAAATATAATTTCTATGACATGAATATGTAATCATCAAGTCAGTCTCATAGATAATGACATATTCTTCAACAGTGAATTTTGCAGATATCCTTTTGCCTCCTTTGGAACAACCTCAGGGACAGAATTTGGAAGATTATAAGGCAGGCTGACTATGAACCCTCTTTGTAATATGAACCATAATCAACTCCTGCCATAAAATTTTTCTCATGCTCCCCTCTCTCATGACATTTTTAGACTATTCTACACTCTATCCATACTTTTAAAACAATAACCAATACAAAACTGAAGGTACATACTTAGATGTGGTTCTATGAATGAGAAGACTGTATGTTCTTGGGAATTAGACATTATTTTTCTGTTGTCTAATTAAGAAATTAGGATTTCATTAGTAGTTGGGATCTAAAATATTTTTATTAATAAGGATGAACTTATTATTTTATTCTTTTTAGCTATATTCAATACCAAGATACCCCCTGACATTATCACACAGGTATGGATCTCAACCTGCTCCAATTCAACCCCCAGTATCCCCCACAAGGCCCTCCCTCTACTCCACCAATCTCTCTTCAATCTATTTATACTCTACATTTTTAAAAATTAGTGTCCTGGGCTGGGATTGTAGCTCAGCGGTAGAGTGCTTGCCTCACATGCGTGAGGCCCTGGGTTTGATCCTCAGCACCACGTATAAATAAATAAATAAAACAAATGTCTATTGACAACTAAAAAAATATATTAAAAAAAAAATTAGTGTCCTATGGATATCCCCAATGCCAGGATCCACTATGCCATATCCATGCATACAAAAGTTCAGTCAGATTCATTCCACTGTTCTTTCCTCCGTTTTAATGAATCCCCTCTCTCTTATTTTCTTTCTCTCTCCATTTTTTTATTTCCCCCAACCTATTTTGGATTATCTTCCACATATAGGAGAAAATACTCAACCTTAGACTTTTTGGGATTGGCTTATTTCATTTAACATGATAATTTCCAGTACCAAGGAATGAATATTTAATTTAACTGCCTATCCTTTGATGAACTTACTGAGCAGTTAATAGAGAAGTGATGTAAACATAACACTGGACAAATCAATTTCTGCAAAAAAGTTTTGCCAAAGCTTTCCATATTAATAACTAGAATATATATTGCTTAATGATCTTACAACTCCTGGGATAATTATACCCAAAGAGTGCTTAGGGAGAATGAGTTCAATTTTGGACATATTGGTTTTTATATTCCTATGATCCTTTCAAGTAGAAGCATTCTTTTGAATCATCCTTTTGTCTGAGACTCAGAAATAGGTGAATATTAATGATGCAGTAGGAGTATAATAAAGCATAAGGGTAATCACTACCACCATGGATATGAAAACAAAATAGGAGAATGTGTAGGTTGAGTAAAGATGACATCTAATGAAGGAATGCTTGATTATGCTAATTTATTATTGAGAAAATGAAGTCAATGAATGAAAAAAGATAAAGACCAAACACAGCAGAGAATCCAAAGAGTGATATCTTAGAAACTCAGGTGAGATAGATTCCAGAAACTAAGTGGCATTCAGTATTAATGATGCAGAGAGGTTGAATAAGACAATAACTAAAAAACATGGTTAACAGATTAAGCAAATTATTCTGAAATTGAGAACCTCAGAAAGAGTCTTGAGATGTGAGGATGCAGAAATGGTAAATAAAATATATAAAGCTTAGGAATGCAAATCATAATGAATATATAGTAACAAGAAACTACATGTGAAAATAAAGAGAATGACACTAGAAGAGTGTTGTTGCACAGTGTACAGGTTCTCAAAGCTATTATCTATGAGAGTAAAAGAATAATGATTTAGAGTAGACATTGGAAATTTTGCCATGGCAGAATCAAATCCCCATAGCTATCTGTAGCCATAATGTGGTATAGGGGAAACATCTTCTTTTGAGGGATTCTTGGAAAAGTGACACCTTCTAAGAAAATCAGGGATGAGTTAAAACAATGAGGGGAGGTACATTATGGAAATAGAGTATATAGCAGTTTTTCTCACAGAAAGTTAGGTATTCAGAGACTCTGGACATATATGCAAATAGAAAATCTGATAAAAAATTTTTGTGGAGCCAATAGCATTGAGAAGACCTGAAAGACTTAAATTTGTTGTTCAAATAATAAGGATTTGAAGCATGTGAAAATTTCAGATCTAAAGGGAACTTGGTAATTAACTTGATTTTGTGCCCATGCTTCTGTTTGTACTCAGAGTATGAGGCAGAACATAGGTGGAAGGTTTTGAAATGAGTAGAAATACAATGGACTAGCTGCAGAGAGATTGTTGTATGAAAATTACAATTCATTCAAAATAATATATTTGAAATATCTGACTCATGGATTTCTAGAGATTGTTTTATAATTTTGAAATCAATCTTCCACCAGCCATTTCTTTGCTATATTTCTTCCTTTTAAAATCCTAAATCTCCTCTAACTTCACTGTTTCTTCTATGGGTTCACAGAATATTTAATGAAATTCATGTAGGAAACTGATCCTTCTAGCATAACATGGTCATGTTGCTTTTGCCAGAAGAGCCTAAAACAGATAGTTAAGTGGGGAAAAAAAGAACTTCCATTATGTTATTCATTTAATGAGTTGATGAAGATAAGAGGAAATTATTTTATGTGAGTATATGGAAACATGTTATTGGGCTTAAATTGTCTTTTGTCAGTGAAGTCTTTTTACTGTGATAGAGAGGCTAAATAGCTCAGAAGCAAGTCTTTCCTCACGTTGGCCTGATGTCACTACTGCAGTCAAACTAATTTTTTATTGATGACTTGTGATGCTTTTTTATTTGTCTCTGTTTCAGCATTTCTTATATGTTGGGTAAAGCCTATTGATTCTTTCATGTTTGGCTTTTATGGTAATTTACTGAAAGGGTGCCTTGAAGAAA
The DNA here is from genome assembly GCA_028644305.1 of Xerus rutilus. Lineage (NCBI taxonomy): Eukaryota > Metazoa > Chordata > Mammalia > Rodentia > Sciuridae > Xerus > Xerus rutilus. The sequence goes on from CM053417.1 coordinate 96,235,016, forward strand.
GCTTACAGAAGAGATGAACATTTTTCAGATCTTAGGTGGAATAAAAGAAACATTAAAGGTCTGTTTTTCTCCAGTTGACTTAGTGATTCTGTTAGGGATTAACTTGTGGGTGGCAAAGATTGATGAAGAAAAGAATACTGTTAGATGCATAATGGTACTATACTTCTTTAATACTGAAGGTTAATGATGAACTGTGTTCTTTAAATAACAGGAGTTCAACATGGATGATAGGGTTAAATGTAGTTTTTCAAGACCTGTAACATTTTCCCTTTGAGAGGCCTTAGTGTGTTCTGGTAAGGGTTTGTTAAGTAGATTATATTATAAAATATATTGTGACTAATATTTCTGTTATTCGTACATTAAAAGCATCTGAAAAGTAAAAGGAAATACTCTGTTTCATCTACCATACATTTTCATATAAATGTGCAATTTGTTTTGATTGGATCTAAATTGTTGAGCAGAGAAAATGCATGCATCTCCCTTCCATGGCCCTCATGGGACATCAAATTGAATTCTCGTGTGTATTGTTCTGGCTTGACTACATTTGTCTGTTTTTATCTCTGCTATGCAAAAAGATTACCGGGTTTTATCTTCCCAGTGGGAAACTGAAAAAAACAATATTCTCCTTTTTATTGGTATGCTTCTTCCAGGAAAAATGCAACTAAATAAGTTAGTTTTAAACAGATAAGAGAATCCTGAACACTGAATAAAATTGATGCTCAGTGAAGAGCATTTGAAACCTGAATAGACTACCGAGATACAGCAGATCAGGAATTAGAGAAAAAAATATTGTCATCTAATGAGAAACGATTGAACAAAAAGTGAGCGTAAAGCTTTCAGTTTTATCGGGTAGGCTGTACAAGTTCTATCAATCTTGTTACTATAAACCTAGCTTTTCTGTGGAAAAAGCAAATCACTAGTTACAAAACTGGTCTATGAGATAATTTTTTTAAAACAAATTATGATATGCTTTAACCATCTCTTATTATAGTTTTGAACTTTTAAATTTGCCTTGAATTATAAAAAGATGAGAAGAACTGAAAAATAAGTAAATATAAGGAAAGAGGAAAAGGAATACAACTCATGTTGCAATGCCAAAGGTAGGTAATTGCTATTTAGAAGATATTGAGATTGGAAACATATATTTAGAAAAAGATTTATTCTTCGTTTTATTAAAAATAATTTTAAACATTAATGAGGTCAATTTTTCTGAAGCATAGATTTTAGTTTGTTCAAAACTTCATTTTGAAACTTTTAGAATATGAGTAGGGAATCTGTTAAGTGCAAGATAAATTATTACAGGGGATACAAGGAAATATGAAATTGATTCATGTTTTTAAGTTTTTATGTCCAGTTGAGAGATTTTATACATACTTTTTACTTACATTTTATTTATGTAAATATCAACATTATGGTTAATTCATGAAAAAATAGTTCATTGCAGTTTGGATGAGGAGAAAATGGACCAATAAAGGGATATGTTAGAGGGAAGGCTTCAAGTACCAGATTAGATGTGAGTGGGCTTCAGCATTTTCAGAAAACTTGAGAGCAATGATTTGGAACTGGTGTGGTCAGAGGTAGAATATAGTCATGAGCTAGGTGTCATTCTTCTAGCACTTGGGAAGCAGCTGAAATTTGAAAACTTGGTTGAATTTAAGTTGTAAAAATATATAATTCCTAAGCCTAGGGAAACACTTTTTATAAGGTGCTTCATCTATAGTATAACTAAAATAAGTATTTACTGAATTTAAAACATAATATTATACACAGGTATAGGAGCAGAAGAATCAAAACAAAATAGTGTGTTAAAGTTGCTTTTAGGCTTGCTGTCTCATTGCAGAGCTTTTACCAACAGGTTCTGAAGTGCTGGATATGATAAGTGTTCATTGACATAAGGAGTTTAAAGAAAATTTATGTTTGGAAAATATAAGAGGAAATTGTTACATGCTCATGGACTTATCAAATTTGGGAAAGGGGGCTGGGCACGGTGGTGCATGCCTGTAATCCCAGCACTTTGGAAGGCTGAGACAGGAGAATCTCAAGTTCAAAGCCAGTCTTGACAATGGCGAGGCGCTAAGCAACTCAGTGAGACCCTGTCTCTACCTAAAACACAAAATAGGGCTGGGGATGTGGCTCAGTGGTCGAGTGCCCCTGAGTTCAATCCCCAGTACCAAAAAAAAAAATTGGGCAAAGGGACAGCTTATGGAAGAAAATAATAATAGAAAATTTTTCTAGTAAATTATATTCCTGGTAATAAACATCCAATTAATAAGAAATAGAAGTGAATAATACAAGCTATTATATGAATATATTAGAAGGTAGATATTTGTGGACCTATAACTGAGTCAGAGATCTCTGGTTATAGCTAAATGGAATCTTTGGAAAACTTTTATGTAGAAAACTAGAAGTGTGGATCAGCTTACTGACCTCTTATTAGCAATCCTTCGTTGCTTGAGATTTCCAATGGCCACAGTAAAATCCTTATAAAACCCAGATTCAAGTTAGGGAATGATCACTTTTTTCAAATTTGTTGAAGGAGTAACGTGATTTGGGTGATACCCTGAATTACATGTTATCAAATACTCAGCCAAAATTGCATTCAACTAAAGAATGTAGCTATGAGCCAGATAATACTTTTGCTAGTCACTAAACTGAAAATGGGTCAGAGGCATGTCTGGCCATGATTAAAAATACAATGAGAAAAGTTCTATATGTGTAAACAGAGGTATGAATTGTTTTTGTGGAGAGTATATTGATATTCTTCTAAACTTTAAGTGTAAAACACATTTTGTACTTCTTTTTACACCTAGAAAAAAATTGTCTGATGGACATTATGAATAATATATGGGGGAGAGTCATCCTCTTTAAAAGGGCACTGAGTTTTATTAAGATTGTTATTGGTAGCTCATTTTGGATACATTAGATATGGTTGCATTCTTTACTGGATGGTATTCTGGTCTTTAACGTAGTCCCAGGCTATGGCTGTTATTCTAGGACGTGGGGCATATTGCTAAGGCAAGACCCTCCTTGGGTATCAAGGAATGTATACATCCCAAAGTGGTCAAAAAGGCCTTTCCACTCTACTTCAGCTGCTGCAGTGTCACCTAGCTTTATATGACCTCTTCGATCTCCATTCAGTGTTCAACAAAACAACAAGTGATTTCTACTAAGGCATCCACAATTTTACACAGGTGAAACTCTATTATTGACAAGTGACGAGTGGTGTGGTGAATCCCCATGCACATTTACAGGGCTCTTCCTCTGCCTAATTCCTTTTTTTTATAAGGAGTTTAAAGAAAATTTATGCTTGGAAAATATATAAGAGGAAATTATTGCATGCTCATGGACTTATCAAATTTGAACTTTGCACAAATTTTAGCGTCCTGGAATTTGGATCTCTGCTACCACTGCTCAGCAATATCCAGCATAACATGGGATATACTATCCTGCCATAGAAAGAATGTATTTCCAGACAGAAATATAGGGAAATATTTTATTTGTGTTTCCCTTTACTAAAGGATCACAGTCTCATACTCATTGTTGTCCAGTTCCTGAAAACAGTTTCCTCATATATTTTTGTTATGTCCCTTTTGTTTGTTTGCTTTGCCAGTGATGGAACCCAGGGACTTACACATGCTGAGCAATTGTTCTATCACTGAGCTATATCGTGAACTCCTGTTGGATTATATTTATATTTTTAGTTACAGGACAAGTCTACTACCTGTTATGTTTTTCCCCAAACATTCTAAGATTCTATGTTCTCTTCTTTATTTGTCAAACACATACTATGGATCTTTTATGGGTTGTCTTCAAATCAACTTAAATCATCTTGGTCATGTTTCATTAGGTTTTATCTTTTCCTTACCAGATCTTGAGCTTATATCACAAAATCAGTTTCATAAATGATTTTAAATGGTAATCTTTTAAACAGGCTGCAGGTCAAAATTATAGCAAAACTTACATTTTCAAATATCTGTTAAACTTCATCTCCAAATATACAGCACATCTCACAGAATAGTTGGTAAAACAGAGAAAAGCAAACAAATTGACAACTTTCTTTGTCCAGAAAGTTGCTCAATTATGAAGTAAATCTGTTTCTGAGGGTGATGTTCATTCTCTGTATGTTTTTCTCCATCTTTGAATGGAATGCCAGCTTTGGTGGGAAAGGAACTTCAGATTTCTTAGAAAAGATGGTAGATTAAGTGTGTTTAAGTTACTTTTTGTTATAAGGTAAATCCCAAATACACGTACTTGTTTGTAAAGGATAGGTATTTATTAGCAGTAACTCAAAACTCCATTTCAAAATCAGGGATAAAATTTTTTTTGGACTGGATTATAGTTTTTGTGGTGAGGCTAAAACTTCTAAATACATATTTTCTTTATGTCAATTAATATTTATTATGTTTTTCCTATCCTTACTGTTCAATATTTTTAAAAATTTTGTTATTTGTAGTTATACATGACAGTAGAATATATTTTGACATATTATACATATGTGAAGTATAACTTTCTATTCTTATGGTTGTACATAATGTGGAGTTACACTGGTCGTGTATTCATATATGAACATAGGAATGTAATGTCTGATTTATTCTACTGTTCAATCTTAAATAATTATATCACTCTGCATCAACATATGAATCTGATATAAGCCTGGATTTTGAATAGATGCAACTTCATGGAATTATAAATCTTAGTTTTAATGTAAAATGTTTCTTCTGTGGCATTGTATAGGTGTTATTGAAAAGTCTTTGTTTTTGTAAAATTATGCACTAAGTGTCCCAGGGCTTATGAGAAAAATAAACTTGGGGGGCTGGGATTGTGGCTCAGCGGTAGAGCGCTTGCCTTGCATGCATGAGGCACTGGGTTCCATCCTCAGCACCACATAAAAATAAGGATATTTGTGACCATCTACAACTAAAACAAATAAATAAATAAATTAACTTGGAGGAAGAACACTCAAAACCTAAGGAACAATGTAACCAGAATCCTAACACAGAGAAATGTTGATCTTGAGTCAGAAACTCAGGATTTAAAAATATTTCTAAAATTCATTCAAGTAAACTCTTAGTGCAGTTATGTTTTCAGTGGCATTTATACCCAGTCTTACAGTCCTGTCATTGTTTTGAGTCTTACATGCTAAAGGACACTCTTCCTTCTTCAAGATAGATATAGGTCCTTGAATATATTTTCTTCTAATTGGACTAGTTGTATCAAAATTTAAAATTGTGGGCCAGGTGTGGTGGCTCACACCTGTAGTCCCAGTGGCTTGGGAGACTGAGGCAGGAGTATAACGAGTTCAAAGCCAGCTTCAGCAACTTAGTGAGGCCCTAAGCAACATAGCGAGACCCTGTCTCAAAATAAAATACAAAAAAGGCCGGGAATGTGGTCAGTGGTTATGTGCTCCTGGGTTAAATCTTGAGTACCAAAAAAAAAATTCAAATTGTACTTCAGGAACAGTATTGTCTATCATTTAAAAAAATCATCAGGGAAATGTCTTTTAAGCTCCTACTCCAAATATTTTAATATAGCTGAGTGTGTATGATTTTTGAAGTCCCTAAATTAACCACTTTTTACAATGGAAGGCACTTCTCCAGGATTCTTAAGTTCGTCTTTGACAGCCTCCATCCTAAGGCTATCTTTTTAAATGTGAAAGCTTCATGAAATTTAACTTGCCATTGATGACATCAAAATATTAACTAGTGAGGAAAAAGGCTAGTGACTCCAAATGGCTTCAACATTATATTGTTATCATTCTTCCACTTACCTAATATGGATAAGCTAATCTACATTATTAAAACAATCACTGTAGCAAAGCTGACTGTACAGAAAATACATCTTTCTCAGTCCTCAGCCTATAAAAAGGGAAGCTGAAGAAAGAAATTAGCATTCAGCTGCTGATTGTTTTTGAATAGCTCTTGCAAAAGGCATAACTGATGGTGGGAAGGGCAGATAGGTGTGGACCTAGCTCAAATCCCATAGACTCATATTATTACTGAATTTCAACAGATGCTATTGTATTTGTTGTAAACCTTTGATAAAAATCTATAGAAACTTCACATTATTGTCTCTGATTACTTTGACCAATTTATTATAAATGACTCTCTAGGAATGAACTTGAAGGAGAAGGGAAGAATAATGGTGCAGAAAAATACCAAATATGTATTGATTGAAAACTTTCCAAAGTTGTGAATATGACTAAAATCTCAACCTTTATCTATGTAGTCCATATATTCCCTACCAAAATCATAATTGGCTTTTTTGGACAAATTGACAAACTGACCTTGAAACTCATATGGAAGTTCCAAGGACCAAATATATATTAAAAGAGAATAAAGTTAGAGGCCTCACAATTCTTGAATTTAAAACTTGCAAATAAGCTACAGCAATCACAGAGCATGGTACTAACATAAGGCTAGACATAAAGAACAATGGAATATAATTCCTATCCCCAAAATAACCATTATATTTATGATGAACTGATTTTCAAGAAGTGCTCTGAGACAATGAAATATGGAAAAGAATAACCTTTTCAGAAAATGTGCTGAACAAACTGGAAATTTTCTTACAAAGTAGTGAAATGAGCTTTCTAAGATACCCTGTACATGAAATTTAAAACAAAATGAAAAACAGACTTAAATTTAGGATTTTAAACTTATATAAAAAGACTTAGAATAAAACAAAAAGATAAGTCTCTATGAATTTGGTTAGGTAATGTTCTCTTAGATACAATAAGAAAATTTTGACAAAAGAATCAATGAACTGGATTTAGTGAATCCAATGAAGTTGCAGAATACAAAATCAACATACAAAAACCAGTATGGTTTTTATAAACCTACAAAATTGCTGAGAAAGATATTAAAACAAAAGCTACTAAAATAACATGTTGGAATAAATTTCATGAAGGAAATAAAACACCTCTACAATGAAAATTAGAAAACACTAATGAAAGGAATTAAAGACAACAAAAAATGAAAAGACCTTTCATATTCATGGATGGAGAAATTAATACTTGTAAAATATCCCTACTCCCTGAGGTGATTTATAGATTGAGTGTGGTCGCCATCAAAATACCAATAACATTCTTAACAGAACCAGAGAAACCAATCCTAAAATTCATATAGGAATGCAAAAGACCCAAATCCCAAATATCCAAACAATATTGAGCGTGACTAAAAAGGATTATGGTAAAATCATCACAGTAGGTGATTTCAAGAGATACTACAGAGCCTTTGTGATAAAGACATACTGACAAAAACTGGCACACAGATCAATGCAACAGAATAAAGAAATAAACCCCCACATGTACAGCTATCTGATTCCTAACAAAGGTGCCAAAATTATTCCAGAATAACTGAATGTCCACATGCTGAAGATAGAAGTTGGTCTTTATCTTTCACTCTATAATAGCACCAACTCAGAATGAATCAAAGACATAAATGTAAGGCACAGAACTATGAAACTAATAAAACAGAGGAAACATTTCAATACTTTGTTATAGCCAATAATTTTTTGGAGAGGATACCCAAAGCACAGGAAACAAAAGCAAAAACTGACAAAGGAGATTAAAATTGAAATACTTCTACATAGAAAAGGAAACATGGAGGACAGACCACCTACAGAAAAGGAGAAAATATTTGCCAACTATTCATCTGAAAAAGCATCTTATGGTTTGGATGTGAGGTGTCCCCCCAAACTCATGTGTGACAATGCAAGAAGGCTTAGAAGAGAAATGATTGGGTTATGAGAGCCTTAACCCAATCAGTGAATTAATTCCCCAATAGGGATTAAATGCAGGCAGGTGTGTGTGTCTGGAGGAGGTGGGTAGTTAGGGGCATGCCTTTGGAGGTATATCTTTTGTATCTGGTGAGTGGAGCCTGTTTGCTTCCTGGTATGACATCCTCAGTTGCTTCTCTCCTCCACACACTTTTGCCTTGATGTTCAATCTCACCTCTAGGCCTGAGGAATGCAGCCAGTTGTCTATGGGCTGAACCATCTAAAACCATGAGCCCCCAAATAAACTTTTCCTCTGAAATTTTTGGGTATTTTAGCTGCAGTGAAAAAGCTGATTAAAACATAAATTGTTACCTAGGCACATGGTCCTTGTGACTAACCTGAACATGTGTTTTAGAAGCTTTTGCAGCTTTTTGGAATTTGTGGGAGAAATTTTGGAAAGTTTAGAGATGCAAGCTGGAATAGTTTTAGATTGTTGTGAGTGGAGATTAATACGCAATTCTTGTGGGAGCTCAGATGACAAGAATGTCCATACAACTGTGGATAGTAAAGGGAAGGCTTAAGAGATTTCAGAGGAAAAGGACACTATTGGACTAGAGACTATTTGTTTTATGTTCTGGTTGAGAAGCTGTCTACATTTTTGTCCATGTCCTGAGACTTATGTTCTTTTTTGGCACTGGGGATTGAATTCAGGGGCACTTGACCACTGAGCCATATCCCCAGCCCTAATTTGTGTTTTATTTAGAGACAGGGTCTCACTGAGTTACTTAGCCCTTTGCTTTTGCTGAGGCTGGCTTTGATCTCAGGATCCTCCTGGCTTAACCTCCCAAGCCTCTCAGATTACAGGCATGCACCACTGTGTCTGGCCATGTCCTGAGATTTTCTGTGATGCTAATTTTAAAAGCAATGGACTTCTTAATCTGTCAGAAGAAACTTCTAGGCAGTGGGATAGGTATTACTGGCAGCTTTTAGCCAAATTTATTGTTACAATCAGAAAGGAGAGAAAAATATTTGAAAAACTTGAGCTTGAAAGGTGGAAGTAAAACTAGGGCTAAGGAAGTTGAAGTTGTTACATTACTGCCACTAAAGAAATTCTAAAGACTTTGTCTAGAGACAATAAGAAAGGTGGTCTGAGGGCATCTCATGAATTGGAAATACCCCACCCATCTCAGGTTCAATGAAGAAAAAGTAAAAATTCCTTTGAGAAGAGACCACTAGAGCGCTCTGCGTGCATAGGGTTGGCCTAGGAAGCTTTTTCACCATGCTCAGCCACCCAGGGTACTAAGAGGCTGTTGCAGTCAGGGTCCCTGGAGGCTTGCCTACTGCTCAAGATAGCAGCAACCTTGGCAGCAACCACATAGTGCTGGTTGTGCAGCTTTGCAGAATGTTAGAGTTTTGAGGTCATGGAATCTTCCAATGAGATTTCAAAGGAAGGTCTGGTAGGCCAGATAAAATACAGAAGGGTTGGAATCCCTGTGAGCAGCTTCTGATAGGGTAATGTGTGGAGATATGAAAAGGAATTTGAAGCTACATCGGAGACCCCTGAGATTAAGAAATGCCAGTACTATGGAACATCTGCCTAGGAAAGCTGCAGGAATCTATCAGAGATAAGCCAAGAGAGAGGCTATATGGGCTGCAACCAGCAAAGCCATAGAGGCAGAACTATAGAAGCCCTTTGGAGAAAACATCATGATGGCATCTGTTCCAGATACTGGACATGGAGCTACATGACTTGTTTGCCCAGCTGTTTTTTTTTTTTTTTTGGTTCTGTGTTGGTCCCATCCCTTCTCTCTATGCTCCTATAGCTTCCTTATTGAATCTAAATGTCTACTATGTGCATTTATATAGAGAGTATATGTAACTTACTTTTGATTTTTGGGCAATTCTGGAACTGTTGAGACTGTGGAGACGACTGGAGATGCACTAAATGTATTTTGTTTTGTGAGATAAGCATGAGCTGTGGGGGGCCAAGGGCATAATTTTATGGCTTGGATATTAAGTGTCTTCCTAAAGCTCATGTGTGAGAACATGCAAGAAGGTTTTAATGTGTAATGATTGGGTTATGAGAGCCACAACTCAGTGAATTAATCCTCCCTTATAGAGATTAACTCAGTGGTAAATGAAAGCAGGTAGGGTGTGGCTGGAAGAAGTGGGTCATTGAGGGGCATGACTTCAGGGGTATACCTTTTGTATCTGGTGAGTGGAATCTCTTTGCCTCCTGATCATCACATAAGCTTCTTCCCTCTACCATACTCTTCTGCCATAATGTTCAACCTTACCCTGAGCCCCAAGGAATGGAACCAGAGGTCTATGGACCTCTGAAAATGTGAGCTTCTAAATAAACCTTTCGTCCTTAAAATTATTGACAGGTTTTTTAGTCACAGCAAAGAAAAAGCTGACTAAAACAATAATAAATATCCAGAATATATAAGGAGCTCAAAAGCTTGGAGAGAATAAACAAGTAATCCAATTAAAAAATGAAGAAATGATTGAATAGACATTTCTTTAAAGGAGCAATAGAAATCACCAAAAGATACTAAAAATACCCAATAACAACCATCAGAGAAATGTGAATCAAAATTACAAAGATATATCAACTCACCTGAGTTCGAATGGCCATCATCAAAACAATAATAACAAATACAAGCAAGGATGTGGAGTAAAAGAAAATATCATATGCTGTTGGTGGGAATGTAAATTAGTATGGCCATTATTGAGAACAGGGTAGAGATTCCTCCAAAAATTAAACATGATCTACTATGTGATCCAGCTTTTCCACTTCAGGGTGTATGTTGAAAGGAAAGAGATCAGCCTAGCAAAGAGATTACTGCATGCCCATGTTTATTGTGGCATTGTAAAACTAAGATATGGTAATCAGCCTAACTATTTATTAATAGATGAATAAAGAATCTGTAATATGTGTACTCATGGAATGTTATTCAGCAATTAATGAGTAAATCCTGTCATTTGCAGCAAAATGAATGGAACTACAGATCATTATCTTAACTGAAATAATCCAGACACACAAAGTCGAGTACTACTTGTTGACTTATATATTGAAGCTAGAAGAAAGTCAACCTAAATGTAGAATAGGGATTGCTAGAGGTTGGAAAAGGTATGGATAAAGAGAGGCTGGATTTTCTCAGTGCATGCTATGTGAACATGTTGGATTATCACACTGAACATTCAATATATGTTAATCAAAAATAAAATGAAAAAAATTAAAGAATTAAAAACTTTCATGGAAGTCAATCCACTTAATGGAGAAAATATTTGCAAAATAGATATAAGGGGCTTCTATTCATAGTATACAAAGAACTCTTGTAAGTCAACAATGGAAAAATATCTCAATTTAAAATGTGTAAAAGATTTGAAGAGACGTTACTCAAAAAGAGAAATAGTCCCAAGTTGCTCGACATCATTTGCAATAGGAAATTGAAAATCAAAAACTCAATACAAAACCACTTCACACTCATGAGGATAGCCATAATAAAAAGCAGACACATAGAAGAATTGGTAAGCATGTGGAAAATATGAACACTAATATGTTACAGGTAGGATTTTCAATGGTGCAACTGCTTTGAAAAAATTGCTGTTTCTTCAAATGTTAAACATTGTATTACCAAATGACTCATAAATCCTACTCCTAAGTATATGTATGAGAATCATGAAAACACATACATAAAACATGTCCAGGAATATCCTTAGCTGAATTGATCATGTTATCCAAAATGTAAAAACAACTCCTTTGTCCATCGGTTGATCCACAGATAATGTAAATGTGTTTATATTCACTCAATTTAATATTATTTGGCAATAAAATATTGAAATATTGATACACGCTAAGTGAAAGAATTCAGTCACAAAGGTGGCACATTGTCACTTCATCAAATGTCCACAATAGAGAAATGTACAGAGACATATTGTATTCTTTTTTCTATAGAGATGGAAATGGTAGAAGCAGAAGGGCATGACTAAAATTATACAGGATTTCTTTCTGGGATGAAGAAATGTGGCAATAATTGTAAAACTTAGTAAATGTACTAAAAATCGTTGAAATAAATGGATAGATTTTATGGCATAAAAATTATATCTCAATGAAGCTGGTAAGTATACACTATCATTTTGTTTACTAGCTTTAACTCTAAAACTAACCTCTTTCCTCTGGCCCATGGGCAATAAATAGTCTTACATGGAATGTGTCTTACATATGCTAGTCATATGTAACAATTTAAGTGTAAGATTATAAAACTAAATATTTAGTTCTTTAGAGCAATACTAGTTACATTTTAGTTTCTTACTAGCCACGTGTATCTAATGAAAAGCTTGTTGCACAGGGAAGCTATAGAACATTTCTAGCATCATAGCTAATTCTACTGAAAAGAGATGCTTTGGAGGATTTTGTTTTAAATTGGAGATAGAGCTTTGCTGCAATCTCTCCACATTCCAATGGTGAAGTCTGAGACCAGTTATAGGAAGCTGCTAAAACTTAAATCTCTCACTTCACACATTAAAAGAGGACTTTCTGCAATATTTCCACTTTTCCTTCTAGTTTTTATATATTGCTTTGGCTTTCTTTTGAAGTGTTAGAAAGCTCACTTGCTGGTTTGGGTGAAAATAGCAACTTACCAGCAAGAAATCCAAAGGTGGGAAAACTTTCCATTTCTTTGGATGAGGTGAGTTAATATAGACCCAGAGAAAAGACACCAAGAAACCATCTCTGGGAAGAAGGAAAAATTAGTTTATTGTTTTTACTCTGATTTTTTGCAAAAAAAATAATTTTTTGTAATGTATGCCTCTGTGTGTGTGTATTTTTCAAAATGCATCCCCTCAACCATTTCTACAATATAGAAACAAAGTGGAAAATATCTAATTCTGGTTATTCTAGCTATTTCTCTGATATGATTGGTGGGTTTGTTACCCACTAGAGAGATCCATGCAATTTTACATGTCTAGAGACAGAGTATACAATTTCAAAGATATATAGATATCTTGCTTTCCTTTTGTTATCAAGGTAATAGTAATTTAATATAGAAAATTTGGGAAATAGTAAGATAAGCAGGGGAAAATATTCTTATAATTTCACCATGATATGGAAATTCTTTAGATGTTTTAATATTTTTATTCTCCTTTGGTACATTTTTAAAAAAATAACATATTTTGCATCTTGACTTATAATATTTTCACATTCAAATATTTTTATTGTAAATGATTTTAAGATTATACCATTAACTGATTTTGGTTTAAGTATGCATGAGTAAACACTAATTACTTTACAACCATAATGAAATATTATTGTTAGAAATAATTATGTGACCATGCTTGCAAATCATTATAATTTTTAAGCAAAAAATACCCATAGTTCCAAAAATCTGTTCTGGGTAAATTTTATCTGTAGGATTTTTATAGTTTGTCATGATATTTTGCCATAAATAGACTACTTAAAAACATTCACTGAATCATGTCAAAGAATGTTTATAAATAAATATTTTAACTAGGCTTTATTACATCTTTGACTCTCAAAAGTCAAAATTCATTCCAAATCTTTTTCTTCCTCTATTCATTTCAAAGAGTTGAAAAGACCTTTGAGTTCTAGGTTGTAAATTCAAATGTGATTCTGGTTGATATTTGACAACTATATTACAACCTACACTGAAAGCTGTTGAATTCAATCTACTATCCAAAGTCAACGTGACACAAAGTATAATCACATTTGACATTGTTGAAGGAATACACTCTGTAGAATGGATGAGAGACTGAGTCATAATATACTTTTTCCTTTCAGGATATATATGTGAGAGTGTGCATGTGTGCATGCGTGTAGCTGTATATGCTTACATATATACAGGCGTATAAGAGTAAAATTTTCTGTGCTGTTTGGTATTCCTGGTGATGTCATTCAAGGAGATTTAGGGACACACACATAATACATGCATACATATACACACTTAAATTGAATGCTTATATCTTCTTCAGTTACTTATAGTAGAAAAACATCTATGTAGTACTCTTAGATATAGGATGTATAAATTAATTTCATGTTTTGGTAGAGTTAAGATGACTTTTTCAAATACCTATATCTAAACTGAATTATAAATTTGGGTAAATTTCATGTATTTCTATTAAAAATGTTGATCTAGAACATAGATTTTACTCTTATGTTGTGTTAAAATTTGATGTCTTCATTATCGGCATTTGTACTACTGGGCATAAAACAAAAGCTTGTGTTCTCTTTAATCTAAAACACTTGCCTGGGTGGAAAAGTATCTGCATTGCATTTTTTATTTCATTCCTCTTTCCATCATAACTAGGAATGAATAGAGATCAGTGGCTAAATATATCACTGACATTTTTTATTTTAAACCATTTGGAAAAAAACTTGATCATTTTTTTCTAGTTCATTGTTTTTTTAATATAGCATATAAGTTACATATAGAGAAAAAGTGTCTACTATCTTGTTACACCTGAATTAGGTCAGGGAGGAAAATTTTGACATTTTGTAATTAAGATTCCTCCTTCAGTTCTGTTACATGCTTGTGATAGTAATTGATAAACATGGAAATAGAAACTAACAATACAATCTTTCACAATTTACTCCCTTGACATTTTTGATAAAATTGTATTACTGAAATATTATTTCATGAACTGTACAACTTTCCCTCCTTTTCATTGAATAAATTTGTTACTGGCAAATGATTTTATAATCCAAGGTTTGCTTTATAAATTATATCTTGAGAAGAAACAGAATATCAAATCCTAATCATGAAAACAAAGTTAATTTCAGGTATTGGTATATTTCCCTGTATCTCAGTACAATTACCCATAATCATGGATAATGTTACTATAAGTTAAGACAATACACATCTGGTATTGAAGTTCAGTATGCACTTGATACAATATCCTAATGGCAAACTACTATAACTATTTGAAATATAATTGTTTGTATTTGTTTATAACATGTTATTAGATTGACATTGGGAGTTACTAAGTACAAAGGGAGAAATATTTTTACCATTTTTTATAGAAATACTCTAAAGGAAGTATTTATTGCATAAAGGTACAGAATGAGTGAAATGATCTTAGCAAACTAATCAAGGTGACTTGAATGATCTACTGTTTATTCTGTCATTTGTACTAATGCTCTATCTGGAGGCTCATCATGAGCAGTTATGATAGAAAAAAGTTCTTATAGCTACCAGTATTGCATGAATTATAGAAAGTTAGGTTGTTAGATCTTAAATTTGTTCTTTATCAAATACATACAATTTTGTTTGAATTGTTTCACAAAGAAATATGTCAATGAAATATGTCGTGAAAGTTACTAGTTAATAAAAACGAATGCCTAATAACTATAAATAACATTTTGTGTTCATTCTGCTTTGTTTAAATACTTATTCCCAGTAAGGGTTGTACTTCCCTAAAATGCTTCTGGGGTATTATGGCAGTTCTTTAAGAAGACAGGGTCATGTATGCTGGGCATCCTGTTGTACATAACTCAGTACTGCACAACAGAGCCCTGTGCCTTTCTTCCATATACCTTTATCATGCCCTGTAGCCATATACTCACTACTCACATAGGAAAGAGACTTGCTTATATATGTCTGAGCATGACACTGTTTTATAGATCAACACAAAATACTTTTGCATTATTTTAAAATATTCCATGGACTTTCCAGTAATTCAATGATTGTGTATAGTGAAGGGAGCTTACATTTTGTTTTGTTCTTTGAAAAAGTTTGTTAATATTTTCTCTGGGGAGTTATATATTTTGGGGCTTAGGTTTAAGTCTTTAACCAATTTTAAGCTAAATTTGTGTATAAAGCATGAGATACAAGTGCAAATTCATTCTTTTGCACATGGATATCTAGTTTTCCAAACACTGTACTTTGAACGGAGTATCTTTTTCCCTGTTGAAAATTTGGCTAACCATGTATGAATGGGTTTATTTTGGAGCTATTATGTTTCTTTGGGCCATATATGTTTTTATGGCAGTACCATACTGTTTTGATTACTATGGCTTTGCAATTTGATTTGAAATGAGGGAATGTGAACAACAGCTTTGTTTTTCTTGAGATTGCTTTGGTTATTGGGATCTTTTGTGGTTTCATATGAATTAAGAATAGAATATTTTGAAAATGTCACTGGTTGTAATATGTATTAATACAGGATATTTTTATTTTTACATCTAGTGTAGGTGACTATCATTTGATTTTCCATTATATTCACTGTCCTGATATATTCCATATCATTAAAATTGAAGTATTCTGTGGATTCTCCCCTAGTTTTGTGAATTTTATAATAATACCAAAAGGTATTACAAAGCATTTGTTTAAAAAGTGAAAAAAATGTCCTGTTATACTATAAATGCTGAAGAATTTAGTGATAAATGACCCTAATGTCTTTAAACTTCACATAGTTTAGCAAAATTGTGGTGTGTGTGTGTGTGTGTGTGTGCGTGTGTGTGTATGAGAGAGAGAGAAGAAATGACTGTGTATCTAGTAGGTGGATATGAAACAAATTTAGCAAAATTTAACAGTGCACAAAATTAGTTTGAATACATGAGTTCATTGTATTAATCTTAAATTCATAATCATCAACATGTCCCATACTATTTAATTGCTAAATTCAGAAATCCATTTCTGGATATATGCTCATTTTGTAGATTAAGTTCATTTTCTTTGAATCATCTGTGTTGGCAAAATGGATGCCAGGCCCCTCTTGGAGATTATTCCCAGTGGGGAATCTTCATTCTGGCAAATGTCAGTGTGGGATTTCAAGCCAGAGGTGACAAGAAAGCATCTTTGTTTTAGAAAAGAAGATGTGACTACTTTTGGGCTCACTTACAAGGTAATTACTATTTATGATCATGTCGAATTACCTAAATGTCAGATATATAAGGAAGCCACAGTGACATTGCCCTGGGCTTTACTTCTTTGTAATACTTTTGTAGTAGAAGAACAAATCCCCACCTGAGGCAGTTTTTTCAATAAATTGGTGGCAGGAGTTTATAAGTTTATACAGATGAATGTTTAGAGACTGTCATCCCTGCACAAGTAGCAACAGTTATTAAATGCCAGTAGTGGTAAAAATTCATGAAGAATTTGAACACCATGTTTTATATACAAGAAAGATGAATATTATCATGGAAAAGACTAAGATCCTATGATAAAATTATGGTGCATCCTAACTGTCAACAACAAAAACATTTGATTGTTTTTTTTTTTATTTTACTTATAAGATTCAAGTGTTAAATCTTTCTCATTTGAAGAATATTTTCAATTAATCATCATAATCACAATGGCAATTTATTTTTATTTACCACCTCAACAAGTGTTAGACATAGTTCTGAGCTTTTTCCTGAATTATCTCTTGTAGTTTCAACCATTGTCCTATGAGACATAGGCACTATCAGTATCATATTATATACGTTTTCACAGAGGCAAAAATTGAGATAAGTATGTGAGAATATATTTTATCATGGGAAGTGCGGCTAATGGGAAGGAATAATATGTGGTTTTTTAACAAGCAAATTGCTGCTCAGGGTATCTTGAGTTCCATCTTGCTGGTGGCTTGTAGAAGAAGATATAGAGCAGCAGTTCTCAATTTTTGGTGTTTATCAAAATCACACAGAGAGTTTGTTAAACTATATTACCAGGACTCACACTCGAAGTTTGATTGAATATATCTTGAGTTGGTTCTGAGAATTTGCAGTTTTTCTAATAAGTTCCTAGATAGTCATAGTACAGTAGCTGGTATACAGATGACACATTCAGAACATTCAAAAGCATTCATAAGAGATGTCCCATCTGAGGGACAGGAAACCGTGGCAATACTTTTCAGTTGCTTTCCATCATTGACTGAGAGCTGACACATGCATTAACATGCCAGTGCTTTGGGTCAGATCTAGATGATTCTATCATGTGCCTTTAGGAGGAAAGAGGGAAATTTTTACAACATGAACTGGAAGGGCGATTGCTAAGGGTATTAGGGTGTAACATCAATACTATGTTATCACATATTTCCTGTGCCTGCATCTTGAAGTGTTTTCCTTAATTTTTTCACTAATAGTTTCAAAGTTTCAGAAATTACATTAATGGCTTTCATCCATTTTAAGTTGATTTTTGAACAGAATGCATTGTATATTTTATCACTTTTGTCAAGAATCAGATGGCTTATAGATGCATAGGTTCATTTATGGGTTCTGTATTCTATTCATTTTGTCTGTGTATCTATTTCTGTGCCAATACTTGGGCTCTGTAGTATATTTTAAAATTAGATATTGTGTTGCATTCAGCCTCTTTTTTCTCATGCTTGTTTTGATTATTTGGAATATTTGTGGTTCCATATAAATTTAATTTTTTCTTTTTTTTAACATTTTTTAGTTGTTAATGGATCTATTTATTTATTTGTATGTGGTGCCAAGGATGGAACCCAGGGTCTCTCACATGCCAGGCAAGTGCTCTACCACTGAGCCACAACCCCAGCCCCTTAAATTTTTTTCTAATTATTCAAATAATGACATTGATACTTTGATAGAGATTATGTTAAATCTGCAAATCATTTTTGGTCAGATGGCCATTTTAAAAATATTAATTTTCCTAGTATATGAACATGGAAGAGTTTTCTATTTTCTAGTGTCTTATTTCTTCACCTTTTAAAAATATTTTCATTATAGAAGTATTTCACTTCCTTGATTAGATTTATTCTTGGGTATTTTTATTTAGGTTATTACAAATGGAATTATTTTCTTCTACTAGTATTTCTCAATGAGTTTGTCATTGGTATATAAAAGAACTACTCATTTTTATATATTGATTTTGTTTCCTGATGCTTTCCTGAATTTCTTATCAGGCCTAGGAGTATTTTGGTGGAGTCTTTAGTCTCCTGTAAGTATAGACATAAGTCTTCTGCAAACAAGTATTATTTGACTTCTTCCTTTCCTATTTGTGTCTCTTTTATTTATATTTGTTGCCTGATTCCTCTGGCTAAAATTTCAAGTACTGTATTTAGTAAGAGTGGTGAGAGTGAAGACACTTGTAACATTACTAATTTAAAGGAAATGCTTTCAATTTTTCCCCATTTAGTATGATGTTGGTGATGTATAGCCTTTATTATGCTGAAGTTTGATCCTTCTATATTTAGTTCTTCAGAACTTTTGTCGTGAAGGGGTGTTGAATACTATTAAAGGATTTTTATTTATTGAGATGATCATGTGATTTTTGTCCTTTACTATATTTGTGTTCTATGTTACATTTATTGATTTGGATGTGTTTAACCATCCTTGCATTCCAGAAATAAAGGAACTTGATTACAGTGTATAATCTTATTAATGTGTTATTGAATTTAATTTGCACATATTTTAGTCAGAAATTTGCATCTTAGCTCATCAAGGATATTGGACTTTGCCTTTTATTGTTATGGCCATATTAGGTTTTGGTGGTAGAATGATTCTTGTTCCATAGAATGAGTAGGAAGAGTTCCTCCTTTCCTTTCATTTCATGGAATAGTTTGAGGAGCATTGATGTTTTTTTATTTTTTAAAAGTGTGAAACAATTCCTCAGCTAATCTATTTGTTCCTGCAATTTCCTTTTTTGGGAAAATGTTATTACTGCCCAAATCTCATTACTTGTTATTGGTCTGTTTAGGTTTTCATGGCTAAATTTTGGTAGGTCATATGCCTAGAAATTTACTCATTCTTTCTATATTTTCCATTTAATAGTAATGTAATTTTTCAAAATAGTCCCAAATTATTATCTAAATTTCAGTATTTTCTGTTGTAATATCCCCCTTTACAACCCCGATTTTATTTCTTTGGGCCTTCTCTCATCCTTTTGGTTAGTTTGGCTAAGGGTTTGTCAACTTTGTTTATGTTTACAAAAAATAAACTCTGTTTAGGTGATCCTTTGTATTGTTCTGTTTCTATTTCATTTAGTTCAGCTCTGATTTTTATTGTTTCTTTTGTTGTAAAGATTTTTGGTTTGATTTGTTCTTGTTTTGTTAGGACCTTGAGCTGCATCAGTAGGTTATTTGTGATCTCTCATTTTTTTAAGAGTGAGTACTCATAACTATAAACTTCCATCTTAGTACTGCTTTAACTCTATCCCATACATTCTAGTATTATATTGGGTTAAAATTTTCATTTCATTTTAGGAATTTTTAAATTTCTGATTTATTTAGTGACTTATTGTTCAATCTAAAGTATGTTGTCTAAATTTTATAGTTCCTGTTGCTGTTGATTTTTAGTTTTATACCATTATTATTTGATAAGATGCAAGAAATTATTTCATTTTTTAAAAATTTGTTTAATCCATCTTTGTGGCCTAAAATGTGTTCTGTTCAGAAAAAAACAAAACAAAACTATTAGTATATGTAAAGGATGTGTATTCTACTGCTATTGAATATTCTGTAGAAGTCTTTTAATTCCATTTGATGTACAGTATAGCTTTGATGAATTTATGTTGATTATTTGTCTGGATGATCTATCTATTGGTGAAAATGGGCTACCAAAGTCACCCACTATTATTGTATGTGGACCTATCTTTCCCTGCATATCCAATAGTGTTTTATAAAATTGGATGATCTGCCATTTGGTGCATGTTTATAATCATTATTCTTCTTAATAGATTGATTGTTCCCTTTGTCAATATGTAATGATGTTTTTTTCTCTTCTGATTGAGTTTTGCTTAAAATATGTCCTGTCAAATAAAAGATTAACTCTTTTAGCTTTTGGATTTCATTTGATTTGAATGTAAGTTTCCATTCTTTCACTTTCAGACTGTGTACATCTTTACTGTTGAAGTGAGTTTCTAGCATGCAGCATATGGTTTGGTCTTGTTTATTTAGTCTGGTATACTTGTCTGTGTCTTTTCACTAGTTACGTAAAACCATTTACAGTTATTATTGAAATGCATATACTAATTCCTGGAATTTTATTTTTTGTGGTTGTTTGAGATAATCTATTTTCATTTTTTTCCTCCCTTATGCATCTTGGAGTTTTGATGCTTTACTGAATGAGAGACATTTGATTCTTTCTTCTTGTTTTTTCCTCTACTCTAGCAATATTTATTCTTATACTTTCATGATCGTGTTTATATCTTCTTTCCTCTTCTCCATGTAGAATTTCTTTGTCTTCTCTGAAGCTGTTTTAGTGTATATAAATTTCCTTAGTTTATGTTTACTTTGAAAGTTCTTTATTTTTATTCCTATTCTGAAAGAAAAATTTGCTGGAAATAGTAACCTAGGTTGTAATTAGTTCCTTTTAGATTTCATAATATATCATGCTGTACCCTCCTGGTCTTTGGAGTTTCTGCTCAGAAATCTGTTATTCCAATGTGACTGTCTTTAAACATGAATTTGGCACATTTCTCTTGTAACTTTCAATATTCTTTCTTTGATCTGTACTTTGGCAATCTAATTATAAAATGATATGGAGAGGTTCTTTTATGGTCATGTCTGGTGTTCTTAATGCCTCCTATATCTGGATGTCCATATCTTTCTCAAAACTTGGGAAATTTTCTATTATTTCACTGAATAAATTTTCTATGCCCTTAGCCTTAACTCTGCTCTTTTTTCTAGACCTATAATTTACTTGTTTAGCCTTTTGTGTCCCATAGGTCTGGCATATTCTCTTCATTCTGTCTCCATTCCAAATGTGTATGGTCTCCTCATTGGTGGAGGCTGCTGTTTGTCCCACATGCTCAAAGTTTAAAACAGCATGATGAAACTCATTCCTAGAAGTTATCTGTCTCATATTTTCTTTATCACAATCTAAATGTGTTAATTTATCTACTTTGGCTTCAAGCCCTCATATTCTTTATTCTACTCGATAGAAAGTATTGGTAAGGCTTTTCAACTGAGTTTTCTTTTATTTAACTTTTTGAGCTTTTCATTTCCAATATTTCTGTTTGGTTCTTGGTCACAATCTTTATATCTTTATTGAATTGCTTTTTCTTATTCTGCATTGTTTTCCTTAACTCATTACACTTTCTATTAGTATCCTTCTTAAATTCACTGATCATTTTTAACATTCTTCTGAATTCTTTGTGCAGCATTTCATTTACTTCAATGTCTTTGGAATAAGTTACTAGAAAGTTATACACATTTTGAGGAGTCATGTTGCCTTGTTTTTTCATATTGTATTTCTATGTTGAGATTTGTACATCTATTGGGATGTATATCTCTTCAACTTTTATCTGAACCTCCTTAGGGAATAACACCCCTTAACATTGTTCTATTGGTAAGATGTCTACAACAGTTGTGTTGTTACTCTATGCTGTTCTTATGAGAGTGAATGTGTAGAAATGGGACATGAGATCGTAGCCATGCCTACTTCAGGATGGTTTATTCAGCTGAGGACTTCTTTCCTTCCCTATTCTTAAACTTGAAGTACTTTCCAGGGTTTGAGCAGGATTGGATCATGGCTGGAGTAAGGTACAATTGTGCTTAACTGCTGGGGGTGTAGCTCAGCAGCAAAGCATGAGCACAATGTATTTGATGTACTAGACTGAACTCCAAAGGAAGCCAGTTCCACTCCAAAGAAAGAAAATAAACAAATTCACACCCTGTCTATAAAAAAGTATATGTGTCAATGGAATATAACTCTGCAATAAAAAAGAACAAAATTATGGCATTTGCGGGTAAATGGATGGAGTTGGAGAATATCATGCTAAGTGAAGTAAGCCAATATCAGAAAACCAAATGCCGAATGTTCTCTTTGATAAGTGGATGCTGATCCATAATGTGGGGGAAGACACGGGAAGAATGGAGGAACTCTGGTCACAGAGGTGGGAGGGGGGAGGGGGCAGGGGGACAGTAAAGATGGTAGAATATGATGGACATCATAGCCCTAGCTTTATGTATGACTGCACGTATGTTGTGATTCTGCATCACTTACAACCAGAGAAATGAAAAGTTTTGCTCCATCTGTGTACAATGAAAAAAAAAGTATGTGTATGTATGTGTTTATATATGTGTGTGTATATATACATACAGAGAAACAAAAGTCATAGTCATTACAATAACAACGGAAAACAAAGCAGAAAAATATTATAGAATGAACTAAAAAGTTAAATATTAGTAAAAACTAAAATTATGAAAATGAGATAGAAGAGAGAAAAATTCCTTGAGACTATAATAAAAGTAAGATAAAAAGAAAATAGAGAAAAAATTTTAAAATCTTAAAAATATAAAAAATAGAATATATAGAAGAAAAAGGGAAAATGTCAGTGTAAAATTCTTCCTAGCCTGGGCACCTTGATGCATGCCTGTTATCCCAGACTGAGGTAGGAGGATTGCAATTTCAAAGCCAGCCTTAGCAACTTAATGAGACCCTGTCAAAAAATCAAAAAGGGCTGGGAATGTGGCTCAGTGCTTAAGCATATCTGGGTTCAATCCTGGTAACAACATCAACAACAATATTCTTCCTAGCTTAGATGTTTGGATTGGGGATACTTCTTTCAGAATGTATCCCCATATTTCCCAGAGCCCCTTAGTCTGCATTCCCAATGGCATGGTCAATGTTTGAGTTTGGGCTGAAATAAGTACATCTCACTGGCCCAGATTCAGCATTATGTAGGCCACACTGAGCAGGCATTTGCATATTCAACCTCGTGATTTCAGTTTGTGCACACAGTGGCATAGCCAATGTCCGAGTCACAGAAAGCCCTTCTCACTAGCCAAACTTTGACATTATGTGGCTTCACTGTGAACGCATATATTCAGTCCAGCTGACTATAGTCTGTGCACTTGAGGGTATAGTATATGTCTAAACTATGGTGTATACTTAGGATGTCCCAAGTTGTGATGGGGGAGCAATCAAATCAGTGAACTCTTCTCTGGAGAGGAAGGAATAGGAAATAAGCATTTTGCCACCCTCGGTCTTGGCACTTTCATACTTGGATCCCTTGATAAAACACATGTAATTGATCTCAATCCTCATAGAATGTGGGACCATTGGCCACTGTGTCCTCTACTGTCCATCTCAGCCCATACTTTTTGCTACTCGTACCACTTGGTGGGCTCATGTCTGTCTCTCTCCCTAATTGAAACTGTCTTGTGTGGCTGGCTGTCTTTCAGTCTGTGGTAGTGTCTACAGTGACCCTGAGTTGTGATTGCTCAGATTTTTCTTCTCCCCATAGCAGTTTGGTCCTTACCAATAGGACCCCTGCCAAGATAGCATATGGCTATAGCACTTTTAGAGTTTGCTATGCAATGTATTGACTTTATTCTCAAATGTGCTTGCTGTGCAGAAGGAGACTCAGACCACATCTCTTAACTGAATTTAAAATTTGTATGAAACATGAATTTCTCCTGAAGTCTGTACTGCTAGTCTGTAGTTATTATCACAGTTCAGCTTACCTTATGTTTATTGTGCATGGTTCCCCTCCCCTTATCAGAGAACAGAGCCCAGCCATTGCGAGTTGTGTTTTGCTTTTCTCCATATTATCTTTTGGATTCACTGTGCTGTCACTTTATTTATGGTTTTCAGATTTTTTTCCTCCCTTTCTTTCCTTGGGATATAGTTTTTCCTTTGTTGCTCTGGCTCTTCTCACTCACTGAGTCATGAGAAGGGAATTGCTATTTTGCCATCTTGCCTCTACTGGACATCTTTCATTTTATGAGGTTAAGTAATATTACATTGTATACATACACACAACATCATAATTCTTATCCTGTTTGCTTGCATTTCTTTTGTATCTTGACCTTCCTAAACTATGTGCCCTAGAGTCAGGGAACAAGATCTTATTCATCCTTGAATCTACAAATCTAAAGTGTGTCTTTAAAAATTTAAACATTGAAAGTGTAAATGATGAGTCACTAAGGTGGCCAAGGCAGTTGCATCCACTCTTCAATTTTAGTTTATAGTAGAGATGAAACAATTCAATAAAAAGGTTTGTACATTTTCTTGAAGGTGTCTAGATGTCATCTCATTTTTGTAAGCTGTTCAAGTCTTAACTGCCTTACTCTGTAAATATTCCCTGACACAGCTCTTAATTTACTTGTTCTTTTTGAAAGCTGAGAACCATCAACTTCAACTTTCTCAATATATGTGGTTAAGCTTCAAATAAACCTGGAAAGTATACATCAATAACTTTCAGTAGTATGTCAAGTATTGTCAACCTAAAGCACTTCATGTGAAAGGTGATATGAAATACTTAAAATTCTGAAATTTTGAACAGTCAAGTTGAAATACGCATTGGACTTTGTTTTGCCAATTTGGCATGACATTTGGAGATTAGCACAGATTTTCCACTCACCACATCTTATTCTTAGATTTTTCTCAGTCATTGTTGTTTATATCATCACATTGTGTTTTCAATTAACTTGACACTTATTGGTCAAGAGATGTGTTTTTCCCGCTTCTCTTGAATTTATATTGGCATTTGGGACATCACAAATAAAAGACTATGGCAGAAGTAACATTATATGACCACCCAGGCTAGTTCATAAAAGATGGTATGGCTTCTAACTTGCATTTTCTACCCCCTACTCTCCTGCCATCTCGATATGCTTGGCTTTACAATTCACCTATCATGGTCTGAGGAATCGCAGGGCCATAGAAAGGCTCACATGAAAAGGAAAGAAAAGCTTCAGGCCAGGCTGAGCATTTGGGCAATATTAAGCACAAATTTGCCAGCCAAGCACGTGATCTATGTTGGAGTGTATCTCTATTCTACCTTCTCAATCAAGCCTCCTCAATTTACGTCAGATGGAGCAGACATTAGCCTTCTTCATCAAACTATGCTTGCATTATAGTCATGTGCTAATTAATGATTGCCATTTTAAGCCATTAGGTTTGGGAATGCTTTGTTAAACAGCAATAGATAACTGGAAAGGTATTCAAATAGAGAACCATGTTCAAAATAAGACTATCACATCACTAGAGAGATTATTCTCTTTATTGGCATAGGATATAAAATGCTGTTGTGGAGTGTCCATTCTCTTTCTCTGCTTGGTGGATTCTACTCATTTTTAAAGGATCATTTACAGTATCTTTTTCTTCCAAGAATATTTTCTAAATCCAGAGTTCACCATTATTTTTTGTGCTTCCTCTGTGTTCTTCTTTGTTCTGCTCTATATTATATTATCTACTCTTGTACTCTTGCACTTTTCTAACTCTTTTCTAGCCATACAACTTTATGACCAGAGACATGCAAAATATATTCTCAACTAGAAATCAAGAGTGATTACGGTATTCATCCTGAATTTATGCATTCAGTTGTAAATTTTCTACCCTTCCAATACATGACCTTCAGTGCTACTGATGAAGAATAAAAGTGTGGGGAAGGCTTCAGTTTCTCTAGGTTCAAAGAGACACACATCACTGCATTAACTTTTTAATTTGGATTTGAGTGAGTCATTTTTTTTTCTTTTTTCTTTTTGGTACCAGGGATTGAACTCAGGGGCACTTAATCACTGAGCCACATCCCCAGCCCTTTTTTATATTTTTTTAAAAATTTAAAAAAAGGTTCTCCTGAGTTTCTTAGCGCTTGGCTAAGTTGCTGAGGCTGGCTTTGAACTCATGATTCTCCTGCCTCAGCCTCCTGAGTTGCTGGGATTATAGGCAAGTAACACTGCCCTGCTGCATTAACTTTTAACAAGACAGAACAAAGTCCATGGCCCCATCCAATTATAAGAGGAATTAGAATAATAATATCTTGTTGAGCAGCCTTATCCTTGAATCAGTCCTATGTGGTGGAAAGGGAGCTTGAATTTTAAATGGTTAGCTAGCTAGCTATGTCTGCTGGAATATTAAAACCAGAAAGTCAAAATATAATGAAGATCAGTTACAATAGCTTCCCTACTTCTGATACTTACTAGCTATCAAGTTGTGAATGAATACAATATTCATGAAGATTTATTTATAAAGTAGACATAGTAATAATAATAGTAATAACACTTATTTCACAGAGGTAAGGATTAAAAAAAGGCTACATTGGATAGATAAGCAATTTGCATATGTTATGCATTAGTTCTATATGTGGAGGGGCTTTTGTGTTTCATATTATTGATACATTTCACACAATATATCGTTAATTCATAGTGGATAAATGCTGTTTCTGTCATGCATTCAGAAAAATTTAGATATTAAAAAATTATTTGGATTGCTTATATACTAAGACTACGATTTTAAGGTATATACTCTCAATGTTTTCTGAGAAAAGTCAGATGCAAGAAAATGGAGCCCAGGAAAATACAACTACAAAAATATTAATAGTAAAAGTAAAATAAAATAGCTACTGTGGGTTGAGAGTTATTATATAATTAAATTTTTATATGAATTATAATTCTTAATATGAAACTAATCTTGACAAATAATATGTTTTACATTTTAATGTTGAATGTTTAGGGTATAAAGAATTAAGATAATTTACCTGCTTTCACTTATCTAGTAAGAGGCAAAAAGTTGGATTTGAACTTACTCTCACTCCCTGGCCTGATAATTAAATTTTATGAGCTACATTTCACCAGCTTTCTTGGTGTACTTGTGGAGCATATAAAAATCGTGATATCATGCTTCTCTTTTATAGAATTTAATAATCTATTCAGGAGTTGAGTTGTATTAGGTGGAGCTAATAATCTTTGAAGGTACTCTGATTCCATGAGTATTGACTTGTATTTTAAAGATCAAGTGCAGTATCTGTGTTGGAAATTTTGTAGATGATTGAAGAGATATTTTTCCAAACCCAAATTTGAGCCACAACCCCATTTCATTGCAATCAGACACCCTGGTAAGAGTATTTTGGACACCTTGTGGGCAGATACAACTTCAGAGTTATCTGTATAATCAATATATATACTTGCTATTTAGCAGTGTATGTGTATAGTTATATAGCTATCTTCAAAGCCAAAAGAAACTCTTTGAGGGAGAATTTATGGAACATGAAATTTTATAAGTAGAGAGGATTTCTTGGGAAGGCATGAACATACATAGGAAATAATAAATCTATACCATAAATTTTTTCAGTATTCAGGAAATTTTTATTCTACCATTGAGTTACCCTTATAAATACTGAGATTATAAATGAACCTTTTCTTTTGTCTTTCAATATATACTGTGATAAAGGCAAAGACAGAATGGAAGTTTAGTATTCTATAATGTGTAACACATGGTCTTAAATTTGTATATGCAACATTGAAGAGTTTATGATAGCTTTCCATATTCATGAAGAACAAACTTTATGTAGTGACAGAGCTCACAGTGTTATATACACTTACAATAATATTCTCAGCTCACAAAGTGTATTATAAACTCAAAGGTATATCTTTCCTCCTTGGTGATGCTTCAGGGCAACTTGCTCTGGCACTCCATAGCTATGTATCAGAAGATGCACATGTTTGAATTGACTGTAAAATTGTTACCAGGAAGACATGTTGTACCCAAACATAAAATATGTTTTTTAAAGGTCTATTTTCTTTTTCCTCTGGAACACTTTTTGTTGATGTTGCTTTGGATACTGATATTAACAACTTGAATGTTACTAATTTTAAAGTAGTTTTACATAGTGGGGATAGTTGTTAAACACAGCCCAGCCCTAATGTCAAAAATTGAACATAATTTGCAAAAACACAAACTTTGACATGGAGTTGCTATTATCTTGTTATTCTCTCCAATGGAACCAGGAAGTCTGAATACATCTGAATTGCTTAGGAAGCATGGTACATTTACAAGATAAAAGAGAGAGAGATTTTGAGAGGGCCAATGTTCTTAGAGATTGTATGTTACATGAAATAATACATAAATTTAGGCAATAGCCTAATGGTGAATGGTATGTGGAGATGAAAGGAAATAAGAGTAGAGTAGAGGAAATTTCATCAAAACAAATGGAAGGTTAGTAGATTAGATGAATGGGGATTGAGAAAGGAAGAAGAGGAAGAAGGAACAGGAAAAGGGATAAATAGTGGAATGAATCTGACCAAATTTTAGAATATGCAAGCAGGGATGTGGCATGGTGGGTCCCAGCATTGGCTGTATCTATAGGACACTAATTAAAAAATTTTGAACTATAAATAGATTGAAAAGGGATTGGTAGAGTTGGAGATACAGGGATGGGGAGGAGGTACTGGGGACTGAATCAGAGTGGGTTGGGTTCCATGCTTTGTATTTATGTCAAGGTGTATCCTGGTACTGTATCATAACTAAAAAGAATTTAAATAAATGAATTTACATTGAATGAAAGCATTAGGACTTTGGGGTGAATTAAAAATCGCTGCACATAGGGCTGGGGATATAGCTCAGTTGGTAGAGTACTTGCCCCACATGCACAAGCCCCTGGGTTCAACCCTCAGCACCACACAAAAAATTTCCACACATTATTTGAAATTTATCCTATCAGGATATGGGGTGAAACATCCCCTTGAAGTAAGAAAAACACTATGAATGATTTCAGTAACTCTTGTGCGTGTAAGCGGGGCCACCAGGCAGCAGCCATTGCCACAAGCATCGTGACGTCGGCAGCAGAAAGTGAAGCTGTGCCAGCTTCTAGGCTTAGGCTTTAAGGTACTAGAAGATTACATCTCTTGTATTTTGGACCCTTTACACTTGGAATAGAGCTGCTATGTCTACTAAGAAATAGAAAAATATGTCTTCCAAGACACTACCATTCTTTAAGAAGAGCAAGACTATACAGAGTATTGAAGGATGACATACCATTAAGAGACAGAAAGAAAAAGACAAGCAGAAACAGGTACACTGAAGAACAAAACAGTATTAAGGAATACATCTTGGAAGTGGAACTTAACCACTCTAGCTGCACCACCTGATGCCAAAATATAAATGGATAAGAGATAAGCCACCTAATTGAGCTTTTCCTCAATTCCTTGCCCACAAAACTAAGCAATTGGAGTAGCTTTAAGTTGCTAAATATGTAGGAGTGTGTAATATAGCAATAGGTTTTCAGAATAGGAATCATCAAATAAGTTGTAGAAGAAAGTGATGCTGGATCTTGGCCATCATAAATAGTGCTACAATAAACATGGGAGTGCAAATGTGTCTTTAACATACTGATTTCATTTCCTTTGCATATATACTTAGAAGTAGGATTTATGAGTCCTATAGTAGTTCTTTGTTTAAATTTTTGAGAATCACCATACTATTTTTGATATTGATTGTCCTCATTTACCTTCCCATCAACATTAACATTGCACAGATTCCTTTTCCTCTATA
The DNA here is from genome assembly GCA_028644305.1 of Xerus rutilus. Classification (NCBI taxonomy): domain Eukaryota; kingdom Metazoa; phylum Chordata; class Mammalia; order Rodentia; family Sciuridae; genus Xerus; species Xerus rutilus. The sequence continues at coordinate 96,264,915 of CM053417.1, forward strand.
TCCCACCAGCATTTTTGTAGCCCTTATCTTTTTAAAAAAATTAAAAATTCATTTTAAGTAATATTTAAAAACACAATAATTTATATATTAATGGAGTAACATGGTTCAGTATGTGTATGTATTATGTAATATTTACATCAGTTTAAAGTTATCCATCTCCTCACTTATCAATTCATTATGGTAAAAGCTTTCACAATTTCACTTCACATTTTTAGATTCCACATATGATTGAGATTATATACTACTTGATTTTTTGTGCTTGCTTTATTTCAGTGAACAGAATGGTCTCTAGTTCCATCCATGTTGTCACAGTGACACAATTTTTTTATGTCTGTGTCATATTTCATTATGTATATATAACATATTTTCTTCTATGTATCAGTTGATAGACATTTAGATGGTTTTTATTTCTTTGCTATTGTGAAAAAGTGCTTTAATGAATATGGGAGTGAAGATGTCTCTTCAACATACTGATTCTACTTCCTTTGGATGTATAACCAGGAGCAGAATTTCTGTATTTCCAATTCTCTTTTATGAGTAATAAGATATTAGTAAACATACCTTTCCATCCACTTTTAATATCTTTACTATCTTTCATTTATTTCTCTCCTTTATCTTTTATTTGTCAAGGCAAATAGCATTTATTCCTATTTCAGTAATAATAGTTAAATGATCCATTTATTTTTGTGTACTTATTTGAAAAATTGAAAACAGAAATTACATGAATATTAAATTTATTGAAGAAACTTGCTACTGTTTTCCATAATGTCTATACTAGTTTACATTCTCACCAATAGGGTCCAAGCATTCTTTTCATCCACATCCTCACTAGAACTTCTTATATTTTGTCTTTTGTCATGTTTTTAATAGTGTATTATAGTTACACATAATAGTGGGGTTCATTTTGACATAATCATATATGCATGGAATATAATTTGCTCCATTTCAGTCCCCAGTGCTTCCTCTTTCCCTCCCCTCCTCCCTCCCCTATTCCCCTTGCTCTCTACTGGTCTTCCTTCTATTTATTGTTTCCTTAATTGATGCTTTATAAATATACATAAAGGTGGAATTCACTGTGGTATATTCATATATGTATAAAGTGTAATTTCGTTAATTTCATTCCACATTTCTTCCTTCTTCCCTTTTCCAATCCCTCTTCCCTATCCCTTGATCCCCTTCTTAAACTCTACTTATCTCCCCTCTATTTTACTTAGATCTGCTATCCCCCAATTTCCCTTTACTTTTCTTGATTGGATTGTTTGTTTTTTTGGTGTTAAGTTTTTTGAGTTCTTTATATATCCTGGAGATCAGTGCTCTATCTAATGTGCGTGTGGCAAAATTTGCTCCCAGAATGTAGGATCTCTGTTCACCTCATTGATAGTTTCTCTTTCTGAGAAGAAGCTTTTTAGTTTAAGTCCATCCCGTTTATTAATTCTTGCTTTTATTTCTTGTGCTATAGGTGTCTTGTTAAGGAATTCAGGGCCTAATCCCACGTGATGAAGATTTGGAACTACTTTCTCCTCAATTAGACACAGGGTTTCTGGTCTAATTCCTAGGTCCTTGATCCACTTTGAGTTGAGTTTTGTGCATGGTGAGAGATAGGGGTTTCATTTCATTTTACTGCATATGGATTTCCAGAGTTCCCAGCACCATTTGTTGAAAGGCTATCTTTTCTCCATTGTATATTTTTGGCACCTTTGTCTAGTATGAGATAGTTGTATTTATGTGCATTACTGTGTCTTCTATTCTGTACCATTGGTCTACATGTCTATTTTGGTGCCAGTACCATGCCATTTTTGTTACT
>CM053417.1:96267218-96291355 GCA_028644305.1 Xerus rutilus
TGAAGTGATCTTTTACTTCCTGTATTTGCCTATGTATCTCTTTATCGAAATGATCTTTTGCTGACTGGGCTTGCTCTCTTATATCATTCTTTAAGTCACTGAACATTTTAATTATGTACATCCTGAATTCCTGTTCTGTCATTCCTCCTGTTGTACAGACCATGGATTCTAATAGTGTAGTATCTTGGTTTGTTTGAGTCACTTTCTTCCCTTGTTTTCTCATGATGTTTGTGTGTCTTTCCTTCTAGCTCTGCTGATCCAAGTTGTTACAGTTTTTATTCCTATAAGGGTATAGTTTCCCTGCAGGGTTTCGTTACCTCTCCTTTAAAGGGGAGATTGATATTGATTGATCTCAATACAAGCAATATATGACTTCAAACCAAGTAACTCCTAACAGCTTCCAAATACATTTACAGATTAGTCATGATATACAACAATTATATGTTCCTTTACAATGTATTATGTAATCAATAAATTTGCACAAGGGTCTATAGTATCTCTTGGTGGGCTAGGGAAACTTGAGGGTGGGGTGTAGGACAGAATGTTGGGTTAGTAGGAAGTGAGGATATGGTTATTAAATCTTAGAGAGCATAAAAAGGAATCCAAGAGGAAAAGAGCGACATAGAGTTGGGGAAGACTAGTAAGGAGGAAGAAAAGAATATGGTGAGGAGAGATGATAGCAAGACAAATAAAACATATGCACTTGGAATTTATAAGACTTTATAATACCACTCTAGTATACAGTTCAGAAATCCCAATCTACCATATCCCACTGTATAGCAGATATTTGATGTCACAACTGTTGAGGATTAGAGGGTAGGAGATGAGCAAGAGAGAAAAGAGGGAAGGAATTAGAATGAAGGGAAAGAAGAAGGGAGCAGATAAATAAAACAAAAATATTGAACAATAGAACTGTTAGGAGAAAAAGATAAAGGATAGAATTAAAAATAAGCATAAAAATATGTAAAAAGTCTCAATGTAAATAAAAAGGTATGGTTCCTTTCATCTCCAGTAGGTGGCGTTGTCCGTTGTTTGCTGGACTTTCCCCACTAGTGTCCTGGGTGCTGATCCCACAGCAGGGTGAAACTCTGAGCCGCTGGTGAAGTCGCTCTTCCACCATGTGTTGCTTCGTGGCCAAAGTTTGCTCCCAGGTGTTCACCTGTGCCCCCTGGTGTGTAGGAAGATCTGCCTTGTTAAAAGGTGATCCACAAAGAACAATAGCTGGGAGTCTGCTCAGGAGACGGTCTGTACACAGTAGCAACTGCTAGCGGTCTCCCGCGGCTAGGTGGGCGCTGGGGCCAGGCACCCTGTGTGGAAGCAGGCCAGGCACACCTGGGGCAAACTCTGGGCTGGAGATTATCATGAATGAATGAATAAGTGAATTAATGAATGACTGGAAGAATAAGAAAGAAACAAAAGTGGTTGTGAAAGTTTGAGCTACCAACCAGATAAGCAAAATAGCTGTAGAACTACTTCAATTATAAAAGTATGATATTTAAGCAGGAATAGACAGATTAATGGCATCAAATCAAGAAGCCAGGAACAGAGGGAGGTGTGTGTATTTGTGTATGTATTTGTATCTTATAAAGATGCTATAGTATTAAGGATAGGATATTACAAAAATGGTGTCAAGAAAATGAACTTCATGTCTGATCATGATACAACTTTTGGCTATTGAACGGACATTCCTTTTCTCTTCAGTAGTACTTTCTGTAATTAAGAATTTGAAGCATCCTTTGGATTTTAATTTTCTATGTATATATGATTATGGAGAAAGAACTCTGCCATGCTATTTCTTACATTAAAATATTAACTTTTAAAAAGAGCTTTCATAGTTTTACTGCTATTATAGCTTTCTGGGAAAGCATAGGTCAAATAAATTTGAGGCATAATTGCTCTTTTTAGGTAGACAAAATTTAGAAAACTCTTCTTTCTATTGTAGTTACCTTGTCAAATTTACACACACACACACACACACACACACACATAACTTTACACTGTAAAACATAAAAAGGGTAAAACTTTTATTTGGAGCAGTATTTTCCATTACAATTATTAGTTGCTACACTGTTTATATGTATTACTTTTATTTTCACAATCTTTACTTCTGTTAATACCTGAGCCATTTAGAAATGGAAACAGGTTACACTGAAAATACTTCATTTTTTATTTCCTACCTACCCAATGGTTTCCCACTGTATAAAATACAGTGTATTTTAAGAATAAGGGGTAAGAGTAGGGGAAGGAAAGAAAAGTACTGGGGATTGAAAGGTAGAAAATTATGTTATGTGCATATGTCTGAATGAACATCACTATTACATATAACTATTATGCACTAATAAAATATAAAAATCCCTACCTATGAAAGTATATTTCGAGGATTAATACCTTATTTTGAATTACATTGTATAGGAGTTGTTATGTTATTATTGCTTCTATGAAAGACAATATCTTTGCACGGAAACATAATTGGTAAAGATATCTTCAGAATTTAGAGATAGTGCAAATTCAAAATTTCCTGAAGTTCACATAGAACAAAATATTGAATACTTTTCTATTTAAAAATATTAAAGTAATGAATGCATGAAGTAATAAATCCATTAGACTTCAATGTCCCCCCCAAATTCTATCTCCACATAACAGAATCTGACACTTTCAACTGCTTTTAGTTTTTCTGAAGAGTAACTTCCTAACCCTAAAAATTTCTCACAATTTTTCTATTCCAGTAGACAAAACCTATCATGTCCATGACACAAAGATAAGAATGTAATTCTCACCTCTTCTGATCTCCCATTGTACTTCATACTCCTTTTATTTTCATTTATTTAATTTTCCTTTGAAATTGAAAAAAACAGTCATCAATACTGAGTTATTTCATAATTTTTTTCCTCAGGATTTCTAATTCTCTTTCATGGATAATAAGATATTAGTAAGCATACCTTTCCATCCATTTTTAGTATCTTTACTATCTTTCATTTATTTCTATCCTTTATCTTTTATTTGTCAAGGCAAATAGTATTTATTTCTATTTCAGTAATAATATTTAAATGATCCATTTATTTTTTGTACTGATCTGAAAAATTGAAAACAGCAATTAGATGAATTTCATTCTAAATATTGCTCACTATGCAACAAAGTATTGTGCTAAAATTATATTTTATTTGCATAGGCCCAATCTTGCAATTCTTATGTCATCTCATAGAGAACACTTCTAATATCCAGATCAAGATCTTTTGCAGTTAAATCAGTCATGATATATTGTAGTTTGTTTTGCAGTTTACCCTTGACATTTTGTTCATCACAATACCACCCACCCTTGAATTCTTTATTTGCTATTTTCAGGTTAGGGTTTATACCTCTTTCATAGTGTCACTAATAATTTAGATCTTATTATACTTTACCTACTATCCACTGGCTTAAAAGGCTTCTTTTTTTTTTTTTTTTTTTTTTTGGTACTGGGGATTGAACTAAGGGATACTCCACGACTGAGCCACATCCCTAGCCCTATTTTGTGTTTTATTTATAGACAGGGTCTCACTGAGTTGCTTAGCGCCTCGCTAAGTTGCTGAGGCTGGCTTTGAACTCGTGATTCTCCTGTCTTAGTCTCCAAAAGTGCTGGGATTACTGGTGTGAGCCACCGCGCCTGGCTCTGTAATCTTGAATAAATTATTCTTACCACTATATGACTGTCCATTTAATTTACAGCTGTTACTTTACAGACTTACTATATAGAGATAACCATGTTGGAACATTTTGCTACTTGACTCCTGGTTGAATTCCATCATTTTTGACTCAACCTAAGAACATAAGTTCTTCCTGTTTCTTGGTTTTTATCCTATAGCTGCTTAGTAGACTTGACTCAGAGGAGGAACAAAGTATCTTTCTAATTTCTGAAAATTAGCAAACTTTGTCCTCTTGCTTGATGCATTGATTAAATAGACATAAAACTTTATTTTCAAAATAACTGACACAAGACTTTTGAAGACAATCATGCAATTATGCTAATTATAAGTTTGATTGTGGACCAGATTTAATTGTTAGTGACCTATCTCTGGAGATTTTCTTTGAAAACCTTTGGAGATCTGATCTTGCCTTAATCCTTGGAATTCTCAAAGTTCAAGATACTGTGTTGAGCTATGGAGCTTCTTCTCATTCACCTTAAAGGTAGTGTTAGTAAGGGGCTCTTAGGAGTTCATGGTTTTTTTCATCTCTAAGAAGATGCCTTCTATTATTTTCCTTTATAAGTTTCCTTTGCATTTATTTTATTCTACCTTCTAGGAATGCCTATTAGTTTATTTGTTGGGTGTTTTAATCTTACTCTTTGCTTTCCATATTTTTGTCTATTTTAGTTCTAATTTTGTTTGCACCATGTTTAGGGCTCTTAGCAGCAGTTTCCCAGGAGTAATTTCTCCTCTCTAGTCCCATTTGTATCAAAAATAACTCTTAGAGATAACTTGGTCCTCACTTTATTCTGCAGAGCTCATAAAAGATGAAGCAGCCCAGTGGTATGGACCAGATAAAGTCAGGTCAGATGACCATGTGATGGGGAGAATGTCCATCCAGAGATGATGCTTACAGTTTGAAAAAGTGGCCACATTTAACAGTTATTCACTATATAGTTTGAAGTCTTTTATTATGATCAATAGCTATTTACTTTCTTTTAGGGAATAGCTGTCCTCTTAATATCATATTTGTTTTGGCAAATATATTATGAATATATATCTAGTCATATATGGTGAATCTTCTTTGCCTAGTAATCTCAGATACACACTGTTTCTCTCTAGAATCAAAATAATGCTTAACCAGATGTCCAGGTGTTCATTCTGCCTAGTGTGATGCAACTGTCTTGTATATAGCTGAAAATATAATAATCTATTTCCCAGAATTCTTCATATAGACTTGGTTTTCACTGGGAATCATAGTTTCCAGGATTTCAGCAGCTATGATCTTAATCATTCAAGATTGTGATTTTGGAGATTTTAAACTTTAGGAATTTTAGTCTTTAGGATTTTTTCTTTGAGTATTTCAACATTCAGGATTATGGCTGCAGTATTTTGTCTTTTGTCATTATCCGCACCAGTTTTAAGGTGTAACAGAGTTGCATCTGTGCTGAGATGGCCTTGTGTCTTGGAAATCCCTAGGACCAGGGTTGGAAATCCCCACGCCAGATTGTGTCAGACTGCTATGTAACATATAGTATTGGCCTAGAGAGAAATTTGGGTGAGTCTCATGGTTATCTTTAATCTTATATCCATGATAAGCTACTTATAGTGTACTAAATTAATCTTGTGTTTCTATCTTATTTCTTTCTATCTTCTGGGAAATGACTTTTCTCATCTAATGATAATCCTGACTCTTATTTATAAATGGTTATTTTTTTGTCTAAACTATAATTGTACTACATCCTTGAGAGTAAAGAAGACTCATTTTCTGAGGTTTGTTCTTCTTACCTGCTTTTCTTTCCTAGACTATAAATTCTGTGGGAGTAGAGAGTTCACTTAGTTCAAGGCTATTTTCTAATACCTAGAAGAAGTCTTGACACACAATACAGTAGGTAGAAAATAAATATTAATTATAATAATTAATAAATATTGAATATTGCAACAGTAACGGTCCCAAGAAGAAAGAGATGGTACCATAGTTGTAGAGAGTTCAAGGAGAATTTATTTTTAAGGAGATAAATTTGCAGAATAGAGAAGAAATCCAGAAAAGGGAATAGCAGAGCTGTCATCATCAGTAGGACCAGAGGCAGAAGGTGGATTTTATTTTTACTATTCATAAACAGAGGTAGAGAGGAAGCCTCTTTGAGAGAAGATGAGTGAGATTCTCTTGAGAGGCAGTTGACCTAATGGTACCTGACAGTGTTGAAGGAGGAAAACTGTAGCTCCCTGTCTTTCCTCTCTCATTTATCAACCTCATCAGGTCTGAGAGATCACCTGAGCCAACAGATGTCATCCATATATGCCAGTGTTCCCAGGAAAAAAAGTGAGGTATAAAGTGGGGACAAGATTATTTCTGGGGGTCAAACAGAAAGTTCCCAGCACCAAGGGTATTAGAGCTACTTTCTCCTTTCTAGTTTCCAAAAGGAAACTTAAGTAATAAAGGAAATATTAAGTAACAATATTTATTATCTGTTTCTCTGAAGTCAAATCTTCATTCAGACTAAGTAGCCAATTTTGTCTTCACAGTTTGAAACCTTTTGCAATTATGATCTATTAGTTTCCTCAGTTATTAATTGCCCTCTCCCTAGATGTTGCATATCAATAAATTTTGTAAAATTTGTATGAGAAGTAAACCCTTTTCTATTTTACAACATTTCTGTTTTTCTAATCCTCACTTTCTTAGTGTATCATACACCAGTCTTCTTGCCTTTGGTCTCTCCCCTCTGATTGTATCCTGTGTACTCATGACATACAAGATATTTAAGATTTTTGTCATTGTCACAAATCTTTCCTCAATAAGCGACACACAGTACATCATTTCAAGTTCCTGCCATTTTGCCTGCTCTTCTCTCTATCCAGACACTATCTGATCCCTTCGCTTAAGTAATTATCACCCATAATCTTCCAGAACTCAAGACAAATGTTAGCTCTTTTCTGGATCCACCCTTATTGCCTTGGACAAAGTGATTGCATTGTCTTTTAAAATATTTCTTTAGGTTTTGTTTTCCAGTGTTTGTCTTTCTCACCAGCCTCTGAAAACATCAAATACCAAACTATATTTTAGAACCTAACCTAGCAGATGTCATAAGTTGGAAATAATTAAATTTTGGTTTGTGAACTTATTGAAGGTTACTAAAATGTCCAAGTTAGCAAAGAGGATTATATTTGAATCTAACACTTTTCCAATATAGAAATCATCTAGAATTAATGTTTATATTTTATAGAAAATGACACATTGCAAACAATTTGCCTATTGGGGAAAATATTTGAGATATTTTGTTGATGCATACAGATATTTCGTTTCTGGGAAAGATGATTATTTCTACCTTTTGCTGGTATGAATATTTAAGTATGTGATAATCAAACTTTTTCGTAAATGGTAAGAAAATAAAGGTCCATTGACAAATAAAAATAATAATATCACATTTTTATTCATACTATATTTATTTTAAAAATAGTATAAAACACCAGGTTTAAGTTTTATATGGGTGCCACATGCATGTGGTATTTCCATGTATGCATGGATTTTTTAAAATATTTTTTAGTTGTCAATGGAACTTTGCTTTATTTATGTGCAGTGCTGATAATTAAACCCAGTGCCTCACACACGCTAGACAGAAGCTCTACCACTGAGCCACCACCCCAGCCCCCCATGTATACATATTTATAAAGAAAATATATAACTTATGAGAAAATAAAATCATCAGAAACATGTAAAAATCTCAATCACACATCCCATATGTAGATGATAAAACTCATCATTACAAATATAAAAATTTCCCCCTAAATTAACCTACAATATTTTCCATCAAAATTGCTGTGTACATATATGAATATATCACAGTGAATTTTATCTTTTTGTGTCTGTATGAAGCAGTAATTTAAAAAAGCTACAAATAAATAGAAGGAAGACAGGGCAAGTTAGGAAAGGAGGAAAGGGCAAAAACTGGGTATTGAATTGGAGTACATTATATTCCATGCTTGTATGGTTATATCAAAATAAACCTGACTATTTTGTATAATTATAATGCATTAATAAAAAATTAGCCTATTTTACTTTTAATGAAAGAAGAAACCAAAGCATACAATTCTAAAATTCATCCACAAAGTTAAATACATATAAACTTAGTCAAGAAAATTTTTAATTATGAGAGCAAAAGAAATAGTTATTACCTGACATGTATATTATGAAATGATACCATTACAAAAATCATGAAGAAATCACAATATAAACAAAATCCATATGCGAATCCTTGTATATGTAAAAATTATATACTTAATTGTATCAGAAAAGTCTATAAATCAAGCCATAACAAGGCCAATCTCAGCACCTTAACTAGAACCAGTCTCAAAATAAAAAAAGTACCAGGGATATAGCTCAGTGGTAAAGCACCCTTCTTTTCAAACCCCAGTACCAGGAAAAAAAATACATACTTAATGCTTTGCAGTCCATAGAGTCTTTGTAACAAAAACTCCAAAATACTGTTCTAGCATGCAAACAGGACCTAACCTAGAAGATGTCATCAATAGGAAATTTAAATGTTCGTTTGTGAACTTAGTGAAGGTCACTAAAATGCCCATGCTACCAAATAGGTTTCATATTCTAGCATGAAACAATACTTTAGTCAGTGGCTCTGTTTCAATAAAATCTTATTTACAGACTGAATTTGGACCGCTGGTTGTAACTTGCCAACTACTGATTCAAGATGTATATGTTGAAAATGTTCTTATACAAAAAGTAATGATAGAAATTGAACCTTCAATTCCGAGATATCATGTTACTTGGATAAGCTAAAAAAAAATGGAGCATAACTTTTGACTTTCAAAAGACTGCTCCAACCTGATATGATTAAACTACCATGTAAAAGACAAAAGGGAGCTTAAGGAGGTGTGTTTTGTGGGGCAAAGCTATAATCTTTGACTAGTGTGTCTCATACAAGTAAGTAGATGCAAATAGTCTTATATTGCTCAAAGCTAGTTTGGTTATAATGCATCCCACAGCTTTTACATATGTTTTCTTCAGTAGTATGTGTAATTTGTTCCTCTTAAAGTGTTAACAGAGCTCTCCAATAAGATTACAGGTTCTTCACAGTGTAGCTCATCTCTCTCACAAACTTTAAGACCAATTACAGTGCCAAACTCATAAAGCTAGTTTTATATCCAGGTCAAGAGATTGTATTTCTGAATTTGGGTAGACTGTTTTCCATTGTGAGAAAGTGCATTTTCTATCCTTGCCATCACCTTAATAATAGGAGATGCTTTCCCAAGGTAGATTGAGTAAAAAAAAATGTATCACTTTATTCATTGTCATTATCATCATCATATTTTGGCAATATTGATATTTTCTGGTCTAGTAGGTTAAGCACCAAATGTAGTCATTTTTTAATTCCTAAGAAATCCTTATATTACTTGGGTCTTATTTTCACCTTACCTTATTTTAACAATGAAAAATAGAAAATCATTTTATACTGTGAGAGTTTGTTAAAACAAGGTAGAAAAAGTGGTTTAAAAAAAGTGATGGTGGAATAGTCTTGTGAAGTACTAGCTTTGGTTTATTATCTTTATAGTTTTGTATGATAAATTCCACATGCTAATAAAAGTAATCATTTTTTAATTTGGAGAATTTTGAAAATTTTAAAATATGTCAAAAATATCACATAAAATATTTATTGCTCCCATCAAATGAACAAGAATGACTTCTTCATGGTCTAAAAGTTAAGAGTATTGCCTAATATTAACACCTTTGCTTCCTGATGGAAAATAAGTTCAAAATATGATAAATTCTTTCTCATTCTATTTGTTAGCATAATTTATTACAAAATATTTTGACTTGAATATATGACTTGAATTTATGCTAATAGATGAAAGGGAACCTTATCACTTTGGAGAAATGAGAAATGGTAACAATAAAAACATATACAAAAAGAGTATTTATAGTTCTTTTTATACCTCTCCTACCGGGAAATCAACTTTTGAAATGAAAATAGTTGTAATACATTATTAAATTTAACAGAATCATAAAATCAACTTATTTAAAGTTTTACTTTTTCATATCATTTCCCTAATTTACTGAGTAGAAATTTCATTCATATAAGGTAAATATCTAATATAAAAATAGTCATTCCAGATATAGGCTCTACTTATATGGCATTCATCTTTGTATTTGTGATAATAGCAATTAAAACAAAAATGGTAAATTATTTAAGAGAACATTTATAATTGTCTTTCCTCACACTAACCACCATTTATGTTTCAACCTTTGATCTTCACAACAACCCATTAGGGAAGTATTACTATGCCCCAACCCCCACTTTAGGATGAAGAAAGTGAATAGTAAAGGAATTCACTCATTAATCAAGCTAACACAATTAGTAAGAGTCATAAACAGGATATGAACCAAGATTGTATAAATGTATGTGTTGTTGACCATTAGGACAACATACTGCTTGTAGATAATTCTACCTAAAAATTATCCATAACCAGAGAAAGCTAGTACTAATTGAATTAATTAGGTAAGTATAGGGATTATGATGTTTAAATATATTCTTTAATTGAGGATTTGGTATTCTAGAAGACAATGGCTGAAACCTAACATATGCTTAATTGACTAAAATTACTAAGAGTAGGATCAAAGTGATATGGTCCACTTGAGGTCAAAATTAAAAAGATTCGGGCTGGGGCTGTAGCTCAGTGGTAGAGCGCTTGCCTAGCATGCGTGAAGCACTGGGTTCAATCCTCAGCACCACACACAAACAATAAATGAATAAAATAAAGATCCATCAACAACTAAAAAAAAATAAGAAAAAAATTAAAATTAGGTAATTTAATAGAATATTTACAATGATCATTCCCCATACTAGATATTATTTATGTTGTGTTACTCAATGTTGGCATCTGCTTATGAATATCAAACTTGATGTAAGAATATTTATTTGGTAGTGGGGGCTGAATTCTGAGCCTCATGCATGCTAGGCAAGTACTCTACCACTGAGCTACATTCCCATCCTGTTTTTTTTTTTTTTAACTTTTTAAGAATGTTTTTTTTTAAAACCAGGGATTGAACTCAGGGATACTTGACCACTGAGCCACATCACCAGCCATAGTTTGTGTTTTATGTAGAGACAGGGTCTCACTGAGTTGCTTAGCGCCTCACCGTTGCTGAGGCTGGCTTTGAAATCACAATTCTCCTGCCTCAGCCTTCCAAAGTGCTGGGATTACAGGCGTGCACAAACTCACCTGACCATTTTTTTTTAACTTTTTATTTTGAAAGAGGGCCTTGACAAGTTGCCTAGTCTGGCCTGGAACTTGTGATTCTCCTCCCTTAGGATCCAGAGTAACGAGGATTATAGGCATGTTCCACTGCACCTGGCAAGACTGGATTTTTCTTAATCAAAGATAGTTATACAAGTTTTCATTCTTCGTGTATTTTAAATCCTTGTGTTAACAAGAAAGAAAACTAGTCTTAAGGTGATTGTCACTTAATAGTTCATACACAGAGGACAAATGTTTCAGTTGAATTTTTTAAAGTCATGTAGAATCTGAATATCAATTGGTGCTTAAGAACATAACAGCATAAAACTTGCAACTTTCCTTCCCTTGGTAGTACTTTCATTTCATCCTTTGTTTCATACATTTCTTTACATAGACCTATTTAAAGCTTTTGGGATTCATTCATAGTTGATGTACACGTGTAACATTGCTATTAATGGCATTCAAGACAAGAATATTCCTTCTTGTCAAATCCACAGAGAAAAGCCAAATCGTTTTGACAGCATAAGAGAGACCAGCTATAAATTTTATATTTGCCTAAATGGTAACAGAAAAGCAAATAAAAGGGAAAAGGCCCAGTTTGTATTCCCTTGAAATAAATCTACTGGAATTTTAGTATTTATGATGAACCTTAAATATAGATTTTTCTACTTCTAAGCTACTGTATTCCTCTTTTATACAGAAAGATAAATCCTTTTCTGTTAAGTTTTTTAGCTTCTGTAGAAAATTTTCTTCACTTAACCAGATTTATGCAGAGGTAACCAATATCGAAGAAGGAACAATTTGTCACTGCCATTATTCCTATGGTTGGCATCCAATCTCCAACTTCATGAAGCTTCCAACCTGTTGGAAAAGACAATATTTATATTCAAACAGCCTTGACAGAGGGAAGTGTATAGAAAGTGCCAGTAGAATGATATGAACACAACATGGAGCCAAGTGTTGCAAGGAGACCATATTTCAGCAGTAAGAAGCAGCCACTAATTTTCTTAATATAATTCAGCATACACTTATGTTAAAAATGGCAGTATATATTACCCTTGGTGCATGTATGAAGACACAACTGGTGTGACTTTATCTGGTTTGCAACCAGAGAAATGGAAAAACTGAGCTCTATATATGTACTATGACTTGAAATGCAACTAAATAAACTAATTAAAAAAATTTATATGCAAACCTAAAAAAAAAATGGCAGTATATACCTGCCCAAATGCTTGACTTTCAAAATCCTTGGTTTCACTGTTCTTTCATGCTATCTCTATTCCTAGTCTGAGGGAGAAGTATCTGCTGGCAGCAAATTCCAGCCCCTGCTATCAACAGTTTCCTAGAAATGTCAAACATTGTCAAGAAAGAATGGACACCTTTCTGTCTCCATCCTACTTTTTGCCAGGCATACTTTGCTTTATTTTCAGATATGGAACATGTAGACTATACATAATTTTCAGAAGTTTTTTTCAGGGAAAGTACCTTAGTAATAAAAATATCTAACCTCTTAAAGTTATTCTCCTGTCCTCTATATTCTGGTACTTATAATGGATTCCTGAGAGAGAAGTCCCCTTCCAATGAACAAATTATCTAAATTATATTTTATTATTATTTATTTTTCATTAATTAATTGTTATTTCTTTATGACACATCACTTATCATTGTGCATTGACCATCTTCAATATTAACCTGTACATTATATGAAAACATAAGGTTTAATCAACAAATATTTCTTGAATGAGTGAATTTTTTGGCACTTTAGGAATAAAGTATATTAATGAAATATTAAATATTTTATAAATGCTTTCTTTGGTATGTTAGAGGAGCAGAATACTACATGTAGATTATAACCACAGGAAATTTGCACCTAAAATTTGGTCACTGTAGAAGATAGTACCATATTATTACAGGTATATGGCAATTTCTGTTTTTTTCCTAGTAAAATTAAATAATAGTAATCTCTTTGAATAATAATTTTAAACACAAGTTTGTTTAAAATTATTGGGCATATAGCAGGCATTTTTCCATAAACTAAGTCATTCTTACTCATTTTGTCTTTCCTCAAAAATATGAATTTAGACTTTTTCATCCTAAAATTTTTATATTCCTGATAATACCTAATGCTTTCTTGCAAAATGTAGGTTGATGTCTAATTGGTACTTAATAAATACTTTACTGTCTTCCACAACTAAGAGATGCTGCCAACAGGATATTGGCAAGCCTTGGATTCTGTCAGTTTATGGTTGAAATCCCTGACAGAAGCCCAAAGCACTGATTATCTGTGTTGTTGACTAAAAAGACTGCTTTAGGCCATAGGCATGCATGCACGTGGCAGAATTGGCATTTGGTTTGAAAATCTATCTGACACATATTCTTGCTCAGATGCAGAGCTGTGGAGATCCTACCCTGTGGAGGTGGACTGTAGGGGATCCTTGTGCAAAGTAATTACTTGATTGATGGATTACCAGTCAGTCAGTTAGTTAGGCTATAGGCACTGTTGAATATTTTCCAGCTCCTTTTATACTTAGGCAGTCTAAAGGGATAGGGTATGTTTACTGTTGTTTTGAGGTCTTATTAGGAGATTTCATTTAGCAGCAGTAATGCCTTGTTTTCAGTGTCAGTCTTTTCTGTATCCCACAGTAATATGGTATTGTCTGAGGTCATGTACTAGCCATTTTCCTCCTCTTCCTCCCCTGTTCCTTTCCCTCTACTGTACTGATCTTTCTGCTGTTAACTTAGTTTTTTTTTTTTTTTAATTAGTGTTTTGTGGATGTACATGATGGTGAGATTCACTGTGGTGTATTCATATATGTACATAGGAAAGTTAGGGCAGATTGATATCTCCGTCTTTCCCTGTCCCATCTCTCCTCCCTTCCCTTTATTCCCTCTTGTCTACTCCATTGATCTTTGTTCTATTCTTTTTTTTAATCCCCTCCCTATTTTGGATTATCTTTTGTATATTTCTTACTTCTCTCTCTTTAACAAGCTGTGTGGAATCCTAATAATACATGTAAAATGTGGGTTACCTACCTGTAATAATTTGTACACAAAGGTCCATTGGTGTCCTTCCCTATTTCTGGTTGGGGAAGCTAGGAAGGGAATCTTTTTCCTCCTTATAACTTGTAGTTGGAGTTTGCTCAACAGATTCTGGCTGTTTTTCCCTTCCATATTATAGCCCACCAACTAGACTGCAATTTTCTGTGCCATTGAGACCAGGATTTGAACTAATTCATTTCCCTTAAATCAGTTCGAATTCCAATTTAAGTTTGATAGCATTGATCATTTTAAAATAATCATCATCGTTTATAATAATCATACAATAAAACAGATAAGCTATACTCTGCTTCCTATTCATTTTGGAGAAAATGAGCAACTATGTAACTTTGATTTCAGTACCTTCTGAGACTACAACTTGAGTATTTTTCTAAAAATACTAGTTATTATTCTCAAAATATTCTCAAATATTTTAGTTAATATTTCATAATACTAGTAAGTATTTTCTCAAAATATTTACTTATATTCATTTTGCACTCCCTTTTTCAATTCAAAAGGACTTTTAAAATATTTGTTAAAGAATAACAAACCCTAAAATTCTTTTTTTTTTCCCTAAAATTCTTAACAGTGTTTATGCCTGAGGTTTAAAGTTAGAATGAAGAGCAAGACAGGATTGGAAGTGGAGGAATTTTAATTTTTATACTATATACAAATTTCTGCATTTTAATTTTATTGTGAGCCCATATAACTTCCTAAAATCAAAAATAATTATAGGAATATATTGAAAATTGTCAGTGCTTCATTCCCTCATTCATTCATTTATGCATGCCTTCACTTAACTCCGTTTAGTGGTGGCTTAATAAGTTATAGCTCTGGTAAAACAAAAGAAAAATAAAACACAATCTTTGTTATTAAGTATTTCACAGTTCACAGAGGAAACATACACACAACAATTATTATAGTACTGTGATACAATATAAAATCTGAGAATCTTTACTATGTGGTGGTTAATAACATAGACTCATTATCTGGATTTGAATCTTGACTTGAATATTAACTAGCCAATATATTTTTGGATTGTTATTAAATCTGTGTATTTGCACCATCTGAAAAGTGGGAATAATTAAAACATCTATCACTGTGTTGGTGGGTAAATTAAACATGTTAGTATTAGTAAACAGCTTTTAACTGTCTGGCAGAGTAAACAATCAGTAAGTACTAAGTATTTATCCTGGAAGTAAAAACAAAGAGCATCCAAACCACATCTTGTAGGAGAGGAGAAAATTAGAGATGAATTCCTTAGCAGTGAGGCTAAATTAAATACTCAAGAATATACAAGCCGGGCGCGATGGCTCAAGCCTGTAATCCCAGCACTTAGGGAGGCTGAGGCAGGAGAATTGTGAGTTCAAAGCCAGCCTCAGCAACAGCAAGGTGCTAAGCAACTCAGTGAGACCCTGTCTCTACATAAAACACAAAATAGGGCTGGGGATGTGGCTCAGTGGTTGAGTGCCCCTGAGTTCAATCTCCAGTACCAAAAAAAAAAAAAAAAAAAAAAAAAAAGAATATACATAGGGGCTTTCTACGTGAACAAAGATTGGTTGTTCTGCTGAGCTTGTGAGCCAGCGTGAGTCTGCTGGAAGGTTTTGTTTTGTTTGCTTAGTGTTTACCATTTGTAAATACTGTTTTCAAATATTTATTTATCATGACATTTCACATAAAAATCAGATCTTGAAAAGTGAGAACTCTTAAACATGGGCTCAGATGGCAGCAGGTGGACAGAGCTGTAGGATAACTTTCTAAGGTTCTTAGGTAAACCTTTTCTCTTTATTTCACCAGCACACTTGTGGACTCCCGATACAGACACTAAGGAAATTTACTTGGGCTACTGTTTTCCTTTCATGCTGCCACCTTCACATACACACTCAACTATTTGAGTTTTTGACCTGTGATGAAAGGAATCCAATGGAGAGTAACTTAGGTAGATGACCAAGAAATAAGCCAAGATCAACACTATAAATGGCTCACTCTTTTTGATTGGAGGAATAGAGATTCTATCCTCAAACCTGCATGGAGGCACTGATGCTTAAAAGAAGGGGAATTAAATATGGGAGGTAACTTTTTAGAAAGGCCATTACTAGCAACAATGGGGAGACAAAGATTGATGAATTTTAGCAATTATATTTAGGCATGTAACCACAATCACAATCCAAATGTAAAATATTTTTATGATTCTAATTCTTTTTCTTAGTTCATTTGATTCCCTCCATCAACCACTGGCACTAGGCAACTACTCGTTCTTTTTTGTTACTGTGGATTTTCTTGAATGAATATAAATGGCATCATATAATATGTAGAAATTTGTGATTGATTTCCCTTACTATATCATTCTTGTCCTTCTATGTCTTCATAATTCCTTTACCTTGCTGTATAGTATTTAATAGAAAAGATATACTTATATATTCAACAGGTAATGGAGATTTGGGTTGTTTCCAAGTTGTTTCTATTAGGATAATAAATGGATATATATTCATATGCTTTGTGAAAATACTTGTGAGTGGACTTATTGAGTCTTATGGTAGGTGTTTGAGTAATTCATAAGGTGCTGCCTCATCATTTTTAAAAATGGTTAATCATTTTGCAATTTTACCAGAAATGTATAAGAGCCCACTGGCTCCACATCTTCAGTATCCCTTGGTATTTTCAATAGTCAAAATGTTAGCCTTATTACTATATGTGTAACATTTTCATATCATGGCTAGTTATTTCTCCAATGGCTAGAGACTTTGAGTGTCTTTCCATATTGTTATTACCCATATTTTGTGAATTATCTGTCTCTAAATAAAATACCAAATAGGGCTGGGGATGTGGCTCAGTGGTCGAGTGCCCCTGAATTCAATCTCCAGTACCAAAAAAAAAAAAAAAAAAAAACCAAAAATTCACCAAACAAAAGATTTGTTTTTAATTTAAATTTCTTTTTAATTCTAAAAATTTACACTTTGTTTGTAATTTCTATTTCTTATGGCATTTCTCATTTTTCACTCATTGTGAACATTTTTTTAACTTATTAGACTATTATTAGAAAAGCCACTTTAAAAATATTTGTTTCATATTTCAAAATATGGATCACCTCATAGTTGATCTGTTTAATTTGACTTTTCTTCATTTAGTTCCATAGTTTCCTTCTTTTTAAAAAAATTTTTTTAGTTGTAGATGGACATAATGAGTTTATCTTTTTATGTGATGCTGAGAATTAAACCCAGTGCCTCACCCATGCTAGGCAAGCACTCTACCACTGAGCCCCAGCCCCAGCCCACTTTCCTCCTCCTTTCATTCAAAATTTTATACAGTACCTTGGACACATAAATATTAATTTTAGGAATTTTGATCTTTTTTCTTCAATTGAGTGTTTAGACTTTACTTTTAATAATTAGTGGTTCTATAAACCCACCTTTTCTCTGGTGGCAATTGTGGCCAATAGACCACTTTAGATATTTTTGAATCATTTTTGTATGCAGGTGTCAAGTGTCAGGCAGCGAGTTGGTGTTACATTCTGTGAAATTTTTCTTCAGCCACACTATCCTCATTTCAGTTGTCTGGCAGTCCAGATGAGAAATAGTGCAGTTTTTTCCAACAGTTACCCTGCCACCTTATAAACTGAATAACTTCAACTGATCCCAGTCTGAAATTCAGGAAAAAGGACTTTCATTTAGTTATATCCTTCCTCTTTCATGCATATACTCACTACACATTCATTCTCTATTTCCTTCATCTATTTACTTCTAGCATAATGTCTAGCTTTTATTAAAATCAGTTTTCTTCAGAAGAGCCATTTTGGTAAGGTCTTTTTTTGTCATTACTCAAACAGGATTCTCAGATTTTAATAAACTTATTTTTGAAGTTATAGTTCTCAAGGGTGACTTTGGATAACATTTGTGAGAGTTTCTATTGTGTTTGTAATCTCAATCATCTTATGGAGAAATTTAAATCAGTTGTACACCAATCACTGATATCAAAATGTTTTGTATTTTGCCTCATTTATGTCTTTTATAATTATTTTTATTAAACTTAGTATTACAATGAATGTAGATCACATTGATCAGTTATGCAGATATTAGTGAGATTTTCTAATTTAAATTTGCATCTTGAATTATTTGTTAGAAAATATTTTAAAATGGAATTTATTCATTTACAGGTAGGATTGATTT
Organism: Xerus rutilus; assembly: GCA_028644305.1. Classification (NCBI taxonomy): domain Eukaryota; kingdom Metazoa; phylum Chordata; class Mammalia; order Rodentia; family Sciuridae; genus Xerus; species Xerus rutilus. Next base: position 96,285,334 of record CM053417.1, read on the forward strand.
GTCACGTCTTTTCTGTATGTCATCAAGTTGAATTAGTGTTTTTAGTGTTTGCTTTTAGATAAGTATTTTAAATGAACATGCTAGCATTATGAATTACATATGACTTATGGATACTGAGATACTAATTTTTCAATGAGTAGACTAGAAAAGAAAATATCTCTCAGTAGTAGATATGTTAAGTCAAAGAGGCCACATGGAATATCTGGTAATGCTTAGCATACTTTAAACACAAATTTTTCCTTGAAATATATTAAGAACTGATAACTATTTTCCTGCACAACCATCTCTGACTTCTTTTCAGGAGTTATCAAAAGCTAGTGAATTATTAGAGTAATCCCCTGAGTCAATTTAAACAGTTATTTCAGAAACAGAAAAGAAACATCAGTACAGTCCAGGTTTATTTTTAACACTTTGACTTCAAGGTCAGAAGCAATTTTTCTTTTGTACATAATGGCAATAAGAAAGGTAAAGGCCAGGAATCAAAATCCATAGACTTTTATCTTATTATAGTTTATGAAATAGGAGTGTTTTTCAGGATGAAAAAGTGCTATGGAGGGATATATTTTATTTCAATCTGGAGAAAATGTGAGTGGTGTTTAGAATATGATATAGATAGTATAACAATCATTATCTTTCAGTTTCCTCATTTGCACTGTTAATTAAATAATACCAACCTCATAAGATTTTTGCAAATCTTAAATTTTTTAAAAAGTTGCAATTTTTATTTAACTTTAAATTTTTGTAACTATGGATTTTGATCATGAGAATCACATGGTCAAATTTCATACTAAAAATTAGTGATTTTTTAATTAGTTCTATTCAGTTGACAGCAGAAAGCTTTTTGATTTATTGTACACAAATAGAGCAGAGTTTTTCACTTCTCTGGTTGTACAGGAAGTAGAGTCCCACCATTTGTGCAATCATACATATACCTGGGGTAACAATGTCTATCTAATTCCAACATCTTTACTGTCCCCATAACCCCTCTTCTTCCTCCCCTTTGTGCCATCCAAAGTTACTCTACTCATCCCATGTCCCCTGCCGTTATGAATTAGCACCCACTTATCAGAGAAAAATATTTGGCCTCTCTTTTTTTGGGATTGGCTTATTTCACTTAGGATAATATTCTCCAAATCCATCCATTTATCTGCATATGACATAATTTAATTCTCTTTTAATGCTGAGTAGTATTCCATTGTGTATATATACCACAATTTCTTTATCCATTCATCTATTGAAAGGCATCTAGGTTGGTTCCATAGGTTAGCTATTGTGAATTGAGCTACTATAAATGTTGAAGTGGCTGCGTCACTGTACTATGCTGTTTTTAAGTCCTTTGGGTATAGATGGAGGAGTGGGATAGCTGGGCCAAATGGTGGTTCCATTCCAAGTTTTCTAAGGAATCTCCATACTGGTTTCCAGATTGGTTGCACCAATTTGCAGTCCTACCAGCAACATATGAGTGTGCCTTTTCCTCCACATCCTCGTCAACACTTACTGTTGTTCATATTTTTGATAACTGCCATTCTGTCTAGAGTGAGATGGAATCTTAGTTTTGATTTGCATTTCTCTAATTACTAGAGATATTGAACACTTTTTCATATATTTGTTGATTGATTGTGTCTTCACTTATCTTCTGATAAGTGTCTGTTCAGCTCCTTAGCCCATTTATTGACTGGGTTGTTTGTTTTTTTGATGTTAAATTTTTTGAGTTCTTTATATATCCTGGAGATTAGGTCTCTATTTGATATGGATGTGGCAAAAATTTACTCCCAAAATGCAAGCTCTCTTTTCACCTCATTTGTTGCTTTTGCTGAGAAGAAGCTTTTTAGTTTTAATTCATCCCATTTATGGGTTTTGTGTGTGTGTGTGTGTGTGTGTGTGTTTTGCTGGGGTTTAAACCCAGGACCTTGTGCATGTGAGGAAAGCATTCTACCAAATGAACTATATCCCCAACTCCATTTATTGATTCTTGATTTTATTTCTTGTGCTATAGGAGTCTTTTTTTAAGGAAGTCGGGGCCTAATCTGACATGATGGAAGATTTGGGCCTACTTTTTCCTCTATTAGGCGCAGGGTCTCTGGTCTAATTCCTAGGTCCTTGATCCCGTTTGAGTTGAGTTTTTGTGCATGGTGAGAGATAGGGGTTTAGTTTCATTTTTCTGCATATGGATTTCCAGTTTTCCCAGCACAACTTGTTGAAGAGGCTATCTTTTCTCCAATGTATGTTTTTGGTGCCTTTGTCTAGTATGAGATAACTGCATTTATGTGAGTTTGTCTCTGTGTCTTCTATACCATCGGTCTACATGTCTATTTTGGAGCCAGTACTATGCTGTTTTTGTTACTATAGCTTTGTATTATAGTTTAAGTTATAGTATTGTGATGCCTCCTGCTTCACTCTTCTTGCTAAGGATTGCTTTGGCTATTCTGGGTCTCTTATTCGTCCAAATGAATTTCATGATTGCTTTTTCTATTTCCATAAGGAATGACTTTGGGATTTTAATTAGAATCACATTGACTATGTATAGCGCTTTGGGTAGTATGGCCATTTTGACAATATTAATTCTGCCTACCTAAGAGCATAGGGGATCTTTCCATCCTCTAAGATCTTCAGTTTCTTTCTTTAGTATTCTGTAGTTTTACTTGTAGAGGTCTTTCACCTCTTTTGTTAAATTGATTCCCAAGTATTTTATTTTATTTGCAGCTATTGTGAATGAGGTAGTTTTCCTAAATTCTCTTTCAGAGTATTCATCACTGATGTATAGAAATGCATTTGATTGATGGGTATTTATTTTATATCCTGCTACTTTGCTGAATTCATTTATTCTAGAAGTTTTCTGGTGGAGATTTTTTGGATTCTCTAAGTATAGAATCATGTCATTAGCAAATAATTATAGTTTGAGTTCTTCTTTTTCTATTTCTTTTGTCTAATTGCTCTGGCTAGAATTTTAAGGACTATGCTGAATAGAAGAGGTGAAAGAGGGCTTCCCTGCCTTGTTCCAGTTTTTAGAGGGAATGCTTCCAATGTTTCTCCTTTCATAATGATATTAGCCTTGGATTTAGCAAAGATAGTTTTACAATGTTGAAATATGTTCCCACTATCCCTAGTTCTTCTAGTGTTTTGAATATGAAAGGGTGCTGCATTTTGTCAAATGCTTTCTCTGTATCAATTGAGATGATCATATGATTCTTATCTTTAAGTCTATTGATGTGATGAATTGTATTGATTTCCATATGTTGAAACAACCTTCCATTCCTGGAATGAACCCCATGTGATCATGGTGCAATATTTTCTCAATATGTTTTTGTATGCAATTTGCCAAAATTTTTTTGAGAATTTTTGCATCTATGTTCACAAGGGATATTGGCCTGAAATTTTCTTTCTTTGATGTGTTTCTGCCTGGTTTTGGTATCAGGATGATACTAGCCTCATAGAATGAGTTTGAAAGGGTTCCTTCCTATTCTATTTCATGGGATAATTGGAGGAGTATTGGTATGTATTCTTCTTGTAGGTTTTGTAGAACTTGGCTGTGAATCCATCTGGTCCTGAGCTTTTCTTGATTGGTAGGCTTTTGATGGCATCTTCTATTTCCAACTTGAAATTGATCTATTTAAATTGTTTATGTCCTCCTGATTCAGTTTGGTTTGATCATATACCTCTAGAGATTTTTCAGTGTCTTCAGGGTTTTCTAATTTACTGGAGTATAAATTTTCAAAATAGTTTTGTCTTCTGTATTTCAAATTTATGTTGTGATATTTCCTTTTCATCATGGATTTTAATAAATTAATTTTTCTCTCTCTCTTCATTATGGTGGCTAATGGTTTGTCCATTTATTTTTTCATAGAACCAGCTTTTTTTGTCAATTTTCTTAATTGCTTCTTTTGTTTAATTTTCATTGACTTCTGCCCTGATTTTAATTATTTCCTGTATTCTCTTTTAGTGTTGGTTTGTTCTTTTTCTAGGGCTTTGAGATGTAAGGGCACTTTTTGTTGACTTTTTATTCTTTCAATAAGTTTAATGCAATTAATTTTCCTCTAGTACTGCCTTCATAACGTCCCATAGATTTTGATATGTTGTATCAGAATTCTCATTTACCTGTAAGAATATTTTCATCTCCTTCCTGACGTCTTCTATTATCCATGCATCATTCAATAGTGTATTAGTCTGCACAAAATTTGATCAGTGCTAAAATTTTGAACTTGGAACCTAATACCATAATAAGTGGCATTTAAAATGAAAAGTATTTGGGATAATACAAAGAAGAAAATATCATCATATAAGAAAGAAAATTATTTGAAGGCGTAGAGAGATATATAATTATCAGAAAGAATTATTTTACTGGAGATAGGTCATCTTCTCGTTACCTTATGAATATCACACTCTTAATATTTTGAAGGTTTGGGGGACTTAACAGGTAGAAAGGATCTGACTATTTCTAATTTATGATCAAGAGTTGACATGGATCTGATTGGCATGATTGAAACCTAGGAACCCACTATAAATTTATATACTTTCCGCACACTGTGACACACCCTGTAATCCTAGCAACTCAGGAGGCTGAAGCAGAAGGATTGCAAGTTCAAAGCCAGCCTTGGCAACTCAGCAAGCTGCTGAGCAACTTGGTGAGACCCCATCTCAAATTTTTTAAAAGGAGTGGGGATGTTGTTCAGTGGTAAAGTACTCTTGGTTTCAAACCAAGTATCAAAAATAATTCCTTGCCTAGATAGAGAACTGGAGAATTAGGAAGTTTAAATTTCCTTGAGGAAAAGCCAACATTTTACAAATAAGTTGGGAGGATAGATAAACTTCCCCCAAATTACTGGACATGTAGTTAAAAGCAGTGACCACTATTGTGGTATTTTGAATTTTAAGATATTTTACATTTAGTTATGTCATACTGCCTAGGCATAGTGAAAAATACATGTAATTTAAAGGCAATAATTTCCTCACTTCTCCCATGTCACAATATGAATCTCATTTTGCACCACTCCATTATATTTTGTGACATTTATACATTAATCCATATAAATATTAAGTTGTATGGTTCTTTTCAGATATTAACAGCTTAATGAGGTACCATTGTTATATAGTGAGCTGTATGTATTTAAAATGTACAATTTTGAAAGTTTTGATTTATACTTCTGTAAAACCACAATCACAATCAAAATAATTCCCCAAATTTTCTTCGGTCATTTTTGTTTTCTTCCCTTCTATAACTACCTTGCACCCTCATCCCTAGGCAGCTACTTATCTTCTGTTACTATAATTTTGTATTTTTTAGAATATTAGGTTAATCATATATTTCATGCAGTGTAATTATTTTGAGATCCATCAATGTTGTTACCTATGTAATAGTTTATTTCTTTTATGCTGAATGATATTCTATTATACGGATATACTAGAATTATCTACTCACCTCTGAATAGATATTTGGTGTTTTTCTCTGTGTGGTGTGTTTGTGTTGTTTGTTGCCCTTATGAACAAAGCTGCTAGGAATATTTGTAAACATGTCTTTATATAGGCAAATAAGTTTTACTACTCTTAAGTGAAAAACTAGGAGCAGAATGCCAGGTCATATCGTATGTATGAGTTTAATTTTTTTCAAGACTGTTTTCAACTTCTTTTGAAAGTGATGGCAACATTTTGGATCCCCACCAGCAGTAGATAAGAGTTCTACTTGTTCCCTCTATTTGCCAACATTTGATACAGTGTGTTCATAAAAAAAGTTGAGCCGTTCTTATAAGTATGCCAAGGTATCTCTTTGAGGTCTTAATTTGTGCCATAGATCATCTTTTTGTGTTCTTACTTGTAATGAATACATATCCCAGCTATCCCACTCCTTGGCCTATACCCTAAAGACTTAAAAACAGCACACTACAGTAAAGCAGCCACTTCAATGTTTATAGCAGCACAATTCACAATTGCAAAACTGTGGAAGCAACCCAGATGTCCTTCAATAGATGAATGGATAAAGAAACTGTGGTACATATACATAATGGAATATTATTCAGCAATAAAAGAG
>CM053417.1:96291855-96304153 GCA_028644305.1 Xerus rutilus
CAGCTATCCCACTCCTTGGCCTATACCCTAAAGACTTAAAAACAGCACACTACAGTAAAGCAGCCACTTCAATGTTTATAGCAGCACAATTCACAATTGCAAAACTGTGGAAGCAACCCAGATGTCCTTCAATAGATGAATGGATAAAGAAACTGTGGTACATATACATAATGGAATATTATTCAGCAATAAAAGAGAAAAAAATTATGGCATTTGCAGGCAAATTGAAAGTCCAAAATTTTTGTTACACTTAAATTATTCTCTAATACTGTTCTTCTGCATATTCTATTGATTTCCATTCTGTTGTTGTTATTATATTTTTTCTTTTGCATAGTTTAAATTTAGTTTGCACTTCCTTTGTTTCTTAGGGGAAAATGGAAATTGTTTTTTGACACTTTGCTTTATTTCTAATGTAGGAATTTTGTGCTAAAACACCCCCCTCTAATAATTTCCTTGACTGAGTCCCACATATTATTTTATGTTTTGTGTTGTCATATAGTTCAAAATCATTTCCATTTCATCCTTATTTTTTGTATAGGTTACTTAAAAGTATATTATTTGAGGATTTTACAGGTTTTTTTTTTCTGTAATTCACTTCTGATTGAACTCCAGTGGAGTGCATACTTGGTATGATTTGAGACATTGTAGATTTGATACTTGTTTTTAGTCCAAAATATATTTTATTTTGGTACATGTTCTATGCATACTTGGAAAAAAATGATTTTGCTCATGAGGTGGAATGTTCTACACATGTCAAGTTAATTTGGTTATGGTATCTTACGAGAAGTTTATATAACTTCTGATTTCCTATCTGTTCGTAGTGACAGGAAATGTAGAGAGAATAATATTGAAATCTCTGTCTACAGTTGTGAATTTTCTATTTCTCTATGCAATTCAAATACTTTTGTATCACTTAATTTGAACATCTGTTTTAAGGTACATACAATTTTAGAATTATAATGCCTTTTTGCTGAACTGGCTCATATATCACTGGGAAATGGTCTTTTTGATTTCTGGTAACATTCTTTGCTGCAAAATTTATTTTTTATGCACTTAATTTAGGTGTTCCAGCTGTCTTATTATTAGTTTTACTATATTATATATTTTACCATCCTTTTAACCTTATCATGCTTTTAAGATAGGTTTTGTTTTGACAGAATAGAGTAAGGTCTTGCTATGTTATAAAACTTGATGGGCTCTTCCTTTTTATTGTCTCAATTATACCATTTATATTTAATATAATTATTGCTAGAATTGGGCTTACATGTAACATATTGCCTTTTTAGTTACCTCATTTATTTTCTCTCTTTTTATATTTTTTCTTCCTTATTATTGAAGTTCAGTTTTTTAGGATTTAATTTTATATCCTTAAAATTTTTTTTGTAGTCTTAGATGGACAGAATGCCTTTATTTTATTTATTTTATATGGTGTAAGGCTCAAACCCAGTGACTCACACATGCTAGGCAAGTGCTCTGCCCATCTTTTGTTTTTAATTATAATTAATTTTGTGTTATTATTTCAGTCATTGCTTTATGGTTATAATATACATACCTACGTTACAGCAGATATATTCTAGTGACACTATATCACTCCATTTATAAGAAACTTAGAAAAGTATCCTTCCATTTCTTTCTTACCACATTTTGTGCAGTCACTGTCATACTTATTTTACATATATTATAAATCACATACCTCATTATTTTTTTACTATGAAGAGTAAGTTATTTGAAGATATTTAATATTTTCTGTGTTCCCACGTAGTGACCACTTCCTATATTCTTTATTCTTTTGTATACACTAAGATTTCCACCAGTTAATATTTTCCATTTTATAGAAATACTTACTTAAATATTTCTTATTATGAAGTTCTAATGGTTTCCAATTCTTGATGATTTTTCATATCTCAAATATGTTTATTTTACCTTCAGTTTTGAAAAAAATATTAAATGCAGTATTACAGAATGGTATTTTTATTTCAGGAATTCAAATACACCACTGCCTTATTATTATCATTGTTTCTAACAACAAAGTCTGCACTTATTTTTATCTTAGTTTCTTTCATTTTTTATTAGTTCTTTTACTTACAATGCATCTTGTATTTTCTAGCTGCATAAATTTGTATTCATCATTACTTAAAGCAGTCTGATTAAAATGTTTTTGCATTAGTTGTTTTCAGTTTCTCAAACTAGCTTTTGTGAAAACTTTGGGTTTATACTTGTGGGGGACATGTGCAAGGGCATGCCACAAAATGGCGCCGAGCTACCAGCTCGGGCCTGACCACACTGCCTCAGGAGAGCCATCACCTCGCCCTTATTGGCTGACCTCTGCTTCCGTGTTCGTGGACAAGACATGGACAATGAATACTCTCCTATCTAAGTGCCTCTGTACATCCCACTTCCGCATTCTTAGCTCAGTAACAGGACACCTACTCCCTCCTCTATATAAGCCTTTATCTCTCCTCAATGAATCAGTTCCTGCTTAAGACAGAACTCTCCGGCTCAGGCGTGGTAATTGCGTGCCGGACGACTTTACCATTCTCAGCCTTCGTGTCGGGGACTCCCGAGGATCTCCTCCTCCCCGCTGGATGAGGGGGGAGACTGATACCTGGCTGGGAGGACCCCGACAATACTATTTACCAATTTTAAAAACTTGTGTGTTATTGTTTACAAATCTTTTGTTCTTTCCACTCATTCTGTTCATTGGGGAGTCCAACATCATGTATGTTATTTTAAGCAGTCCCAAATATTACTATTCTACTGTCTTTTTAAATTTGTTCTTTATAGATATACATGGCAATATAGTATATTTTGACATATCATACCTACATATAAGTTTAACTTGTTCTAATTAGGATCCCATTATTGTGGCTGTATGTGATATGGAGATTCACTGGTCATGTATTCATTCATATGTAAGAATAGGAAAGACATGTCTAGTTCATTCTACTGTCTTTTCTATTCCCATTCTCCCTGCCTTCCCTTCGTTCCTCTTTGTCTAATCCAATGAACTTCTGTTCTTCCCTCCCTTCCCCCTTATTCTGTGTTAGCATCCACATATCAGAGAGAACACTTAGCCTTTAATATTTTGGGACTGGCTTATTTCACTTAGCATGATTGTCTCCAGTTCCATCCATTTACTGGCAAATGCCATAATTTCATTCTTCTTTATGGCTGAGTGATATTATATTGTGTGTATATACCATGTTTTTTTTATACATTTATCTGTTGAAGGGCACCTAGGTTGGTTCCATACCTTAGCTATTGTGAATTGAGCTGCTAGAAACATTGATGTGGCTGTGTATACTGATTTTAAGTCCTTTGGGTATAAGCCAAGGAGTGGGATAACTGGGTTAAATGGTCGTTCCATTCCAAGTTTTCTAAGGAATCTCCATACTGCTTTCCAGAGTGGTTGCACCCATTTGTTGTCCCACCAGCAATATATGAGTGTGCCTTTTTCCCCACATCCTTGCCAATATTTATTGTTACTTGTATTCTTGATAATTGCTATGCTGACTGGAGTGAGATGGAACCTTAGTGTAGTTTTGGTTTGCATTTCTGCAATTGCTATAGATGAGCAATATTTTTTTATATATTGACCATTTGTATTTCTTCTGTGAAATGCCTGTTTAGATCCTTTGCCATTTATTGATTGGGTTATTTGGGGTTTGTTGGTTTGTTTTTGGATTTTTTTTTTAAGTTTTTTGAGTTGTTTGTATATCCTGGAGCTTAATGCTCTTTCTGAGGTGTTGATAGTAAAGATTTTCTCCCTTCTGTATTATTATTTCCTTTTCTGTGAAGAAGCTTTTTAGATTCTTGATTTTACTTCTTGCCTTTTAGGAGTCTTGATCTTTTCTCCCCTCTGTTTCATGTTTGTTTTTTGTTTTGGTGCTGGGGATTGAACTCAGGTCTCCATATACACAAAGCACATGCTCTACTACTAAACCATATCCACATTCCCGCCTTCATTTTTTATATTTTCTGTTGCTATGTTTTCAAATTTATTAGTTTTTCTTCTCACTGCCTTTAATTCCTGTATATTTTCTACCTGGGTCATTGTAGTTTCATCAATAAAGTCATCTTTAGGATGTATTTTATGTATCTCTACTTAATATTGTCTTTGTTTGCTGTAGCTTCTTGAGCATATTGGCTACTAATTTTAACTCCCTTGTCATTGCTGATTCATTTTTGGTTGATCAGTTTTTCTGATTGTGTTACATTTCCTGCTGCTTTCAATACTTAATAATATTTTGATTTGTTTCTAAACATAGAGAGTTTTACCATTTTGGTGCTAGATATTGCTTTGTTCATATTCCTATAGACTGAATATGTACCCCAGAATTTATATATTCAAAACTTTTTCCCCAATGTGATAATACATGTAAATGGGAGCATTTGGAAGATAACCAAGTAATTAGAGTGGAAACCTCATGATGGGATTCTCAGAAGAGATGCAGAAAAAAAAAGTTTAAAAAAAACCTCTCACTTTACCATGTGAAGAAACCAAAACTAGCCCTAACCATAAACTGACCATGCTAACACCCTGACCTCAGACCTTCAGGCTCCAGAACTGTGGGAAATAGATGTTTGTTGTTTAAGCCTCCCAGATTGTGGCATTTTTGTTATAGTAGCCTGCCATGGTTTGAGGCAAAACTCATGTTGAAATTTAATTGCCATTGTAACAGTGCTGAGAGGCAGGACATTTAAGACATTATTAGGTCATAAGAGCTCTGCCTTAATGTCTTTATCTCAGGAGTGAGTTAGTAATCTAATACTCAGGGAATTGGATTGGTTATAAAAATGAGTCTGTCCAGCTCTTGATCTCTGTATCTTGCATGCTACTTACCATGTGATGCTTTCATCATTTAGTCAGCAAAAAGGCTCTCACTAGATGTATCCCTTTAGAAGTGGACCTCCTAGCCTCCAGAAATGAGGGAAATAAATCTCTTTATTGTCAGCCTGTGGTATTCTGTTGTAGCAACACAAAATGATCTAAGATACAGAACAAACTGACAAAGACACCAAAAAATATTCTTCAATTTGATCCAAAATTCACTTAAATTACTTCTAAAAGTTTTCTAATCCTTGTTTGTATTAATATCTATCTTGGCTTTGTAAGACTAGAGCAGTCTTTTGTCAATGGCTAATTTTGTCTCACAGGTGATGCAAAATCCTACCAGGTTCTCTGCTTGATGCTCCCTGATTTATGAGATTTTATACTTTGCTTGGCAGGAGTATAAACTATTTCTGGTTCTGAATGAGTCTGGGTTATTATTTTCTGTAATGTTATTTATAGAGTTTTTCTTCCCCGTGTCTTCATTATTTTTCTTTTGATCATTATGCAGATGAACAAAGAAAGAAGACTCTGTTAATTTCTGGAGTTCTTTCTCTGTGCAGATTCTATCCTTTCTAGTGTTCTCTCCAGTCAATTCTAGCCATTTTGGCCTCTCCAAAATCATAGTTCTGTTTTCTCTGGTTGCCAAGATTGCCAGATTCCTGTAGGAGTTCCTAATTTTGTATCACAGCCTGAAAATTCTTAAAGTGTAATCATAGGGCTCATTTTGTTTCTTATTCTCAAAGATCACTCTCCTCCGTTGTCTGGTGGCTAATGTTCTTAAAATATTTCATTTTATGTTTTTTAAATTTTCAATTGTTTTAGGTAGGAGGACCAATCCAGTTTTTCTTACTCTATCTTGGCAAAAAGTGAAGGTCTGTGATTTTTTTTGGTACTGGGGATTGAACTCAGGGATACTGGACCCCTGAGCCACATCTGCAACCCTATTTTGTAATTTATGTAGAGACAGGGTCTCACTGAGTTGCTTAGCGCCTTGCTATTGCAAATCTTTGATTTTTGAAAACTAATGTTCTTTGTTCTGGAATGGAATCCACACTTTATATCTCCCTAAGAACACCTATCAAGTCATATTATTAGACATGTTGTAACTTGTCTCTCTTGGACAAGTGTGAGGTAGAATTAAGAGATAAGTTTTCATGTATTTCCAACAAATGTCAAATTGAACAAAGAAGGGCAAAATAAATAAGTAAATGTATGAATTGATCTAGATATTTATTTATAATATAACAAGAACAAATAAAAATAATTATTATAAGTTAATCTTTTTGGTGTATGGTACAATAAATTTTAAGAGTAATATTCTGTTGCTGAGGATGATAACTTGTTGAGCTATAGTGGATTTTTTCCATTGTGAAAGACTGACTCCACAGCTACTCATGCGTTCAGGATAAGGATGAGAATTGTAAAGGTGAAAGAGTTATTGTGTATCTATAGTAAACCAGAAAAGAAGATAAGAGAAAGCTGAAAATGAGGAGATAGAGGTGAGAAGATTATCTCAAGAATTTCACATCATTTATAAACCTGCCTAGATAAATGAATGACATGTAATTAACTGGGTGGGAATGGCAAATTTCTAGGTTCTGATTTTTGTTTTCTGTGAAATTTACCTAGCTTCCATTAAAATGCTACTGAATTATACAATACACTTGGGATATTTGTTAGTATAATGGAATGGCCAGAGAAGATGGGCCCTGTAGCAGCTATGGGTGATACTTAGAAACAGTTGGAAAAATAAAAGATTCAGTTAAGCTGACATGAGTGACAACTAAGTGTTCTCAAATATCTACATAGCTGAGTCCACACATATGTAATGCCTATTCAGAAATAATAATGTTGATGCTCTAACTCAGTGAGACTGTGTCTCTAAATAAAACACAAAATAGAGCTGGAGATGTGGCTTAGTGGTCAAGTGCTCCTGAGTTCAATCCCAGGTATGGACGGATGGATGGATGGATGGAAGGAAGGAAGGAAGCAAGGAAGCAAAGAAGGAACCAAAAATTAATAATGGTGATGATACTAATTTTCATTTTAATTATTGTAATTCAAATGACATTAAAATAATAAATCAATGGTTATTTACTAAGCTAATCCAGTTTCAGTGTTTAAACTACGCACCTTCAAAATATTTCTCTTTTAATATTATATAATTTTTCAATGATGTGAAAATTATTCAATATTTCTGGAATTTTTATACTGAAATTATTTTTGGAATCATTTTGATGCACATAAAATAGAATCACTTTACTATAAAATACACTGTGTATATATTACCTGATTAAATTCGTGTTCCATAATCTTTGATTAAGTTTTGTCTTTTCCAGTTCAAATTTACCCTCAATGGGTAAATGTTTGGAGCCCTTAGAACTCAGAAAGCAAATATTGTTTTTAAAAGTGTTTTAAAGTAAAACTTTTTAGATCTTTAAGTATTTGCTTATGCCCTTCCCCACATCGCTCATAGATTTAGAAGTTACCATGTTGTATTTAATACTTCATGGACCTATCAAAAGGTGGCACTAAATAATAATGAAACTCCAAATGAAGTTGTAAGTTTTGACCTTAAAAATTCACAGGGATTTTAAATATATTAAACAATTTGGTGTATATTTTGACATATATAACAATGATTTAAATTACCCACATTTTAAACCATATGCCTTGTGTGTGTGTTTATTTGATACCAGGGATTGAATCCAGGGGCACTTAACTACTGAATCACATCTCATATCCTCTGTCCTTTTTAAAAACATTTTATTTAGATACAAGGTCTTGCTGACTTGCTTAGAGTCATGCTAAGTTGCTGAGGCTGGCTTTGTATTCATGATCCTCCCGCCTTACCCTCCCAAGCTTCTGGGATTATAGACATGCATAGCTTCTTCCTATATTTTTGAGTTAACTCAGTCCATAGGCTAGCAGTAAGATCTGTTTCCTTTGCATGCCATGTAGGCATGAATATTTGATTAACCTTTTATATATCAAGTTTATAATTTCTCAAATATAAAATTATCCAATATTTTCTAAACCCTTCCTCTCTTTAAGGATAAATTATGTGGGACGAAAACCACATTTATCTTATGAATTCAAATACTTAGTTGTAGTTTGTAATGTTTCTTGGTCCCATTTTGGCTGCTCTAACAGATTATCTGAGACTGGATAACTAATAAAGAACAAAGACTTATTCCTCACAGTTAAGGAGACCAGAAAGTCCAGGTCTGTGGCACTGGCAACTGGTAAGGGCCTTCTTATTACATCATAGCATAGTAGAGGAGACAGAAAAATTAGGCCAAACTGGTCCTTGCATCAAGAGCTCAGTCCTGTCATAACCAACCTACTTCATCAAAAAGGCTTTAATACATTCATGAGGGCACTGCCTCATCTAAATGCCTCCTAAATATGTCACCTTTTAAAATTTACATGGCAAATAAATTATAACTTGAGTTTTGGAGGAAGCATTCAGACCACAGTGCTGTGTATTCCTTGATGAGTATAATAAACTTTTAGTTTATATATTTCTAAAATGATAAATTTGAAAAATGAGGTTGAGAGTATATGTATTAAGTTTTTTAAGATTGTTGTGATTTTTAGAGAGATCATACAATTTTAAATTTTAAAAAAGTGATCTTTTTAAAAACTTTAAGTTTAAAAATAAGTCTTTAAAATTTCCACTTAGAAGAATATATAATATTCTGAAGTTATGAACTTAACTAAATTTATTATCTATTCAATAAGCTCAAGAAAATATTCCAAAGGGATTGTCCAACCTTCAAGGATTTTCTGGATTGGCTTGTGCTATAAGCTTATGATTGTCACAGATTTAGTGGTATTTCTGAGGAGTTATGCTTTCTGAAATATGAGTTATTAAAATTCCAATAAGATAGAAATTCTACATTAGAGTTGATGATTTAACTAATCCAATGGCAATTTTTTTCCTTATCCAGGTTGCCATTAAAATGTAAGACAATTCTCTATCACTTTTTAATCCACGTTTTATCTAGAACATCACTTTTCCTTGTACATTTAATAATTTTAATGTATTCAATCATTGACATAATTATAAAAATAAATATGAAATTCTATAGAATAGAGAAATATATAGGTTAGTATAAAGCAACCAGGGATGTCATCATTTTCATAATATTTTTCTCTCCCTGCTCAGTGTTTATGTTGACACTCACTGAATTATGCTTTTCTTTCTCAGTTTAATAAGTCCTTCAAAATGATGTTCAAAGAGAATTTTGATAACTATCATATTTTATGTTATTATTCATGATTATTATAGTTTGACATCAGTTGGATCACATATATGGAGTATATTTTATCCACCTTTTAAAGTAAATCATTTCTACTATTTATCCATGTACTGTATAACTACCATGCCACAGATATCCTAGTGCACATTTTTTTCTCATTAGGAAAGATATATAGTGAAAGAAGCAGAAGTGGCAACCTAGAAACTACTCTGAATTGTAATCTACATTTTACTTAAAAAGGAAAAATATCTCCCTTATTTGCTAGTGAACTCACCAATAGCACAACTGCTAGCTCTTCATTTACTTCAATAAAGAATTCTGAAGTTAGATAAAAAATCACATATCAGAAATTTTCCTGTAGAAAACAGTTACAGAATTTTAAATAACTTCACCAAATACTATTAGTTTTAGAATTACCAAAACCTATTTTCATTTTATAATGCCTGACTTAAACGGAGATTTTCAGGAATTTGAAAGTGTTGTTATTCAAGTTAACATATTAGTACTTTTCTGCCAAAATATAGTTCACATTTGCAAACCAGTTAAAATCTAGATGTATACTTTTTAAATTGGTGATTGGTTTATGTGTGAAATTCTGTTTGCAGGCCTTGAAAACTCCAGCATATAATAAGGGAGAAAAAAATATATGAGTTCTATATGCTGAAGAAATACCAATAAGGAATTCCTTTTCATCCTTCCTTTCTTCCCCACTTTCTTTTTTGTGTGGGTGTGTGTGAAAGAGAAGGACTGTCACTGTGGTCTTTGTTTTAATAGAAGAGATAAGATTGATAGTAAAAAATATAGTATTCTGAATAATTCTGGCACTTCATATGATGGATCCCAAAGGCAACTTAGAGTGCATTGTTTAAAACAAGATTATAAACACTTTTTTCTTGGCATTCTTTATTCTAGAAGAGACATTCACAGAAACCTAGTGATGATAGAATACTGTATGTCATCCCCAAACGTGTGAATACTGCTGTGTTTACTAATTTGTTTATGTGTGCAAAATAATTATTATGTCGACCTTTCCTGTCTCAGTGAAGACTTAGACTTGACTCATATAATACCTAGAAACAAATCCAGTAATGTATTGTGATTATCTATCGCTGTATAATAAACCACCTCAAAACTGGCTGCTTACAACAATTTATTATCTTTAACATGTGTGTCAACTAGATAGAGCTGGGTGGTTCTACCTGGGGTAATATATATAGCTGTACTCAATAGTGGTTGAATGGAACTTATTTGTTTTGGTACCAGGGATTGAACTCAGGGATACTCAACCACTGAGTCACATCCCCAACCCTATTTTGTGTTTTTATTTTAGAGACAGTGTCTCACTGCATTATTTAGAGCTTCACCATTGCTGAGTCTGTCTTTGAACTTGTGATTCTCCTGTCTCAGCCTTCCAAAGTGCTAGGATTACAGGCATATGCCACCATTCCTGGCTGAATGGAATTTCTTGAATGGTGGTAAGAGGAACTTAGGGAAAACTGTAGCCTGGAAAGATATCTATTAATCTGGTAACAATGAACAAGCTGAATCACTGGAAGATTCTAGATACTCCTCAAATGACTGAAAAAGAGAATTTTTTAGACAAAATCCATAGAAACTAGAGAGTAACTAGTGACACAGGAAGATAGATCTTCCATAGGTAGCCAGGATAAAGTCCTTGGAGAAGAATAGGAGAGGAGGGGGACATCATGCCAACCCTCGAGGAGATAGCAGATCTCAAAGGCATCCTGTGACTCGTTACTCCCTGCCAGCATTAACCATAAGCATTTCTGTTCCCACAGCAACCCTTCTTCAATTACCCTTGCCCTTATCCCTAGCAACACCAGCCAACCACACTGTCCATCCTAAATACATCCTCTTTCTAATAGATGTGTCAAAAACCACTGGCTAAGACTGTCCTCTTAATTATGTAAATAAGGGATTGAAATTATGCACTCCTGATTAACATTAAATTTGGAGCTTGAAGAGCTTGATTGATCTATGCTAGCATCCTTTGCCCCACCAATCACCTATGGTAGGCCATCACATATGCCTTTAAAACCCCTAGAAAATAGATACTTGTTGGTATCCCTGTCTTGGGGACTCTCCCTTTTGAGAGCTCTGCTTTCTATTACTCTATTAAATCCTGTTACTTGGCTATCATCCTTGTGTCCATGAATTTCATTCCTGATATTTGTGAGACAAAGAACCTGATTGCCTATATTCCTTTTACTCTAGGGTTTATTAGCAGATCCAGTTTTTGCTTCTCTATGTATGGGAAAATATTTTGCCTGGTTACCACATCTATGTGGCTCACAGTTCTCTGCCTGCAACTCCTGCTATGTAGAATGGACCCGGGGCCAGGAAGTCCATGAAAAGAGATCCATTATTCAAACAATCCTGTGTTATAGAAGTAGAACTTCAAAAGTATTGGTAGGCCAATGGCAGCATCCATCTCCTCCAGCTGGGCTATGATTAAAGAAATATTCCAGGTAGATTCAGCAGCTGGTCACCACTGGCCAACTCTCATCTTCATGGCTCTCAGTTTACCAGAGTTTCAAACTAGGTAGTAGCAGCCACCAGACAATAATATTCTGCCTCCTGGATCCCCAACAGCTCATATTTTATGGTGGGAATCCTATGGAAAAGCAAGTTTCCCTCTACTTGGCTTCTGCTCTATAGCACAAAGATCTACCCAGGAGAAGATAAGAACAAGTCTCAAAGGCTTGACACAAGGCTAAAAATCAACTGGACAGATTTATGCCTGAGAACATTATTGAAAACAACGGTCTTCACATTGCAGTTTTAGGCGGCTAACACCATAGTGAGATAACATTAGAGTAAACCCATGTGAAGCATACTGGGGAGATAAAGGAAAGGAGGAATCAAAGTTCAGCCAAAACCAGACTAATCCCTGAAAATGAAGAAGACTGTATGCATGCCAGGTATGGCACTCAGAAGTATGTCAAGATTGGACACTATGGGAGGAAGAGAAATAATTAATCTTTTCTAGCAATGTCAATGAAGAAATAAACACTAGCAAGAAGAAGCCTTGTGGGGATTAATACAGAGTTGTAATAGTATTTTTTCTCTAATGTGAACTCTGAAGCAAAAAAATGAGATGCATAGAAATATGAAAATATCATCTGTAATTAGAATAAGATTTATACAGTGGAAAATGTTGGTTAAAAATAAAATGACA
>CM053417.1:96304253-96361573 GCA_028644305.1 Xerus rutilus
GGGCGCGGTGGCTCAAGCCTGTAATCCCAGCACTTAGGGAGGCTGAGACAGGAGAATCGCGAGTTCAAAGCCAGCCTCAGCAATGGCGAGGCGCTAAGCGACTCAGTGAGACCCTGTCTCTACATAAAACACAAAATAGGGCTGGGGATGTGGCTCAGTGGTTGAGTACCCCTGAGTTCAATCCCCAGTACCAAAAAAATAAAAAAATAAAAAAAATAAATAAAATGACATGTGGGGCTGGGATTGTGGCTCAGTGGTAGAGTGCTTGCCTCGCATGCATGAGGCACTGGGTTTGATCCTCAGCACCACATAAAAATAAAGATATTATGTCCATCTACAACTAAAAAATTAAAATAAAATAAAATGACATGTAAATCTAGTCATACCAATAATAAAATTAAAGATGAGTACATTAAATAATCCAAAGGTAGATTGCCAAAATATATTTAAAAATAAAATCCACATATAGGCTATTTATGAAAGATACTTTTCAGATTCTAATCATAAGTAGATTAATAAGAAAATTATTGAGAATGTATGCCATACAAACAGCAATCTTACAAGAGCTGGAGTAACTACTAACAGATAAAATAGATTTTGAAACAGAAAAAAAAATTCCCCCAAAGAAAAAGGACATTGTAATATTAAAATGTTTGGGCTATAAGTTTAAAATAACAACTATAAGCACATAGGCACTTAATAATAGACCTACAAAATAAAATGGCAAAATGAAGGGAAAAATAAAACAATTTATCAATCATAGTTGGACATTCAATATTACATTAATGGACATAACAACTAGAGAGAATATCAATAAGGATAAAAAAAAGTATAAACAATCTTGATCTAGCAAATAGTACTAAAACCTCGTGCCTGCAAACAGCAGACTACATCCAACTAAAAATATCTGGAAGCCAGGCATGGTGGCACACGCCTGTAATCACAGCACTGAGGGAGGTTGAGACTGGAGGATTGTGAGTTCAAAGCCAGCCTCAGCAAGGGTGAGGCACTCAGCAACTCATTGAGACCCCTGTCTCTACAGCAAACACAAAATAGGGCTGGGATATGACTCAGTGGTTGAGTGCCCCTGAGTTCGATCCCTGGTACCAAAAAAAAAAAAAAAAAAAAAAATCTGGAATATTTTCCAGGAGAGACAATATGGTAAAATATAATAAAAACTACAACAAGTTCAACAGGATTGAAATTCTACATCATATGCTCTATGATCACAGTGGAATGAAAGTTGAAAATAATAAGAAAAATTTGGGAAATTCACAAAAGTGTAGAAGTTAACACAAGGTTAAATAATCAATGGGTCAAGTAAAAATTTCCTAGGGAAATTAGAACAGAAAACTTTGAAGGGAGCAAAAATGAAAATACAATGAAACAGAACTTAGGATATTTAGCTAAAGAGAGTTTATAGAAAATTTATATGTGTGAACACATAATAAAGTACTTAGATCAGTAAGTTAATTTTTCATATTAAGAGATAAGACAATAGTGGGCTTAATCCAAAACAATAATAAAGATCTAACTAAAATTAGAGTAGACATAAATTAAGTATAGAATAGAAACAGCACAGGTTGACAAAAAAAGAGCAGATAATTATTAAAATCAGGAAAGTAGAAGGCATTACTATTGATCTTTTTAAAAATGTTTTATTCTTTTTAGATGTACATGACAGTAGAGTGTGTTTTGACATATTGTACATACATGGAGTATAACTTCCCTTGTGGTTATACATGTTGTGGAGTTACACTGGTCATATATTCATATATGAACATAGAAAAGTTATGTCTGTTATTAAAGTCAAAATGGTTATTAGGAAATGCTAGAAATAAGCATGTTGATGAAATGAACAAATTCTAAATAACACTAATGAATAAAACTGAATCAAGAAAAGAAATAAAATCTGAATTGACCTATAAAAAGTGAAAACTTTGAATTGTTAACAAAATAACATACACTTAAAAAGAAAACTCCTGGTCTCTGATTGTTTCACCTATAAAATCTACAAGGTTTTTAGAAAATAATTAGTTCTAATACTTTAGAAACTTTCGAAAATAGAAGAGGTGAGATATTTTTCAACCCTCTCTATACTGATACCCAAAGCAAACAAATAATCAGTAGAAAAGAAAGTTTTATGTCATATGCTTTGTGAATATAAATGTGAAAATCCTAAACAAAATACTGAAAAACATGGGCAAAAGACCAGACATCACTTATTGTACTTCTATTTTACATTGTAGTAGATGATCTATCCAAGGTGATTTGGTGAGGAAAAAATAACGTTAAGATTAAAAAACAAGTAAAATGCATTCACCAATAACATGATATTGTATATAGAATATTCTCAATTAAAAAATAATGAATAGAAGGAAGTCCAGTAAAGGAAGAGGAGAAAGAAGAGGGAGGAGGAAAGGGAAAGTGTTAGTGTGGAAGTATTAGGGATTGAAATGGAACAAATTATATTCTTTGCATATGTGAATATGCCAAAATGAACCCCATCATTATGTAAAACTGTAATGCACTTTAGAAAACAAAGTCCTCAGTAATCCACTACAAACCTGCCAGAATGAATAAATAATTTCACCAAAGCTTCCAATTAGATTAATGTACAAAAATATTTTTACAAAAACAAGCATTGAAGATATTGAAAATAAAATTAAAAACTTCTGTTTTTTATCCTAATTGTTTTATATTGTTGTTATTCTACATCACATACAACCAGAGAAATGAAAAGTTGTGCTCCATCTGTGTACAATGAATCAAAATGCACTCTGCTATCATGTAAACCTAAATAGAATAAAGGAATTAATAAAAATATTTAGGAATAAATTTAACCACCAATGTGTAAGAGTTGTATATTAAATTCTATTCAACATTGCTGATAAATTAAAGTAGACCAAAATAAATGGGAAGACAACCTTCATTCATGAATTGGAAGATTTAATATCACTAGGCTTAAAATACTCCCCAAAGTCATATACACATTCAATACACTATTAAAATAGTAACCTCATGTTTTGGCAGAAATCGACTAGTGCATTTTAATATTAACATGGGATTATGTGGGCTTCAGAGTAATCAAAATAATATTTTGAGAGGAAAAACATTTGGAGGAGTCACACTTCCCAATTTAAAAATTTACTACAAAGCTATAGTAATCAAAGGATTATGGCATTAGCAAAATTGTGGATATACATGTCACTGTAATTTAATGAAGGGTCCAGAAATAGGCCTTCACATTTTGGTCAATAAATCTTGACATAGGAGGGGGTCAAGATGGTTGGGTTAGCATGAGGCAGCATTTCTCTTAGCTCTACATCACCTAGAGACTTAGAGTGAAAAAGCCTGAGACTGGAGGGGCAATCTCCCTTAGCCAAATCAGAGACTGACTCATTAATGGGATAAAAGAAGAAGAAAAAAAAAAAACTTCCACCAGAGTGTATAAATGGTCCCCTAAGAGCTAATCCAGGAGCCATCATGGGACTGAGCCTACAGAAACTGGAAACCCAGATTCACAAGCTGGGTCTGGGTGGGCTTCTCTGAGCCTAGCAAACCTGTGGGAAGTCAGAAACAGCATTTAGCTCAGAGGAACACAGGTTAGAGAGGCTGTAGAGATTCGGGCTCTCCCTAGCTCCATGAGTCCTGAGGCTGTCAGAGACTGACAAGGGCCAGTTACAGTGGGTCTGAAGGTTGTAAGAAGGGGTGAGGGCATTTTGCGCTCAACTTGCCCAGCCAGCTGGTCTAGCACCCACTAGGTTCTCAGGGCCTACCTGAATGAGTATTTCCTGGTCCCGGAACCATCCTGGTCCATGATTCCCTCCCCAGTCTGGCATCCACCATACTGGGACTCAACAGGTTCAGCATCAGTCTGGCACTCAACAGAACCCTCCAGCTTCCCGGTCTCCAGTCTCTCAACCCCTCCCTGGCCCCTGACTTGGCCTATTGCTCACAGATGATCCTGGTGCCCGTCCTTGTCCAGTGGCTGCTTCACTACCAGACTTTCCTGGTCCAGTATGCAGCTTCATGGCTATCTGCAGGTCCTGGAACCTGACCTTGGTCCAACTGGCATAGAATAGCTGGGCCCCTGATGTGACTGGGCCCCAAATTGCCCCACATGCTACTTAGCTGGCAAGTACACCTGGTCTAAGCTCCTGGGATCCAGCATTAGGCCCTGATCCACCTGCCACTCATATGTGGACATCTGCTTTGCTGCCCACACGCTACCCAGCTTCCCCAGCATACCACTTTGCCACCAGGTCTGTAAACTGCCTGCCCACATTAATCTCCCAAGAAGGGGATTAGAAAGTCTTAAATCCCAACCTTCAACATGGTACACAACAAAAATAAAAAGGAAAGACACAAAACCCACAGCCCATATGCACAAGCTTAGATCAAACCTCAAGAACAAAAAGAAAACCATGTGGGCACAGTCAGTGAACACATACACTCACTGGATACAATACCACAATGAATACAATTCCTTAATTTCTTAACATTTCACCAAGATATTTCTTTGTTGTTTTTATTGTGGCTTGTTTTTTATAGCAGTAGTTTGTTTTGCTTTTTAATTTTGGGTTTCCATCAAGGATTCTTGTTTTATTTGAATGTATACTGACTGATTCAAGGACTCCTAAACATATTCACATTTATTTCTCTCTCATTTCTAGTCTTGTTTTTATTCTTTTTAAAATTTTTCTTTTTTGTAGTTTTTTTGTTTTGTTTTGTTTTTGAAGGTGTTATTTTCCCATACTCTATTTTGAGGGTTAGGATTTATGGTTAGCTTATTTTTATTTCGTTTTGCATCACTACTCTATCACCATTGTCTCCCTCTCCCATTTCTCTATTTCTGACACCCAAGTTCCATTCATTATTTCCTCATTTATATTATCCTATTTCTCATCCACTTTCAAACTAACAACATATCCTAAGTTACCACTGCATCTGACCTATGTACCCTTTGAAATTGCAGTTTTCTACCCTCATATCTCTTATTCTTAATACATACTCAACTCTGTCCTTAACACTTATTCATACTAATTGAGGTATATAACATCTACCCCTACCACCAATGTCACATTAATGCATCAGAAGGCATAGACAGTGCCTATTGTTTGATTTCAAGCCAGATATAATACATGACTGTGTACTGTTTTTACTGACGGAAATTGCTGATCCCATGATCCCTACATATTGTACCACTTAACACTAGATATCAAAATAGGAAAGAAGGACCTAGTCTATAACTATAAATTATTTGCATAGTTTGTTGCTATCATTGGGCTCCCTCCCAATCTTTGAAGTACTAGTAACATAGAGAGACACTATAAACCCATGAGGTAGAAACTCTGCATCATCATATTCATCCATATTGATCAGTAGTCACAAAAACAATATAAAAATCAAGGGAAAAATCCATCCCAAATAACCCAGACTACCTTAACAGTAGGCTCCATTGACACCACAGTAGAAGAAATGTCAGAGATACAATTTAGAAAGTTCATGGTTAAATTGATCTACAAGGTAAATGATTACATATTAAATGAAATCAGAGAGAAAATACAAGAAGTGAAAGACCACTTCCAAAAGGTGATAGAGATCCTGAAGAAGAATCAGCTAGAAGTCCTCAAAATGAAGGATTCCCTAAACCAACTAAAAAATTCAATTGAAAGCATCACTGATGCACTGGACCACATGAAAGACAGAGTTTAAAAAAACATAAGGAAAATAAAGGTGACCATGGGGAAAAGATGTTAAAAGAACATGAACAGAAGTTCTAAGAATTGTGGGATAACATGAAAAGACTAAGATTTATCAGGATAAATGAAGGCTCAGAGATACATACCAAAGGAATGCACAGTCTTTTCAATGAAATAATGTCAGAAAATTTCCCAAACCTTAAGAATGAAATGTAAACCTGAATATAGGAAGCTTACATGACTCAAATATACAAAATTACAACAGACCTACACCAAGGAACATTATTATGAAAATGCCTGACATACAGAATAAGGATAGAATTTTAAAGGCTGCCAGGAGAAAGCAACAGGTTACTTTAAGAGGAGAACCAATCCAGATCAGATGATTTCTCAACCCAGACCCTCAAAGCTAGGTGGTCTTGGAATAAGATATACCAAGCTCTGAAAGAAAATGGATGCTAGCCAAGAATAACCAGAAAAAAATAAGCTTCAGAATTGGTGAAATAAAAAACTTCCATGATAAAACTTAAAAGAATTCACAACTAGAAATACTATTCCAAAACATAATAAAATATTTCATGAAGAAGTGAAAAAAGTGAAAACCAGCAAAAGGAGGAGCTATACCAGAATAATAATCAAAGGTAAAACCAATTCAAATTAAAAAATTGAAATAAAGCAAAATGACAGGACTTATTCTATGGAGCTAGTATCTTCCTGATACCAAAACTAGACAAAGACACATCAAGGAAAAAGAACTTCAGACCAATTTCTCTTATGAACACAGATGCAAAAATTTTTAATAAAATCTTGACAAATCACAAACACATTTAAAAGATATTGCACCATGATCAAGTTAGTTCATTCTAGGCATGTGAGATTAGTTCAATACAGAAATTTTTAAATGTGATCACATCAATAGACTTAAAAGAACCACATGATTATCTCAATAGATGCAGAAAAAGCATATGACAAAATTCAGCATCCATTTATGTTCAAAATGCTAGAAAAACTAGGGATAGTAGGAACATACCTCAAGATTGTAAAAGCTATATATGTGAGACCAAAAGCCAACATCATTCTAAATGGAGAAAAATTGGAAACATTCCCTCTAAAAGCTGGAATAAGACAGGGATGCCATCTTTTACCACTTTTGTTAAACATAGTCAGAGCAATTTGACAAAAAAATTAAAGAGATAAGGATAGGAAAAGGAGAGCTCAAACTATCCCTATTTGCCAATAACTGTATACCTCCTCATGACATGTGCAAATATTAAGTCTAAAAGGATCATAGATATTAGCCATAAGGAAAAATGAAGTTATGGCATTTGCCAGTAAATAGATGGTACTGGAGACTATCATGCTGAAATAAGTCAATCCCAAAAAAACAGACTAATGTTTACTCTGATATGCAGATGATGACTTACAATAGGTGTAGGGGTGAGAGGAGTGGAGGTTCCCTGGATTGAAGGTGAAGGGAATGGATAGGGGAAATGAAATGGGAAAGAAGAATGAATCAGACGTAACTATTCCTATGTTCATATATAAATACACGACCTGTGTAATTCCACGTTGTTTACAACCACAAAAATGGGAAGTTATACTCCATGTATGTATGATATGTCAAAATACATTCTCCTGTCACCTATAACTAAAAAGAACAAATAAAAAAAGAAAAAGGATCATAGACTGAAATGTAAGAGTTAAGACTATGAAACTTATGGGGAAATATAAGAGTAAATCTTCATGACCTCAGGTTATGGAATAGCACCCAAAAGAAAAAAAGAGAATGGGTAAATTGTTCCTCATCAATTGTGTTTCAGAAATCACCCTGAAAGTTAAAACACAACCCACAGAATGGGAAAAAAATTACAAATTATGTTTCTAATAGAGGACTTGTATCCAGACAATGTATAAATTATTTACAACTCTAAGAGGAAAAACATTAATTAGAATGACAGATGAATAGATATTTTTTCCAAAAAATATAGAAATGGCCAATAAATACATTAAATGTTATTCAACATTAAATTGGTATTATGGAGAAAGCCATAGGAAACCATGAATCATCAGCATGTACCTCCTTGGATAGGTATAATGAAAAAGACAATAATTGCTAACAAAGATGAATATAAATCAGTACACTTACACATTGTGGAAAGGGAAAATAGTTCAGTTTCTCTTGAAAAGTTTCTGAAAACATTGAACAATTTCCACTGCACTCTAAGGGATGTGTTCAAAATAAGTGAAAGATGGGTGTTCAGAGAACAAATATATTCACAAATGATCAATGCAGCATATTCACAATAGCCCAAAGTTGGCAACTACCCAAAAGTTTCTCGGCTAATGAACAGATAAAATGTGGTATATCCATACAAGAGAATATAATTCAGTCTTTAAAGGGAATTAAGTATTGATAAATGGTACAACATGGATGAACATTTAAAATAATATTCTAAGTGAAAGGAGTCAATCACATGAAGACCTCATATTGTGTGATACCTTTTATATGGAGTGTCTACAATAGATATATTTTAGGGACAGAAAATAGATTAGTAGTTTTCTCAAGCTCAAAATTGGGGAATGGAGATTAACTGCTAATGGATATGTGGTTTCTGGTTATGAAATCAGATTGTGATGATTTTTGTACAACTGTGTAGATATTCTTTTAAAAAGTTCAATTTAAATGGATTCTTTATGATTTATGAATCATATCTCATTTTTCAATGGAATAATAGAAGAGGAAACACCATGTAAGATATTATGACTGGGTCTTCTGTTTCTGATACAGGATTTTGAATGGTTCTCTTTCCCTGGATGTTTACTGTTTTTGGACTAACTGCCTTTCTTTGCTGACTCAGTGTTTCTGAACACCTGGCTTGGCAGATCATTAGGCTGACCCCATAAGGTAATGAGATGCCTGCGCTTCTTCCAGCAAAGACCTGAAATTTTGAATGCCAAAGGGAGATAGATGAGCATCAGATAATAAATGAATTTTAAAGCTGCATTGGGCTTTAAAACCCAACATGTCCTTTTTTTTATTAAGCTTCTCCTCACCCTCCTGCTGCTGATCTATTTCCAAAATTGAAGGGATCTGGAATGGTTTGATAATCCATTAAGCAGTTTGAAACTAATAAAAGAAGAGAAAACAAAAGCAGTGGCTGGGATTGGAGACATAGGAAGGCTAGATATCCAAAATGTTTCACTCTCATGGCTGATAGTTAGCTAATGCCATCTGTCAGCTGGAAACTTAGCTATGGCTGTCTACTGGAATATCTATACATAGACTCTGCATTTAGTTTGAGCTTCTCACAACATGACTGCATGTATACCAATCTCTCTGCATACTTTTCTCCTCTCAGTGTTGTGTACATAATCTTTTACCTTCTGTATAGAATAATCAATTTTAGACTCGGTGCCTCTGACTTTCTCTTGATATCCTTCTGTCCCAAATCATTTTCATCCACATAAAAACACATCCTAGGACAAAACAATCCAAACATTTTCTTATTTCCTTTTGTAATTGTTATCCCATCCATCTCTTATATTGGATCCTCTTAAAAATGTATCTCATAAATTAATTTTGTTTTTGCCTAAGCATAGCATAATTTTTAGTAAAGTCTTTGGAGTCTACCCATGGCTGTATACTCTAAAACTGACGCCATCACAAATCAATGCTGTGGGATTTGGAAACAAGTAACAACATATATATACTTTAATTTTCTCACCTATAAACGTAGATAAAAATGGTGCCTAACTAACTGCTTTCTGTCAGTATTAAAGTAGTCAATGCATGTAAAGTACTTGGAATATTTCCTGAAAATAAGTAAGAACACAATGACTTATACGCACTTTGTTATTTTTAGTTTGTAATATGAAATAGTACCAAAAAGCACTCAAAATTATTTTAAGTGACTGGCTTTCTTTTATTCTCCTCACCTCTCCATTTTACTCCCCATAGATAATCACTTGTGTTTTCAGTCTTTCTTCAAGTAGTTACTTTCACAATGTTTTTAATTCATTACTTGTTCACACTTCTGATTGATGTCCTTTCATACATTGAGTTCAATCATTTAACTCATCTTCTTTCTTCCCATTTCTCTATTACATGGCAAGTTTATTTATATCCATATTCAGTAGTGGTATGATTATTACTAAGCAATTGTTTTTCTCTGTTGGGCTAAGGTTTTTAAAATGGTTTTATTACTTTAGAGTAAAAAGTGAGTTTCCACTACATTTAAAAATAGATTCCTTGCAAAAATTTGTTTGGTTTTCTTAAAATCTCTAGATAAATTTTATACCACCAACTGAAATCTTAGAATACCATGAAGTACCTATATAAAATTTTCCCTAGTAGGAATTTTCATTAGATTTAACCTATTGAGTAATTTGTCAATTCCATTCTTTTCTGAAGTATGTATATGGAAAGTCTGCATTTTTAGTTTTGATTTTGTACTATTATAGCATTGCCTTTTATTTTCTCATTATTCCATTTAGCATCTATCAGAAACTAATTTTATTTTTTGCAAATGAGACATTGATTTTCCCAATAATACCTACTAAGCAACCTGTTCTTTTGCCAATTGATTTGTGACATCACTTACATAGTAAATTAAACAACGTTATGCACATGGGTACTTCTTTAATTTAATTTTTGAAATTTATAGTTAAAATACTTATATATTCACAATATGTTACCAAATAGTACAAAGTTCTACACTTTGTTCTGCTTCCTCTTTGAGCTTTCTTATTTTCATTAGCCTTTTATCTGTTCCTGTACCTATATCACATTGTACATTCTTTGTTAACTTAAACAATAGAGTCTTTATAGTTCTTTTGTTTATCTAGATATCCTATTTGATGTTATATTTTGTATTTTGTCTAGCATAGAAGAAAATTATTAATTTGTTTCAATTGATTAATGAGTAATCACTGATTTCTCATAACTCCTAATGCCTTGTCTGTGATTTATGTTGTTTTCTGCACAAATTATTATATGTCCCAAACACACAAAATCTTGACTTCTAATTAAGTTTTATTTTTTTCTCTTGTTCTTGTACCAATTATCAGGAAAACAAATAATATGTGAAAGAATAATGATAACAATCAACAATTTTCTGATTTAAAAGAATTCTCCATAAAGTGTATCTATTAAACATGATGCTTAGTATGGATATTGGCTATATAATTATTCAGGAAATTGAATAAATTATCCTTGATTGAAATTAATGTGACAATTTTGCTAAGATATTTTTGATATTTCCCCTTTAGCACAAGATATGGTAAATTATATTTATAGAATTTCTGATGTTGAAGCCATATAGATTTTCAGATGCAATCCTGATTTTAAAAAATCTACTTGGAAATGTGTCTCCTAAATATTATAATTGTATTTAACTAAGATATTAGTTCTATATATGTGTGAAGTAAGCATATAATTTTATTTTACTGAAAGCGTTTCAGAGCCAATGTTGTATACTAGACATAAAATGAGATGCCAGCTTCCTTTTGTTAAATTACAACCTATTTCTTTCTCTTATATATTTTTTCACATTATATTTTTTTCTAATATCTTGCCTTACATTGTACAGAGAAAATATGTTGGTAGAAGCTTATTAACTTATTATTAAATTTTTTCTGTACTGTAGGAAGATAATTCCACATGCAAATTTGTTTCCCTAACAATTTCATTGTACAATTTTGTATTTTTTCCAAGAAAACAAATTATTTTATCACACTCACAGATGTTTATGGTATCTACTCTCACCTACCTCATGTATGTTCCATTAACTAGGGCCCATGTAAGGGCAAGGACATGATAATTTTTATCATTCATTTTTGTTTTAAAATTAATAGGGAAAGATTGAATACTATTTCAAAGGGAATAATAGAAACACATTTTGTTTTAGAATATTCAAGCTTATGGGAATATTACAGGTTGATTCAAGTGTTTACAGAAAAACAAAGCAATGATATTTGATATTTAGTTAGGAAAATTTAAAAGTCTGAGACCAAAAAGACTTAAGAGAAATTAAAACCTAAAGAAAGTAGAGGAAGAACAGTCAACAAAGGAAATGAAGGAGGAATGATCAGAAGGATAACTTACTAAGAAACAGGGGAACTGAAAAGCAGAAGCAAAATAGACTTTCAGTGAAGAGAATAACCAACTGTCTTATTTTGGGCTGCTAAAACAAATGACCATAGACTTGATGATTTAAGTGATTTTTTTTTTATAATTTTTGATAGGTATTTATATCAGTAATTATCACTGTTCTGGGGGCTGGAAGCCCAAAATCAGGGTGCCAGCATGGTCAAGTTCTGGTGAGGTCAGGATGCAGACTGCCAATGTCCTGTTCCATGTTCACATGGCAGAAAGAGGAAAGAGAATTATGTGGAGTCATGTGAGTTCTACCCTAATTCCCTAATTACCTCCTGAAGGTCCACATCTTAATATCATCACATTGGGGTTAGAATGTCAACATATGCATTTTGGGGAGATAAGGATATTCAGTCCATACTACCAACTAAAGAGGAAATGCTGAAGTATTGACATATAATATAAGCAGCAAAATAATTTAAACTTAGAGATTAATTCTTAATGATGGAAGCAATTGAGGAAAATTTGCCATGAAAATAACTGATCAAATTTAAACATTAAGAATTGGAGTGGGATCCTAAAAAATGTTCCTTGCTCAGGGTTTTTGTTAAAAAAAAGTACTACAATGTGAGAAATTATTAAGGCAAATATGTTTCCATTGTGCATCCTTCTACACACCTGCCTACTTCTATTCCTATCAAAGAACTACATACACTCAGGGATAAGACTGAACAGCAGAGCTAGGGGTATATCATTTTATCTGCAATTTGGAAAAAAATTATCTTGCAAAGTCTCCATAAAACAAGTGAAAAACAATAGATTCCTGATTGGGAATACATGAAGAATATCTTCTTTTGTCATTTAATTTTTTAAATAGAAATGAGAAAAATCAAATGTCAAATAGAAGATGAAATAAGAAGTATCAATGAACTCAACAGAAATACCTATCAAAAATTATAAAAAAATAATAGATAAAGTAACAACAAATCAATAAAGTAATTAACAGGAAGAGGTACGTTTATATTTGAAGTAATGAACAGCCTCTTATATTTGATGAGCCAATTAATGAAAAGGAGTAGGTTATATGAATTACATTGAAATATAATTACATTTCTTGCTGATTTGATTAAAAATATTGATATAAACAAAACCACTTAAGACATACGCCACCACAGTGAGATATTGGCATCAAATTGGTTAATGGTACCATTAACTGAGAGTATTTAGGGGCACTTGTGGAATAGGAGAATGTAAAATACCCTGAGATTTCATGGTTCTCATAAAACTGGATTCCCAACTTGTTAAACATTCTGAACATTTAAATAGCATTTTCAGTGTGATTTGTAAAGCTGAGAAAACATTTATACTATCCATAAAAATAATCTCGCCAGGGGCTGGGATTGTATGTAGCTCAGTGGTAGAGTGCCTGCCTTGCATGTATGAGTCACTGGGTTCGATCCTCAGCACCACATAAAAATAAATAAAATAAATATGTTGTGTCCATCTACAACTAAAAAAAAAATTAAAAATCTTTCCATGTTAGAAAACTGGATCCTCATTGTTAGTCTCTAGAAAAGGATAAAAAAAAACATCGCCATATAAAAATAGGGTCAGAATATGAAGCCAGAATTGTAGGAAAAGTTTCTCAGATAATGAATTGGTAAAGGAATTTTTATGGCTGGATTTTTGAAGCTGCACATCAGTTTTTTCATACTTATTGCAATTTCTTTCATATTACTTTTTTTTAAATATTTTTTTAGTTGTAAATGGATACAATATCTTCATTTATTTTTATGTGGTGCTGAGGATCGAACCCAGTGCTTCACACAGGCAAGGCGAGCACTCTACCACTGAGCCACAACCCCAGCCCTCATATTACTTTTATACTCAACCTTTTGTATCCCACTTTTAAGGAACACCACCAAAATTGTATAAATTTCAGGACCCACAAAACATTTATCTACTCCTAGGGAGTCAATAAAGAAAGGTTGAGGAGTAAGAGTCTGGCAGGATTATTAAAATGTAGTATATGTATGGCTACAAACTAAGACTGGCAGAGTGTTATAGGAGATCCAACAGAAGGGCAAACTTTTCTTTAAATGGTGGAAACTTAGATTCTCAAGTGTCTTTTGTAGGTTTAGGAAACATTGTGGAGAGGAAGAACAGGAATGACTGTTAATGAGCAAAGATCTCTTCATACAAACAATACATAATAATGATTATGAACAAAATGTCAGCTATTCCTGACTCAGTAATTATACATTTTAATACTGTGTATGACAGACAAATACAGATCACCAGGTTGCCAATACATAAAATAATCTCTAATCCTCCCAGCAAGCTGATAGTTTAACTGAAGATTAGTCTAATTTTCTAAGATCTCATGGCTAGCAAATGGGAAGATTCTACAGTGCATATACAATTCTGTGTATGACACTGTATCCCCAAGTGAATTTACACATATTATGAGAAATATATTAAAAATATATGTATTTTTAAAGATCCGTTTCCAATTCCTGCTATTATAGTCTTTACTCCTTTCTCTCTTATATTTTTATTCTTCAAATAGTTTTCATTATGCTTTATTTTAGCAATATTATTACCTCCTACTTGTCAGTTATTATATAAAACATGGTATTATAAGAAAGAAAATTGAATTGGTTAAAATCAAAATTAATAATTTATGTCACCTTGTTCTTACTGATTTTGTACCAGTCTTACTAGCAGTATCATTTGTGCCACATAGCATTCCCTGTAAGCAAATTGTAGTATTTTAGTTTGGGTTTTTATTTGAAAAAGAATACTATTCTAGAGTGAGCATCTGATCCTTCCCAGTCATATAAACAGGAAGAAAAGAAAGTAGTCAATGACACAGCCATAACTTGAAGAGTCCCTGAAGAGAAAGGAGAAAAAAAGTGATACTTATATTAAACCTTCTTAGACATCTGTAGGAACACCCACTTGTTTTTAGGTAAAGTTATGGTCCTTAACATTGTTTATTATTGTAGCATGAGAGTATCAATTTAAAGTGTGTTTCCTCCCATCTGACTTTTTTTTAAAGTGCTGAACTTCATCTTCACTGAAGTGTCAGTGAACTAAAGAGAATACTTGTTTGGGCTTTGTGAGGAAATAGCTAAAATCCCTTTTTCGGAGAAAGAGCTGTTAGTGTGCAGACAGAATTTTTTTTTCCTTGCTAAACCAAGTCTTAGTGTAGAAGGCATGACAGAAACATGTTAACTTTAGTAGGAATGTTATTGGTTAAATTTCCTTTTTTTAATTTTCACTAAATTAAACATAGCATGATATCTACCCTATTAAACTTTTAAATGTGTAGTTTTGTTAACTATAAACAATATTGTACATCAGATATCTAGAACTTGCTCATTTTGTGTGACTGAAACTATATACTGGTTGAATAGCAACTGCCCATTTCCACCTCCATCTAGATCATGGCAGCCACTTTTCTACTTCTGCTTCAGTAAGTTGACTCCATAAGATACATCATGTAAGTGGAATCATAGAGTATTTGTATTCTGTGTCTGATTTATTTCACTTAGCTTCATGTCTTCAAGGTCCATCTATGTTGTAGCATATAACACAATTTCCTTCTTTTAATGACACAATAATAAAGGTGTGAGGGAGTATTTCATTACAATAATTTTGGCTTTCAGTTCCCTGATACTGAGTGTGCTTTCATATACCTGTTGGTCATTTGTATGTCATTGGAGAAGTCTCTGCTCAAGTCCTTTGCCCATGTTTTATATATTTTAGTTTTTTTCTATTGAGTTATGAGAATTTCTTATATATTTTTCATATTAACCACTTATTATATACATTGTAAATATTTTCTCCTACCACAGAGATTGCCTTTCTTTCTCTCTTGACTATTTCCTTTGCTGTGCAGGATTTTAGTTGTTGTAGTCCCACTTATCTATTTCATAATTTTGTTAACTGTGTTTTTAGTGGTTTTTTTTTTTTTTTTTGGTACTGGAGATTGAACTCAGGGACACTCAACCACTGAGCCACATCCCCAGCCCTATTTTGTGTTTTATGTAGAGACAGGGTCTCACTGAGTTGCTTAGCGCCTCGCCGTTGCTGAGGCTGGCTTTGAACTCACGATTCTCCTGTCTCAGCCTCCCTAAGTGCTGGGATCACAAGCGTGAGCCCCCGCGCCCGGCTGTTTTTAGTGTTTAATGTTTTATTCTGAATGGTTGAATGTGAGGTACTGAACTGTCCTACTAGTATTGTGTTGCTGTCCTTTTCTCTCTTCAGTTCTATGAATGTTTGCTTCATATAATTAGGTGTTGAGGGGCTGGGGATTGACCCCAGGATCACTGAGCTATATTCCAAGGTTTTTACTTTTTATTTCAAGACAAATTTTCATTAAGTTGCCCAGGCCAACCTCTAACTTTTGATCCTCCTGCTTCTGTCTCCCTGGCAGCTGGGATTATAGGCATGTACCACCATGCCTGTCCTATTTAGGTTCTTTGATATTAGATTGATATGTATTTATAATTTTTATTTCTACTCAGAGAATTGACCCTTTTATTATAACATAATGTCCTTCTTTGTCTCTGGTCATTTTTTGTCTTAGTTTCTTTTGTCTGATATAAGTATGGCCACTCCTGCTCTTTTGGTTACTTTTTACATGAAATATCTTTTTCCAACTCTTTAATTTTATCTGTCCTTAATTCCAAAGTGAGTCATTCAAAGGCAGCATATAATTAATTATACCATTTTATAAGTCCATTCACTACTACTCTATGTGTTTTGATTGGTGGGTTTACTCCTTTTACATTTATGTATGTGTGTATGTATGTATGTATTTTTGGTACCTGACATTGAATCCAGGGTGCTTAACCACTGAGGCACATCCCCAGCCCTTTTAATATTTTATTTATTTAGTGAGAGTCTTGCTAATTTGCTCCAGACTTCACTAAATTGCTGAGGCTGGCTTTGAACTTGTGATCTTACTGCCTCAGCCTCCTGAGCCATTGGGATTACAGGCATGGGCCACCATACCCAGCTGTTCCTTTTACATTTAAAGTAATCATTGTTAGGGAAAGGCTTATCTTTGCCTTCTAGTTTAGTTTTTTTCTGTCTTATAGCTGTTTTATTACCCTTCTCTTGGTATCTTCTTTTGTATTTCTTCTTCTTCATCATCATCATAATCATCACTATCTTCACTATAATAATAATAAATGATACATAATAAATGATAAAGGACAAGCCATAATTGCTTTATCATTTATTTTTGTGTATATCCCACTGATATTTTCTTCGTGGTTATCATAGGCTTAAATATAATAGCTTATAATTATAAGGATCTATTTTAATCTGATAATTTCATTTGCACATAAAACTATACTTTTTTTATATATCCCACGACTTTGTTATTGATCTCACAAATTTAATCTTTTAATCATGTATCTACTAACATATTTTATAGTTGTTACTTTTGTGTTTTTGTCTTTTAATTTATGTATCTGAAACAAGAATTATTTATTCATCAGTTCTGTGTATTAGCATATAATATATAGACAAATATAAATGTGTATTTATATCTAGCAATATGCTTTCATATGCTTTTGTGTTGCTGTTTCAATTTTTTCATTTCAACTTAAAGGACTCACTCTAGCATTTATATTCAGGTAGGTCTAATGGTGATAAATTCCCTTACCTTTGTTTATTGGTCAAGTCTTTATACTTTTCATTTTTGAGCATAGTTTTGCTCATTGGTGGATATGGTATCATTAGTTGTCAATTTTTGTTGTTCATCCTGTTTTATATAAAATCTCACTCTTGCCAGGTGTGGTGGTATATGCCTGTAATCTCAGCAGCTCAGGAGGCTGAGGTAGGACGAGGCAGGAGGATTGCATGTTCAAGACCAGTCTTAGCAACTTAACAAGGCCATAGTCAACTTAGCAAGATGCTGTCACAAAATAAAATATTAAAAAGCACTGGGGTTGTGGCTCAGTGGTTAAGTATCCCTGGGTTCAATCCCTGGTAGCAAAACAAGACAAAACCTCACTACTTTTTGTCATGAAAGTCTTCTGCTGAGAAATCTACTAATTGTCTTATGTAGTTTCCTTGTATGTGGTGTTTGCTTTTCTCGTTCTGTGTTCAACAATCCCTCTGTATCTTTTGACAATTGTATTGTAATTTTGATCTTCTTTGAGTTGATCCTATATGGGATTCTTTGGACTCCTCAGGTCCTATCTTCATTTCTTCCCCATATTTGGGGAGTTTGGGCCCATATTTTCTTTCTTTCTTTCTTTTAATATATTTTTAACTGTAGATGGACACAATATCTTTATTTATTTTATGTGCAGGTGAGGATTGAACCCAATACCTCACACATGTGAGGCAAGTGCTCTACCACTGAGCCACAACTCTAGCCCCCATAATTTCTTTATATAAGCTTTCTAATTCTGTCTGTTTTAGCTTCCTGAGACCGCCATAATTCATATATTGTTCTGTTTTATGGGATACCATCAGTCCCTTGGGCTTTCTTCACTCCTTTCATTTTCTTTTCAAACATCCTGCTTTCAGGTTTTGATT
The DNA here is from genome assembly GCA_028644305.1 of Xerus rutilus. Classification (NCBI taxonomy): domain Eukaryota; kingdom Metazoa; phylum Chordata; class Mammalia; order Rodentia; family Sciuridae; genus Xerus; species Xerus rutilus. The sequence continues at coordinate 96,322,614 of CM053417.1, forward strand.
GGATCATTTCAAATGACCTGTCCACAAGTTTTCTTTTTTCTTTGACATCATGTATGTTATATAATCCTTCTAGTAAATTTTTCCATTCAGTTATTGCATTCTACAGCTCCGCAATTTGGTTCTTTTTCATATTTTCTGTTTATTGAAGTTTTTATTTTATTCATGCATTATTGGAATGATTTTATAGATCATCTTTCTGAAGTTTACATTCAGTTATTTTTCATGAAATCTTATTGTATTGATTTAGTTTTTAAAAATGTTTTAGTTGTTGAGAGATCTTTATTTTATGTATTCATATATTGTGCTGAGGATTGAACCCAGTGCCTCACACATGCTAGGCAAGTGCTCTACCATTGAGCTACAACTCCAGCCCCTGATTTAGTTTTAATAGAGATGGGTATAGGTGGGTAAAATCATGAATGAATGTATAAATGGAAGATATATTGGAAGATACATAATCTGTCTCTTTATACTTAGTACCCAGAGATTTCTTTATTGTGCTGATTTTCCTAGTTTGTTCATATTCCTAACTTTGTGTAGATATCCTCACAGTTTTTTTTTTTAACAGCTATCTTTTACAGTCTTTACATACTGACTTTGTACAGGAGAAACCCTCACTAATCAGCTCTCAAAACTCCTTGGTGGATGTGTCTTCTACACTTACTCATGTAGATCCATAATCTGAGAAATTTGCTGGTTTTCCTTTTTTCAGGAATTGGTAATCTTTTCCTCCCTCTGGTGTCGGTCTGCTGTACTGCAGGTCCACTGGAGCAGAGGCACACTACCCAGGTCTTATTAAGAGTTCTTAGAAGCTTCTAGAAATGTAGAGTGTGCCTGACAAGAAAGGGAGAAACAAGACCATAAGGCCATATCCTAAGAAGCTGGAATATTAGACACACGCTCTATTCTTCTCTTTTCCTCAGAGAAAGATATCACTGAACTATATTGGCCTCTTTGTACTGTGCTGTTGTCCTTCTAGAGCAGAAACATGTCACTCAGCAGTTTTTAGTTCTCAGTGTTCTTCAAGCATTTGGAATATCCAGGGTTCCATTAGTACTCCAAGAGATTTGAAATTTACATCAATACCTTGGGTAGCCTTTTTAAATAGTCGAAACATTTGATGCAGGATCCAGTTTTCTGTCTCTCTTCCCCTTGGGAAAGCCAGGGGCTGGGAGTTTCCTTCCTATCATATGGTGATAAGAAGAGGTAAGATGATTCCACAAATTTCTTACCAGGTTTTATATGCCTGGTATTATGTTCCTATTATTTCAGAATTTCTCACACAGGTAAATAGTCTTTGTTTTGCTCAATCAGTGTCTCCATAGGAGGAATTAGAATCTGGACCTTCCAGATCTACATTTGGCTTGTATTGTTGTATTTCCTATTGATTTTCAGCTGTATAATATATGCAAGTCTTAATTTTTCTCATAATTTAGTTTTACTGGGGATGAAAATAGTTGGGTAATATTACTAATGAGCATGTATATGTAAAACACAATAAGTGAAATAAAAATGTTATAGAAAACAATATGAAAAGATAGATAAGAATAATTTTATATGTATTATGATTACTGATGCATGTGAACAAACAAATTAATGGATTTCAATGTGACATTTTTATGCACTGATGTATCATGCTTTGATAACATCTATCCTGCCCTTCTTGCCTCCCTTTCCCTCCCATATTTTCCTTCTCCTTCTGGTTGTCTTCACCTTCCCTAATAGTCCCTTAGAAAAGTACTCTTAAGCAAGCCTGCTTGATTCAACTGTTGATTCTATCAGGAGTTGGTGGGAAAAGCAAAACCTCTACAAAATGATGGGAATATGATGTTTCTATGGGAGATAAAGCTTACATTAGATGGTAAAAACATTACCAACAATTCTTCTGCTTCCTGTCTCTCTGTCTCCCTCCATGCGCTGCATCTGGGCTTGACCATTTGAGTTAATATATCAGCCTATGTTTTGTTGAAGTTTGTTTTTACAGTATTGTTTATTTTATTTACATTTGTGTAGACACTGGGAGATGAATTGAATGGTAAGTTACTGTACTACAGCAAACATGAATTATTTAACAAATTTCACTGTTAGAGCATTGGCTTTGCCAGCAACAACTCAGTATTTTGCAGTATTTACCAACCACTCCTCTCATCTTCACATAAGAAAACAGATAGTAATTTTAAAGATAATCCAAGTAGTTCTGTGTAGCCGGGGGTAAATATAGTCTAAAGTTAGTTGACCCTACACTTTGAAATTTCTTCATTAATGCTTTGTCATGCTGTTTGTTAAATATTACCTCATAATGTTTAAATAACAAGATCTTTTTTGATAGAACAATGTTTCAGATTTTCCAAATTTTTCAAAGAATCATTATACCTGAAGGCTGTCCAGTAGCCCATACAAATATATAAGGACTTCTCACTTTGGGACAGTATAGCTATATTATATAAATTATGTCTGTTAAAGTTGGAGAGGGTGCATGGATTCATTAACTTAAATGTTCATTTAACAAATGGTACTAAGTAAGGTATTCTGTCAGACTCTGTGGAAGATACAAACATAAATCAGACAAAGAAAATTCAAGAATAGTCCAAGAGAGGCATGCTGTGTGTGTGTCAAGTACTTTTATACAAAATAGGAAATATCATGGCATTTGCTTGAGAGTAATGAGAGGTCTGAGGAAGAGACCACTTAAAATTTGGAATACTTTAAGGTTTTAATGGAGAAGGTCACATCTGAGCCAAGCCTTAAATGCAGGTGACATTTTGTCTTAAATGAGAGGAACAAAAAGTAATTTCTACACAAATAAGAAGTATGAACATGAAACAGGTAAAGCCTGGAGTATATATAGGGAATAGTAAATCAATACATAAATCCAAAAAAAGGAAATATGGGAGGAGGGAGTTCAGGTTGCAATCTGAAACATTAAGATGTTAAATTTAATTTAAGATACTATTTTAGTGTGAGAGCAGAGAACTAAATACCCTAGTATGGGTGCAAAGAATAATTTGTCAAATTGATCTCAGGAACTTTTGTAACCTAGCTGGTCAATTTTCTATAAAATAAGGAAGATTAACTAAAAAATCTTTATACAGTCTCTTCCAGCTCTGAAAGTATTATTGTTATTTTTATTTAATAAATATCTGGAAACTAAGAATCCAAGAAAAAGATAACTAGATCTGTGAATAAAGAGATCATTTAAAATGATTTAGAAGAATTTAGGAGTAGAGTGACACACAGGATTCAGGGACTTAAGATAATAAGAACAACATTCTTTGTATAATGCAAGAATATTGAAGAGGAATCAAGGAGGTAAAAAAAGTTTATTTTTAATAAATAAAAAAGTTCTTACAGCATAACTGTAATAAGTTAAAAAGTTATTCTAGACATAGAAATGAAGTACCCAATAATAGTTTATTATCAAAAAGGGGTATCTGATAAATACATCTTTCATTCATGTCAATTTAAAATACTATACTATACTGTTCTGATGTTTATTATTTGTGATTTATACTCTTAAGGACCATGCTTATGTGTGTGTGCACATGCATGTAGAAAATATTGACTATTTCTTTCAAATAGAAGAGAAGTGATACTTTTAAAATGTCATTAATATTCATTAGATAAGTGTTAGCCTTAATTGTGTGGGGACTCAAACACTCAGGAATCTTGTAGAAATCTCAGTTTTCTGTAATGCATCATTACTACTCCCACAGCAATTAATCTCCACAACAGTTTGAATAAACATTCAAAATATGGCAACTTTAAATTCCTAAAATAATGTACATAAGATTGCATAGATACATAATTATATTAAAATGCTATAGACCCCAGATTAGAGAACCACTGCTTCTGAAATAGTGTGTGTAATAATGTTATACATATGTTTATATATTAATAATCTATATGATTAATTTATATAATACATAAAGATATATAATCTCAATTTAATTCATATATCAAACCTTGACAATAATTTTTAAAAATTTTTTGATATCAGGGGATTGAACCAAGGGCACGTAACATTTAACCACTGAGCCACATCCCCAACATCCTCAGATCTTTTTTATTTTTATTCTGAGACAGGATCTCACTCAGTTGCTTAGAGTGTCATTAAATTGCTGAGGCTGGCATTAAATTTGCAGTCCTCCTGCCTCAGCCTCTAGAGCTGCTGGGATTGCAGGTGTGCACCACCATGCCCAGCTGGCCATAAGATTTTGAGTAGATATTAATTTTTAATTTTATTCTGAAGCTAAAAATGACTAATTAATATTTAATTTTTATTCTTTTTATTAAGTTAAAACAGTACTTTTCAAACTATAATCATCTAGTGGATTTGTTAAAGCATAGATTTCTGAGTACTTCTCCCAGAGTTTCTGACACAGTTTCTTGGGTAGGACCTGAGCACCTGTTTTACTTTCAAAGGATTTTTCTTTAGTAACCTCTGCAATTGAAGACATTTTTTTAAAATATTTTTTTAGTTGATAGATTTTTATTTTATTCATTTATTACTTATATGTGGTGCTGAGGATCGAACCCAGTGCTTTATGCAGGCTAGGCAAGCACTCTACCACTGAGCTACAGACCCAGACCAATGCAGAAGGATAATAAGATGTGATAATTTTACCTTGCTACATCATAGGATACCCCCATCAAGGTACTGAATAGTTTTATTATGTTCTCTAAGAAATAGTTTTTAAAAACACATTCATAATTTGTCACTTCTTATATGGATGTTTAACATTTCAGACATTCTTCTTGGTGCTTTGCTCATTCTTTATAAAAATGATAGTGAAAAATTTATCTTCAGCATATAGTATATACTTACATTGAATGTCAGTGTAACTAGACACAGTTTTAATTCTGAATCCCCAGAATAAAATCCTATGGCACTATTGTAGCATAATGGTTAAAACATTTGGATGACAAACAGGTGTTTTGCAGTTTCATGTATTTATTCTCATTTCCTCCCACTTGGAATGATCCTTTGTCTCTAGAAAATTTCAAAGTATATCTTTTTCATATAGATGTTTTTGTTTGTTTGCTTGTTTGTTTGTTTTGGGTACCGGGGATTAAACTTGGGGTACTCAACCACTGAGCCACATCTCCAGCCCTATTTTTTTAAATTATTTTATTTAAATGTGTTTCAAGTCATAGTACATATACAGAGCTCAATTTTTCCATTTCTCTGGTTGCAAAACAGATAGAGTCACTATTTTTATGTAGAGACAGGGTCTCACTGAGTTGCTTAGCGCCTCACCATTGCTGAGGCTGGCTTTGAACTATTCTCCTGTCTCAGCCTCCCTAAGTGCTGGGATCACAGGCTTGCGCCACGGTGCCCTGCTTCATATAGATGTGTTTTAATACAGTGTTTTAGAAATATCATCTACTCTTACTCCATTACTTTTCCTTGCACATTGCACTAGTAATTAGCTTGTTTTATCAATGAAAACAACATTCTGATTCATGTATTTGATGCATTTTACCTTCTGAGAATATAATGTTCAGTCCATGGCATAGTTATGATTTATTTTAATATAGGAAAAATCACTTAAATGAGATTGTACAACTTCTTGTTATGGGCCACATGATTTAAAATTTAAGTCAAAAATTGGTAATATGATCTTTTCGGTAGCTATCAAACAATAATCTACTTCCCTTTCTGAAACAAGGTTATCTGTTTCATTCCTATCCTTTTAGAAACATGGTATGAAAATAATCAAATCTATATTAGCCTTTTTTCTAACTTTATATGATCCCAGACTATATTTTATACAGCATTCTATACTTTTTTCATTAAAAATACGAAAGTATTTGTTTTTGTGGTACTGGAATTATTGAAAAGGAGGGAATAGGGTAGGGCATGAGGAAGTACTAGGGAACGGAATCTACCAAATTATGCTCTCCTGGTATGAATATGCCAGAATAAATCCTGCTTATGTACATAATCATGATGTAACAATTGAAATAATAACAAGAACAACAACAGTAGAAGGGAGATAAGTGGAGTGCAACAAGCAGAGCAAGAGAAGGGAGGTGGGAAGAGAAATGGAAGGTATTGAGACCTGAGCTTTGTCAAATTATGTGCATGTACAGATATGGCATAATGATTCCCACTATTATGTATGATTATACACCAATACAAAAATTTAAAAAAAAATTATGTGTATCTAAGTATATGTCACAATAAATCCCATTGTATATAATTAAATTGCATCAATATAAAGTTTTAAACATATATCTTGGTGATCATTACATATTAGCGTATCAGGAATTCTCAATGCTTTTCATAGCATTTCAATGCCTGCATATGCCATAAATTAACCAGTCTCCCAACACTTAATATTCTGCTGATTTCTGATCTTTTGTTAATATTAAAAGTGACTAAATAAATTACCTTCTTGATATGCCACTTCACATTTGTACATGAACTCCTAGAATTGGAATTAAGTCATTTAGTTTATATATATTTGCATTTGATGTTTTTATATTTCAGTCAACAATTTATGAAACTTTTCCCCTTCATGCTTATGAATATAGCATGTTACCAAACCTTTAGATCTTTGGCAATCTGAAAACTCAAAATGCCTTATAGATACATTGCTAACTTTCATATTTTACTTGTGTGAGAAATTTAGCAAGTCTTTTATGTCTAAGATCTACCTTACTTTTTTGAAACATTTCCTTTCTAATGATGTTCTTGTATTGGTGATCTTATTTTTAATAGTAATAGAGTTAATAGAGAAATTTTCACTTTGTATAATAATATATTATTTAGCAGTTTATATTACCTTATCAAAAATCCATAACGGATGGACTGGGATTGTGGCTCAGTGGTAGAGCGCTTGCCTAGCATGTGTGAAGCACTGGGTTCAATCTCAGCACCACATATAAACAAATAAAGTCCATTGACAACTAAAAAAAAATTTTAAAAATCCACAATGGATGTCTTAAATGAGTTAGAAAGTGATTTTTCTTCATTTTATATCATATAATAGTTCTGACAGAGGCACAGAGAACATGGACCAACATGGCTTCCATTTATGGGCCCAAGAGAACAGTTCTAGTTTCTACTGTCCCAGAGATTAAGAAGAAAAGAGAGATCCAGAGGAGCCTAAACACAGTTGTTTTAAGGACAAGACTAAAAAGTAATATCCCTCAATCTCAATGAATAACTATTGGCCAGAACTTTAAATAAAACCTATCTAGATGCCAGGGAGTCTGAGACAGACAGTCTTTAGGTTGGTAGCCTTGTACGTAATGAAAGTTATACTATAAAAAATGCTTTTAGATTTGATTTCACCCTTAAAAGCACCTTTTTTCATTTTGTCCTTTTCCTCTTTTGACATGTGAGGATTGCATTTTTAAATTATTAGTTCCATTGTCATGACATCAGAGTTAATATTTTTATATTTTTGACTTTGACATTACATATCCACACATATTCTAATATTAAATATTTTCTAAGATCTGTTCCACTTATAACATTGTTCTTCATGGACAATTTCAAGATGTGCTGAACATACTTGTTTACTACATTTATATTTTGAATCAATTGCTCTTTGGAAATTACCAAGAACCAGTAAGGTGTAGGATGCACATATAATAGCTTAGAGAAATACATTGGAAAGAAAGCTTGAAATGCTCACTAAATTGAATGAATAGTGGAAACAAAAGTGTTATACTTTGTAAAAGGTGATATAATGTCTTGGAAAATTTAATTATGGTTATCTGATAGAATTAAAGTATCACCAAACATCGATATCATCAGAATTGTTTTGTAAGTACCATTGAAATTTTGGATTGATGAAGCTACAATAGGAGATAAAATAATTTTGCCCTCCACTTATGGTTCAGAGAACAGAGGTTGTAATGCAATACTATATATATTCATAACTTGACCTTATTCCTTCCTACTTTTCTCTTTCTTTCTCCCCTCTCTCCTTCCCTCTCTTGCTTTACCCTACTTTTTTCAATTTCTTCCCCTTTCTTTTCTTCTCATCTATGCTATGATCTATTTCTACTTTTGTTACATATTTATTCTGATTCTGGAAATTAAAGTCTTTAATTTTCGATGTGTATATTTGAGCAGGAAAATTATAGTAGCCTCCATCACATATCTCATTACCACTCAAAAGAACACTTCTGCCTCATTCCAAAAAGATTGGTTCTATTATCTTATTAGTTGAGACATGCTATTATACATTATGCTTTGTGAAGAATATAGTAGAAAGAAACCTAATTAATAAAATGATAGACAGGTATGATTTAAATAAAGAATATATTGAGATGTACAAGTTGACCTTATAAAATTGTTTTAAATAAAATCTAAGTGTTAAATAAGAAATACTATAATGTTACCAAGTTATTAATTTAGATTCTATGAAATATAAGTGATCCATAGAAGAAACTGATTACAATTTCCTTGCTAGTTTATGGATATCAGGACTCTTCCAAAAATTGTAATGTACTATATTATTAGTGTAGCCAAATGTGCAAATTTTCTTCAAGATGGAGTCTCTCTCCTGCATCAGATTCTCAGTGATTTTGTAAATAAAAAGTTGAAACTTTGCTGAGATATATGTGTATGTAGGTACATGTATGTGTGGTGTATATGTGTGTATGTATGTGTGTATGTACAGACATGCACACACACCAAATTTTATCTTGAAATGAGTCTGGATACATTTAAAACAGTTTATGTCAGATAGATAACTGATTATTGTATCTTTGCAGTTAAGTAAATCATTATATATTCCAGTGTTTCACTTCTGTATCAATAGTTGAGTTGTTTAAATATAGTTTTATATTTAAATACCAATCTTATGCTCATCTTTTAATTGTAGTGACGTACACATTTTAGACAATTTTAAATGTACATTTCAGTGATATTAAGTAAATTCGCATTGTCGGAGGCCATTACCACCATCTATCTCCAGAATTTTTTCACCTACATTAATGAAAATTTGTATCCAGTAAACTAACTGCTGATTTTCCCTTACTTCAGCCCATGGCAACACCATTCTACTTTCTGTCTCTATGAATTTGGCTATTCTAGGTATCTTATACAAATGGAATTATACAGTATTTGTCCATTTTTTACTGACTCATTTCACTTAGCATAGTGTCTTCATGATGCATCAGTGTTACTGAATGTGTCATATTTTTCTTTTTAAGATAAAATATTATTTCATTGGGTGTGTTTTTGTGTGTATATGTGTGTCACACCTTATGTTTATACAATTATACATTTGTTAACATTGATTAATGCTACTATGAACATGGATGTAAAATATCTCTCGAGTCTCTGTTTTCTCTTCTGTTGCATATATGCCAGAAAAAAATTGGTGGATCATATCAATGTGATTTTGACTTGCATTTTCCTAATAATTATTGATATTGAGAACATTTTCTTCTCTTCAAATCCTTTTCACTTTTTTGAATTGGGATATTGGATTATTGGATTGTTGTTGTTATTGAGTTAGAGTTCTTTATATCTTTTGGATACTAAACATTTATATGATTTGCAAATATTTGTCCCATCACATAAGTTGTCTTCTCATTCTGTTGATACCGTCTTTTGGTATACAACAGGTTTAATTTTCATGTAGTCCAGATTATCTATTTTTTCTTTTATTCTCTGTGTTTTGGATATCATATTTAAGAAATCACTGCCAAATCCAGTGCCACAAATATTTTCTTCTAAATGTTTTCGAATTTTAACTTTTATGTTTAGGACATTGATCCATTTGAGTATTTTTTCTATATAGAATATAGTGGGGTATCCAACCTCACTATTTTGCATATTAATATCCAGTTTTCCCATTAATGTTTGTTGAAAAGACATAATTGTCTTCATTTATGTTTCCAAGTTCTATTTTTAAATAATTTTAAGATGGAAAAAAATTGTCCCTTCATATAAGTGAATCTTTTTATTGGTTTTTCAGAAATTTTAATCAATATTAGAATTGAAAATTTCAATGGGGTAGTAATAAACTTTAGAGTTCCCCTCCTTCAATGGCATAATCCAGTTTTCTGTAAAAGCTACTCTGTTCACCTCACTCTGTTTGCTACCTCTATACCCCAACAATAGTTGGGATATAATAGTTCTGAACTATTAACAGAAGATATTAGGGAAATAGATGATGGATTATTAGGTACAGGCAAGCAAGCTGATAATGAAAACTTGTATTATCAATTAGCATTTCCTTCACCATACATTGTTGTGGAATCCACAACATTATAGTTTTTCAGGCAGCACTGTCTGAAAAATGGACTTGGATAAAACAAAAAAAATAAAAATAAATTTGTCATTTTTAAATCCCTCAACAAGAAATAGGTGTTTATTTGAATTTCTTGCAGATTGTCACACTGTAGACCTTTGGGAATTACATATCATAGGAGTCTCTTTGTTTTGTTTTCATACCACTTCTGCTTCCACTAGAAACAAAATATACTGGCAAGCATAGAGAGGTGAAATAGGTATTCAGCCAAGACTGTAAGACTTAAAATTTGTTAAGAAATCTTGAATGCTTAGGAAAATACTACTGAAGTAGAGTAAAAACAATATTGGGACAGAGCATATAACAGAAAGGATAGATTGTATGAGTGGAAACAGTCTAAGTGAATAAGGAAGAGGTAGCAAGAGGTGTCTATCATGGGCTTTGGTTTAAGTGGGTTAATATACTCTGAGAATAAACTACATCAGGTCAAGAGAATAACAATTTTATTATCCTAGAAACCTTATTATCCTAGAGGTATAATAATGTAAATATATATTTAATTTTTTTGGACACCATAAAAGTAAGTATATAAAGTGGCAAAATCATAGATATTGAACATTAAGGTCAATAAGATGATGATTCAAACTCTGGTCATTCTACTCCCTGGTGAAGTAAATTACTCCTAGCTGTAAATTACTTTATTTATATGTAAAATGACAACAAGCATATGTAGCATACAAGAAAATAACCCCAGCTAATAATTTTTAATCCTATTGCCCAGTTTGTGAACTATCAGTAAATTATATTTGCAATTTGATAGTGTTGTTTCCAGACAAATGAAGAAGAAAATGTCAACAACATTGTTATAGACAATATGTTACATATGAAGTGATACTTTAAGTGCACAGTCCATAACCAAACTAAAATAGATAAATCAGTACAGTAAAATCTATATTGTACACAAATGAATGGTGTGACTCTGCATCATGTACAACTAGAGAATAAAAAGTTGTGTTCCATTTGTGTACAATGAATCCAAATGCATTCTTCTGTTATATATAACTAACTAGAACAACTATAAAAGCACAAATACATTAACATAGAAATTAAAAGAACTAGGAAGACCTTGAACTTCAGAGTACTTAAAATCACTTTACAAAATAGTAAGCAAATATAGTACCCATTTTAATATATTAAAGACATGCCAGCTTTTAAGTGCAGAATATAAAATGTGAAAGAATAACTGTAATCAATTATGTCATGTTTGAATGTTGCACTGTTCATCCCCTATGTGGACAATGCCTATCCTGATTTTTAAATCTTAATTTAAGCATTGCAATATTTGATCTTTGGAGTACTTTTTTTTTTTTTTTTTTTTTTTGGTACTGGGGATTGAACTCAGGGGTACTCGACCACCGAGCCACATCCCCAACCCTATTTTGTGTTTTTATGTAGAGACAGGGTCTCACTGAGTTGCTTAGCTCCTCGCCATTGCTGAGGCTGGCTTTGAACTCGCGATTCTCCTGTCTCAGCCTCCCTAAGTGCTGGGATTATAGGCTTGAGCCACCAAGCCCGGCTGGAGTACTTTTGTTTAGGGTTTTTCTTTCCTCTCATTATTTGGGACCTCTTAAACATGTCAAGACAAGAATCAGCAAACCCTCCTCAGTTCTAAGTTTTAGAACTCCAAATTTTTATTTTTTAAGGTTTAAAGCGGAATAAAGAATGAAGAAACCAAATGCCAGAACTTCAGAAAATTAAGTGCTATACAAGTCACTGCCAATTTAGTATTCTTGTCCTTACCTTAGAGTTCTACTTTGGGAAATATTAATATGTGGTCAGTTTGGAAAAAAAACTAACACCACTATTTCAATAGTTATTCTTTTGTGCATAGTAATTATTATAAGATAAAAGTCATATTTGATGCAGCAGATTTTTGGAAAAAATGTTTACAAGAAAGTATGTCCCTATTTTAATACAAAGTTAAGCTTAGGGAAAATGAATATACAACTCTTAAAACTACCATTGATCCACAGTAGTAAAAAGTAATTTAGAAATTTTGAATGCTAAATTGTCCAATGCCAAGCATAACTTCTGTTCCTGCCAACAAGATAAGCAATTAAGACAATGTGGATAATTCCTGTGAGAAAGACAAAAGTGGCTATAGAACTCAGCATATTTTGACACTGATGACATATTGCCACAGATCTAAACTTCTTGTCACTTTCAGAGTGGAAAACATAGATCCATCCAAACTTTGAATATGTTGACTGCAAAGACATGTGTAACTTGAACTTCTCCCTCACCATTAAACTTAAAATAATTTTCAATTGTGGCTTGAAAGGCTCTCAGTTAATCCTTGGAAGCTTTGAAAGTGATATTTCTGATTTTACATGTATTTATCTAGATTTCTTGAAGGATAAACAGAGTAGGACCTACATCCATTCCAAAATGGAAGACAAAAAAATGATATTTTTACTGCAGTCTCATTGTCACTAAATTAGAACTGTAGCTCAGTAGGTGTATTTAAGTTGATACTTAATACTCTTATCACAGTCATCCTACATCTTTTCTCACAGATAACTGGTTATCACCCAATTTTGCAAGCATACTGGTTTCATTTGTGCCATTCATAGTGTAAGTTTCGCAAGATGGACCCCAATGTCATAAAGAGCTTTGCCTGTCTTCAAGTGAGCCTCGTATTGTGGCTGGATACTAAAGAACTCAAATACGCTATTTTGCCTTTTTAAATAATCATAGATAGTGATGGAGTGTTTCTACAACTTCTTTGTTACACCACTCCAAATTCACTTAGGTCTTCCAGAAGCCAACTTTAAGGCCGATTTTAGTTTGCAGGATAGTTATTAAGGGATGACCTACTGATCTACCCTATATAAAGGAAAGAACAGGGGAAATCCAGTTTTATGTGATAGTGGGCCCCAGCTGTCACCTCAGGGGTATCTGGAAAGGTGGGGTCAGCCTACATTGGGCCTAACAGATCAGAACTTTACATTTCTGCCTCTGTCATTGTATACTGGCTGACCTGAGAAGGATGTACAATTTCTCTCTTCACAGAAAGGGATTCCCTCAAGTCAATGACAAGTGAAGCCTGGAACCAAAAGCCCTGCATCAAACAGGGATAATAGGAACATTACATTCATTATTTAAATAAGTAAGAAATTTTTGGATGCCAAAATATAGGCTAATGACTTCAAACTATTGCCTTCTGATCTTTTGCAAATAAAATATAAAATTCCCTTTAGCTTAGAAGTAGCACATGTTTTATCGTTTACTACTATTTATTTTCTTGTAATATTTTATTGATTTAGTGATATAAACAAATATTGATACTCAGGATTTTAAATCTATTTCCTATGTTTCCTTCAGGGATGTATTATCCCATTTTTTTTTCTTTAGGGAGACCTAATGATAATAGACAAAAATAAAAAGGCTCTGACTTAATTAGGTTTAATGTTCAACGCAATACTTGATGTAGATTTGCTCTTCAATTATATCTTGCATTTGTGTGTGGCTTTTTATAATATGTTTTTGAATGTATATTTTCCTTTTTAAAGTATGACTGCCTGAATGTTGCTTTTGTTATTCATTCAATGCTTATTAGCAAATGCTAGCCTAAACTAGGTGCTCTATAGACCTATTTATATAAATCTTGTTGCCATGGTAACTAAGTGCTTCTCATTTAGAAAATAGACCAAATTTGGGGGGAAGGAAGGATAACAGCCCAAGGAATTCTTAGCCATGTTAAGAGCTTGTTTGATATGAGAGAAAGGGGAAAATAAGGAAACAATTCTCCAATCCTACATTAAATCTTAGTAAATTTTCTTGTTTCAGATTATGAAAGAATCAGATATGTAGCAAAAGAGAACTAGTTTCAGGGATTCATAAGATTTTATGAATAGTCTCATCTATTCAACAAATAAACTGCACAAAAAGAATGAGCATAAGAATTGAACAGAAATTATTCTTTGCCATCAAGTAACAAATTCACCAGCTACCAAGACATATGGTAAAATCTGCTGGCTTTGTTCAATGGTATTTGCAGTGAAGAGTTTTAATTCACTCTTAATTAACTTAAACTTCTAAACCAATGACAAGTTATTAATGTAGAAAATAGAAATATTACTAACCAAATGTTGCATTTTAAAAAGTATTGTGACATTTAAAGTGGAATAATTTGGTGGTAATAGAGATATGATGGATTTTGGAAGGCTGTGATAATAATTTGATTAAAGTTTTCTCAAGCAGTGAAATCTAATGTGTGTCAAGAAATGGGTTGTTTCCTTCAGTGTACATGATAGGATCATCATAATGTGCTTAATTCTTATGAAACAGCAGTTGAAGCAAGTCAATGATTCCTTTCTATAGCAAATGATTTTCTGTAGAATGTATTAGGGGAGGTCATAACATCATTAGTATAAGGAAAATAATCATGGGAAATCACTAGAGTGTTACCTAGCAAGTACTGGCTCTCTTTTATCATGAATATTTTTTACTCCTTCTCCATATGTGATGAGTTAGGATTTGAGACTATTTGTAATTTGAGTTTTGGTTCAAAAATATTATTAAAAGAATTCAATATATTGACAAGTGATGTTTGCAAATGAAAGTGTCAGTAAGTCATTTGCTACCATACAATGGCTTTGAAATATATCAAATCATGTTTATTCAAGATCAGAAAGCTCTGTGGTATGTTTTATTTTACTGCAGTCTGTGTTGATTTTCTTTTTTATCTAGTTAAGGTGGTAGACTTTACATAGGCACAGCTAATTGTTAACAGTTTATCTTATCCAATTATTTGTTTTCCATTAATGTTACTTTTTACTATAATTACAAACAAGAATCTCTACAATAGGCTTTTTTCTTGAGTTAAAGTATACACATGAATGTGTATCTATATGTATGTTATTATATATGCAATATTCATATAAATGTGTAAAATATAATATGTCTGAGAATATTGTCTCCATTGATTTCAAATTTTTATACTACACCTGAGAGAATTTGTGACAGGAAATTTGCACAAAAGAATCATTAAATTCTTTAAGGACTTGGGAGGAAATATAAAAACCCATGATTCACATAGAATGTCACTAAATGTGATATTTAATATATTCCTAATGTTTTCTTCTTAATTTAGATTGTGATTTATGAAACAAGAGTAATTAGTGATTAACTGAATGGAAGAATGACTTTACACACTGATTTTTGTCATTGATAAATAGTGTGTTAAAAATATTCACTTTTTACATTACAGTAAAATGCATTTGTCCGTGCTGATGTAGTTCCTTGTTATGTCATGTGTATAAGTTATGTAAAAGTTACAAATAAACAGAAAGTTTTAGTGTGTCAAAATATATTATTTTCTCCCTTGTACGAAATCTATGGCTCCTGGTAATAGGCCAGGGAAGCTACCTGCTACACGAAGGCTTGTGATACTTCCCAGAATCAATATACGACTGTGAGGAACATGGCAGAGGAAAGGTAAAATGGAAAATGACATGCATAAATTTCACTTGCATTTTATTAGTCAAGGTAAATAAAGCAATATCAACTAACTTGAATTGGATGAGAAGTTATATCTACTGTGGTCCTGGAAAGAGGGAAACTAATGATAATGGGGAAATAAGTAGTGCTTATAACATAGGACATCTTTAGTTTCAGTGGAACACACAGTTTTAACTAGCTTCTAGGAAAAGGATAATTAACCTTATGGCTATTTTGATACATATACTATTTAATGACAGTATAATATTCATAGTTATTTCTTTGACTCTATGTTTTTTTCATTTTTGCTGAGGTGCAAAAATCCCAAATGAATATAGATTCCATGAAGTGGATATTGGAATTATTATAAGAAATTTGTATTACATGGCTAGGCTTATGTTGTTATTTATGGGAAAATGTCTAAGAAATTACAATTGAGTCACTCTGGGAATTTCAAGAATGGGTCCATATTTATTCCATTTTCAACATAATAAAATAAATTTTATACTACAAATACTAATACAAATAGAGGTTACCAGGTAGCACTGACACTAACCAAACATGCTGCATTATCACTATATATTATGTATCAAATCAATTATTGTAGGCTTACTATGAACAAAGAAAACATTAGTTTAAAAGTCAGACATACCTCAGTTGCAGCTTAAAATATTGACTTTAGACAAGTTACTAATGCTCTCTGCACAGCAGATGCTTCATCTATAAAATAGCAATAATGACTTAGTTGCACAGTTACTGTGAATATTAGACAAAATGGCATATAAAACATAGCAAACCTTCCATAAATATGAATCATGACAACTGGTAATAGTTTATGGGAAATGACATTCTGATGTCTATAAAAGATTTTGGCAAATGAACTTGAAAGATAAAGCATGCTTAGCAGTGCCTTTTAATTAGGTCAACTTCTTACACTTAATATAAAGATTCAATGTTGTCTTATACAAGAATAAAAGGAACATAGAACTTAGAAATATTAGCATTGTCTCTAAATTTTTATTTTCACATTGAGTCACGTTTTGCACCAGGGCTTTAACATACATTATCTCATTCCATTCCAAGAAAAAAAAATTTGAGATTAATTTCATTAGTCTGGTTTACACATTGGAAACTTGCAGTACTACACTATACTATGAATAGACAATGAAATCATGCCTTCTATTTTATCTCTAAAATGATTAGTTATATTCTTTGAGATTAGAAAGTACACTGGAATCAGATATTTATTAGGAATTAGATTCTAGAGTATAGAGTGACATGGAAAACTAGTGAAATCTAAAAGGACTCTTGAAAATCCCTAAACTACTCTAAATTATATATTGATGGGAGGTTCTCAGTCATAGATGCACAGTAGGAAAAAGACGGCCCACAGGCCAAAATTCCAAAAGAATCCACAGATATTTTATACTGATTCCACTTGGGGAGAAGAATATAGGGTAAAGATGAATATACTTGGCATCATTATGCAAGTTGCTTTCTGTTTCCCTCTTTTCTCTCTTTGTTCATCCCTCATTTTCTCAACATGAATTAAATAAAATGTGTTATGAACAGATAATACATCAAGGATACAGCAAAATTGATTACCATTATGCTAAACATAGAATACCTAAAATCTCCCTCTGTATAGTATTTTCAACTGCATGCATTTCAAACTGAGTCTGACTGAAGAGCATGTTATTTGGAATCACAATGTAAAACAATGCCATTTTGTATATCAGAAAAATCAGTGGACTTTGCTGTCTTCTTCTACTCCTTATTCTCCCAGCATTAATATTTGTATAACATACTTATGTAATGATTTTTTAAATTTGTTCTTTTAGGTATTCATGACAGCAGAGTATATTTTGACATATTATACATACTTGGAGTATAACTTATTATTTTTATGAATATAAACCTATGAGAAGTTCTAAAACTGGAGTTGGCCCACCAAATGTGTGAGAAACAGATAGGAGATGAAATTGGGGTGAAAACTGCCAAGTTGGAAAGAAGAAAAATGTGTTTCAAGAAATATGATTAAATTATTATAATTATGCTCAAAATGGAAGCAGAAAATTTCTTGAGCATTCTCAGTGTACATGATAAATAAAAACAAAATCGTCATTGAAGCAGATGTAAAAATTGGCATAACAAGATATCATTTGAATATTCTGCAGACTGACATTATGTGTTTTATTTTTGAAAGTACACAAAAATTTTTAATTATCTGCATAAGTGTATTTTAAATATTTCCCCCAATTCTGTATTTCCTGAGGACTAAAGTTCACATGTGAACTTTGGAATTCTGTGTTTGGAGTTTTAGCATTTGTAACAAATGAGGCAATAATGTCTAAGCCAGGAAACAGGTGTTACATACAATACCTTCACACACGCAAAAAAAGCTAAGGCAGATGCATATTTTTGGCTAACTTTATTCTCAGTTTCTGATGTCACATTGCCTTTTAACGTATTTGTCAGGCTAAACAAAATAAAGCAGTGGCCCTTGTAAAAATCAGTCATAAAAAATTTTATGGTTCTCAATTTTCTACCTCTTCATAGTAAAATAATTGTTTAGGAAATGTTATTACTAGGAATTCTATAATTAAAAGTACAGTATTTTTTTTCTTTATGACCTTTATGAGGATAACACCAAAATCTTTAAAGAATTACTGGAAGATGTCATGAACCATTGTAGATCTCTGATCCATTTCTCAACTACTTTTATCTGCGATCATCATCTAGGCAAGTGAATGCTTATTGGTTTAAAATATCTTCTTTCCCACCTATATACCAGTACTGAAAGTACACCAAACGGTCTCTTTTTTCATTTCTATATCTTTCTTTACTCTTATTATTGTGTATTTCTATCATCTTCCTGTATGTTCAAGTGAAAAAGAAGATGCATTAGCTTATCGCTGGAAATAAACTGTAAATAACAATGTGAAAATCAAGCCATTCCACACAATATGACGTATGACTCATAAATATTTGGATTACTTTTATTCTCTGTAGACTTTTTTCCCTTCAAATATATAAACTTTGTTAAAAGTAAAAAAAATATATTTGTGTATTTGTTTTCTCTTTGAGTAAATTTAGAAAATTTCTTTCTATCCTGGTCTGTTCAGAATCTCTTAAAGCATCATGCTGATTAATGGTTTTATTTTCTTAGCGTTTTCCCTTATTGTGAATTAAATTTTTGGTAAAGTGCATTATTGATATTAGAGTTTAGTCTGGGTGAAACTTTCTAAGGTAGAAAAATATTCTAAGTACTTTAGCAGAAATTAATGGGTTTTAAATGTCACTGCTGATAATGTTGAATTACTTTGATTTTTATTCTAGGTTGAGTCACTCTTGAAGAAAAATCTTTTGATAGGCAATGACATCTGCTACACGATGGCAAAATGCTGCTTGTATTGGTTATGCCAAATGAACCAAGATAACTCAAGAGTATATAAGTTATACTAAGAAGAGTAACTACCACAGGATCTATTTTTTCTCTACCTTTCTTGCCCCTAATCTTTATCCCAGTTTGAGAAAAGGAAATGCTTATGCATAATACATTTATATTTATCTATCTTTTGATAACATTGGGTATAGAAATTGCAGATTCATTAGATGATACATTGAAAAATGAGTTTTACTTCTCTCTCCTATTTGTGTACACACACACACACACACACACACGTGCACACATGCACAGTTCTGCGTATATGGTTGTCTTTTGGTATCCATGCAAGATTGATTCCAAGACTCCTATGGCTACCAAAATCTGCATTTGCTCAAGTCTATGACATAACATTGTGTAGTATTTTTGTGAAACCTAGGTACACTCATCTGTATATTTAAATCTTCTCTAGGTTACTTACAATATCTAATTCAGTGTAAATGCTATGTAAAATAATTGTTATACTGTATTAACTAAAGAATAATGACAGAAAAAATAAAATGTCTATACAGGTTTATTCCAGATGCAATTGATTTTTCAAATATTTTTTACCTATGGTTGGTGGAATCCTTAGATGTGGAACTTATGTGGAGGGCTGAGAGTACACATACACGCACACACATGTACTACATATATGTACATACATATACACATGAATGTGTATTTATATTTGTGGGTATAAACATACATGTGTTTGTGCATGTGTGTATAGATAAATTGCAAAAGACAATTCTATAAATATCAGGTGGTGAATGTTATTTATTAGACTAACTTATGGTGTATAGCTCAAAATTTATTTTCAGATACTCTTAAGGAAAGTCATGATAGAACTTATTCCATAGCTAGGTGCTGAGGTTTCCTTAAAGGAAAATTGGTGAAATGTGTTGAATGTATAGCAATTATAAACTAGAATATTTACACATGTTCTATTTTGTACAAGTATAAGGCAGAAACTACCACTGAGATTTGAGAAATTATGTAACTTGCTCACGTAGCTAAATTGTAGTGTCTACCATGTTCCAGATACAGCCCTAGTCACTATGGATACAACAGAAAACTAAATTGAAATGTTGATACATTCCTGCCTTAATGAAATTTTGCTCTAAAAGAAGTTTATAGAACAGACAATGAATAAACAGTAGGTATGGTATATTAGTGATAAATTCTATGGAAAAAAAAATAAATAGGAAAGAAGGATAGAATGACCTGGAAAGTAGGGAGGTCCATTGAAAAATGGGGAATGCATATTATCTAAGATAAAAAGGCTAATTGCCAGAATAAAGCCTTGAAACTTGTTGAATTAGTATATTCAAGTGATATTTTTCTGATTGTTGTTCATGAAGACTTTCTCCCCCTTCTAGTTACACCACCTATTACACTTAGTTCCCAAATCATCACAGGAAAACAGAAATAAAAGAGGCCCACCATCTCTGAATAGTATAAATCTAGAAATGACAAGTGTCACAACTATATAGTCCCTCAGATAGAACCAGTCACATGATTCTAACATAACTGCAAGGAAGAATGGGAAATTTAAGGATAAAAAAAGGAATATCTGATCACATCAATTGTCTCTTCCAGATTAGTCTTCCTGAGGAAGATATTTGTGCCAAGATTAAAGTAATTTTAGCTCTATTTTAACATGTAAGCATATAAAAATAAAATATTGAAGGTCTCCACGATCAATCATCAACTTTATATATTTTGTTGAACTTGTCAACAAGAGCAAATTCCAAATGTTTTCCAATTCATGTATTTTGTGCCTTGTTACAGAGGTAGATATACTTGGTCCCAAAACATGTCCTCTTAAAATTGTATAGATATCATTTACACTTTAGAGCATAGAAACAGTATAGCAGAGTAGCAGAATAATCAATAGAAAAGAGAGCAAAAAAGTTAATATATTCAAAGCATTGTTTAAACTGCTACATTTCTTATAATAGTTACTGCCAAAGTAACTACAAAGAACTATTTTCTATGCAAAAAATTAGAAGGTAGTCTCTGAGTGACATAATTTAAGGATACTGTGCTATAACACCTCTAGTTATTTCAATATTGAGCCAATTGTCCATTGAGATTCAATTAGATGGATTTTTCATCAAAATTTATCATTTAATTTACTGCCCAGTTTTTATAGAATTTGTACATAACAAGGTCACTTATATTATAAATTAATTAAAGACTAGTAATATTTGATTTATTGTTATTTTAAATCAGTGCTTTAACTGGAGAAGAAACTATAACAGTAGAAAAATCAGTGAAATATCCTCTACCTCCTATTTCTTCCTTCTCCCATACCCAAAGGATTATAGATGTTAGAGGATATTCAGATAACCTTTGATTGAATAACCTTGACATTTCTGCAAAAGGTCAAAATATATTGAGAATGAAAAGGGGCTGCATGATTTCTGAGCACCTGCTCTCCTATTCCTCTCAAAGAAAGCACTGAGGGGGGAGAAAAAGGTGATATGTGATAAAACCTAGGCTTTAATATTAATTTTTACATTTAATTCAACAAATACTGAATACCTACTTGGTGGAAAAGACAGTTGTTGCAAAGGTTTCAGGATATAGGTATTGAGGAAACTTAGATCTACTAGGAGAAATAACATAAATAAATAAGGAATTGTAAGAAAAGTTAAAGTTCCTTATATGAAAAGGGTGCACACAATGACTAGGAAGAGAAAAGTGAATGCTTTTAGGTTTATGGAATAAAGAGAAATATCTCTAAGAACAATTATGTATATATTACTACCTAGAATGTATCTATAAAGTATCATCTATGATTTAGCTAGCCTGAGATTCAATTCTCTTAGGAAATGCAGGATAAAGCTAACTTCTTTTGCTTATTTACCAGTTTTCAAAATGAAGAGTTGATTGACTGCAATAAAAACAACTGGAATGTAGCTGAAAAATAATATTGAAGCAGAAATATAGAGAACTGTTCCTTTGATTCAATAAAGGGGAAACACTTTTAATGTCTTCCCTTTGTTCTCTGAATGAAGATTTTGTTGCCTAATTCAAAATTACTCATGGTTCAACTACCATCTCTTTAACCTTCCCCTTGAACTTGCTTATCATTAATAATAAGGAAGCCTACATATTAGACTTTTACTTACTTACCAAAACCAATCTGTGTTTTTCTATACTCACTGTTTCCTCTGCCATCAGTAATGAATTTGGGGAGTCAGGGTCAAGAAAGGGAAGAAATAAAGGAAGTTTGCAAATTCAGTACTGAAGGTCCCCAACGAAGGAAGGGGATATAAAACTTGTAAGCACTGCTAGATCTTCCCCAATCTGGGGCATATGTGCACAGAGCTGGTAAAATATCTGAATGGGGCATTTATAGTGCATCTTATCTGATTTGTTCACTAAGTCACAATTTCAGTTTCCTTTTCTGTCCTTTTAATGTAATGTTTGTACGTATGTTGGCACTTAACATGTATTGATATATACTATCGTTATTCATTTACTAGATGTAATATACTATTTTCCTTGAGCAGTTAATTTTATCTATAGTAACATGGTTAATACTTAAGTTTATTTTGTGTGCTAGGTGGACAGATAAACCAAAAAGAAGACAGGGATTGTTTCTGCTCTTGAGTCATTATGGTATCTAATGTATTTTGTTCGAATGAATAGTATAATCAGAGAAGAGGAAGAATCCAGAGGTTTCAGTCTCAGACCTAAAATCAAATCTCAGTTTTACTTCTTTTTAGTGGAATGATCATGGATAGGTAATGCAGTGACATATTGGCAAGTAACTTGTTTGAATCTAAATTTCTTCATCTCCCAAAATGAGCATTTCAGTATTTTAGCAGTATTTTTATAGTGCCATCCCTACATGACTGAGATGATTTTCAGTTAATGTACTTTACTGAAAGTATGTAACAAAATATATTCACAATGTCAATTATTAATTGCATAAGAAGCATGAGTTGAGAACCAGAGGAAGGACAGAGCTCTGAGGATGTTCATTACATGGTGATTATTAAAGAATAAGAGATAAGTACCAATATTAATATATTTCAACATGCATTATTTTGAGATAAAATATATGTAACATCTAATTTCAAAGCAAACTATTTAAGATGATACTTTATAGGGAATTTTAAAGGTTCTTTCAGAAATCAATCCAAAAATAATTATAAAATCTGATAATATCTGTGATATACTGAAATTGGTGATTCTAGAGATTATTCAATATTTTTTCTTCTACACTACAGTATTAGAAGTGGATGTGCCATGAGGGAGTCCACATTTTGATGGTAACTTAACTGTCAGCCATAGGCAAGTTAAACATGACTTCTAATTTCAGTTCTCTCCTTTCTGCTTTAGATACATCAGTGTGTTTGGGACTGTATCTTGAAACCATGTTTGAAAACTGATAATATAGAAGAATCTTGTGAAAGATAGGTGAGAAATGGGTTTGCAATAACAGTAAAAGGAAGTAAGTGACAATAACAGAACGGGAAGCCAACTTACAGAATCCATATATTGATTGTGCTTTGTTGGCCATTTAGTTCTTTCCTAGGAATATTATATCTATAAAGATAAACATATCTATTAATAAGTCTGTTCCCTTGTTTTCTAGATGAAGTATGAATATACATTATCACAGTAATCAACAGAGTCCAGCTGAGTGCAGTAGTGCATGCCTGTAATCCCAGTGGCTCAGAAGGCTAAGACAGGAGTATTGCAAGTTCAAAGCCAGCCTCAGCAATGGCAAGGCACTAAGCAACTCAGTGAGACCCTGTCTCTACATAAAATACAAAATAAGGCTGAGGAAGTGGCTCAGTGATCGAATGCCCCTGAGTTCAATTCCCAGCACCCCCCCCAAAAAAAAAGAATCAATCCCACCTTCTGAATACCATTATTTGGTGAATAATTCTAAGGCAAAATTAGCATTCCTGTTCTTGAGAACTTTGTGTTCTATAAGGTCATCAATATCCCCAGTGTAAAAATGAGGAGATTGGAATGTTAAGCCAGTCTCTTTGAAGTTGTAATTGAATCTCAACTATTGAACTGCAATGAACAGTATATTTAGTCATATTCAGTATATATAGATATATGTGCATAAAATGCATGTGTGTTTTTAAAAGAAGTTTTTGCGTTAAGATTAATTATTTTAATTGTTTCTTCAAATTTATGCCTCAGCAAAGGGATTCTCTGAAATATATTTTAACTTATATTTTCCACAATCATAAGTGGAAATATTGACCACCAAATTGAAGAGGCTTTCCCCAGTGGATTTATTTTTGGTAGTTAGCTTTCTAGTATCATTTTAGTCTCTGCTTTTCAAGTCTCTGTTGTGACTAATTATGCTTCCAGTTCAAAATAGCTACTCAAAATATTCAGGACTTTTGTTACTTCTCAGTTTTACATTATACACTGTGGCACCTATTCATTATATACAACTCATGTTGATTTGGGGTTTTCAGTTTTTGTTAATGTAGACGTCCATCATTGGTTAAAAAATATATTTAAAAATTGGAGACATGGCTTTTCTAAAAATCTGTAAAGTAATTGTTTATCACTGATAATGAGATCATTAAATTCAACTATATTTTTTCATGAAAGAGTGTTGGAAATTTAAATTAAAGCTTGTATTGAGTAGCAAGATATGGCATGAAGAACCAGAATGTGGCTTGAATTTAGAACAAGAAATTCAGTCTTCATGCACTGAGATAATTTGTAATTGGGTTACACATTCCATATTTGAATTATTTTTCTTATTTCACATTGCTCCCAGGGTTCTCATTGAATAAATAGTTCCCAATTACTTTTAATGTTTTTATTAGTATGTTATAGTTATAAATAATATTGGGGTTCATTTTGACATTCATGAATGCAGATAACAATTTGCTCCTTTTCAATTCTGAGTACTTCCTATTTCTTTTTCCTCTCTGATCTCCATCCTCTACTGTTCTTCCTTCTACTTATTTATTGTTTTTAGTTGATACGTTATAATTATACATAAAAGTAGAATTCATTGTGATATATTCAGAAATGCACATGGCATAATTTGATCAATTTCATTACATGGTTCCTTGCCTTTTCCATACCTCTTCCCTCCCCTTTGATTCCCTTATTCTCTCTAAATATATAAAGCATCATGGCAGGTGAGGGCAGAGGAATGCTTCCATTTTCTTTTCTTTTCTTTTTTTTTGAGCCACATCCCCAGCCCTATTTTGTGTTTTATGTAGAGACAGGGTCTCACTGAGTTGCTTAGTGCCTTGCTGTCACTGAGGCTGGCTTTGAACTCAGGATTCTCCCGTCTCAGCCTCCCTAAGTGCTGGGATTACAGGCTTGCGCCACCAGGCCCAGCTGGAATGCTTCTATTTTCATGAGATTGTCTCCTCTTTTTGTTCCTCCCTTATTTTGCTCTAGCTTCTACATATGAAAGAAAACATTTAACCCTTGACTTTGAGTATAGCTTTTTTCACTTAGTATGATGTTCTTCAGTTCCATCCATTTACTAGTAAATGCCTTAATTCATTGTTTTAGTCAGCTTTTTTGCTGCTGTGACTTAAAGACCCAACCGAAACAAATTTAGAGGAGAAAAAGTTTATTTAGGGGCTCACTGTTTAAGAAGTTTCAATCTATAGACAGTAGGCTCCATTTCCTCGGGGGTGAGATGAGGCAGAACACCACGTCGGAAGAGTGGGGCAGAGGGAAGCAGCTCACATGGTGATCAGGGAGCAGAGAGACTCCACTCGCCAGATACAAAATATATACCCCAAAGCCACGTCCCCAATGAACCACTTCCTCCAGCCACACCCTACCAGCCTTTAGTTACCACTCAGTTAATCCCTATCATGTAATTAATTCACTGATTGGGTCAAGTGTCTCACAACCCAATCATTTATCTTCTGAACCTTCTTGAATTGTCTATCACGTGAGCTTTCTTGGGGATACCTCACATTGAAACCATAACATCCATTCTTTTTTCTGGCTGAGTAGAAGTTCATTGTGTATATATACCTGAGTTTCTTTATCCATTCATTTGTTGATACACACTTAGACTGGTTCTATAACTTGGCTGTTGTGAATTGTTCTGCTATAAGCATTAGAATTCAGGTATCACTATTTAGATTTCAGCTCTTGGGCATGTCCCATGAACAACCAGAGCAATTCTGAGCACTAAAAACAAGGCTATCATCATCACATGTGCACAATGTCATATTACCAGGAACATAAAAGTTTTAAGCTCTTAAACATTTATTAAAACATAAATGTTTTAATCATACGTTCAAACATTTTTGGTTAGAAATTTTTGTGAATATTATAACTCCATGAAAATTGTATCATCAATATTTCTTTCAATTTTTGTTCCATAATTTTTCAATGTCTGTGTCTTTCTAACAGCCTGGAGACCTGTGTGTATGTGTGCCCATGAATGTGTGCATGTGTGATTGTGTGAGGTGTATTCCTCTTTTCTCCATTTTCTTTCTCACAAGGACCACATCTACTTCAGAATTCTGAGATATATATGGCAAAATAAACCATTATTATTGTCACAAGTAACTCAGTATAAAACTATACATCACAACCAGCAATAATAGTTTATGGTATCTTCATATCTTAATCCCTTTTCATCTTGGCTTTCAGCCTCCAATTTAATAGCCAGAATTGCTAAAGTCTGACTTAATATTGCTCTGTCTTCTATCTCATTACCAGTGCCATGAACCTATGTATTATGTGCTCAGAATTTTTCAATGTCTCTTACATAGTTAAATCCATAATTTTCTGTTCTGGTATTCCTATTAATTATTTCCCCAAGAATTAAACTTGTCTTTTCAAAAAGCAGATCTGATAGTGCAAAACTACTACTTTATAACCTTTAATGATTTCCCTTTTACTATAGTTTTAAATAAAATTTTCTCATTTTGTTGTTTAGTGACTTAACATTAAGCTGCTATTGTGCCTCTGGAATTTCCCTGATATTTCTCTGTTCTATTTTAGATGAATTCCAGTGGCCTATAGGTTAATATGTCTGTGTTTGTGTATTTGTATCCATCCCTTATTGAAGACCATGTTTAACATAACCTCTTAAATGAACTCTTTATATCACCTTAAGCACTCTGATGTGGTGTCCTTTTTCTTCCTTTACAATTGCTTTGACCCTTTGACAATCTACCTTAGCAATTACCTTTTATTTTGTAAACACTTTGCAGGTATGAATGCGTGTGTTTTCTTTTCCACATTTTTATCCCACATTAAAAAACCCAGTCCCCTAAAGGATAGTGATGATATATTATTTACTCTTATGTTCTGAAATATGATATTTAAGCTTTGGAATGATGTCTGGTTACAGAAACAATGTAAGTTACCAGATAGGGGGCATAGACTAGATTTTTTCTATAAACTATATATCAATGCAAGATTCTATGGTAGCATGGTTGAAAATTATTGTTGCTTATATGATGTTCTGAATTTTTTAATTGTAGAAAATAAAAAATCCAAGACAGCTTCTGTTCCAGTGATTTGCACATATATTCACAGTCATGTATTCCCTGGATGTATTGGTCTTGTTCATTTAAGCCAGATAATTTGGTCCTATGATCCCAGTGTCCAATTTAGAATATTGGATTAGCATGAAGTGACTGAAGTGCTAACTATTCAAATCAGAATGATGTAGAACAGATGGAAGGGCCAAAAGCATGAAGCATGTAACACCTGTGAATTATATCCAGGTCAGTTACCAATCAAATTCTGGGCTTTATTCAAGGTGTTGACTTTGATCTTTTTCCAATTGTAAATGTTTCATCCAAAACAACTGTGATTTTGGCATTTTTCTCAGGAGTTTCCCAGGACAAAAATAACAGGACTCCCTGGACAAGAACTAAGGTTCATTATAGTTCTGCAGATAGTGAGATAAATTTCCAAATTAAAAATCCTGATATAGTATTATAAAAATGTAAAAAAAACTTCACATACACTTGAAAATATGGTGATTAAAATAAAAGCATGTGTGTTATTTGTTCAGGGATAGCTTAACAGTTATCATTGGCTCAAAATGCATGCTGTCTTGAACAGGAGCCATCTTAAGGTCTGTCATAAATGATCTAAATATAGAAGCTAAAATATGAGCTTACCTCTGTGAAGGATCTTATTTTAGGGTATGTTTATTTTTGATGACTTTCATTGTCTTGGCAAGACACTTCCATTATACAAGTGTAGGACACTATTATACATGATATCCATGCTGGAGTGCTTGCCAAAAGATCTACTTTAAATTATTTCTGTACCATTTAGCTATGTTGTGACACGACTTTTTGATAGTGCCACATGTATTTATGACATCATCTCTATTCATGTAACTCCAAAACATGACAGATATGGATTGTAGGGCCTTATTATTCCTGTGTTTCCTTTAATCCTAGTGCTTGAATTTTGTTAATAATTAAAGGAAGATATTACAGTAGTGGAGATACTCTGGATGCAACATGTGCCTCCCCAGTGATTGTTAAGGCCAATTTGGCTGACAGAGCAGGCCTGGCAGTCATGTTTACCTCCCTCCCTCATTTCTCCATGAAGGATTCCTTCTTGAGCCAGCATGTGTGCTGCTTCCAACTGTGAATCAGTTGTTTGGAACTTGTGACAGTTAAATTACTGGGTCATCTCAGAAAAGGTTATGTAGCCAAAATATGGTTGATCTCTAGTGCAGACAATACTAATTTGATGCCTGTTTTCCAAATGTATATGGGTGATAGGAGGACTAGAGATGGAAGAGACAATGGGGTAATACTTTGGGAATGAGCAATTAATACCTTGCAAATAAACACTTAAAGTCATCAGTTAGAATTTCCTTTGTTTTTTAACTTTCAATTTGTACATTTTTTTTTTTTTTGGTACTGGAGATTGAACTCAGGGGTACTTGACCACTGAGCCACATCCTCAGCCCTATTTTGTGTTTTATTTAGAGACAAGGTCTCACTGAGTTGCCTAGTGCCTCACCATTGCTGAGCTGCCTTTGAACTCGCGATTCTTCTCTCTTAGCTTCCGAAAGGGCTGGGATTATAGGCCTGCACCACTATGTCCAGCTTTAACTTGTTCTTAATATAAATACATAGATCTCTCATGTATTTTAGAAGATATACACTTAATGGTGTCAGATACAGCACAATGCTTTATGGTAGAAAAAATGAGAAGTAAGCATTTTCATTATAGTTGCTAGAATAAATTTTTAAAAAATTAATTAAAAATAATGTATATATTTATGAGGTGCAATGTGATGCATTCATCTATTATAGAAAGATAAAATCTGTCTAATTAGCACATCTATCATGTCAGCAATATATCATGTTTTTTGTGATAAGAACCTTAAAAATTAGCAATTTTGAAATATAAAATACATTATCATTAAGTGTGATCACCAAGAACTGCAATAGATCACTAAAACTTATTCCTCCACTCTAACTGAAACTCTAGGCCTTTTATGTGTTCTAGTCTATGCAAAGAATATAAAGCCGTGGACGAGGAACTTAATTCCTATTTTAGTATCTACATTGCTAATTGGTGCAATATACAGAAATAGTAGGATCAACAAATTTCATTAGGAAGAACAG
The DNA here is from genome assembly GCA_028644305.1 of Xerus rutilus. NCBI lineage: Eukaryota > Metazoa > Chordata > Mammalia > Rodentia > Sciuridae > Xerus > Xerus rutilus. The sequence continues at coordinate 96,352,352 of CM053417.1, forward strand.
TAATTAATCATGAATTATGTCTGGCTTAAAATCAAACAATAGGTGTTGTCTGTGATTTCCACCATATTAATTATTGCTGTGACATTGATAGAGGCTATACATTATATACATAAATTAATATTAAGAGCTGTTAAGGATAGAGTATGTTGAAAAATGAAGAGATAGGAGAGTAGAAAAGTGCTTGCAATTTCAATGGTGAATAGGGCAGATGCACTGGTAACTTAGGATATGTTGTTAAAAAGAAAGGGGATGAAAAAAATAGAAGAATATAAAGGAGGAGAGAGAGCATGGAATTTTCCTGTCAGCAATAGAAAAAGATAGGGACATGAGAGAGAGAGTAGTGGCAAAGACTATACAAAACAAAATCAAAATATGATAGTCAAAAACCCTAACCCTCAAAATATAGAGCATGGGAAAATAACACTTTTTTAAAAAAACCCTAGAAATGAAAGAGAAAAAAATATGTATATGTGTAGGAGTACTTTAATCAATCAGTACACATTCTAATAAAACCAAAACAAAATATAGAAATCCAAAAACAAAGTCAAAACAACAGCAACAGCAAAAATGGGGTTAAAGTTAAGAAATAAAAATTGGGGTTAAAGTTAAGAAATTAACAAGTCATTTCCACTCTGGTCAACAAAATAGTGAGCATATGTGTTCACTCTCTATGCCCAAATGTTTTTCTTTTTGTTTCTTCTTGAAGTATGAATTAAGCGTGGAAGTATGGGCTGTGGGTTTCCGAGTCCTTCCTTTTTAGTGAGCCTGCCTGTAAAGTGGTGGGCCAAGCAGGGTGAGCTATTGCTGGGTGGTGAAGCTGTTGGCCTTGTCCCATAGGCCTAGCCTGCCTAGGCCAGACAGATTAGGACTCGGCAATGGGCTTGGCATGCCGGGACCAAAGCTCTGTGCTGGGTCAAATGAAGTGGTGGCCAGGCAGGTTGGGCTATGGGCTGGCAGCAAAGCTGCAGGCCTCATAGGTGGAGCAGTGGGTCACGTTGGGAACTGGGATTCAGGAGACTGGAGGACCGGTGCAGGTGCCAGACTGGTGAGGTGCTGGGGACTATGCTGGTGCCTGGACCAAGTAGGTGCCAGCCTGAGTGATCCTCAAGAACCTAGTGGGTGTTGGACCAGGCAGTTGCTGGACTAGCTGGCTGGTCATACCAAGAGCCAAATACCCTCACACCTACCCTTCCAAACTCCTGACCCAATATAGCTGGTCTTGTCAGCCCCTGTAAGCCCTAAGAATCAAAGAGCTAGGGAGAACAGGGATCTCTCCAGCCTCTTCAACCTGTGTTCTCTTGGGCAAAATGCTCCAAGTTTCTGACTTTCCACAGAATTGCTGGGCCCAGTCAAGTCCTTGCTAGGCTCAGACAGGCCCATGCAGACCTAGCCACAGACTCACAGATCTAGGCTTCCAGTTCTGGTTGGATACCCTGCTTCAGGTCCAAGATGATTCCTAGTTTGGCTCTCTGCAGATGATTTAATGTTTTCTTTTTAAAGTCTGTATAGTATACAGATATATCTGTATCTATATCTACATTTATAATACATATTTTCTTCATTCATTCATTGAAGTATAATATGTTGATTCTATATTTTAGTTATTGTGAATAATGAATGCTGAAATGAACACAAGAATGCAGATATCTCTTTAACATACTGATTTTGATTCCTTTGGATATATACCCAATAGTGGTATTGTAATTCTGTCTTTTTTTGTTTGTTTGTTTTGGTAACGGGCATTGAACTCAGGGGCACTTGACCACTGAGCCACATCCCCAGCCCTATTTTGTGTTTTATGTAGAGACAGGGTCTCACTGAGTTGCTTAGCACCTCGCTGTTGCTGAGGCTGGCTTTGAACTCGTGATTCTCCTGTCTCAGCCTCCCTAAGTGCTGGGATTACACGCGTGCACCACTGTTCCTGGCTAGTAATTCTGTTATTTTTAGAAACTTCCATACTATTTTCCAAGATGGTTATACAAATTCATATTTCCCACTAGCAATGTGCAAGGGTTTCCTTTTTGCTACTTCTTGCCAACATCCTTTCCTAGACCAATGACATGGATTTTTTTTCCTGTGTTTCCTTCTAGTCATTTACCTGTTTTATGTCTTAGGTTTAAGTATTTTATCAATTTGGTATGGTCCAGTTATAACATCTATAGGACTAATGAATATGATAGTTACCTGGTATGATTTGGGTAGTTCTCTTTCACATTTTTCCATAGTTATTCTCCCTTCAGTCAGCTAATTATTAGACAATAAATAAATTAAATGTTGGGATGGGAAAATATCTGACTGAAATGAATTTGTGGAGAACACCATCTTTTTTGGAGAAAAATAAAGACCAACTAATAGATATGCTTCCCTACTTGAACTGCCAGATTTTCACTTTCTCAGTGTTCTTCAATGAAGTCACCATACAAATTTGGTGTTTGTTAAGAACAAATAATATATTTTTTGTTACTTGTAGGTATTAATGTCTAATATATGGTATAAGTTATAGACTTTTAAGTTAATGACTTCAGCTTTTATTAAACATATTAGTTACTTCTGTAATAACATGTCTTAAATAGACTTTTATTTATTTAAGATTAGATAAGGTTCTTTATGATTGTGTCTTGGAGAAGAGATATTATGTGTTGGAAGAAAGTCTACATTGAGAGCTATGGTATTTTGCTTCTGGTCCTGATTTTCCTTCTTAAATTCCATGAATATATCATTGTATTTCTCTATTATCTCCTCATTGTATATGTAAAATAAGAATTTTAAAGTAATAACCACACTGTGAAATAAAACTAAATACCAAATATTTACTATCTATTGCATGACAAGTACTTTATCAGCTTTATACATTATTACTGTATAAAGGGTGATCTTTGAAGAAGTGAGATTCTTAAATAGCAACTTGAGGAAAATGTTATTTTAATAATCTTCATGAGCAAAGAAAAATATAACAAACTTTTATGAATTGGTAAATGTTCATTTGGAATAGGTCTTATTTCCATGAATTTTAGATGATGAAAGAGCACAGTTGCATTTCTCCTATGAAAATAAGTAAATGTGCACAGGAAAAGAGGATGTAGTAGTTATTGTAGTAGTTACTCACTGATCTAAATGCTAGGAATGTTTAATAGTTAACATAATGAAACAACTTTGATCAGGCTGCTATTTAAAATAAAGGAAAACTTAATTTTGAAATAGTTTATCATGTCATTTGTCAAGTTGCTGAGTAGATTCTTGACATCTATGTCTGCAGTTTGCTGACCATGCATTTTTAGTTGCTCATCATATGAGATGATTTTCTAAATTGGAAAACCAAATCATTTTGTGAACAAGAGATAAGTCTTATAATAGCCTTCTTACATAGCACCAACTCTTTCTGTAAGATTAGTACTCCATGCCTTCATACATTTTTTAAGACACTGGGGAAGTGTTGCATTTAGGTGTATAACCAACAATATATAGCAAAGTTAAGTGTGACAGTAATTGTCAATAGAATGCTATCCGACTAGCACACAAACATTCCTTTCTCATTCACACATGTTTAAAGTCTCGTACCAGAGTATAACTTGGCAATACATCTAAAAGGTGTAATCTCTGGTGCTTTGGGCTCCCGAAGTCCTCAACTTTCTGTGACAGCTGTTACCTCTCTGTGACTTCTGGCAACTGCCTCAAGTATAACAGAGAGAACACGTTCAGTGTGGAAGTGTTTGCTGATTTAATATTGGAGCTTCTTTAAAACAACATACACAGTTTAGTAAGTCTTAAATTAAGGATCTGATTCATGTTATTATTAATAAATATTCCATTTACCTTTATATGTTATAGAATTACTATAATAGAAGGTCTTCAGTTATCTAATCTTCCTACTACCATATTTACCTCATGATAATTATAAAAATTACTTTCCAAAGGTACAATATTCCTATATAATGATTCATGTTTCACAAATGGCAGATTTTATGTACATTATGAAGCATTAAGTCTCGCCTTAAAATTAACATTAGGACACGAATGTTTCCTGTATGCATATATCTTACATTGCTAATAATATGTTCTTTCTTATTTATGAGAGACTTATATAAACTTATAAGCATATGAAAACTTGTAAACCTTGAACAAAATAATTTAATTATAAACTTTTATTAATTTTGTAGTAGTGTCATGTATAAGGGTTACATATAAAGTATTAAATCACATTTAGGGAAACATTTTAGAGCATCATTGGAAGCGATTATAAAACAATGGTGATATGGTCAAAGAGTGTAAGGTGTACTTGGGAGATGAGCAGTTTAAAGCTGCAGGTAAGGTAACAAAAAAATATGTGAAATCTTCTGATCTTGGCATGGCTTCTCTTCTAGATAAGTAATGAAGTCAAGAATAATAAGTGGCTCTGAGTAGTGGTGCATGCCTGTAATCCCAGCAGCTAGGGAGGCTAAGGCAGGAGAATTGCAAGTTCAAAGCCAGCCTCAGCAATTTAGGGAGCATCTAAGCAACTTAGTGAGACCCTGTCTCTAAATTAATATATATATATATATTAAAAGGGCTGAGGATATGGTTCAGTGGTTAAGTGAACCAAGTAAAATCCTTAGTACAAAAAAAAAAAATGAAGTTAAAACTCCATGACAAATCATTAAAATATTTTCTCTAGGTTTGTTTATTTTATTCATTTGTCAATTATTTTATTAAAATTCAGTGAATCCTATTATGTACCAAGTGCCAAGCAAACTTTAGTACAATTTATTCTTTCAGTGCATTCATTTAAAAAAATAATTTATCTATGCCTGATAGTAAATTGAAGGCTACATTCATTTTCAAAAAAAAAAGACATGAAGTATTATGTTTCCCACTTATTCTTTAGGAAATTAGCATCAGAATGGAAAAATAAATTATCAAGATCATACGGCTACAAAATATGAGAGCCAGAATGTTTATTTCCACATTCTTGATATTTTCTTCTATTGCTCAGTATTCGTGAACTCTGAAATTTCTTCGTTTGAGATTGAGAGAGAAAATAAGGGAGATCAATTAATGAAGTAGAGTTGTTTCTTCTTGAAATACCCTCAATTTCATAGGTTTTTACTAACAATTACTTTATCCAGCTATTCGCTAGCTGAAGTCTATAGAAATTTTGAAATGAGATACCAAAGAGACAGCCCACCACTCTCAGGAATTTGGATCTGAGATATATTGGAAGGAGTAGAGTTAATTCAGTGATGCTTCATAGAATCAAAATAAGGACTGATCTCAAATCTGTGATAACTGCAATTAAATGGATAGTATGTTTTCTGTTAGAGAAAAGTCAATATAAGCACACATATTGAATGATTTCTTTAGATGTATCTTCCTATTCTTCAGATTCCTTATATACACTTGAATGTTTCTTATTTTCTCTTTAGATACATTCTAACAATCTGCCTCTTCTCTTCTATTAGTTTACTTCGTTAGAATTACATATTCCTGGCCCACAAGACATGTACATCACAATGTATAGAGATTGTATGATCCTTAATCCTTATAGCTAATCCTATTTATGTATCTATTTATATTAAAATGTAAATATATTTGACATCTCTGGGCATGGAAAGAGACATATTCATAAGGTGAGAACTAAGAGGTCTGACTGAATTTTTAAAAATTTTTCTCATTTAATCCTCAGAAACTATGTTTTTCAAGCAAATGTTGGTACTATTCTTTCTTTACAGATAAGAACACCTCTCAAATACTCACATATTCACATCACCTTGTGACTCATAATAAATGCTCTGACCAGGGATGAATGGGAATTTTGATAGAGTCAAGTAAGAGGTGAGATTTTTATAAAGAGGAATAGCAATTTTGAGAACATGGGAAACTTTGTATGTTATGTTCTGTAATTAAGGTTTTGAAGGATGGACCTATAGAAAACAGAGAACCTGTAGAAAACAGGCCCTAATATAGAGATATAAAGAAAAATTCAACTTTTCTGTAACATAGCCTCTCCTCTTGATTTCCTTAAAGAAGTTCAAGGGCTAATTATTCAAGAATGTGTCTAAGTCACTGTTTGTCTAATCTCTTCTTTTTGCCTCTCAACATTCACTAATACTAACCAATTTTATTGTAGTGACAAATTGTTTTAGTTGGAAAAATACTTGAAGGAGTTGTAATAAGCTTAAATATCTAAATTGTATAAATACATATCTCATAGAAGATAAAAATCATTCAGTTATTAAAGTACCACATATTCATTTAAACTTTTATCAGAGAAAACTGTTTACAGAATGTTTATATCTGTGAATCTTATGATATACTTTGATTTCTTCATCAACTTGCATAAATATGAAATTGTCCTAGATGGTAAGATCATGTACAACTAGGTTTGGGGAACCATCAATATATTGTACTTTTAGATAGATTCCAAAGTGTATTTTCATAAAAATGTTTCATTTCACAAAACTGATAATGTGTACATCATTTTAAAAAATTAAATGTAGATATATACAGTCACGATCTTCATATTTATAATTGCCTAAATATGTAAACAGGTGCAGGAAAGGAATTGTATATGATGAAAATTCGCGAAAATGTAAAATAGTTATTAGACAGATTAATCATTCTCATTCTAAAAATTTAAGGAAAAGTGTCCCTTGGTAATATGACAAAAAATGTTAGCAAAACTTGTAGAAGAGTAGTAGCAATTGATAAAATAAACTGATGGGATAGTTATGATGCCTTTTTATATAAAGATAGATTATAAATCAGTAGTTATATGATTTTAAGGTGTAATTTATATCTATGAGCCAAGTTTCATTTGTGAAATTCCAATAATAACAGGGAGATAGTAGAGCTGATTGGGGGAATTTTTTTCTCTTCTAGATTATAAGTTTAAGTAAATATATACTATTAAAGACATAATAAAACAAAGATAGCAAACTTTGTTTTATTATATAGTCTAAATTAGGGGTTGAGAGAGAGACAGAGAGAGAGAGAGAGAACCAATAGAAAGGAAAGATGGAGGGAGGGAGGAAGGTAAAGAGGGGACAGAGTGAGAGAAAAAGGATACAGAGATACAAGAAAGGCAATAGGAATTTATTAGAGGAATGGCATCAAATAATTATGGAGGCTAAGAATGTTCCTTGTAGGTTTTCTGCAACCTGGAGACCCAGGGAAACTGGTAATGTGGCTTTTCAAGTTTAAAGGCCTAAAAAGCAAGAAAATTAATGGTGTAACTCTCAGTCAGAGGCCCAAGTGCTAAGAATTGGGGTGTGGGGGGGATGCCAGTGTAACTTCTAGAGTCCAAAGTCAGATCATCTGATGTTTTGGTGCCCAAGGAGAGAAGAAGGCTGTTACAACTCCAAGTACAGGGTGGGGACAGAGAGAGAACAAATTCACAATTTTTCTGTTTTTTTTGTTTTGTTTTGTTTTGTCATAATACCAATCAATTGCATAGTAGTTGATATATTGAGGGCAGATGTCCCCCATTTAGTCCATGAAATCACATCCTACTCTCCAGAAACAACCTCACAGACATACTCAAACAAGTCTTTACCAAATATCTAGGTATCCCTTAATCAAGTCAAATTGATACCTAAAAGTAACCATTATACAAACTTTGTTATTTCTTTATAATTACCAATGACTTAATTTTGTAAAAATGATATTACCATTAAATGCTAATAAAATAATAATCTTTCAAAAATCCAAATGGAGATTAATTACTGTGAGAAATAGGAAGGCCAGTGGTCCATTTTCAGAATCCAGTATTTAATCTCAAATGTAAAATTTGGATGTAAGAAATGTAGTCTGTAGCCTATCTATCTAAATTTCTGGATCCAATCTCCAGAGAACGGCCCAAATGTATCCGTTTGAACTCTCACCCTTCCATTTTCCCTCTGCAATTTAAAAATTAGCCAATAGCATAGACTGCAACCCCAAGCTTCTTCTATCAGAGCAAGGGACATTGCTACTTTAGGGATAAAAACAGGAGAACTGCCCGCTCAAGTGCACTTGCTTGCCACATTTTGTTCTGTAGTACACCTTTCTGCAAAAGTACATATCTAATTCTTCCTGACACTCTAGTATTTCTAATAATTACATTAATTGTTTTTATTGACATTATTTTCACAAATATTTATTTTGATTGAACAAAGTCCATTTTATTTAGATTTAGTACGTATTTTAATTTCATAACAAAATCAATACTATGGTGACTAAAACAAATCTGTATTTGAATAAACAAGAAGACCTTTAAAAGGTACAGACCAAGTTGTTTCCAGCTCAGTGCCCTCTGCAGGCAAGCTGTATTCAGCCATTGAATGCTTATTGTAGAGCTGGCTCAAAAACATATCTTGGATTCTTTGGTAATACCTACATATCTGGAAAGGCTGACCATCATGGATTGATTTCATTCTTTCTGCTGTCATCTCCTAGATGATTAAGGAAGACAGATAAATCATACATGCAAATATCAGATTAAAGCTAAAAATTCCTTCTTATTTTTAGTCATGTGATGCTTCAAGTTAAGGTACATTTAGGGAATTAATAACTGAATCTCTCTGAAAGTATTTTGTGTTTTTTTTATTTGTAAATTTATGTATATATCTATTTATCATCTTTGTTTGCCCCGAGTTACTATAAACATTACTTACTAGGTAGTCAAATATTTTCTCACTTTCAGTCAGGAATAGAATTCATCTCAAGTAATGTGACCATGAATTGTAGACCTGGTCTGTTATTCCCAGGCAGATATCTGAGTGCAAAACCTTCTGCCAATTAGTGCCACTAAAACATAGATTTATTTCTTCCAAATGTCATTTACCTGAGATAGTCTTATATATAATTAGAGTAAGACTCAAAGCAAGTAATTTCTTAGAAACTAAACATCTAACAAATCTAAATGTTTTTTCCCCCCAAGAAAAGTTCCCAGGTAAATCAACATGTTGGGGTTCAGCAACTGAAATCTTTTTTTTTTTTCCCTGGGGGTGGATAATACTTTATTGTAGTTAGTAGTTACTTTATATAAAATACCTTAACATAAATGATTAGGACTTTTGAAGTAAGAGTGTGTCTTAAGTAGTCCCCATTTTATTTTATTTTATTTTTTAAATTTTTTTTTATTTTTTTATTTTTTTCCCTCAAAAGTTGCATTTTAATACATGTTATCAAACATAACAGAAAAAAAACAAATTTTCAGAAGCTGTACACACTATTCACTGAAAACATTTGTTGAGGCAAATAGAAAAA
>CM053417.1:96362073-96418095 GCA_028644305.1 Xerus rutilus
GGGTAGTTTTGATTTGCATTTCTCTAATGGCTAGAGACGTTGAACATTTCTTCATATATATGTTTATTGATTGTACCTCATCTTCTGAGAGGTTTCTATTCAGCTCCTTAGCCCATTTATTGATTGGATTATTTGTTTTTTTGGTGTTAAGTTTTTTGAGCTCTTTATATATCCTGGAGATCAGTGCTCTGTCTGATGTCAGCAACTGAAATCTTGCTAGGTCCCATAAGCATGGCATTGCTTGGCTAAAATAATCAATAAAACTCCTTGCCAGTAAATGAATAAATATCTATCCTTTTAGTCCCCTAATTACACTGGTGAATGCATTTGAACACTGAAGTTGCTACTAGAGTTGAAAATGTTCATTTACCAGGTTTTTTCCTTACAAGTCATGTGAACATCATGTTCATTCCACAGTGTTTCTTTTAATGATTTTTATATTTCCTCTAGTAAAATTGAATCTGTATGAAGATGTGTCATATTCTCTGTCTTATGGCTTTAAGTTTTCCCTGCTATGCCATAAATACAGCTTATAGATTGAAGTCCATGGCCATTAGACTGACATTTATGCCATTAAAGAAACTTCCTCAATTTCTTTTCCAATCTCATTTTGCCCCAAGACCTGCTTAACTTTTTGTAATTCCCCAAACATACGTTTCTTTGCTATTTTACTGATTCCATCTTAAATATTTTTATATATTTACCAGATAACCAATTGACTTTTCTACATAACAGAATGGTTTCTTGCAAATTCTTTTTACCTTTATCACCTATTAGCCTTCATTTCTTCAGTAGAGCTTCCATCTGCTGTGTTGTCATACTTGCTTCATTTATTGCCTTGTCACAATCATCACACATTAATTTCATGTGCTGCTTTGTTTATCTCCCATATACTGTAAGCTCTAAAAGTTTGAGACCAAATCTGATACTACTAAATCTATAGTACCTAGAGTAGGGCTGGCCACAAAAGAAATACAAAATATTGGCTAGGCATGGTGGCACACGACTGTAATCCCAGCACTTTGGGAGGCTGAGACAGGAGAATCGCGAGTTCAAAGCCAGTCTCAGCAAGGGCGAGGTGCTAAGCAACTCAGTGAGACCCTGTCTCTACATAAAACACAAAATAGGGCTGGGGATGTGGCTCAGTGGTTGAGTTGCCCCAGAGTTCAATCCCTAGTACCCCCTCCGAAAAAGAAATACAAAATATTTTTAAATGGATTCATAAAAGATAAATAAATCTATACTTCCAACAACCCTTGACATGAGTTTGTATTATATGATGTAGATTACGGAACTGATCCTGAAGGTTGTAAATATTTAGTCAATAGTAATATGCTTATAAAAGCCTGACTGAGCTCATATTTGTCTGATATTTACCAAGACATCTTGCTACCCAGAGACATATGGTAAATGTTGTATCTGTCTCATTTTTCTCACCCAATGTTTCCACACATGAAAAAAATATGTAAACCTTTGGATGATAAAATCATGTTCAGGAAGAATAAAAGACATTTTCTTCAACTTGAGGTTAACAACATTGTCATGAAAACTCTGAGCATTACCTTTCACTCTTCAACTATATCTTATTTAGCCCTGAACTTGTCTAGCTTTGTCCAGACAATTTTTTAAAATACTCAAGTTGTTGCTTCTTTAAAGTTAAGTTGTCCTGTGGAGTCAGTTCTAATATCAATAACCTTGGCTTTCATTTGAATTTTTCAAGTAAATTTTCCTTTGAATTTTAGTGAGTGAGATTTGCCCCAAAATTCATTCTTGGTTTTTCTTAAAACCAAGGAATTAAAATGGTAAATGTATACAACTACTTTTGAGGCCTTTGGAAGGAACAAAATACATTAAAAACTAAATAAAATAAATAAATACATATTTTTTTTCTGGGCCTGTCAATTGTCTCCTTGTTAGGAATGGAGAAAGAAATAATAGATGTTGTGATTCTACATCACATACAAACAGAGAAATGAAAAGTTGTGCTCCATCTGTGTACATTGAATCTCACTCTGCTATCATGTAAACCTAAATAGAACAAATAAATAAATAAGTGGAAAAAAAAGAAAAAAAAGAAAGGGAGTTAAGATAGTGTTCTCTTTAAGGTCCCTATGAGCATTGCCATGATTGTCTGCCAAAAGGCAGCATATAAATGGTACTCAATGTTATTTCAGCCCTGGGAATCTTGTAAGCAGGGTCTGCCAGGGATGCCGATATATGCTAAATTAATTAATTCATGTGATTTTCATGAAATTCTCCCCTAATTGTAAGTTATTTCTAACTCATAATCTGTCTCTGGTTCACCTTAAGGGAACCTCTGTGTCTTTGGACCTAGTTTTGATGGTTCACTTAAAAATAGAGGGCAGGTTCACACATTTAAAAGCATCATTAAAGTTACAGGTGGAACAAGATGTAAATCAGGTCTGCTAAATTCATATCAACCTTTGATTTAGAAAAAAGACTCCCTTAAATGGATATCTGTATTTTGAAAGAGTTGTATTTAGTAGGTAGTCCACATTAAACCTCTACAGAGTGAGAAAGGAAGTTTATTTGATGTTCTACTTAAAATTTTTTTAATCCCTTTTGTAGGTATCTATGATATGATGACCAGTGGTCATGTTGATGATGATATCATCAGAATCTTATGATTCCTAATTTATTTTATGTTCTACTTAAAATTTTTTTAATCCCTTTTGTAGGTATCTATGATCTGATGACCAGTGGTCATGTTCATGATGATATCATCAGAATCTTATGATTCCTAATTTATTACCTAAGAAAATTTACTCTTTCCAATAATACCGATATAATTTGATTGCTAGAAACTTATCCTAAGTCATTACCTCAGATTTGATATATAAAGTGATAGGGTTGGGTTGTGCCTCAGTGGCAGAGCGCTTGCCTCGTACATGTGAGGCACTGGGTTCGATCCTCAGCACAATATAAAAATAAATAAAGATATTGTGTCCATCTATAACTAAAATTTTTTTTAAAGTGATAAAATTATGAGATTTTTGCGTTAGCAAATGGTTTCCTTTGGGAGATAATTTTAGTGTGGATTATTTTGTATATTCTGTTTATTAAAGTTGATAAATGCATAATAGAATACTTTTCTCTAGTAGCTACTGAGAGTCCCAAATTATGTTTCCTAAGTACTCAGATATCAAAATTTTCTATACATCTCTACTTACATGGGAGAATAAGTCATATACACACACTAGTAATAATTGACATGAATTGAGATCTTATTATGTATCAGACACTTTATTAAGTGATTGTGCATATTATCTCATTTGATTTTCATTTCAACTCTGTGTGGTTTGTATTATCCATGTCTTTGTATAAGGGGAAAATCTAAGCTCAGAACTTTTGTACTATGACTGCAAGCTTGTGTAGCCATAGCATCACAATAGGAAACAACGCACTCAAATAGGGAAATTTAGGGTAAGTTTATTTACACAGGGACTATTTGAAAAGGTATACAATAAGAGATTGCAGAAACATGGAATGAGTACTCCATAAGCCATCATGTCCTTTATAAGCTCCCAAAGGCTAAAATGTACTGTACTGCATTCTGAGATTTCGTCTCAGCACTGTCCCTAAAGTCTTTTCTATTATGAGCTATGCTTTTTTCATAGGTCTTAATTTTCTGCCCATAAATGAATGGGCTTGAAAGATATGGTCTGAAATGTCAATCAGCCCTTTCTTTTTCTAATCTCTTCTGTTTCTCTTTTTTATAACAAAATTATCCAAAATGGTGATCCTTTATTTTTTGGTAATATTCTGAAATAGTATATTTAAAGAGGTGATCCTTGACATGGACAAAGAGATCAGTTGTTCCATGACCAAATGGATCCAGCTACACTTGTGGGCAACTGAACTCTGCAGAAGTTATTGGACTGTCCCTGTTTGTGTATTTTTGCAAAGTTGCAGTAAGAAATGTATTATTTTGTGAGTCCCACAATAAAAACCACTGAAGCTGACTATTCATACTCTGACTTTTAAATGAAAAACAAATCTTAGGTTTGTCATATATATCACAGTTATGAAAAACAAATTGGCTGCTTTATAGATGCAGCACTTTCACTTTTGATAAGGAATCATCTCCACAATATCACACTGGTGAGAAATTTTATGATTTCAAATGCTCAGCATATTTAGAAGTCAAATGAAAGGTGATTCTCTGAATTAGATTTGAATTTAACTTGAGAGAGGTCATATATTTTTTTCATGTTTTGCTTTAGGTCTGGCTATTATGTCTTACTTTTCTCTCCAAAATATTATCTTTGAGAATATTTAAAAACAAAAATCAGAGCAAAATTCTTTGCAAAGAGATTTAACAATGTCTTTCATTTGTAAGACACTATTTTATGTTTCAGAAACCATAATACAAGTTGCCACATTGGATATTTGGAACAAAACACATAATATTATTCTATTTATTTTTCTATTGTCTTTTTTACTCTTCTTTCTTTCATGAATAATTAGCACTTTGTCCCAACAGAAACAGGGAAGGGACAAAGAAAAGCAACAGTGAACCCCAAAAGCAAATTGTTTAGAGATAAATGACCCAGTACACAATTGTAATCATTGTTACAATAAGTAAATAGCTGAGGGTTGCAAAAATATTTCAGTTATCTGCTGATTGCATTTGACATCAAAAATAGAAATGATTGAATTTAGATTTAGTACACACTACTGAAAATATACACAAGAAGGAATTCCCTCTCAAGTCAAAATTATATGCTATGTTTATAAAGACTATAATTTTTATCAGTGATCTGAAGACGACAATTTTTGTCATTTATAAATTATATCTATTAACTGGAAGGCAAGGTAACTGTTAAGTGCACACATCTTGGAGAGCAAGCTAAGTGGTAAATTTGCTCCTTTCTTTGAGGTTATTATTTCTTTGAGCTAACTTGCCATTATAAAAGGGCTCTTTACAATTCGAAAAGTCTGAAAGAAATTTCTATCAAAATGAATACATGTCTTTTCAGGAAAATAGTTTGAATTTCTTTGAAATATTGGCAGAGTAAGAAAAAGCCAATTGTTTTCATCTAAATGACATATATGATTATGATTCCCAGCTTCTATTTGCTCATAGGTGATATTTGAATGTACATATTTAACTTGACAAATATAAAACGGCTTACTGTGAACCCAAGATAGATTAATATGTTATTGTTCGTTTTTTTTCTTTTTATTAGGTGAGGTGTGATTTTTAGTAAACCTTTAGCTAAGTATCTGCAAAGAATAAATACCTTTAATTTGACATTTTACTTCAGATTTAGTGAATAAAGCAACACTTGAGACATAAATCAACTGAATATTTACCAGGGAATTTTGGATGATTTCTTAAGAGATTTCAAGTTTAAAAAGGATTGTTAGTCAAAATGAGTTGCTCTTTTAGGCAGTGGAGCCAAAAATGTTGGCAGAATTTTTGTTGAGTTCTTTGTATGCTTTGTGAGGTACTTAAAAGACTTCTCTGTAAGAAATACCTAGTCTATAATGACTTATTCGTTTGTTTCTCCCTCCCTCCTTTCCTTCCTTCCTTCCTTCCTTCCTTCCTTCCTTCCTTCCTTCCTTCCTTCCTTCCTTCCTTCCTTCCTTCCTTCCTTCTTTCCATTTTCCCATGCTGGAATAACTTCTTAAATTTGAGAAAATGAATTATTGTTACTGTATCTCCAGATGAATGTTTATAAAACAAAGTCTGATGTTATCTGGGAGTGATATTATTGTGACTCAGGTATCTCTCCTTATTAGTGACTATAATTGGCTAAATTAGTCTTTATATTGGAAGGCATAGAAATCAGAGGTAATTAGAATAATAATATCAGCTAAGTTTAAAGAATGTTAGAGTTCTCAGTCTGGAATAGCTAGAGAAGACCAGTCAACACTGGATCCGTTTTAGGACCTAGAAAGATTGATAGTAGCCTGAAGATGCTTAATGTTGGAACCAGGAAAACAAAACCTATATGATGGCTGCTAAAGAAGAAATAAACACAAGACAGGGTGAGTACATGGGAAGTAGAAGTTTGCCTGCGGCACCCTTGCATGTCATCCTATGGAAGACAGCATTTGAAAACACACTGATCACATAAAGAATATGCTACTGTTTTGAGTTGCAGTCAGTTAGTGTAAAACATGATAAAGTAAATGGATAGGCTCATATTTAAGGAACTGAGAACCACTTCTCAATGTAAAGGGATGTCACCTTTTCTTTCAATTAGGACTAAATAAGAGGAGAATGATTTTAAAAAGATTAGCTCTGGACACAACTTGGTTTTAGAATAATTTCACAAAATTATGATAAAAAGAAACTTTGAGCTGCATCAAATAGCCCTCTAATATAAATAATATGCTCATAGTAACATTGAAGATGGGATATGCAGGTGGAAACTTAAGATGGGTAACTCATGTAGGATTGCCTTTAACCTGAGCAAACAGTCCATGTGATTTCAGAACTTATGTATATGTTACCCATATGTTACTCATTATTAATCAACTGTTTTATATGTTTCTTTACTTTCTTATTTACTAAAATGTATGTTATAGGTATGTGTATTTTTTCTTATTTAATTGAAAATAAATCTCCTAAATGCCAAATTATACCATGAGTAATGTACAATTATCTATTTGACTAGTGCATAAATACCAAATTTTTGTTACTGGGGATTGAACCCAGGGGCACTTTCCTGCTGAGCTACACCCACAGACCTTGTTATTTTATTTTCTATTTTGAGATAAGGTCTCACTTCATGGCTTAGGGCCTCACTAAATTGCTGAGGCTGGCCTTGAATTTGCAGTGTTCCTGCTTTAGCTTCCTGAACTGCTGGGATTACAGGTGTGCACCACCATACCCAGCTCCTTATATACCAGTTTTCACAGGAGAATTGAAGAATGGGTATTCTGGTACTTAATTTGAACAAAGAAGAAATAATATGTTCATAAAAAAGATAATCAGAACCTTAGCTAAAACAGTGATCATTTCATTTAATTTAGACAACTAGCAGTGATTTAACTCTAAATTCATTACAGGGACAAATGAATCATGAATGTAACCTACTCAAGTTAAAGAGATTGTAGACTATATTCTTATATTGGGGAAGAATTCCTTAAGGAATTAAGGGTCATAAAAACATTCATAGCTGGGTATTGTGGCACACACCTGTAATCTCAGTGACTTGGGAGGCTGAGACAGTATTGAAAGTTCAAAGCCAACCTCAGTAACAGTGAGACACTAAGCAGCTCAGTGAGATCCTGTCTCTAAATAAAACACAAAAAAGGATTGGAGGTGTAGTTCAGTGGTTGAATGCCCCTGAGTTCAGTCCCTGGTACTCCCTGCCAAAAAAATTCTTAGATGAATAAAAAGAGAAATTTTTGTTAGTAATCCTTAACAAAGCAAATAACCAAAATAATTTGCCTAAACACAAAGGAAATAAGGGAAAAATGCCCTGAACTTTATAATTCAGAAAGAACACTGGCATGGGTAACCATAAGGCTTGGTGTAATAGACTAGCATTCTCATTCATTTTTAAAAATTATATCTGATAGTCAAAACAGAATTTATGCATCACTTGATATGATATATAATGTATGTACAGGGAATAATTATATTTTCAAAATGTAGAGATAAAGAGATATCAACACAAGTAATGTATCTATACTTTGCTTGAATTGCTAAAAGACTGATACAAGTAAAATGTGACAAGTTATATATGTATGTTACATAGAGCAATCACTAAGCAAACTACACAGAGCAATGAACTCAAAAGCACTAAACACAGATAGAATCCTCCCTCAAAATTCAGGTAAAAAAATTTAAGAAGGTAGAAACGGATGAAAAGAACCAGAGAAAACAAACAGAAAAAAAATGCAGGCTGTTTTAGTTAGATTTTTCACTGCTGTGACTAAAAGACCCAACCAGAATAATTGTAGAGGAGGAAAAGTTTATTTAAGGGCTCACAGTTTCAGAGGTCTCAGTCCATATACATCCTGCTTCATCATGGCTGAAGAGTATGGCAGAGGGAAGCAGCTCACATAATGATCAGAGTAGAGAGACTCCACTCTCCAGATACAAAATATATACCTTGTAGCTATGCCCACAATGAACCACTTTCTCCAGCCACATGCCACCCGCCTCCAGTCACCACTCAGTAATCCCATCAGGGATTGGCTCACTGATTAGTTAAGGCTATGGCTCAATCATTTTTCCTCTGACGTTTCTTGCATTGCCTCATGCATGAGCTTTTGGGGGACACCTCACATCCAAACCATAACAAAAACTTAAGCTATAACACAAGAATTTTTACTTCAAATGGTCTATGAAAAATAATTACTGTATAGATATTAGTACAGTCGATAATAAAAAATAATCCATATTTAGGTGACTTCATCTAAATATTACAGGCATGCACCATATTTAGATTGTTTCATCTAAATATTCCCTTGGGACACTTGAAGTAAAATGATAGAATAACATATGCTTGCAAAAATAACAGAAAACTGGAGTGAATTAATATAAGATAAATTGGGCTTTGGAGCAAAGAAAATTACCAGAGACAGATAATATATTAGTGCTGAAAGAAGAAACACCGAACTCATATATGCATGTACCAAATAAAACAGATACAAAATATGTGACACAAAACTGATATAGGAGTAATATCCACAATTATAGTTGGAGATATCAACAACCTCTGTCTACAACTGATAAAACAACTAGACACAAAATCATTAAGGATACAGAAAAACTTAACATTATTAACCAACAGGATTTATTTGATATTTACCAAATATTCAACAGCTACAGATTACATAATAATTTTAAGTGCCCATATATATCAAGATAAACTCTCCTGGGCCATGAATAAAACATTACAAATTTTAAAAAGTTGAAATCATACATGACATATTTCTCTGACAAAAATAGTTATACAAGGTATCAAAATAGGAAGATATCAATAAGAGAAACATAACAGGAAAACCTCCAAACATTTTGAAACTAGCAAGGGACTTTTAAATAATCCATGGGTTGAATATGAAACCTCTATATGAATTTTAAAGATATATCAAACTGAAAAATACAAAAGTACAAATTCTGTGGGGTTCAGCTAAAGCTTTGCCAAAGGGAAGCTTATGATACCAAACATATAAGAAAAGAGAAAAAAGCCTCAAATCAAAATCTAACTCCTACATCAAGAAATTAGCAACCATATGCTCAAAGCAAGCAGAAGGAAATACAAAAGTGGAGCAGAAGTCAGTACAGATTAAAATTAAACTGATGAAACAAATTAAAAAATGAATAATCAACAATGCTGACAAATCTTTAACAAAGCTGACAAAGAATAAAAAAATATATTTATCAACATCAGGTGTAAAAGTCTACATCCTGAAAACATGGAATGATAAAGGAATGCTATGAAAATTCTCTGCATATAAATTTGACAATTTAGATGAATTACACTGATTCTGAAAACAGTATTGACAAGAATAAAATGTGATAAATCTCTGTACCTGATTAGAAGACTTATGATATAAGATGGGAATATAACTGAGTGTTAGAGCACTTATCTAGCGTGCTTGAGACCCTGATTTTGAACCCCAACATGGAAAAAATGCCTGTGTGGTATTTGTACATAGATAGAATGAATCAATTTTTAAAATACAGAAGATCAGTAGAGGAAGGAGAATGGAGATGGGGAAGAAAGGGGAGGGAAGTACTGAGGACTGAAATGGAGCAAATTATATTCCATGTTTATATGAATATGTCAATGAACATATGCATAGTATGATCCCCACACTATGAACCCCAATAGTATATATAACTATAATGCACTAAGAAAAAAAAATTTTTGGTGGAAATATGTGAAAGAATTTAAATGGGATAAGAATATTGTTTTTCAAAATATGGTGCTAGAGTAAATGTATATCCATATGGTGGTGGTGGGGAGAACCTTGTCCTTTATGAAAAATTACTTCAAAATAAATCACAAATTTAAAGGAAAAATATAAAACTATAAAACACTCAATAAAATATAGGAGAAAAGCTTTGTGCTCTACAGCTTCTGAAGAGTTCTTAAACATGTCACCAAAAGCATGATTCATAAAGACTGTAATGATAAATTGGACTTTATAAAAAGCAAATCAATTCCATGAGGATACTATTATGATGAAGAAATTACAAATATGGAGAAAATAGGTGCAGATTTGGGGACATAGCTCAATGATAGAGCCTTGTATGTGTGAGTCCCTGGGTTTAGTCCCTAGTACCACAAAAAATAAATGAGCAAATCACACATCTGATAAAGGATTCATAACTAGAATATATGTGAAACTCTCGAAAATTGACAAGAAAAACAATCCAATTAAAATGAATAATAGATGTGAGGAAATATTTTACTAAAATGGATATAAACATGGTAAATAAACATATGAAAAGATGTTCATCACTATCAGGGAAATGCATATTAAGACCTCAACAAAATATCACTACACACATATCTAAAGAGCTGAATACATTTAAGGGGAAAATAATAGTCACAGTTCCAGTTCCAAATGCTGGCAAGGAATTCAGAGAAATTAGATTCCTTAAGGATTTCTAGAAGGCATGTAACATGGTTTACCCTCTTTGGAAAACATTTGGCAGTTTTTCAAAAAATTAAATATGCAATTGTCATATGACCCAGAGTTGCACCCTTGAGAGTTTATCCCAGAGAAACAAAAACATGCACCTATACAAAACAAAGTATATGTTTTTGCATAGAAGCTTTATTTGTAATAGCCAACAGCTAAAATCAACCAAAATGTGCTATAGCAGGTAAATGGATAAATAAAAGGTATTTATATTTTGTGCAATACTAGTCATCAACAAAAAGGAACAAAATATTAATAAATACAACTTGGATGGATCTAGGACATTATGCTGAAAGGAATAAAAGGCAATCCTGTCACATACTCAATTATTTCATTTATAAAACATCCTTGGAATATAAAAATTATGAACACTTTAATGGTTGCCAGAGTGCAGAGAAAGTGAGGAGAGAGGAGTATGTGTGACTACCCTCTCTCTAAAGGGATAATGTCTAGGTGATTTCTGTGATAATGCAAAAGTTTTATATTTTGATTATAGTGGTAGTGCACTAATCTGACCATAGTATAAAATGATAGAGAAATATGCATATACATTATGCTAATTTTTATTTCATGAATTTGAAACTGTATTGTATTTAGTTAAAAGATAATTATTAGGATAAATGGAGTAACAGGTATATGGAACCTCTCTGAGTTCTCTTTAAGACTTGTCATGAAGCCAAGCATGGTGTCAAATGCCTCTAATACTAGGGGCTCCAGAGACTGAGGCAAGAGGATTCCAAGTTTGAAGCCAACCTTAGCAACTTTGCAAGATCCTGTCTCAAAATTTTTTTTCTAAAACATGGAAAGGGCTGGGGATCTAGCTCAGTGGTAGAGTGCCTCTGGATTCACTTCCCAGTACCAAAAAATAAATAAAAAATGAGTTCTAGTGATTTCAGTGACTTGGAAGGCTGAGTTGCAAGGATCACAAGATTAAGGCTAGGCTCAGAAACTTAGTGAGGCCCTAAGCAACTTAGCGAGATCCTGTCTCAAAATAAAAAATAAAGAGCTCCATAGTAAAGCAGTCCTGGGTTCAATGACCAGTATAAAAAAATCTAGTGAATATTTAATCATTTCAACAATAATGATTTATAACTGTTTTTCAAATATTGCAGAATTCTATTTGCTAACATTTTTTAAAGAGTCTTTGTATTCTTGGGGGGGGGTATTGACCAGTAAATTCATTTTTGTTCTCTTTTTTATTTCATTCTTTTTTTGTTTTTTTCCAGTTTAAGATATTAAGTTAATGTTGATATGATAAAAAAATGGGAAAATGATCCTTCCTCTTTAATTTTATTGAAGAGAAAGCATAAAATTTGGGTTAATACTTTAGATATAATCTAGAATTACTCAGTAAAGATCATCTGAGTTGTAGATTAGTTTTTTTTTTTACAGAGTTTTAGTTAGCCTTTGACCTCTTTAATATCCACAAAGTTCCTCATGTTGCCTTGTTTGTCTTGGTTGAATTTTGCTAGCTTCTGGTTCTCAAGGAATCATTGTATTCCTTTTAAGTGGTGGAATGTGTAAGTGTAATATTGCTCATAATATTCAATTATTATTCTTTTAAGGGTATTAAGTACTATTGTGATCAGCCGGGCACGGTGGCTCACGCTTATAATCCCAGCACTTTGACAGCCTGAGACAGGAGAATCGCGAGTTCAAAGCCAGCCTCAGCAACGGCGAGGCGCTAAGCAACTCAGTGAGACCCTGTCTCTACATAAAACACAAAATAGGGCTGGGGATGTGGCTCAGGGGTCAAATGCCCCTGAGTTCAATCCCCGGTACCAAAAAAAAAAAAAAAAGAACTATTGTGAGCATTCTTGTTTCATTCTTGTTGCTGATGATTTGTTTCCTCTTTTTAAATCTTTGTCTCTACCATGAAAGGTTTACCAATTTATTGATTTTTTTTGAAGACCCATTTTTTGTTGTATCAGTTTTCTCTATGGTTTTAGGGATATTAATATCATTCATTTATGCCTTTCTCTTAATTTATTCCTTTTTCTTGTTTTTGGTTTATGTTGATTTTCTTTTTTTTTAGTTTTTTTTGGAACACAATAAATAGGAAAAAAGTAGAGAGTGGAGGGATGGCTGTGACAGTGAAAGGCTAGCACAAGAGTTTCTGAGGAACTCTTTTGTATGATGACTCTTGATTTTAGTTATATAGAATGCATATGTTATAAAATTTCTTTGAAGAATACACATAAACACATACAAGCCACTAGAATGCATAAGAAACTGAAAATCTGAATAAGATTGTTTCACTGTCAATTTCCTCTTTATGATATTGTTTATAATTATGTAACATACCATTGGAGTAAACTGAATGAAAGTATTAAAATATTTTTGTATTATTTCTTACAACTGCATGTGAACCTATGATCATTCAAAATAGAGAGTTTTCAAGAAATGAAGGTGAAATAAAGATGGTTTTGATCATCCAAAAAGCTGAGATGATTTATCTCTAGTATTTCTGTGGGAATATGAACTCTAAAGGACATTCTGCAGGCTGAAAAAAAGTGATTCTGGATGGAAAACAAAGATGAAAGAGTAAATGAACTCTAAAAATGGCAAAAATAAAATTAAATATGGAAAGTGAATGTTTAAAGCAACAATAATAGGCATGATTTGTGGAATATCTACCATATGAGGAAGTGAAATAATTCACAATAGCAAAACGATGGAGACATAATGGAAAATGGGAGGAGAACATAACAAGTTTGTAGACTACATATTAAACACTTTAGCTAAAAGACAAGAAGTGTCATGTTGGGGAAAATAGCCCAATGTTGTTTGGAATAAATGCATTTTAATTATAAGGAGAAAGATAGTTTACAAGATGCATACTAACTAATCAAAAGAATATTGATGTGACTATATTAATATTAGTAAAGGGAGATTTTCAGCCATAAATATTAGGAGACAAAAGCATTTTATTGAGGAAATGGACCTAATTAATATGAATATATAGAAATATAAAATTTGGATATATCTAATAATGTACTTTCAAAATGAGTAAAACAAAATTAGCAACCAAATGTGGACCTGGACAAATCAACAATCATGCTGGATATTTTAATAAATCTCAGTAATAGATACAAGATGCATATAAATAGGACAGGATACTTTAGTTCTAATGAGGATGAAAGAAAGGGTGTGTAGGGGGATGTAAGTATAAAAATGGGGTAAAAAATAATTACATCTGATCTTCCCTTCCAGACAATCAGTGTACTTGGGTACTGTGCTATGTAAAGTGTAGAAAATCATCTAGCATGCTATATATACTAAATATGATGAATTTTATGTATTTTCAGTAAAACTAAATCCTAAAATTAAAGTGTTGCCTGCAAAGCTTCCTTTAGCTACTTTCCCATATTGTTTGATTCTTCAACCTACTCTAACTTGCATCCTAAATTTACCACATGCTTGAAATTGTTCCCATTCAGCTCAGTGTCCTCATGTTCTTAAAACTATACTTCTTAGTTGTCTTCTCACCACATGTCCAAACCACATTTGACACAGTTGAAAATTTCTTTTGGTTAAACTCCCTTAACTTTCATAATGCCACGTTCTATTTACTCTCTTTCTTGCTCTCTGGACATCAGTTCCCAATATCCTATAGTTTCTTTTCCATCCAACCATTAATTGTTAGAGTTCCTCAGGGTGACTTCCTAGGCTCTTGTCTCATCTCATGGCTTACTCTATTTCTAGGCTGCTTTGCTCAAATGTATGACTTCATTTCCTGTCAAATTCTGTCAAATTTGAAATGTTTATATCTTCTGAAATCTAGACTCTAATATCTGTGTTATCCTGAAAGTCTTTGCTTGAATAGCTCCCAAGAATTTGATACTCGACAGAAACAAAACTCAAGTCATCATCCTCTTTCCAACCTGAATTTTCCAGAAAATCTGACACCATTACTCACTAGTTCAAGTTGAAAATGTGGGAATAAATATTACTTCTTCATATCCCTGAACCTTCCACAAGCTCTAATTAGTACCAGTTCTCCCTATTAAATGTCTCAGTAATCATACAACTCCTTTCTATCATTTTTGTTAATAATCCAGTCAAATTACATTTCCTGATATACTGAAATTTGCTCTTAACAGACCTTTATATGTGGAGAAATTTTCTCTACCCTGTTTTAATCCCTTACCAGTTCATTCAGGTTTATATATGTGTTAAAAAATCTGATCATGTAATACAATACTAAATATAA
Organism: Xerus rutilus; assembly: GCA_028644305.1. NCBI lineage: Eukaryota > Metazoa > Chordata > Mammalia > Rodentia > Sciuridae > Xerus > Xerus rutilus. The sequence continues at coordinate 96,376,925 of CM053417.1, forward strand.
TTCAATGTCTTTCCAATGTATTTGCAAGAAAATCCAGGATCTTTATCATGGCTAACAATTAAGCCTCACATAATCGACGCCCTTGAGACTTCCATCTTGCTCAACATGTTTCTTTACCATCATCTACAAATCCCCAGTCATGAAAAATTGTTAATTTTTTAATGATTTTCTGATTTATTATCTTGGCCTGTGTCCCTTGACTCATACAATTAATGCAATGATCACTTTTTATTCAATTCTACCTTTCAGAATGCTTATGATAAGTTTAATTACATATTTATGTGCTTTTTAAAATACTATCTTGATGCATTTAGTTTTCATCATACATTTATTTATCCATTTATCTTCCTTTTCCATAACATAATGAACTCTCTGAGGAACAGTAGTATTCACAGAAGCAAGAAAAGTCTCTAGCATAATATACTTAATAAATGTTTGAATGAATGAGTAGACAACTCATGATGTCATATATTAATTGTTATCCCATTGTAATATCCACAGTGATGAAAAATTGTGGTGGCCATAGACCTAGTAAACTTAGCATATTAGGTTCTATTTGCAGTGTTGTCTTAAAAATGATCTTTTAGGGCTAGGGCTGTAGCTCAGTGGCAGAGCACTTGACTGGCATGCGTGAGGCACTGGGTTCAATCCTAAGCACCACATATACATAAACAAAGGCATTGTGTCCATCTCTAACTACAAAAAAAATTTAAATGATCTTTTAAAAACTTCTATTTTTATAATAAAAAATTATTATAAAAATTCCAAAATATGTATTTTGGAATTCTTCTCTTATTTCCAAAATATGTATTTCCATATATTTTTTAAAAAGCCTATATAAGAATATAGACAAATGTCTAAAGGTACCTATTTGCAATCAAATAATATCATTGACACTAGACATTAATTACTTTGTCCATTAAATCATTTAACATATCTACATATATATACATATATACATATATGTGTATTTATAACAACTCTGCCAGTTTTTTTTAAATGTACCACAGATACAGTGGTAAGCAAGTCATACAAAGGAACTCCTATTGAGGAGATTGTAGTCTATTGAAAGGAAAAATCATTTGGTCAATAATTTGCTACCAGGTGCTATAAAGAAAAGTAAATCAGTACAAAGACGCAGAAAATGATCAAGGTCAAGGAACTGTTAGTTTAAAGAGAGAAGTATAGAAAGGGCTTTCTGAGGCAGTGACATTTGTGCAGAGACCAGGATGAGAGGAATAAGCCTTGCAATATCTGTGGAAGGATGTTTTTGGTAAGAAGGAGCAACTAATGAAAATGTCCCCATGGGAATAAAGTTGACACATTTTAAGAGAAATAAAGCCTGTCATTGTGATTTTAGCAAAGTAAAGAAAGGCATATAGTACCTGTAGTATGAGGGAACATAAAACGTGGAGTCTTATGGGGTGCAGTAAGGACTTTAAGGGTAATGAAAGCCTCTGAAGAGATCTGAGACAGTCACATGATCTGATTTGTGTGTTATAAATATCCTTTGGCAGATTTAGACTAGAGAGTGGGGTACAGTATTAAAATCATATGACAAAACAAAGATTTTCTATTTTCTTTGATTCAACTGCAATTTTATATTGGCACTAATTTTTACGTTTAGTGATTTGTTTTTTTCATCTTGTTAACACATTTAACATGGCATGTGAAAAAATTTCACTTGGAAATGCATTTTACTGTTTGTTTTCAGACTTAACTGTCACATGGACTCAATTGGATTTTCCTCAGTCATCTTATTCCACTCCAAATACTCACTGAGTTTGATGTTGCATTTTTTTTTGCTGTGAAATGAAAATAATTTATAAAATCAATTCCTTGAATATTTAATCATTCCTTAACACAGGAAGCTTATTCCAAGGTTTTCTGTAGCATAGAATTATATAGCAATAAGCTAGTATTGATCAGTGCCTTAGATTTTGTGCAAAGTGCTTATTCTGTAACCAGCCTAATAGTTCATTTATTTTACTAGCTCAGATGCTCACAATAAACAAAATATTATATACATTGAATAGAATAAAATTTTACTGTTATGGACAATGATTTGTTGCCACATTGTTCAATGATGGAATGAAGAGCTATAAATAGCAGATGGTGAGGAAATTATTTTCTTGCTATGTTCAGGGTTATTACATGCAAATGATATAATTATTTAGAGTGTATATTCTTTATATATGAAGTTTAGTACACTAATTTTTAAGGAAATGATAAAGTGTTACATTTTAGCTCTTAATATGAATGTCCTAAAATATAGTAAAGTTTCAAACAATGTTTTTGAGGCATAACTCACATATAATAAATGGTACACATTGAAAATATACAACTTGATTCATCTTGATATGTGTGTGTGTTTCCATGAAACCATAAAAACCAAAGCAGTGAATATACTCATCATCCAGGAAGTTTTTTTGTGCCTATTTTCTAACCACTCCTCCCTGAACCTCATCCCACTTTTCCTAACCAGTCATTAATCTGCTTATCTCCACTACAGATTCATTTGCTTATTCTAGAGTTTTGTGTCAATAAAATCACACATTATCTACACTTCTCACTGGGCTTCTTACAGTGGGCATGATTCCTTTGTGGTTTCTTCATGTGGATGGAGATTATACATAAACACACACACACACACGTATGAAAAGGACTGAATTGATATATATGTAATACATGATATATACATATATATATCATTAATTAATATACATATATATCATTAATATACATATATATCATTAATTCAGTCCTTTTCATGGCAAAGTATTATTTTATTATGTAAATATGCCGTGATTATTTATTCAGATAATGATAAATATTGTTTCCAGTTTTGAGATACTGCAAAAGTAGGTGCTATAAATATTTATGTCCAAATTTTGTTGGTGGCTATACACTTTCTTTTCTTTGGATAAGTATGGACATAAGCCTTGATTTCTTTCAAAGTAGAAAGCATGGCTGCTAGAGTATGTACATATGTAACTTTTTAAGACACTGCCAATCTGTTAGAGTAGTTTTACCATTTTCCATCAGTAGTATTTGAGTGTTTCAGTCCTAAAACTCTTTATTAATCTTTTCATCTTTTCACAATGTTATTTGCCATAATCATTTGGTAATTAGATCTGTCACAAACCTAATAGTAAAAGTTTAATATATGTCAGTTATTGGAATAAAAATTTCATAATCATTCTCTTATTGTATTATTATAGAACGAATGCAGAAGAGCAATTATTATTCCTGTTTTATAGAAGAGCAAACCAGTGTTAAGTAATTTGTCCCAGAGCACATCAATTATAAACTATGTATTTGAAATTTGAACCCAGATTGTGTTACTATGTCCACAGTGGTGTTAAGAAATATACTATAGGGCTGAGGCTATAGCTCAGTGATAGAGTACTTGCCTAGCATGTTTGAGGCACTGGATTCTATCCTTAGCACTGCATAAAAATAAACAAACAAAGGCATTCTGTCCATCTACAACTACAAAATTTTTTAAAAAATATACTATATTCTCCCATTCTCTTAAGACATGGATTCTAACATGGACCTGTTTGACACCTGGTAAAACTTAAAGTCCTAACACTATAGAGACTTTGACATTTGGTGAAGCTTATCTGGATATATGTAAGTATGTAAAATGAAGAATTTAGGATTATAACAGAAGTCAATTATATTGAAAAGCAGTTTTCTGAATTTTTAAAAGTTATGGTATAATAATATATTCCTTATCAATACACTAAATATCAAGATAAAGTGGTGGGCTTAGTCATAACCATAGTGTCAAAGTAAAAATGAAGGTAAAGATATTTTAAATAAAAAAAGGATCTATAAAATTACATGAAATATTTGTTATTTCTTTTATCAACAAAGTCACATATACTTCTAACACTATTATGGTTTATAGCCACAAATATAAGTGAAAATAACACTACATTTTAGTTAAGACAGTAATCAAAATAAAATTTATTTTATCCCAGTTAACAGACATTTGAATTCCATCCATGAATTCTTGGACCTAAGTTTAGAACTCTTGCTCTAGCCCATAAGCTGCATGAAAGTAGGAATTGTCTCTTTTAATCACAAGTGCTTAGTTCAGTACATTGCATAAAGCAAGTTCTATAGGATGAGTGAATTAATAGGATATAGTTTTTTAGGTACTGTACAGGGCATTAGTATATTTTAATGGACAAGACAAAGATGAACTACAGTCTCAGGGTCTAAAAGTATACATAAATATAAAAAGTTATGTAACTTTTTCCAGTTTTCACATTTGCAAAAGAAATGTAATAATACGTCCTCCTTATGTATTTAGTCTGAGCATTGAATGAGATCTACATACTATTTATTAGCGAGTGGATAGGATAGACACAAACACACATAAGCACATATATACGTAGATGTAAATATATATATATATGCATTTCTGTATGTTGTGTACATGTGTATAATCTTACAACAGGATCTTTCAGCCTGTAATGTATAAGTAGTTGTGATTTTTACAGAGATAAGAGAAGTACAATGTGCTATGAAATTGCATAGCAGGAGAACATTATTTCATCCGGGGAAAAATGACTCACCCTGCAAATCGTATTCCTCAAGATTTGATGGAATGTTGGCAATCAAAGTGAGGGGAAACTACAGGGCAGAAGGTAGTGGAATGATATGCTCAAAGTGCTGAAAGGAAAAAATAAAGAACCTGCCAACTAAGAAAGCTATGTCCAACAATCATGTTCATTAAAAATAAAGGAAGACAAAGAATTTCTTAGACAAAATTTAAGGGAATTCCTTACCACTATACCTGCATTACAAGAAATACTAAAATGAGTTCTTCATATTAAAATGAAAGAAAATAAAACAGTAACATAAGGATGTAAGAAAGTGTGAAAGTTATTGGTAAGTGTAAATATAAACTCACAAACAGAATACTGTATTATTGCAACAGTGGTATGCAAATTGTTTATAGTACAAAATCAAAAGAAAATATTAAAATAGCTAAATTACATTAACAGATAAAATAAACAGACTTGTGATATGAATAATATACACTGTTAATGGGCTTTTAAGGGGTGCAAGAAAGGTAAAAGTTCAGAATTCGTATATAGTAATAAAGTTATCAATTTAAAAAAGTGATTGTATCTATGTGATAAGTAAACCCTATAGTAACCACAAAGAAAATACATATACAAGTTACACAAAAGAATCAAAGCCTATCAATACAAAACAGCCACAAAGAAAACATAATATGGAGTAAGAGCAATATATAAAGTGAGGGACCAAAGAAATACAAGACAAACCAAAAACAGTTAACAAAATGTAAATAAGCAAGCCTTTCCAGTCAAAGAAATATTTTAAATGTGTTAAGCTTCCAATCTAAGAATATATAGTGGCTGAATTGATTTTAAAACAAAATCTAAATATATGTTGTCCACAAGAATCTCACTTTAGATTCAATGACACACATTGTACGTGAATGAAAAGAGATTACATGCAAATATTAATGAACAAAAAGGTGTGGTCTTACTATGAATAGACACTAAATCAACTATCTATAGAGAATATATTATGATCAAACACTCAAATGAGGAATATATAATAATTATATATATGCATATATATGCACCTAACATCAGAGTATCTAAGCATGTAAAGTAAATATTGACAGATCTAAAAGGAAATTAGACAGCAATATAATAATAATAGGTGACTTTACTATCCCCTTCCCCACTTTGAATAGTGGAAAGAGTATCTTGATGGAAAATTAATAAAGAAATAGTACATTTGAACAACACTGAAGAGCAAATGGAACTGATATACATAACCTTTAATCAACAGTAGGAGAATGCACATTCTTCTAATCCACATATAGAACATTATGTAGAATAGATCACAAGATAGGCAATAAATCAAATCTTAACACATTTAAGAACATAGAAATCATACCAAGTGTCTTTTCTGACCACAATGTAATGAGACTAGTGATTAATAAAAAGAGAATAAAAATTGAATAGCATGTGGAAATTAGCAACAAACTCCTGAACAATCATTGAATCGAAGAATTCAAAAGAGAAATTTAAAATATTTGGGACTAAGAAAAATGAAAATATAGCATACCAAAACTTATGAAAGTCAAAAAAAAAGTGCTGGTAGAGTCATAAACACCTACAATAAAAAGAATAAACATCTCAAACAACTTAAATTTATACCTGAAAACCCTGGAAGAGGAAAAAATAACTTTAAAATTAGAAATATGGAAATGATAAGGATATCAGCAGAAATAAACAGAATAGAAAATAGTAGAAATAATTAACAAAACTAAGATGTGGTTTTCTGAAAAGTTAAACATCAACAAACGCTTGTTTGTACTAAGAGAAAAAAACTAAAATAGAACAAGAAATGAAAGAAAAGATGTTACAATAGATACCTCAATGTAAAAGGATCATAAGGGACTATTGTTGACAACTGTATAGTATGCCAAATAATTGGATAATCTAGAAATTAATAAATTACTGGAGATGTACAAGTTGCCAAGACAGAATCAAGAAAAAATAGAAAACCTGAACAGACCTATGACGAAGAGATTGAAACCGTAATCAAAAACCTCTGGACAAAGAAATACTCAGGAGAAGATCACTTCACAGGTGAATTTTACCAAATATTCAAAGAATTACCAATCTTCTCTAAATTCTTCCAAAAATATATAAGGGAACACTTCCAAACTCATTTTTTGAGGCCAGAATCACCTTGATACCAAAATCAAAGACATCACAAAGAAAAGAAGCTACAAGTGAATATCTCTGATGAATATAGATGCAAAAGTCCTAAATAAAATACTAGTTAGACAAAATACTAAATCCAGTAGCTCATCAAAAATATTATACATTGTAACCAAATAGGATTTATCCCTGGAATGCAAGATTGGTCCAGCACATGCAAATCAATAATGGAATATGCAACATTAGCAGAATGAAAGATAAACACGATAAATCATACAGATGCAAAAAAAGCATTTGACAAGCTTCAACATCCATTCATGATTTAAACAAAAAAAAAAAACTCTCTACAAAATAGAAGTTTACCTTCATACAATATAGACTACGAAAAGCCCACAGCTAAGATCATAGTGAATGCTGAATAACTGAAACCTTTTGTTATAAGGTCTGGTCCAAAATAAAGATTCCTATTCTTCGCACTTTTCTATTCAACTGTATGTCCTAGTGAGAGCAATAAGGCAAAAGAATGAAGTAGAACGTATCCAAACTGGAAAAGAATAAGTAGAATTGTCTCCAATTGCAGATAACATGATCCTATATGTAAAAGTCCATAAAAATTACATAAAGTAATTGTTAAAACATAAATTTAGTAAAGTTGCAAGAAATAAAATCACACAAAAACAGTAGCTTTTTTTATACCCAAAATTATCAGAAAATAAAATTTTAAAAATTCTGTTTAAACTGCATCAAAAGGAATAAAACACTTAAAACAAATTTAATCAAGAGGGTCAAATACTTACACAATGAAAACTATAGAACAATAAAAGAAATTGAAAACGTTTCAAATGCAAAGATATTTCATGTTTATGAATTGGTTCAATATTGCTAAAATGTCCATACTATTTTAAGAATAGTATTTAACATATTTAACCCAATCTGTATTCAACATATCAATGAATTTTTTTCATTGAAAAGGAAAAACAAATTCTAAAATGCATGTGGAACCTCAAAAAACCCATATCAACTAAACAATCTTGAATAATTTGGAGATAACACACATCCTGACTTCAAATTATATGGCAAATTTTTAGTAATTCAAACAGTATGGTATTAGAATGAAAACAGTCATACAGGCCAATGCAGTAGAATGGAGATCTCATAACTAAACCCATGCTTATATGGTCAAATACTTTTCAATAAGAGTACCAAGAATACACAATGAAGAAACTTTCCTTTTTATTTTCAATAAGTGGTGTTTGGAAATATGCATAGCAACATGAGAAAAATGAAATTGAGAGTTTATCTAATATCATACACAAAATCAATTAAAATACGTTAAAGGCTTGAATGTAAAACCTGAAACTGTAAGACTCTATAAGAAAACAGGAAAGCTTCTTGACTTTGATCTTGGCAATGATTTTTTTTTGGACATGACACCAAAAGCACATGCAACAAAACCAAGAATAAACAAGTGGGACTACATCAATCTAAAATGTTTCTGCATAGCAAATGAAGCAATCAAATGAAAAGGCAACTATAAATGGAGGAAAATATTTGCAAACCATGTCTGATATAATATTAATATCCAAAATATATAAGGACCTCAAAGAACTCAAGAACAAACAAAAACCACTCAAAGCAAAAGCAAGTAAGAAGAAATGAGGAACAGGGATTGAAATCAAATTCCTTGCATCTATTATTTTGTCAAAGTGAAACCAAATGCTATGTATAATTGTAATGCTCTAATAAGAAATAATCAGACTAAAAAAGGGGAAAGGCTCTTGAATAGACATTTTTCCAAAGAGGACATAAAAATGGCTAACAAGTATATACAGGTCAAAACCACAATGAGATATCACCTCATACTTATTAGCATGGCTAATATCAAAAGACAAAGACTGGAGATGAAGTTCAGTGGTACAGCAGGAGAGGAATTGAATTTGATTTTCAGCAAAAAAGAAATCAAAATACAAAAGATAAGTGTTGGTAACTATGAGGAGAAAACAGAAACCTTATTCACCATTGGTATGAATGTGAATAGGCACTACAGCCATTATGGAAAATGGTATGATAGCTCTTAATTCTAAATACAACAATTACAGGATCCCGCAAGCCCTCTTCTAGGTATATATCCAAAGGAAATGAAATCAGTTCTCAATGAGGTATTAATTTTCTCATGTTCATTGTAGCATTATTTACAATAGCCAAAATAAAGAAAAATTTAAGTGTATGTTGATGGGTGAATCAATAAAAATCACAATTTCTGTGTGCATGTGTGGGTGTATAATGAAATAATCCAGACACAGAAAAATACCACTTGATGTCTCACTTACATGTAAAGTAAAATAGTCACATTCATAGAAATAGGGGGTAGAATGGTGCTAACTGGTGCAGAGGTAGAATGGGGATAAAAGGAACACAGTTGTAGTCAGGTGGGTGGATAAATTCTAGAGATCTAATGTGCAGGATAAGAACTAAAGTTAATACTGTGTTTGAAATTTGCTGATAGAATATATCTTAAGCATTCTAAGCAAATACAAATATAGGGTAACCATATGAGGGCTTAAGTATATTATTAGCCTGATTATTGGAATCACTGAACTATGTATCAAAGTGTCATGTTGTATATCTTAAATATATACAATTTATTAAAATGAAAGTTTAAAGGTGGTGGCAAGCTAGGGATAGGTGAAACAGTATTTACTATCTCTGAGACAGGAAGGTACACAGTATTTTTGAAGAACACAACATTTATTGGGGCTGGAGCAAAGTGTGAAAGGAAGGAGAGGCCAAAGTTAAAGTTACAGGTAAGTAGAGACCAAGAGTAGAAAAACCTATGCAGTGTTTGTTTATGCCATTTGCAATCTCCAGGAAAGATACGCTAACCACAAAAGTGATTTTTATTGAGAAAATAGTAGTAATTGACAAATCAGTATTTTCAGAATTGTTTTGTGAAACGATGTGTATATTATTTTAAAGTAACTTTGGTGGGTTCAAATGGACTCCAGTTGTATTTCTGGTTTATTTAAATCATTTTCAAATGAAACAATACACTGTTACTAATTATTATTTATGTTCTGATACATAGGAGATATTTGTGTGTTACTTAAAAATTAAATGGGGGACTGAGGCTGTAGCTCCTTGGCAGAGCACTTGCCTAGCAGGCATAAGGCAGTGGGTTTGATCCCTAGCACCACATAAAAATAAATAAAATAAAAGCATGATGTCCATCTACAAAAAAAAAAAAGTTAAATGTTAGAATAGCTAAAATGTATGTGTGCACACACACACAGGTACAGAGTCCTTAGAGAAACAGTATTTCAGAATAGTCATTGGCATATCTCACATATGCTAAATGAAATATTCTTTATAGTTTCATAATGTAGCTACTTAACAAGCTGTTTGCTTCTTTGTGATGATGGAGGATAGCTCCCCTGCCAAACTGAACATCTGATAGATCGTTGAGATTTTGATCAATTCTCTCTTCAAAATATTTTCCCATAAAACACTTAAACTTTCCTTTGGTATAATTTCAGACCATAAATATTAGTTCTCCAAGGGAGACACATACTTAGACATTTTAGATAAAATTAATACTGATGGCAATTATAATTTCTTTTTAACAATACTGATTCATTAACAGTATTTTGTAAACACAGTGTTCATTTTTTTGAAACAACACTTATTTATCTGGTAGACAAGTTGTGTAAGAGATTCAGCTAATCCAATTTCTTACTTTGTGAAGAGAACACTCTTCTCAAGTCAAAACATCAAGTAAAAAGTCCACCCTTGTGAAAAACACATGGAGTACCAGAATTTAAATGTCTCCAACGGAAAAAAAATAGATATGTTCTTGAAAATTCCTCTTACTTGAAAAATTCCCATAGAATCACAAGAGATAAATTCCAGTTGAGAAAACGCAAGCTATATTTTATAATAAAGCACAGACGTGGAGCTGAGCACTCAGCGTCCTGATTTCAAAAGTGTAATAAGAAGAGAGAGTTTGCCCTTAAAGGACTGGAAAAATAAGTTAAAATCAGCCACAATTTTAGTGTGAATAATATGATGTGTGGCAAGGAACTCTACCCTTATAATAGTTAGGAAAAGACTGTATTCCAAAGGCTTTGCATTTGTACAGAGAAGCGAGTAGATACTGAAAGAGATTTGCAGATCCACTGTTTTTTTAGGCAGGAAGAATGCTCGTTAAATGCAGAACGCTGCTCTGGCTCATGTGTTTGCTCCGAGGTGTAGGTTTTGTTCGACTGACGTATCAGATAGTCAGAGTGGTTACCACACCGACGTTGTAGCAGCTGCATAATAAATGACTGAGAGAATCATGTTAGGCATGCCCACCTAACCTAACTTGAATCATGCGAAAGGGGAGCTGTTGGAATTCAAATAGACTTTCTGGTTCCCAGCAGTCGGCAGTAATAGAATGCTTTCAGGAAGATGACAGAATCAGGAGAAAGATGCTGTTTTGCACTATCTTGATTTGTTACAGCAGCCAACTTATTGGCATGATGGAGTGACAGGAAAAACAGCTGGCATGGAAGGTAGGATTATTAAAGCTATTACATCATTATGAATACAATTAGAAGCTGACCATGACAAAGCATATGTTTGAACAAGCAGCTGTTGGTAGCTGGGGTTTGTTGCCGAGCTCTTCAAACTCTGCAAACAGTGTTGCTTTTACAGAATGGATTTTAAAATTACCTTGTGCTGCGTTAGATTTTTTGGGGGGGAGTGCTTGCCTCCAACCTCAGGGAAACACTTCTGGGATAGAAATCAGTGTTAGAAGATTTTAAAATAAAGTATTTCTCAAGAGTCTAGTTTTCTCCAGGTAGATGATGACAGGAGGGGAAAAATCTATGGGGAAATCTACCCCAGCTCAGTTATATGCAATTTACTTGTAAGAACTGATTGATGTATTGGCATATTCAGACACAGAGAGAAATGAGAATGTATACAATGTTTGGATAGGTTGAAAATTGTTACACTTGGTTTCTATTTTATAAGGAGTTTGGCTGTCAGTCATTTCTCCTCATCAAGTTCCAGCTTTTGACATTTATTCAGTCATTCTGCATTATATGAAGAAAATACATCAATATCTCCTGCAGGGTTTTTCAACAACTCTAGCATCTGTTTCAGCTATTGAACTGTATTCACGTTTTGCCAAGTTGATGTCGACCCAGCTGGTCTATCATTTCTCGCTTGATTACTGCTCTTAATTTCTCTGTATCAGCTAGTTTCAGATAGGGCTTTGAAAGCTGTTAATGGAAAATGATGGAAAATGATAAATTATTGAAAATTGGAGCACTTTATTTATTTAATTATTTGGAACCTTAATGAGTTTTGCTTTAATTCTTTCTTGCCTGCGTACCATTTTTAGGACCCTTTTTCTGTATTGCAATATTTCTTTCTATCAGTGGATTATACTTATAAGTACTATCAAACAAATGAGGCATGAGCATGGACTGAATTTGGCTCCAAAAATAAAGTTTTGGTGATAAGGAGAACAATTTAAGGTATTCGTACAAACTATGAATCATTTCTATATACTATCTTCATACACTGTCAGGGATCTGTCAGTGAGTGCATATTGGACCGAGCATACTGAAATAATTTTTATCACCACTAGGGTAACAAGAAAATAAAACATTCAAAGCTGTTTTTAACAAGTGACTACTTAAAACAGATGTCAAATAATATAGAGATACATTTTCCTAAATATGAGGAGCATAATTATTAACTATATTATACAGAATCTTTAAGCTCTCTACCTCATCTCTCCAGTAGCCCCAGTACCTAAATTATACAAGTTAATAGGCTATTATATATGAACATCTAATATGACCTTTCTGTATACACAGTGATGCTTATATATGCTATACCTTTTCTGTAGCAATTGTAATATCCCAGTAAGTCTGGTTAAGGAACACTTCTAGCTGTTATGTAACTTTTTTCCCTGACTCTTAATCCATGTTTTTCAATTACGTATTCCTCTTAGAAAGAGTGAGTTAAAACATGTATTTAAATATCAGTGAACCAGTTAAAAATCGGTGGAAGATTCATGCTGCGTATATTCATCCTAATTACTTACAAACATATGTTTTACAAAATAGTCAAGGATTTGAATGAGTACTTTTTAACCTTGAAGCATACATGACTATGGTTGAATGTATCATTCATAATTCATATGTACAGCAGGAAAGAAAATAGTTTTCTAGATGTGTAATTTTAGCAGCACAAACACTTTTAATAATTGGTTCAGGGAATCTGATTATTTCCTTTAACGCTTTTGAGTTTTGTACATGCTTTTATACAGTCTGTTGCAGTACTTAGTTAATCTTTGTGAAGCTCACAAACTGAAAGAATTTTGCATCCAAATCTTACAGGGTTAATTTTGGTTGACAAAAATCAGCTGTATCTAAACTATTATTTGAAAGCAATCTTCTGTCAGTTTCATTTCTCAACTCCTCATAAACATTTTAAGTGACAATTCATATGGGGGAGCAGGCACTCTTTTACATTGCTTCTTTAGTAGGACTCTTTTGTGAATTGTCTCCTGTGAAAAAAATGTGAGCTTCCTGTTAGCCCCACACTCCTGTTACCATAGTTACTTGGAAAAAAAGGTTTTTCTTTCAATGAAGATAGTGTAATTTAAATCAGCCACTGGACTTTCCAAACCGTGGGGTGTTTGTTTGTTAGTTTGTAGTTTTGGCTTGCTTCGTTTGTGACTAGGAAGTGCTGTGTATTTGATTTCACTGATGAATGGAGAGGACAGACACTAGGTGGCACCAGCTGTTGATTATTAATGAAATTTTAAAGGTTTTGGGCCACTCACCTGAAAAGTGGATGTACCCTTTCTGATAGATGCATTGTAAGAGTTGGAAATGTTTGACGATATTTCTAGCTCTGGAATGTGATCATCATGCAAAATGATGAGATCATGTGAAGTCTCCAATCCCAATTACTTAATTCTGTGTTTTCTAAAGTGATTCAGGAGAAAAAGGGTGAAAAAAATGCATAAATAATAGACTGTATGAAAAAGAGGTGGGACAAAATAAAATAGACTATCAACATTTAAATAGATTTTTAAAACCTAGAATTGATGGCTTTTATGTGGGTTTTCCCCAATTTTTTACAAACTCACATTGTTATTTTCTAAGCTATTTATACTATAAAAACTATTCTTCCTTTTAGGTAAAAATCTTATTTGGCATAAATATGTCATATTTTTAAAATGATCCTTAGTTCCCCTTTGGTGGTAACCCTCAAGAGTTAAATTCCCCACTTGTGATCTAGTGGCTGCCTTTCAGGTGTGTTGCTCTTCACCCAGAAAGATGAGCAGAGGAAGACACTGTCAGTTAAGAAACATGCTTTGAAATTTTTTTTTTCTGAAAAGCTTGCTTCATCCTGTTATTCTCCCATCCTTATGTCATCTATCTTCTAAAAATGAAAAGTCAAATAAAAACAGACCACTTAAGCATGCCTGGGTGTGCATGTGTGCATGCAACACACACACACACACACACACACACACACACACACTGATCTTTTTTTTTTTTTTCAAAACTGATTAAAAAGGGAAACACAACTATGTTTTTAATTTGTCCTGGGATTTTTAAAAGGTGTAAAAGATGGGAATAAGTCCATAATTACAATGGGGTGAGTAACTAACTGCTTGTGACTAGAAATACTTTTTCCAGAATAAAAAGTGGTAATTTTCCTTCACTGGGAGTAACTGTGGATTCCTGAAGGTAGAATGATGTAGAACATAATAGAGGTCATGATCATCCAATATTATGCTACCTTGGTTATGGTATGGACATTGTGAAGATATTTATGATGCACATATGGTCAAGATGAAAAAAATTCTTGCTTTTTGATATAATAATCTGATAAATAAATTAGCTTTCTATATTGCCCTGGTTTTGGTGTCAATTAATGAATCATTGCAAACCAGGAAAAAGGCCTCCCATGGGACTATGGTGCAGTTCTAGAAAACTAGCTTCATCTGACTTGAACCGTATCTCTCACAATGTGCCTTGTAATTCTGTCCTTGGCCCTGCTTGACCTGTGAAATATTAATTTGCAAAACCTGAGGGAAGATATGAATAGCTGTCTAGCTAGGAAAGAAACAAATATATTAAATTTAAAAAGTACCAGGAATTATGACTCCCTAAAATCTGTAGTAAGGCCAAAATAATGAATTTCAATAGAAATAATTAAAACATCCTGTGCTAAGATTAAAAAAAAAATCTGACAAATACTAAATGTGAGAGTTACAGGTTAACAATAGTTCTTTGTATAAGACTTAATGATTGTTTGTGATGGCCAAATTGTCAGTATTAGTCATAGTCTCACAGGGCATCAACCAAAAAAAAAAAAAAAAGAAAAGAAAAAAGTAAGATTGTTGGACAAATGAAGAGAGCTAATTTTTAAAAATTATGAGGACAATGTGGTCTAAAAGGAACTTTTAACACTTTTAAAATACATTTGGTGAAAAAAAATGAATGGATGGTTAAACATCCTAGGAACTATAACATTTGAGGGGCATTGACAGATCTAGAAAAGTAAAAAGTTAAAAGATGCTTG
This sequence comes from Xerus rutilus, assembly GCA_028644305.1. Classification (NCBI taxonomy): domain Eukaryota; kingdom Metazoa; phylum Chordata; class Mammalia; order Rodentia; family Sciuridae; genus Xerus; species Xerus rutilus. The sequence goes on from CM053417.1 coordinate 96,392,245, forward strand.
AAAGAGGGAAAATAAAGAAAAAGAAAAATCTGAATTAACAGTGTAAGCATGGATTTGACTACTTTGTGAGATATTATATTCCCTATTCTTAATATGTTCAGTGCTAAGAAGGAAATTCCTAGAATAAGGATAAATCAAAGGAGGAGATGTCTGAGATAGTTTATAAACCTAAGTATCTGTGAGTCTAATCATTTCATGAAAATAAGTTTCCCTTTTTCAAATATGACTCTGAGTGTCTCTATTATTCCACTTGAGCTATCCATGCCAGGGGTCAGTAAGCTCTGTCTCATGTGTCACACCTTTCTGTTTGACCAGGCAGCCATAACTAAGTTATTTCTAAAAGAAAAATATTTTGTGACACACACACAAAAAATGAAATTCCAGGGGCTGGGGCTGTGGCTCAGTGGTAGAGCACCTGCCTCGCGTACGTGAGGTACTGGGTTCGATCCTCAGCACCACATAAAATAAATAAAATACAGATATTGAAAAAAAAATGAAATTCCAATTTACATGTCTATAAAGTTTTATTGGAAGACAACCACACACATGTTTTCTTGCTATCTATGTTTTCACGTTTATTAGTGTTTTCACGCTAAAACAACAGTTAAGCAGTTGTGACAGAGACCACATGGGCCACAAAGTGGAAAAATTTACTTCCTGGCCCTTGATAATAAAAATTTGCTGACTTTATCTCTAGTCTATTAGAAAATTGTATTTTTTGCTCATTGACTCATGTCTAGAAAAGGAAAATCACAATTAAATATTCCACAAACAGAAATTGAGATTATACATAATATTGAAATCCTAGATAATTTGGAAAGTGGTTCAAATATACAGCCTAAGAAAGAGTTAAAAATGGATCCATTTTGTTTGGTAATCTGAAAATTTTTACTTGCTGAGGAATGTTTATTTAATGTTTATAAAGAAATTTGAACTCTTTGTAATCACTGACATATATAATGTCCACTTTTTCTGTTCTTTCTAAACTTATGTATTTGCTAAAATTCAGTTATTTTTATTGCTGCTCTTTGGCTAGTGTGTGATTTCAGTAGACTTGAGAAAGTGCAGAAGTCAATGGAAAACAAGGTGAAGGAAGTGAAATTCATTTCTTGAAGCTACTCTTTTCTCTTTTTATAGGTCTATAGATACTCTAAGCAGATTTTATGTTGCAGAGTTGTGGAGAGGTACTCAACTTTAGGAAAAGATGAGGACGTTCTGAATCAAATATGTTCTAGAACGGATCGAAGAATAGTGAGATAAAAATAAATGTACTGCACTAGAACAGAGCAGTTGACACTATTAGTAAATGATTGATAAGATATGCTAGAGTTAAATGTTAAGCAATAAGATATTTATGAGATATTCCCATGAAAATAGGGACATAAAGACTTTTTCCAAATCATAGGAGAAACTATAATCAGATATTGAGTTTAAAATTAAGGGATTCTGGATTTACCATCATATATTACAATCTCTACAGTTCTTTCATGCATAACTAAAATCCCTGCATTTTCTGGGGAAAGATATCATTTCTGTTCACTGGTAGCACTGGAAATTCCTGTAAAACCCATAGGATTTTTTATTTTATTTCCATGAGGATGTTACTGAACAGCTATCTTGTGATGCTTGTCTCTATGGTAACAGATACAAGACTTAAGGGTCTGAAGGAAATTGTTCCTATTGGTTTAGGAATATGGAGAGATGAGAGAGACTCACGGAGGAAGAGGATAAAGCTGAGGGAAGGCAAAAGAGACAATCAAGAAAAAGTTGTTAGGAGGTAGCTTCTTGGTGTTTGAAAACAAATTCATATCCTCCTAATCTGTCTCAAAATGAAATAAAAACAAATATACACTTACTTAAATTGAAAAAAAATTCTTTAAAAGTATTATTTTTCAACAATCCAATTTTATGTAATTGAAGCCACACAGATTTTTTCATGAGTTGGCTTGCTTTTTTGCTATGCAGAAAAAAGATTGCTTCTTGCCTGAAATTGATAAGAGGAGGGCTCTAACTCTGGCAAATTTAGCTCTTGTTATTGCTATCAAAGATCTTGATCTTTTAAAGGACTTTCTTTTTCCTGATTCCAAGGGTAAGAATATTGAGCTCTGATTGGCATTCTTTATAATCACTAAGCTTCTCAGGGAATTATGAAAGTGCACAGTCCTTCCACGATGTTCTTTTTAGGTCTCTTTCTCCTTAAGACAGAAGAAAAATATGACAAGCAGTACTATTTGAAAATTGAACGTTTTAAAGAGTAGCTGAATAAGTTTATGTTTTGATAGTTTCACTTTGTTTCTGTTATTAAAATAATTAAAACCAAAAACTCCTAGAAGTTTCAAAATACTTGGGTTTCCATTTTTCATTTTAAATTCCTTTCAGCTTACAAAATAAGTTACCCTGTATGAATTATCTTAGAAAAGAAATATATATGACTCTCCTTTCCCTTAGATTCAAATTGTATATTCAAGTTGTTAGTAAATAGCTGAAAGTATTTTTAAAATCCTATGTCCTACAAGAATATATAAGACATATAGGGGAGATACAATGGTCTTAGTATGAAGGTTGTATCCATATTTTCAATATTAATATGCATATTGGTAGTTCATTTGTCCTGATAGCTTCATATGTTATACATTATGGTCAAAGTAATAAAAAATTAAAATTATTGCAAATGAGCAAAAACTCACAATTTAAGAAAATTATTATTTTATAGATTAAATATAAATTTATTTCAAATGCTATAAGATCAAATTAAAAATATTTACTTGGTGTTATTACTTATAGGTCATACCTCTTGATGCTTTAAAGGATCTAAGTCTTTTCATGGTTTATGATCTGACCTCAAGAGATTTATAGATTTTCTCCACAGATATAACTTTTCACAAATTTAATCCAGTCTGTGTAGTAGATATTAATAAAAGATAAGACCATGTCTCCAGGACTTGTTTACACTGTCTTTAAATTAAATTTAAAAAATCGAGTTAGCTGTAATGTTTCAGTGTCACTTTTGATAATTTTACAAAGTAATCATTTTAAAGAAAACCTTTTTTACAACTCTATATTTTAAACTATAGTCTAATTAATTGCAGTATGAACTATAATTTCCAAATAAAGCAAGGGTACTTTAAATATCAAACATATATTCTACTTTTGGAAACTTGAATTCATCTTAAATTACAAACATATAAAATATTTGTCTAGCATAGCTAAACTCTACAAAACTGCTTTTTTTGGGAGGGTTGAGAGCTTTGTGGTTATAGCCCAAAGTGTACTACAATTTAGAAGCAAATGGTTAAAAATATATCATCAAGACAAAAATACTCTTAAAAAATAAAGGAGATGTTTTTGAACAAACATTTATAAAGGATATGGGGAATGACTGAGTGAGAAGTTTGGCCAATACACAGAAATTATTCACTGTTCATATACACTTGAAGGTAAATGGTGCTTATCAGCTTTCCAAAAGAAATACTGACATTACTTGGCAATCTGAAGACAGAATTATAAACACAAACAAGATGATCATTGGGGAAAATAAACTTATCAGGATCGTTTTGTTCTGGTAATGGCATTGTTACCACTGATTATAAGACTCTCAGAATAAAACATGATAGGGAATATTATTAGTCTAATTTTACTAGCACATATTTCTTTTTTAATATTATGGGTAGAATTATCTAGTATAGTAACAATAAACTGGATTATGGAAAATGACACAGAGGCTAAACTGATATTGTATGTTTTATGGGGAGCTGTGGGATTCATTTATTTTCAGTGACAAGTGTGAAAAGGAGGAGATTGAGTAAAAGCCTTCCTGTGAAGAAAACATTCATTTTGTAAGTAGGAATTGCAGGTTCTTCTCCCTTTGGCTGCTGAGCCATTCACAGACTGGCTCTAGTGGCCACAATGGCAGGAGGCAGAGCCTATTTCTTCATTAGGTCATCCAGAACAGGATTAGAGCCCACCAAGTGAAGTGACAGGTTGTTTCTGCTGCTTTCCATTCATCCAACAAATATTTATTGATAAATTCTAACTGCCAGGCTCTGTGCTAGAGCAAGATGACTAAGATATGGTCCCTGAGGAATTTAGAGATGAATGTGCTTTACGTGGATGAGAAGAGGAAAATATCTACAGTGACAGCTTACCAGAGAACAGCAGCAGCTGTGAATTCAGACAGAAAAGCTGATTTAGGAATGAGCCAGAGGCTTCCAGGGTTCCTAGTTTGAGTGATATGGAAAAACTGGCAAGTTCATCAAAGACCAAAATGATAGCTGAAAGGAAAAAAGCAAATTCAGTGAAAAACAGTAATTCAAAGTAAAGGGTAAAGTGACATATTTGAAGGGTCACTTGAAATAAGGAAGAACGTGCCTAACAGCTGCTGCTCAGCTTCACTGGAATCAAACCTAGAAGGAAGAGTTTAGACTGTTGCAAAAGTCAGTTGCAGACAATAAGATTACACATTTTTTTAATCTACCATGCAGTCTTTTTCTCAGGAAAAATTTCAAAACCTATCATTGGTTGTTTATGTAAAATCATCCCTGGAAATTATTTCTCATGCTCTCCTTAGAGAATTTTTATATTACTTTATCTCAATGTATGCCTATCTTTAATTTTAAGTTAACTGAAAATATTTCAGCAATGTTGAAATTTTAAATTAATCACAGAGTCAGACCTGAAAGATTAAGAAAGACTACAAGGATGACAGTATCTATAGGATGGGCCTGTTGCTAAATAGACCTGGAACATGAAGAATTTGTGTTAAAACATTAAGGTTTCATACAACTTCAACCAATTGAATTGGACTTGGGATTCACTCCTCACTCCTCCTAAGAAATTAAAAAAGACATAAGTTTTACATTTAAATTTGGAATAAAAGATAATCAGGACATTTTCTGAATAATTGGGTTGTCCAGAAAGTCAGTCTCTCTCTCCCCTTCTCCCTCTCTTCTCTCTTTCAAACAATACATATTTTGAACAAATTGTCTAGAATGTCTCTACCTCTCTTTCTCCCCTCTTTCCTCTTTTCTCACATTGTCCAACGTATGTAAATGAATGTGTGTGTATGACTTTGTTTTCTCTGAAGTAGTTTACACATGGGCTAAAAACAGTGAAAATTTTCTCCCAACACTCATTAGTAGAGTAACTTTCCTTGATAAATGAAAGTAAACATTTCTGTTCAGTTTAATTTTTAAAACTATTTCTGAATTTTAACACACTCACAAACACATATATGTGTACAATTCAATGAGTGTACATACAAATTAATGATTTTCAAATAGTGAGAACACCTCATTAATTACCAAAGTCATGAAAAGAATATTACCAGCATCTGAAATCCTCAGTCTTACTCCTTAGTCACTTCACTCCCATAGATATGCACCATACTCATTTCCAGCACACAATAGATTAAGATAGATGGCTTCTTAAATTTATGTAATTGAATTCATAGAGTATTTATTACTTTGTTTTTAGCTTTTTTCTCAACATTATGTTTGTGAACTCCGGCTATTTTTTTTGTTTTTAGTTGTAGTTCAACCACTTTCTATGCAGTATAATATGTAATTATATGACTATAACAAAAATTACTTACCGCATCTAAACTCAATGAACATTTGGATTGATTCCATTTGCAAACTCTTAAAAATAATGCTACTCTGAACATTGTATAGAGTTTTCGCACATGTGTCTGCACTTTTGTTGTATAAAACCAAAAGTAGAATTGTAGGATCATTCAGTGGCCAACTACCTTTAATTATAATGCCAAGTAATTTTTCAAACCAGATTAACAAACTTACTTAACTATAAAAATTTTATGAACTCTAAGGATATTGTTGCAAGTGCTTAGCATTATCAATGTTTGAGCCATTTTTACTGTTGTGTGTAGTATCTTGTTTTAATTTTCATCTTGTCTAATGATTAATGAGCTCGAGAATATTTTCATGTTCATTAGTGATGTGTATATTCAGTACGGAGTGTGTTCTAGTCACATGTCCATTTTTTTTTAAATATTTTTTCAGTTGTAGATGGACACAATGTCTTTATTTTATTGCTTTGTATGTGGTGCTGAGGATCGAACCCAGGGCCTCACGCATGTGAGGCAAGCGCTCTACCGCTGAGCTACAATTCCAGCCCCCACATGTCCATTTTTTAAATTGAGATGTCATCTTATTTTGTACCTGTAGTTCTTTGAGTTTTCTAGATTTTTCCCCTTTTTGTTTATTACAGTTGTGGTAACATCTAGACTGAATGTCTTTTGTAAAGGCCTATGATCTCAAAGCCCAGAGGCCCTAAAGAATATTTAGTTCCAAGTCTTAGTTTGACAGATGAGGTAACTGAGACCTATAGAGAAGACATCACTTCCCTAAAGTCTCTTCTAGTTGATAGTAAGACTAGAAATATAAATCTCCTGACATAGATGTAAGAGTATTTTTTCTTGTTGCATCATGTAGAATCTTCAGTCTATTCTAATATGGTGACTCAATATCCTTGCCTCTCTGAGAAGGCCATGAAATACATGGTATATTAATTATAATAGCAAATACACAGTGATACATGATTAATCTCATTGATTCTGTGAATAAAAATACCCTCAGCTAACCAAATGGTTCATAACATGGCCATGCAAAATGTAAACTTGCATTTTTCTTTTGTCCTCAAATTTTGTTGTTCCTCTTCCATAGTTTTATTATTACATCCATTTTTTCATATTTATTACATATATATTCCAAATTTGGCTCTAATTCAAGAAATTCCAATTTTTTAGTAGACTAATAAGAACATTAGTGTTATAATACCTTCTTTTTAAATAGAAATTTAATAATAAAACTTAATTACTAATATACTATTTACTGAATGCTTTTGCATGCTAGATACAGTAGCATACTTTTCATGAATTTTTCTAACTATTACATAGAACAACTCAATATAATAATCCCTATTTTCTAGATGTAGGAACTGAGCCTCCATGAGTTTAAGCTACTTATGGATGACTGGAATCTTAACCAGATTTATCAGATTCTAAACATCTCACTATTTCCATGATTTCAACCTGTCATCCTTAGAAGGAAATAAATTTGGGAGCATTGCCTGCCTTTAGTGCTTCTGCCATAGGTCTTAGGGATGTCCCCTTGCTCTGGTGTCATTAATTTCTGTGTCCTTTTTCAAGGTAGTAATCTCCAAAACATATTTTGGGGCTTGATTTTTTTTTTTTTATTGCAAAGACTAAACTCTTGATAGTGAATTCTTATTGGCATCAGCCTAAATAGTGATAAACAACTTCATCTCCACAGAGATGATTGTTGCTGAATTTTTCCTATGTACATAGGCCAAATATATTATGAGACTTTGACTTTCGTTCTGTCCGGAAACCTATTCTAGGTTTTATTGTTTATCACCTACATTTTACTTCTGAGTATTTCTCTTCCTGTTCATGGAATAACCTTGCCTTAGATGCCTGAGAACTAGTGTGCTTCCTGTCTCTTACTTCTAGTTGTTAGAATGAATCTCCTTGTCATATTTCTCTGGCTTCTTGCAAAGCAAATACCTACTTCTATTTGGAAATATGAATCCACGTGAGTTATCTACCGTGTTATTTTTTCTCTTGAGGAATAAGAGAAGTACATTTAAAAATAATTTTATATTTATAGTTGTTTCACTATGTTTGAATAAATAGAAATGCCATTAAATTAAGAAACTTATTCACAGGCATTTGATAATATTAATTCTATAAGTGTGCAGCGCTTTACATTTAACATAATTCTTTTATGTTGATTTTATTCATATAAAAACCACATGAGAAAAGGAAGTATTTCCTCTTTACATAGATCTATGTAACTAATTCCTATCTAGTGGAATCCTAAATTTCTTTTAGCTCACAGTGATAGTTTTCTAAATTATCTGCAATCTAGCTTCTCTCCAGTTTATTCTCCACAAAGCTTCTAGGCTCACCTATCTCAAAATCAAAATTTAATGTATCACCCCATTGCTTGGAATCCACAAATGGTTCCTCATTCTTTTAGGTTATAATTTGAATAAGTCATATGGAAAAAAGGTACTTTACAGTATTTTCCCTGCCTTGTTCTCAGGTCAACTTTTTCACTCATCATAATAATGCCTTACTCTAGCCATATAAACAGTTCTCTGAATATAATACTTCTCTGTCTTGTGACTTTGGAGGTGTTCACCAAAACACACACTCTGAAGCATTTTATTTTTTATTTTAAACTGATACTTTGAATCATAGATATTTATGGGGTATCATGTGATGTTTTGATACTTGTATCCATTGACTAATATTCAAATCAGAGTAAATATATCTACCTGCTTAATCAGTTATCACTTTTTTACAGTAGATTTAAAATCATTCTTATTTATTTCTTTTTATATATAGTGTATTGTTAGTAGTCATTGATCAATCTGTCTCCATCCTTCCCAACTTCTCTTAAGCTCCCCAACTTGTAGCAAGTTTTAATCTCAACTTCTATATGGTCAACTTTTTGAGATGTCACACAGTGACACCATTCAATATTTGTCTTTCTGTGTCTGGATCATTTCCCTGTACATAATGACCCCCCCACCGAGTTCCATACATGTTGCAAATCACAAGATTCCATCGTTTTTATTATTGAATATTGTCTATTATCTGTGCCACATTTTATTTTTAATTGGGGCATCTTAATTATACAGAATAGTGAGTTTCCTTGTGGCATATTTGCACATACAAAACACGATTTGATAAATTTTACTCCCCAGTAGCCCTTCATTCTTTCTTCCTTCCTCCCCTGATCCACTGACACCTCTTTCCACCTGATTATTTTTCCTGCTAGCTTCCACATGAGGGAATATATATGATACTTTTACTCAGCCATAAAGAAGAATGAAATTATGTCATTTTCAGGAAAATGAATGGAACTGGAAATCATAATTTTGAGTGAAAGGAGTCAGACTCAGCAAACTCCATTGTGTGTGTGTGTGTGTGTATGTATGTATGTATGTGTGTATCACATTTTCTTTATCCATTCATCTGTTGATGAGCACCTAGACTGATTTTGTAATTTGACTATTGTGATTGTGCTACAGGTATGTTATGTATCTCTGAAATATGTTAACTTTACTTTTTTTTGAATAAATACCAAGGAGTGGTATAGATGGATCATACGGGAGTTCTGTTTTTAGCTTTTTGAGGCACCTCCATACTGTTTTCTATAGTGGCTATACTAATTTACATTCCTATAAACAGTATACAAGTTCCTTTCTCCTGCATCGCCACCAACCTTTATTATTATACTTGTATTTTTGACAACTACCATTCTAACAGGAATGAGATGGAATTTCATTCTATGGATTTGCATTTCTGTAGTAGCTAAAGATGTTGAACATATTTTTTCATATACTTGTTGACTATTTGCACTTCTTGGTTCAAGAAGTGTCTGTTCAGTTTTCAGTTCATTTTCCCATTTATTGGATCATGTTATTTGCTTTTTTGTTTTCAAAGGGGATATTTATTTATTTATTTTTAGGTTACTTGTTTTTAGTGTTGATTTTTTTTTACATATTCTGTATGTTAGTCTTCTGTCAGAATAGTAGCTGGCAAACATTTTCTTCCATTCTGTCAGTTGTCTCTTCACTCCACTAATTGTTTACTTTGCTGTGCGGACGATTTTTAATTTCATGCCATCCCATTTCTTGACTTTTTTCTCCTTTTTTTCCTGAGCTATAGGGGTCCTATTTAGGAAATCTTTGCCTGAACCTATATGAAGTATGATGTTGTCTTTACAGCTGTCACATATAGCATTTATTATGTTGAAATAAGTTTCTTCTATCTGTAGTTTTATCAAGGTTTTATTATGAAATATTGTTGAATTTGATCAAGGTGTATTTTTCTGCATCAATTGAGATGAACATTGGGTTTTTGTCCTTAGGGACAGTGCAACAGATATAGCTGAAATTCAGTGTATTACTGGAGACTATCAATTGGAAAATTTAGAATAACTGGATAAATTTCTACACATATACAACCTACTAAAACTGAGTCAAGAGAATAAAGGAAACCTAAATTGACCAGTATTAAGCAATGTGATTGAAGCAGTAATAGAAAGCCTTCCAACTAGGAAAAGCCCAGGACCAGATAGATTCAAAGCTGCATTTTTACAGATCTTTAAAGAAGAGCTTATACCAATACTCAAATTATTCCATGGAATTGAAAGGGAAGGGACTTTTCCAAATTCATTCTATAAATTTTGTATGACTCTCATACCAAAAACTGGATAAGTACACTTCAAGAAAACAAAATTATAGACCAATACCATTTATGAACATAGATGAAAAAGTCTATAAAAAACATTATAAAATTGAATTCAAGAGCACATTGAAAGGGGCATATACCATGATGAAGTTGGTTTCATCCCAGGGATACAAGGCCAGTTCAACATTTGTAAATTAAAAAATGTAATAAAACACTTATCTCTCATACTTGTAGCATGCTGTATAATCCTCTATGATAGTGTAGATAGAGTCTCTTCTTCAGTTTTGGCTGAATCCTGTACTACTATGTATACTCCCATAGCACTCTCCCTATCTTGTGTCAAAATTTACCTCGATATGCTGAATTTTTCAGATTATATATTTATTTTTAGACTCTTAGGACCTGAGAGCTATGATTTCTCTGTTTTTTCTTTACCCTTTGTCCCATACCTCTAAAAGAGTGACTCAAATGCTGCTTAAAGTTGTAATGCATTATGTGGCCAGAAGTAGTAAGACTTTGTGTCCTGTGATAGCACCATTTCTACTTCATCCTTCTTTCCTACAATATAACTAACTGTAGTACCTGAATACTACTATTTTCAAGATTTCTATTTACTTAGTTTAAGGAAACAAGTTGAGCCAAGTTACTATTTTGGAGTATTTCAAAGTGTTAGAAGTTGGAATATTTACATACAATAGTATGATGGTTACCCTATATTGTGTTTATTTTCTTTGCAATTTAAATATTTCCTTCCCCTGAGGTCTAAATACATTCAAATTATTCACTGATAAAAACAAATTATGTAATGGAATTATCAAGTAAAATAATAGGAGAGTAAATTGACCATTAAAAGGTACAGCGATTCGGGCATGTTGGTAAAATAATGCAGACAAAACTGTGATTCTCTTCGCTTTTTTCCCCTTCATTACTAGTAGAAAATTATGGATAGCACCCATTACCCAGTTGTGCCTTGCAGCATGATTATGATGGAGTGTATGTGAAGTTAAAAGTGTATGCCCACTTCCATTTCACTACTGAGTTTTCACTAGAAAATAAGAACTATATTCTCAAGTGTTTGGTCAGGAGAATATGTACAACTCTAGCAATGGGAAAATAGAGTAAATGTGTGATTGTGTTACAGGCTAAATCTCAAATCTACTCTGGAAAGTCTGCCAGCTCACAGATGCCCTGAGGCTGCAAACACAGTAAGAACTCAATGGATGTGTAAAAAGGCATGGCATGTTAACACCCATTTCCTCAAATGCACAGCTTTGTGATAGGAAGTAAATAAAAAAAGTGAACACATTCATTATTTCATAATCTCCTAAATCTTTTCTGTGGAGAGAAAATATCTAAGATGCCTAAATATATAACACATTGGCTCTGAAATGTATCCATTCTTTAAAATCATAATTTTCTGTGACAGGAATCCACATGCCAGGAGCTATGTATATTTAATTATTTATTCTGATGCTTTTCATTGCAATTCTATCCATACTTTACTGACATTATATACATTATTTTTCATATATACTGGAATTGAATATATTTGTAAGAAACACATTGAGACAGAATTCATTTGTTCACATTATAATATTAATTTATTAGAGAATGAAAGGATCATTTGTGAAGTTACATTAACGAAAGCAAGGGATATATTTTATTATTCAAGAAAATCAAACATTGTGACTATATTTTTATGAACATAAACATGATGATGCTTGTTACATCGTTTACAGGTAAACATATTGACCTTGAATGTAACAAGGTACTGGGTGGAAGGGGAGGAAAGTTGGAGGATAAATCCATAATTAGTACTCAGAATGAACTCAAAACCTATAATCGTATATTTAAAGAACATTTGATTTGTGATTGCCTGCTTTCCTTTTCCCTTTTTTAAAAAATATTGCCATGTTTATATTTATTTGTACTATCAGATAAATAAAAGGAAAACCTTCAGATGTTTCAATATAGCAAATATAGAGAATAAATACTCTTCAGAATTGTGAGGGAGAAATGAAAGAATTGATTACATTATAATAATAATTATTTCTATTACTGCTTCAGCCATTATGATGGTGTCAGTCAATATGGGATATATCAATAGTGAATCCAGGTAGAAAAATCTTCCAAGGAGGTAAATCTGCTGATACCTTTGGTTCATTGAAGGAGGCTTCCTTTTTTTAATCAGAAGAGTAGAGGAAAAGGACTAGAGGTAGGGAGGAGTGAAGAGAAAAGGGAGATAATATTAGTCAAATTATATTGTTATATTGTGTGCATGTACAAACAAGTAACAATGAATCCCACCAATATATGCAATTATAATGTGCCAATAAAAATATAGGAAAAAATAACAAGAAACCTCAAAAAATAAATCTATCTTAAATATAAAATGAAGCCTATCCTGAAGTTTGCAACATTTATATGCATTAAGGTCTTTCTAATAAAACTACAATGTTGAAATGAGGAACAATAATCAATTATAAGGAGAATTGTTATTAACATATTACAGATGGGAAGTGATAAGTTGTACCTCATCTTTCTTGCCTGTCAGGTGAGACAAATCAACATTCTAGCAGTCTCAAGTGCTATTAAGCCTCAGTTGATCACAGTGACAACATTCTTATCAACTCACCCTTTATTGGTTTCATTCTCTAAGTTTCGCTTATTCCTTTACTAGGATCCTGGGATCACTGAGAAATAAGTTACTTGTAATGAAATACATTTTTCATGGTCTGCTTCTGGGGAAGCCTAACCCAAATCAGCTTGATATTTTATGACCAATAGCTTTTTATGACTTATTTTTATACTCATTTTATTCTAACAAGGAAATATATTTGAGAAAATAATGAGACTAATTATCAAAAGGCACATTAGTTTGAAAGTTAGGGAAACTGTCAGATTGACGCACCAATTCTGTCACTTTGTAATCTGGTAGCAGCAATGACCATTCTGTGCCTTCTCTTCTGAAAAAATGGAATCATTAGACCACAAGTAATTAAAGAAAAGTGATAGAGTGGACAAAAATGAGCCCATTTTGTGCATTTGCTTGGTAGTAGTTGCCAGGAGTATTATGGCAGACTTTGAAACTGTGTTGGTCCAGAACTAGTGGGAAAGGGATCATTATTTAATGCCATATATGCTCAGGGTATAAGCAATGCAAATGAGAGGAGGAAATGATAGCAAAGATCCTATATATTTGCAATAGTGGAATGTACTTATTATACTTATATGAATCTATTCTGATTAAGTTAAAAAAAACACATTCTTTAAAAGAAAATTTACATAAAAACCCAACAGGGGGATAGAGTCATATTAGGCATTCTGGCTAAAAAATGAGCAGAGGGCTTGACTTAATTCTGTTCCCAGTTCTACCATGTAACCCTACAGGCATATAGCTATAGTACACTCAGAACTTGAGAAAACCCACTGTATTGGATAATACCTATGACCACTTTCAACTTTTTCAATGTAGAAATGACTTTTATTACCTACTTTACCACAACCAGAAAATAGCTAATGGATAATTTTAAATTTATAACTTGTATATACCAGGCAAGACTGAGCACAACAATCAATGTCCAACAGTGCACGTTTTTATAACCAATACTGAATATAACAATCATTAAAGTAGGATATTTCATTTGCTAACCCATTGACTGTCAGTTAATATGGGCTTATGATGGAAACCAGCATCAATATACAAATACCTCCTTCCTTTTAGGGAGAAGTAGCCTCATTTACAGTCAAGCATTCGCTTTGGCTAAGTGGCTTTCTGCTGGGTTTAGCCTAACAGTGATAAATTGGGAAAATATATAAGTGGCACTGTGTCAAGAATAATTATGACAAAGATAGGATATCCAAGACCAGTACTGGGAAGAAAACATGTACATGGATAATACTAAAGGCTGACATTGTATAAATATGATAGTCTAGCCAGGAAGCCTCATTGCACTATTAAAAATTTATTGTATCACAATAAACATTATTAGAACTCTTTTTAGCTTAGTGAGTTTTGATTTACCTTAGACAAGTTTATCCATTAAGCTATGTTTATGCCTGTTGTTTCTTAAATAAAGGCTAGAAAATAGCTTCTTTTTTTGACTTAGTTTTCTTTTTTTTTTTTTTTAATACTGGAGATTGAACCCAGGGACGCTTGACCACTGAGGCAGATCCCCAGCCCTTTTTTATATTTTATTTAGAGACAGGTCTCACTGAGTTGCTTAGCACCTCACTAAGTTGCTGAGCATGGCTTTGAACTCACAATCCTCCTGCCTCAGCCTCCCAAGCCACTGAGATTAGAGGAATGCGCCACCATGCCTGACTGACTTAGTTGTCCTTTTTTCACATCTCATTCATCCATTTCAAGGATCATTCCATTACTTGAGATTTTACTGGACACAAACTTTGTGTACAATACTTGTCCTGAGCACTAAGAATAAGAGAATGATTAGTTAGAAATGAGTTGTGCCCTTGAGGACCTGGCAGTACTTAAGTAAAAAAAGTCATGCTCAGAGAATATATGGCTACTAATTTATCTACACACCACACTTCACCCTTTAACTTTCTTTCACCTGCTTCTGTGGCCATTACCCCAATATCATGGTAAAACACCACACAATACATGAATGGTATGGAAATTGTTGTATCACTGACACCTGGTATCCATTATGCCGTCACAATTAAGTTACATCTTCCTGTGTTCAAGCCTATGTCAGAAAACTATCATTGAGATTTTATAAGCCACAATTATGTGACTCTTATTATTGCCCTGCCTTGCTGCTTTCACCTTTGTGCCATATGACAGGGGCCACAGAGGCTCTGATGCTGCCATGAACATCATCAAATGTGCTCTATTTATCCATAGGCAATTATCTGATCTCTCACCTACTAATTAAAACTTCGAACTTACCATGCTTATATATGGTGAATAGTAAAAATATACATTTTCCCCTTCTTAATCTACATTATTGTCCATGGAGTGCCTATATCTGTTAGCCTTCACTATAAAAAAAATGGAAAAAATTGAAAAAAAAATGGAGGAAACCAACATGACTGACCAAAATTATCCATTTAAATCAACTTGTCAGATTTCGATAAATAAAAATTTTGAACTTTTCTTTTCTAGCTGAGCCCAAATCAACTTGTCAGATTTTGATAAAAAAAAGTTTTGAAGTTTTCTTTTTCAGCTGAGCCCAAGTCTCATTTTATTTTCATATTTGCCTTCCCCATGATCTAAATCTTTTTATGATTTTAGTAGTAAAGGTGATGATGGTGGTGATATTGATGATTATGGTTCTCATAATGGGTAACTATAATTTCACATAGAGTGCTAAATTTAAAAAAAGTGGGGATAAATCTCATAGGAATTCATGACATGGTGAGGATAACTGATTTTTTTTCTGTTTTTCTAGTTCATTTTCACATTCATGCATTGTGGGGAAGGAGGGGACTCAACTAGTAAAATTTCATTCTAGATTCCTGAATACATTTTGGTTATGACACTCAGTTCACTATTGCTTTCCTCCCTTTGTCTGATTATGGATGGATTAATAGTGATTTTTTAAAATTTATCTCTCTGAAGTAACTATCACTTAATAGCATATATGTCTTCATCTTTTTGGCTGCTATAAAGAATAAGATTAATGCCCTACATAACTTCTTTTTTTTTTTTTTGGTACTGGAGATTGAACTCAGGGGCACTCGATCACTGAGCCACATCCTCAGCCCTATTTTGTGTTTTATATAGTGACAGGGTCTCACTGAGTTGCTTAGCGCCTCGCCATTGCTGAGGCTGGCTTTGAACTCGTGATTCTCCTGTCTCAGCCTCCCAAAGTGCTGGAATTACAGTCATGAGCCACAGTGCCCAGGTCCTACATAACTTCTTTTTTTTAAATTTTTTTTTAGTTGTAGGTGGACAAAATATCTTTATTTTATTTTTATGTGGTGCTGAGGATTGAACCCAGTGCCTCTCGCATGCTAGGCGAGCACGCTCCACTGCGCCATAACCCCAGGCCCCCTACATAACTTCTTAAAAAAAATTATTGTTCACAGGTCTGAAGTTTGGGAAGTTCAAGATTAAGACACTGGCAGATCAGTGTCTGGTGAGGACCCATTTCCTAGTTCATAGATGATGCCTTCTCAATGTATCCTCACATGGAGTAAAGATTAAGGGAGCTCTCCAGGGTCTTTTTTATAAGGGCACAAATTCCATTCATGAGGCCTCCCTCCACCTTCATGACATAATCTCCTCCAAAAGGCTCATATCCTAATATCATTAACTTGAGTATTCAATTTCATCATATGAATTTTGGGAGAACACAAAGATTCAAACCATAACAATATTCCTAATGAAAGCAGGATAATGTATTAGGAATATTTTGTGAATTGCATGAGAATGTTAAGAAGAGAATTGTTAGATTTTGAAAAACTTAAGACCAGTTCTCTAATTCTTGAAGAAAGATAATCATTAAGATTAGCCCTAACTTTATATATGACTGCATGTATGTTGTGATTCTATATCTTACAACCAGAGAAATGAAATGTTATCCTCTATCTGTGTACAATGAATCAAATTGCACTCTGTTATCATGTGAGCCTAAATAGAACAAATAAATAAATTAAATATGAAGAAAAAACAAGACTTGGCATCAAATGAAATAAAATCATAGAAATAAAAAAAAAGATTGAGGAAGTAAATATGAAAGTATATACTCTTTAAAAAATTAAAAACCATTTTTAAACATTTACATTTTTGTGGGGGGGTACTGGGGATTGAACTCAGGGGTACTCGACCACTGAGCCACATCCCCAGCCCTGTTTTGTGTTTTATTTAGAGACAGAGTCTCACTGAGTTGCTTAGCACCTCGCTGTTGCTAAGGCTGGCTTTGAACTTGCAATTCTCCTGTCTCAGCCTCCCAAAGTGCTGGGATTACAGGTGTGTACCACTGCGCCCAGCTAAAACATTTACATTTTAAGCCATCTATTATTGTGTATGTACACATACACACATGCAGATTATTTTAGCAGAGCAGTTGTATACAGAGAACTTTTTCATTGGATACAATTTTTTGTAATTTATCAAATCATGTAGAGAAATCAGTTTATTACTTCATAATATGGGATCCATGTGTCTCAAATGTGTATGTTGAATAGAGTAGCCCAAGAAACTGAAACATAAAGAAATTTTTGGTAAATAGAATAATGATTTTATTATATTAAATCTGTATACTCCTCTATTGAAATCAGAAAACAAGTCCCCTTTTGTGCAAACTTATTGATCTCATGTTGTCTTTATACTATTAATAGAGGACTGAATTGTGAAGAAATAGATAACTGATAAGTTAACTATGGATATAATTTTCTATATTTAATACAATTTACACTGAATCAGATGTATTTGACTGACGCTAGCCAGACTCCTTTCTGACTGAGACAATGGCATAGTGCCTGTCTAGACAGTAGTATGATTAATTCTGCAAATGCCATTTAATATGCTATTTAACTAACAGACTAATGGAAAACAGATTGAAATAAAGTTTAATACTGAAAATGATAAGTAAAACCTCTATTACAATCATCTATTTTTAGTATAACTAGGTAGCATATTTTATTGAATTGTAGATATATTTTAAATTGTTAGACTATATGGAAGTCTGAATAAACGAAGGTAATTGGTTACTATTTGGTGGAACTATTATTGTCCATGATATTAGTTGCCTTAAAATACCTTACATCTAAAATATAATAGTGGAAACAAGATATTATGGAAGGATATGCTAGTATTTTCAGAATAAAATTATTTTATATATATTATACACTTGATGATTCAATTCCAAAGACTCCTTATGGCCAGTCTTCTTTGAGATCATATATTCTTGCAAATGAGAAAAATAATTACTCTAAAAGCATTTAGAGCTCTTAACCTTCTCAAACCAAGACCTTGATTTGTTTATTTTTTTTGTGTGTGTGTTTTCCAAGTTTTTATATGTGAGATTCTAAATCACTTGTCAAAGAAAAAATAATTTTCAGAATGAATATATTGGTTATTTTTTCCATTGGTAAAAGAAGTTTGAGATTTGAAATTTTAGATAATTTTGATTTTTTTTTAAATATTTGAGTTAAAAACACAAACGTTATATCTTTTTCAAAAAATAAAATACTTAATGTATAAATAAAATAATGTGTAAATAAAATGTATAGATAAACCAAAATATGTATAGGATATGCATCCTGAAACTTACAATGCTCATAAAAGAAATCAAGTCCTAAATAAATACATACATACCACATTCATGTACTGAAAGAACCAGCATAAAAAGATGTCAATTCTCCCCAAATTGATTTAATATTTGAGAAAGATTTAATACTTAAGAAAGATTTAATGTTTGAAAAAGAATAAAGTGGGATAAATTACTCAATATGAAGATCTACTTAATATATAGCTACAATAATCCAGACAATGTAATATTTTTGGTAGGACAGACACACAGACCAGTGGAATAAAATAGGGAGCCCAGAAGTAGACATAAATGAATACACAGAAAAATAATTTTCTACAAAGGTATAAAAGAAATTCAGTGGAGGAAAGATGTCATTTTCAACAAGTTGTTCTGGAAAAAAGTGGACATAGAAAAATAAAACACTACCTAGACATCACATATTATTCAAATATTAACTCAAAATAGATCATGGACACAAATGTAAAACAAAATTATAAAACTTATAGATTTTTCTTATGTGGGTACATGTTATATATACACACATGTGTGTATATATATATATATATATATATATACATACATATGTATAATTTATTTCCCCTTTCATTCAGGTTTAATAGATATTGGGATAGGGTATTAATATTCTTTATGTAATTAAAAATGTGAATATTGGGTAAGGGGAGAGTTTGGCTTGTAGAACAGATATTTTATAGTTTCTGGTGTTCAATTGAGCTATCCCATTCCTATAATTACTTCTGGTCCTTGTAGGTGAAAACTGAGTATGCTTTTTTTTTTTTTTTTTTCTGGTACCGAGGATTGAACCCAGAGGTGCTTAATCACTGAGCCACATCCTCAGCCCTTTTTTATATTTTATTTAGAGATTGGGTCTTGCTCAGTTGCTTAGGGCCTCACTAAGTTGCTGAGGCTGGCTTTGAACTCACGATTCTCCTGCCTCAGCTTCCCAAGCAGCTGAGATTATAGGCATGTACCACCATGCCTGGCCTAAGTATGCTTTTCATTGTCACTAGGCAGTAGTTGATTGCATAGTCATTTATTAAATAACCATCATGGGAAATGATATGGCTTTTTAATATTTTAATTTTCATTCTATGTACAGAAAATGGTAGTTTGCAAAGTTAACATTATAAATCAATTGATATGATCTCTTCAGCAAATGTAATATTGTCTCAGTGAAGGAATATTTTTTCTAAACTTTTTAAAATGTTTTTTTAGTTGTCAATGGACCTCTATTTATTTATATGTGGTGCTGAGAATCAAACTCAGTGCCTCATACATGCTAGGCAATCGCTCTACCACTGGGCTATGACCCAGCCCTTTCTAAACTTTTTGATAGTACTTTTTAAACTACTCTTCTATCCAAAAAAATTTAAGAAATGTATACAAAACACTGATTTGTTTTATGTATTGTGTAGGCAAAATGATAGTCTCATAAAGATATATGTGTTCTAATCTTGAGAACTTATAAATATGTTGCCTTACATAGTATAGTTAAAAATCCTCAATACTATTCTCAGGTTCAGTAATTCACTAGGAGAACGCAGAGTTCATGAAAGTAATTATACTCATGATTACAATTTACTACAATAAAAAGATATGATTAAAATCAACAAAGGAAATAGTTTCAACAACCAGAGTCCTGAAGAGGAAAAGTGTCAGCTTCTAATTGTCCTCTCCCGATGGAGTCATATATACAACTTAATTCTCCCAGAAATGATGTGTACCATCTTAAACTAAGTACTGCCATCAAGAGCTTACCTCAGTCTTGGTGTCCATGACTTTATAGGGTTGTTCACATAGGCCTGGACAATTTATGTGGATAATTTTAGTTACTCATTCTCTAGCCTCTTCAGAGCTCAAACTGAGAAAGTGTAGTTGAAGGGTCACACCATCAATCACAATATTTGGTATGGTCTAAGGGCTGAGATAAACAAAAATACTCTTATCAATCAGGATAATCCAAGTATTTATATGTAATCTTCCAGAATCCAGTCAGATCATTCTTTGGAATGGGTAGGGTTTCAAAAATTGGGCCTGCTAATTTAATATTTTATTGCATAAGGTTGAAGAATGATTTGCACTTAGGATTAAATTAAGGACCTTAAGATGGTGAGATAACCCTGAATTATCTGAATAGGCCTAGGAAAATCAAAGATCCTTCAAATATCAAAGAAGATGTGAGAATGGAAAATAGAGTGTTAGAGAGATGTGAAATAAATTGGAAGATACTGGGCTATTGACTTTGAAGACAGAGGAAAGGAATCATGAATCAAGGAATGTATCTGGCCTCTAGAAACTAGAAAAGACAAGGAAATGGATTCTTCCCTAGAGTCTCCATGATGAACAAGCCCTGCTGATACCTTGCTTTTAGCCCAGTGTCAGATTTTTGACATCAGGAACTCTAAGAAAAAAAATAAAGATGTATTGAATTCCCTAAATTCACGATAATTTGTTATATGAGCAATAGGAAACCAATGCAGTATAATATAAATAGATACTTCTTGATTTTCAATGGGGTTACATACTGATAAACCCATCATAAATTAAAACTAACTAAAGTTCAATATGCATTTAATACACTTAACCTACTAAACATTATAGCTTAGCAACACATTGTACCATAGAGTATCAGTTTTTTAGTGATCATTTGGCTAACTGGAGTTTATTATTGCTGCCCAGCATTGCAAGAGGGTACTATATCATATATTACTAGCCTGAAAATATCAAATCACAAAATATATAGTTTCTACTGACTCTGTATTACCTTGGTACCATTGTTAAGTTAAAACATCATTAGCCATTGTAAGTAGGGGACCATCAATGTGTGTGTGTGTGTGTGTGTGTGTGTGTACGGATGACTACAGCACTCCCTCCTTATACCCTTATCCATGTTTTTATTTTTTACCATTTCAGTTACCCATGGTTGACTGTAGTCCAAAATATTAATTGAAAATTCCAGATATAAACGATTCATATTTTCATGGGTTCTTATTGCACACTGATCAGAGTAGTGTGGTGAAATTTCATTGTATCTTTTTTCTGTCCCACACAGGATCTGAATCATCCCTTTCTCCACTGCACATTAGTCACTTAATAGCTGCGTCAATTTTTTTCAACTGTCACAGTATCAAAGTGCATACATTAAGTAACACAGAGTAGTCTATAGCTACATCACAATGCCTGTGTCAATCACCTCATTTCATCTTATCATGGAGGCATCTTATCATCTCACATAAGCATAAGAAAGGTGAGTATAACAACATAAGATATTTTAAGAGAGAGTGACAGAAACAACATTTACATAACTTTTATTATGGTATATTATTATAATTGTCCTATTTTAGTATTATTAAAATATTACTGTGCCTAATTTTAATTAAACTTTATCATAGGTATATATGTATACCAAAAACATAACATATATAGCATTAAGTGCTATCTGTGGTTTCAGGTATGCACTTCGGATCTAGGAACATATTCCCTGCAGACAAGAATGGACTGGGGTGTGTGTGTGTATGTATATCTTTGGGTAATCTAAAAGAAAGCATTTTTAATGCTTATATTACTATTTTCACATCTTAACCTCAAGGTGCACACACACAACAAAAAACACTCAGATTCACAAGTACATATACTCACATATACACACATATATAATGTTATATTGTATTCAGTTTTATCTTCCACCTATGACAGCTCACAAATTTGTGAATAGAATACATTGGGTTTGACTTGAGATTATGAAATTCATGGTAAACATAATCAAGGCAGATGGATATCTAGGTGTTTCATTTCATTGATGAACAGGTTTTGGTATATGAACTGACAGTTGTTATTAAAATTTGGATTTCATATCTATTTGAAAGTAAATTGTACCTACAGTCCATTTGCAAGCTCCACTTTTTAGAAATTCAACTCTGTATTCAATGCATTTATTACATTCTTTTGCATTTTTCTTACATCCACTTTGTTTAACAAGAAGACACTGAAGTTTTAAGTAGCACTGTATGGGACTGAATTAATAATACAGTTCTTCAGTTGCTAACAAGAATGTTCTTAGAAGTATCTTGCACTTTTCCTTATCTTAGTTATTTGGTAGATAGAACATTTTTAAATCTTTTCCTTAAAATTGCAGTACACCTTAACTAACAATATTTCTGAACCATAATGCTTGGCAAAGCCAGGATATTACAATCTCAGTATACAATTTGGCCCAGCAGTTGGTCTCTGCTGAGATCATTCAAAAATGTAATTAGAGAAAGTCAACAATATACATAAGTATAGTTTAATTTTCTGTATAAATCTCACAACCAAGAAAGATGAAAGGCAGTAACCATTTGAAACTAAAAACTAAATTGTTTTGTAAAGAGTCCAGTCAATAAGTTCACTAAAAATTTATACAGTCAGTACTCATTATTCATAGAGCCAATTTTTCTGAATTTTCCAGCTTGCCAAAATTTATTCATAGCCCCCAAATCAATAGTCACAGCATGTTCACAGTCATTCATGGCTATGAAAAGTATGGTTATAAATTTGAATCATCCAAAATACACATTCCCTGCTGAGGTCAAACAAAGCAATAGTCTGCCTTCTCATTGCAGGTCTTATAGTGTAAACAAATGTGCTTTTCAGTCTAATTAATGTACCCACATTTTTTGTGCTTTTCTTGGTGATTTTGATTTTCAAAATGGAGCACTAAGGATGATGAACTGTTGTCTAGTATTCCTAAGCTCAAGAAGTCTGTAATATGCCTTTTTGAGAACAGAGTGTTAAATAAGCTTCCTTTAGGCACAAGAGAGAGAGTAGTTGCCTGTGCCATCAGTGCTAATAGATCAACAACATATATATTCAATAGATGTCTTTAAGCAGAAACACACATAAAACAAGGTTATGTATTGATTGTTTTATAAAAATGTTGTGACTAGAGGATTACAGGAACCTAACGCTGTTATTTCCCCTGCTTCAGTATTCGTTAATTCAGTGTTCAAAGTGACTTTATAGAACATAACTATAATGAATGCCAAGAATCAATTTTATACAGTTATTACACTTCCTCCTATGTCACTTGAACTGTGCATAGTCCACATATTCCAGTAGTACTGAAAACTCACAGTGACATTAAAATTCCCCAGTTTAACAGGTTTCTAAAAAGTGAATGAAGTTATGCATTAGTAAAACTCCTAACTATACATTATTTATTAATTTTTATTCTGTTGTATAAAAATTAAATGACCAGTACCAGGAATGTCATAAAGTCAAAATGATACAATTTTATATTTTTAAAATTAATGTCATATAGGTGCTACGATGAATAAATCCTTTTCCTGATAAATACTTGTACTTTGTTATCATCTAATTTTCTCATCTTTTTTTCTCAAATTAAGTGGCCTTCCTCTGTACTGTTTTTCTTCTATTATCCCATGAATTCTTTTGCTTATCTATTTTGTATCTCGTTCTTCTTATTTGTGTGTGTTCTTATGCCAGCCAAGATATGGTTTAACAAATCCCTAACCTCCAACTCCCTAAACCATTTGGTGCTTAGCAAATGGGTATTTTCCTTGTATTTATCTGCTTATTCCTTTCATGTGTCTATATGTAAACAGAGCCCTGCATATAGGAGTGAATGGCTAATAAATAATGGTGCTGATGAATTGCAGAACCTTGCACTTCTCAAAATAAACTTTCAAGAAATTCCCTGTATAATTTAGTTCATAATATGTGACAATATTGTGAACACAGAAAATAAAAAGATTAAAAAATTCTGACCTTAAAATTCAAATGTCATTTCAGAACAAAATTTGGTTTGTCAGACATACATTCATTTTTTTGCTATTTCACTATGATTATTTTTATATAATTAAGATTAATTACTTCCACAGCATTCTCAAATTTATAAAAATCTATTTTTACATGATTACTTTCTTAAATTTACTATAACTTTCCCAGAAATATCTGTAGTAGGATCAGGAAGTTGTATGTGTATATGTGTATTTGTGAATATGCATTAAATATATATAAAGATGTGCACAAGTAATATGAATGTATGTGTGTATGTATATGTACATATATGTGCATGAATAATATGAAGTATATGTATATGTGTTAACATGCATGTGTATACAATTGTATGTATATTATATGTGTATATTTATAAAATTTTAAAGCTTTATATTGAACTGGTATAAAAAATACTTGGGAACTAGACGAACAAAACTCCTTTCTTCCATTTGTTTGCCACTCTTCAAAATTCTCTTAGCTTTATATTGTTTTCAGTGCTTGAAACAACGTAGAAGTTCTTCTCCTTGCCATTAGTGTTTCCAGACCCTGTGTCAGACATTGTCAGCATTACAGTGATAAATATATTGAAATGTATTTAGAATGTCTTGAGATCTTTGAATTAAAATTTCAGTCAAATTAAAATCATAAACCTAGACCTCTAATCTTTATTTTGGGTTTTAATTTATGTGGCTTGCAAATGTAGAGGCAACAAATGAAAAAATACTCCATTGTTTTTACAATCAGACCATTCTTAGGGTGCAAAACTAATATGGATAATTTCTTAATTCACCGTTTCTGCTAAGAAACAATCAGGTGATGACTTAATTAAAATAAATAGTCTCTGTGATATTCTCTCCATTGTAATCCAAATTTTAAAGAAAAGAACTTTTCTTGGAAGAATGTAAATATTTATTTAATCACTAGTTCAATGTTATTATAGACATTACATGTTCTTTCAGAACATAATGGTTGTTAATTTTCTAGGAAGAAATTCTCGATAAGATAATTAAATTGATTCAGATTATCTAAAATCAACTGGACTATTGTAGTTATGGCAGGTTATATTTTTAATGTAATTCATTGATATAAAATAGTTAGCCTTTTATAATTAAGACTTTGAACTTATGAAGTCACTTGAATAAAAGTATTATAAAACCATTAGGCAGCTACAATACACTCTATGCATTTTTAAGCATAGTTTATATGGAGTAAGTTATTTTTCTCTTGAAAATTACTTTTTTTAAAAATTTATTTAGGCTTACATGTTAACAGTGCAAGTTGATTCATTGTACATAGATAGAGGATAATATATCAATTCTCTAGTTGTAAGTTGTATAGAATCACAACATATATGCAGTCATACATAAAGTTAGGGTTATTATGACCATCATATTCCACCACCTTTGCTGTCCCCATGCCCCCTCCCCCCTTACACCCCTGTGAACAGAGATCCACCATTGCTCCTATGTCCTTCCCCACATTTTGGATCAGCATCCACTTATCAATGAGTACATTTGGCATTTGGTTTTCTGAGATTGACTTACTTCACTTAGCATGATATTCTCCAACTCCATCCATTTACCTGCAAAT
>CM053417.1:96418595-96560060 GCA_028644305.1 Xerus rutilus
GTGTGCGACCCTTACAGTGAGTGTGGGCTCCCCTGGGGCTAGAGGCTAGCAGGCTCTGGTCTGCCTTCAACTGGGCACTCTGGCTTTCCCTAAGGGTGGTTTCGGGCCTTCTGTCTCACCTGACCACAGGAACTCTGGAGCGGAACTGAGGTGGGCCCAGAGCACACTAGGGTGGGGCCTCTTCACGCTGGGGTCTCTGGAGGCCACTCTTACCCTGGGTGTGCCTTCCTCTGTGGCTGGTAGCAATCAGACTCTGGACAATCCTTAGTTGGACACCCGTGGAGTTTCCTGAGGGTGGATCTGGGCCCTCTGTAGCTCCTGCTGGATCCCAGGAACTCTGGAGCTGAACTGGGGCCGACCCAAGCTGCCCTTGGGCGAGGCTGCCTCACACTGGTGTCTCTGGAGAGACTTTTGCCCTGAATTTGGCCTCCCCAATGGTTAGAGGTAGCAGGCCCTGGTCTCCCTTTGGCTGGACAACCGTGGAGGATCCTGAGGGCGGGTCAGGGTCCTTTGGGGCTCCTGCTGGTCCACAAGAATTCTGGAGCGGAACTGGGGTGGGCCCAGGCTGCCCTTGGGCGGGGCTGTCTCCGCTGCTGTCTCTGGAGGGACTCTTACCTTGAATTTGGGCTCTGCAGCGGCTTAGTGGCTGGGGCTGTGTGTCCACGGGAGCAACTGTAGGGGTCCTGCGTGGTTGGGTGGGTGCTGGAGCCAGGAACCCCGTGTAGAAGTAGTCTCAGCCCGGGGCGAGCCCTGGGCTGGAGCCCAGAGCCGCTGGGTGGTGAGCTCCGCTGCTGCCCTCCACTGAGCACCGCTGCGGCTTGCTGCTGAAGTCACACTGATTGTGGCTTTGGCTGCTGCCTGGTGGCCATGCTTACTCACGCAAGTGAAATTTCTGCGAGGGTAGCTGTACGATGACGATATTTCCAAAACTTCAATCTCTGGCTCTGGAGAGACGACTGCAGTGTCCGACCAGGCCGCCATCTTGGAACCGCCCCCGAAAATTACTTCTTAATAAAATTTATATGTAAAGGAAAAAATCCAAGCAATTTCTTAATATAAACTCTTTGAAAGGAGAACTTTTTGTTGTTATTTTAACTCATATATATTTTCAATAGAAAGAGATGCCTTCATCTTAGCTTTGTTTCCCCACAAAAACATATATTAGTTTTCATTATATTCACTTTAAAATATTAAGTGCAGCTTGAATTCCAGTCATGGATAGAGTGATTATAGCTATTGAATAAACTAAACCATTACTCTCAATACTTTCATACTTCATTGTTGATGGAAGCAAAAGGGATAGAAGTTGAAGACTTACTATATAGTTCTATCATTTGGACTTTTACTATAATAATATAGTCACACCATACATATATGATAAAAATGATATTCCTTTGGAAAAATTGCTTACTTATTTAAGTAAATATGTCTCTTTGCAAAAGGCCACTGAGTGACCTATCTACTGGTAGCTTTTATCCCACCTTGTATATCCTCATTTTTAAACATGTTCTGTTTACTACCTGGCACCTATACTAATAATTTATCATCTCCATGCAAAAAGTATGTATATTTATATCTATGAATAGATAGACATAGATATACATATTAATACCTCAGGTCTTACCTAAATATAAACACTTATTTAAATTTGTGATTAAATATAGATTTCTAAATTTTAGAATGCCTTTATTCTCATTAATATTAAGGGATTTAAAACATGTACTCCATTTATCAGAATTGACTTGGGCATATAACAAAAGGGTTAGATATGTAATATGTGATGCTAATATTAACTGGAATCATTGTTTTGAAGTACAGATCTTAGTTCAAAAACATAGCACATTACAGTGGACCAAAGTTATTAACTTCAATTGATAAAGAATTATGAATATAATTATAATCCTGTTAATTATTTAAAGCCCTAAATTATGCAAATGCAGCAGGTATTATTAATCATCTGCAGGAACCAGAACAATTTCCCTAAAAGAACATATAAATATTAAAAAGTCTGACTTGGCTCTATTATGTACTGTTAGAGCTTTAGTGCTCCCTTATGAACAATGTTTGGATTCAGTTCTCCTTTATAAAATGAAAAATGCCCCAAATGCATCTTCTGCAAAGGCCAAATGAATGTCATTAGATTTCTCTTTTTGTCTATAAAATGCTTACTGACTCTGTTGTCCCACATGTTTGTTTATATCAAAGATATCTTTCTCTTAAGCTAATATTGGTTCATGATGGCTGACGTCCTACTCACTAATAGCACACTGTATGGATATCACTGCTGTGAGGCTAAGCTACATGTAATAGTCTTGTTGCATTTAATAAAATACTAGTCTCCTCAAATTCACATATTATGAATCCTCCTCCAATACTAAGGAAAAGCAGAGCACATAAGGGACCAGTTATGACTAATTTCTATGTGTATGCTCACCATTTATAGAAAGGACATACTTAAAAAATGAAGAAAGATTTCCAAATTGAAATTTTGGAAAATAAGCAAATGGTAAGAGCCTTTAAGACCTAGTTCTGGTAACAGATTGTTGTAAATTTGCCCCAAAATATTATTGGCTTTTTCCTTTAAGGCACAACTTGTGAAAATCTGTAGAAAGGATTTTCAAAACAAAAACTTAGTTTACCTCAATATATTAATTCCTGGGTTTTATTTAAAATCATTTCTATTGTACTTTAAATAAAATGATTAATTATTGACTCAAAAGAATTATTTATTTTAGAAATAAAATTTATTTTTAAATATCAAAACATTTCCAAATACCAGTCTATTTACATGTTTATGACCTTGGAATGTGATATTTATTTGGAAAATGCAAGGTTGGCCAAAGGGATACGAGTTAGTGAAGTAAAAAAAAAAGGACTTGTGAGAAGCCAGGCATGGTGGCACAAGCCTGTAATCCCAGCACTTTGGGAGGCTGAGACAGGAGAATCGCGAGTTCAAAGCCAGCCTCAGCAATGGCGAGGTGCTAAGCAACTCAGTGAGACCTTGCCTCTACATAAAACAAAATAAGGCTAGGGATATGGCTCAGTGCTTGAGTAACATTAAGTTCAAGTCTTCATACTAAAAAAAAAATAAAGGACTTGTAGGAAGGCAGGGTGGGGATCCGTTTTGCTTTTGAACCTTTTAATGTCAGCTTTCAGAAAAGTGGTATGGAACAACTTCCAAAGATAATGGTTTACTTGAATGTCATAAGAAGCTTGCAGTTTATGTCACATTTATAATAAATGATAGTATATATCCAATATGGACTGGTGGCCATTTCAGAGGAAAGATAAAATTGTTCACCTTATGAATGTGATAAGAGCCAAGTGTTATGATGTGCTAGATAAAATTTGGATTTATATTTCATTTGTGCCTCACATTTCAACAATTATATCTAAAATGTTGGTACATGTACAGAATATTACACTTTGTAAAGGATGTTAGAGAAGGAATTGTTCTTGTCTTTCCTTAATTTTTGCCTGTGGCTCTACTTACTCCTTGATTTTAGAGGTTCTGCTTTCTGTGCTGCCTATGATGTCTCTTTGGACCATAAGTACTTTCAATGAGTATTTCTGATCTTATTCTCTTCCTGAAGACTATACATGAGTGAAATGTCAAAGCCTTTTCTTTTACAATATTTTGTAAAATTAAGAAAGATATATATTCTAGAAAGCCTGAATTTGTGTTATATCTAAGTTTATCAAGAGATAAATAGAACTATGGTCAGGGAATAAAAACTGAATTTTTTCTTCAACAAGGAGAAAGTTTAGGTTTAACATAAGAAAGAAGTGTCTAATCTCAAGCTTTATGGAATTGTAGTGATAATATATTCTTCCCTTCTTTCCCATTCTTAGACACTGGTGGATTTTAGAGCTTAGCATCTGGACTCTCTGTGCTCCCATACATATTTAGAGTCTATTTGTTATTAAAAATGTCTTAAGCACTTTACAAAAATTATATGAAATGATACCCATTATAATCGAGTTAACTACATATTATTAGGATCTTCATTTTACAGATAGGTAAAATGAGGCATAGAGAGTACCAAAAAACTTGTCTAAAGTCACTAATTATTTAGGGTAACATTCTGACTTATACAGTCTGGTGCTGCAGTCGCTGATTTGGGGGAGGTGGGTACCAAGGATTGAAGCCAAAGGTGCTTAACCCCTGAGCCATACCCTGCCAACCCTTTTAATATTTTATTTAGACACAAGGTCTCTTTAAGTTGCTTAGGGCCTTGCTGAGTTGCTGAGGCTAGCCTCAAACTTGTGATTCCCAGCTGCTGGGATTACAGGTGTGTGCCACTGTACCCAGCTTTTTTTAAAAAAAATTATTCTTTACAGTTATATACACCAGGACATACCTTGACATTATCACAAAAATGTGGAACACAACCAGATCCAATTTAGTTCCCACCACTTCCCTGCTCCTCTCCACCAATCCCTCTTCAATCCATTTACAGTCAATTTTTTAAAATTAGTGTACTATGGATATACTTTCAGGGACCCTCCATACCACATCCATACATGCACATAAGAGGTCGTATTCGGGGGCTGGGACTGTGGCTCAGCGGTAGAATGCTTGCCTCGCATGTGTGAGGCCCTGGGTTCGATCCTCAGCACCACATACAAAGCAATAAAATAAAGACATTGTGTCCATCAACAACTAAAAAAATATTAAAAAAAAAAGAGGTCGCATTCATTCCACTGTTCTTCCCTTTCTCTGTTCCTCTTCCTTCCTCCTCAATCCCCTTCATCCAGTCTACTTATCTTTCCTCTATTTTGATGAAATTCCTCCTACCTTTTCCCCCTTTCCTTTCTTTGTTTTATTAAAAATAGTCTCTGGTTTTAATCTCTCTTTATGTTGCATCTGTACTCATTATTACAAAGACAGATTCTGGGTCCTCATGCCTTACAAATAATTGAGACTTTTTATCCCTTCTTAGTTCTCCAGCTTCATTTTTCAGAGTTATACCCATAATCATATGATCCATTCACATGGCATCTACTGTCTTCTAACTGAGAATGATAGCAGTTTTCAAATGTCTATGCTCCATGACCCACACACCTACCACACCCTGCTTCTGACATTCTTTCCATGACAATTTCCCATTTTTTAATCACATGCCATGCCCTCTATAAAACTTGTTGCAAATATCAGTGTCAAATATTTGTTATTTTAGCCAAAATTTCAAATTTTCAACTATATTGGGACTACAGAGCATATTAAATAATTTATGTTTCTATCCCTTATTGTAAAGTAGAAACTGTGAGATCAGCAACCAGGTTTTTCATTCATGTACCCTCAGACCACAATAAACAAATGCATTAAAAATAGCCTACGTGAAGCCGGGCGCGGTGGCTCACGCTTGTAATCCCAGCACTTAGGGAGACTGAGACAGGAGAATCGCGAGTTCAAAGCCAGCCTCAGCAATGGCGAGGTGCTAAGCAACTCAGTGAGACCCTGTCTCTACATAAAACACAAAATAGGGCTGGGGATGTGGCTCAGTGGTCGAGTGCCCCTGAGTTCAATCCCCAGTACCAAAAAAAAAAAAAAAAAATAGCCTACGTGAATGGCACGTATGTATTACAAAGCAAGAGTTTTTTATTATGGTAAATATTCAAGCAGGAGTTAAATGGCCATCTGTCACAATGATGGTATGGGGGGAGATTCCTCCATGGAGAGAAAGGTTAATCTGGATACTTACCTCTATGGCCTTTTTTTAGCTCTCTCATCTCTATTCCATGTCATGCCTTACAGCTAAAAAGTGCCAGGCAGAAATACCTATCCATTGTGTGTGGCTCAAGCTAGTTGATTATGATCCCCAGGGCTTAGTTCTTAGAAAATGTGTTTGTATTATAGTCCAAAAAGAGCTACTCTCTGTCTCCCTTCGTCACTAAATTCCATTTTATGTTTTTCAAGTTCGTAAAAGTAGCATTTGGACAGAGTTCTACACATTTCCCTTGTGTATAAACATTGAACCAATAGATACATGCCCTCCATACATGTCAAGAAAGGTGTATTCTCAGATTATTAAGAATTCATCATTTTCATCTTTGAGAGAAACTAATGTTCCAGAAATGCCACAGTAGGATTTTCTTATAAGACTAAATAAAAAGAGACAACTCTTTAATATACATTTGTGATGTATCTTTGTTTGATCTTCCTATATGTACTATAGATTTCTAATTATTAGAGAGAGAATCTGTTTATGTCTTGGTGTCTATTATAAATAGGTATAAAACAGAACATTATTTTATATTGTTTTTTATTGTTATACTAAATTTCATTCATAAATTTAAGAGGAATTTCTTAATATTTTAATAAGTCCTTGCAAAATAATTCACTAATTTAATGAAGAAACAATTACAATAAATTTGCATCAAAAAAGATAAGAAACAAAGGATATCAAATCAATTTAAAGTAAGTACCTAGACACTCAAAAGAGATTAAATATCTAAATAGTTCATTTTAATTCCTCTTATCCCATATATAGATTACTGAAGAGCCTGTGCTAATCTTAATGCCCTATTCAATTGTTGGCATTTTTTTATCATTTTAATCTTTGAAGATGTTAAAACATGATTCTTTGTTGAAATTCACTTTCATCATTGGCTTATTTTGCCTAATGTTACTTATCACACAGCTTAAATAGAAAAATTAACAGTGCTGAACGAGTTGAAATTTGTCTACAAGAAAGTAGACACAAGGATGTCAATGGACTTTATTTTTTTACATTATGCGGTGCTGAGAATCGAACCCAGTGCTTCACACATACTAGGCAAGCACTCTGCCACTGAGCCACAACCCCAGCCCTGGACACAGGAATATTTATAGCAACTTTTTTCCTCGCAATTTCCCGAATTGGAAGGAACCAAGGTATCCTTCAGTAGGTGAATGGATAAATTAATGAATACAGACAATTGAATATTACTCAATAATAAATTAAAATGGCTATCAAACCATGAAAGGACATGGAAGAAACGTAGATGCATAGTACTAAGTAAATATGCCAATCAGAAAAGGCTACATAGAATTCCAACTATGTGACATTCTGGAAAAGGAAAAACTACAGAAACAGTAAAAAGCATCAGTAGTTGCCTGGGGTTGGGGAAGGAGAGATGAATAGGTATAGGTATAGTACATAAGTATTTAGAGTAATAAAATAGATACTATAATGTTAAATATATTTTATTATATATTTGTTCACAAGCATAGAATATACAGTACCAAAAACAAACTTTTAGTGCAAAGTACGGATTTAAGTGATAATGTAGGTTCATCTTTTGTAACAAATGTACCACTCTGGTGTGGAATGTTGATAATAAAGGAAACTATAAATGTGTGGGGGCAGGGGCATTTGAGAAATCTCCGTATGTTCCTCTCAATTTTGTTGTGATCTAAAAACTGCTCTAAGAAGTAAATTCCTTCTTTCTTTCTTTTTTTGGTACCAGGTATTGAACTCAGGGGCAGTCGACCACTGAGCCACATCCCCAGCCCTATTTTGTGTTTAATTTAGAGACAGGGTCTCACTGAGTTGCTTAGCGCCTCGCCATTGCTGAGGCTGGCTTTGAACTCACGATTCTCCTGTCTCAACTTCCCAAAGTGCTGGGATTACAGGTGTGTGTCACCACACCCGGCTAGACGTAAATTCTTTAAAAAATGTATAACACTACTAATATCATCATAGAAAACTGAAAAGAATACAGGGAATAAATAGCAACCAAAAATGAAATATTAATACCAGTAAGTATGAACATATATTCAAACAATTAGTGGAACTAAATGAAGTAGATATTTTGTCTGTCAAATTGGGACTGATCAATAGAGCAGAAGTACACATGCCCTTTCTTGTAGGTGGGACTACAAATCTGTCTAATGTTCTTTGAAAATAACCTAGGAGTACATATAAACAGCATATTTGATTCTTTGACCCAGCAATTTGTCTTCTCAGATTCTTCCCAGGACATAATTAACTAGTACAGACAAAGTTGTTCTTTACAATGTTATTTTTAATAGAAAAGAACCAAGGACCCAAGTAGCTGGAAAATCAGTTAGACAAATCCTGATATATCATTGTAATGGAATATGCAATTGTTAAAATGATGTTTTTGAGAATATACAGGTGAATTAAAATGATCATATATTCATCTGACTTATATAATATAGTCAATGCATTGATTTTTAATACATAGATAGAAAAATGAATATTAATTTTTTTTGAAATATTACAACAATCTCTTTTGTAGTAAAATTTGGTATAATATTTTATGTTGTCTTACAAACTGCTACAATTTTAATGTGTATCCAAAGTCATATGTTGAAAGTTACTTGCCAATATGATAGTATTAAAATGTGAAGTCTTTGGTGGGTGATTAAATGATAAGAGCAGAACCCTCATGAATGGGATTAACATCTTCATAAAAAGGCTAGAGAGAACTGTCATGCCATCCTTTCCTCTATGTGAGGACAGCATTCTTCCTTCTGGAAGACACCATTTAAGGCATCATCTTAGAAGCTGAGATCATACACTCACCAGATACCAAGACTGCCAGTGTCTTCATCTTGAATTTTTAGTTTCCAAAAACTGTGGGAAATAATTTTCTGTTGCTTATAAATTACCTGTCTCAGTTACTTTGTTTTAGGAACACAAATGGACTGAGACACAAATATTTTCTTGTAATCAGGGAAAAAGAAAAACCTTACAGCATAATTTTGTGAATCTAAATGGAATTAAAAGTTCCAGTTTAAAAAAGAAAATCTATTTCACAAGATCATAGTGTCATTAAACTGGGTGCATTTTCTTAGAAGAAAAAATACACCCAGAAATATAATAAGAGCTACATAGAGGGGCACCAAATTCTGTCTGTTGGGCATGGGCAGTGTACCAAAATACTAATTTGAGGAGTTTCTTGCAAAATTAAGATGAAATATTAGGAAGCATATTTCCTAAAGAAACTTTCCTAGGAAGTGAGTTTAATGCCAATTTTTACAAATAGTACTGCTTGAAAGGAAATTTGTATGTCTTCCCAAGATAGATGTACTTGGTATTGAATGATGTTGGTGTCCTGCTTTTCTTTTGATAGGAGATTTTACCTTTAATTTCATGTGAAGTCGCTAAGGACAGGGAATGTATGAGTAGTGCATTGTTGTTCCTTGTTAATTAGTCTGTCTGCTCTCTAAGAAAGACATTATCCCTGAAACCACAGTAGCAACATGACTGGTTCTACATCTTAGAGATCTTGGATTTTGTACACTGATTCTACTACATGAAGATTATGTTCCTATTCCCTTGATTAAGTTATATAAATTGTAAGTATTGAATTAATGTGACATTAATTACTGCCAAGTCTTATCAAACCTAGTACATGTCTTTTGGTGCTGGTATTACAAAAATACCATAACTGGTTGGCTCACAAACAATGGAAATTAATTCCTCACCATTCTGTAGGACCAAAAGTTCAAGATTAAAATGCTAACTGATTCAGTGTCTGATGAAGCCACACTTCCTCATACATGGTGACATCTTTCTGAATTTACACAAAGGAGGGGACAAATAAGGATCCCTGGGCCTTCTTAATTTTTTTAAAAAATTTTGAGACAGTGTCTTGCTAGGTTGCTTAGGGTCTCACTAAGTTGCTGAGAATGGCCTTGTGATCCTTCTGTCTCAGCTTCCTGAGCTGATGATATTATAGGTATGTGTCACTATGCCCAGAAAAATCACTTTCTTTATTAAGATTCAACATATGAATATTGAGGGGGCATAAACATTCATATATAGTACACAGACATCTCAGTGTTTCTATTTATTGGTTGTTCTTAGTTATACATGACAGTAGAATCCATTTTTATATAATTATACATCCATAGAATATATCTTATTCTAGTTAGGACCCCCCATTCTTCAGAATGTACATGATGGTGGGAATCACTGTGTTGTTTTCATATATGTACATGAGAAAATTATATCAGATTCATTCCACTGTCTTTCCTTTTCCTATCTCCTTTCCCTTCCCTCTGTCCCCCATTCAGACATCTCAGTTTTAAATACTCATCTCCACAGGTAGCCTCATATCAATACACTTAATCAGAAAAAAAAAGGGAGACTTTAGGCAAGGATGAAACAGTACCTTTTCCAGTTCATGTTGACATAGACATATGGGAGTTCGATGCCTTTATTGGAATTATGTCTTCCTATTCAAAACAGAATTCTGATCTTTGCCAGTGATACTTTAAACTAGCAAAAGGGTTATTGGTTGAATATCATGCTTGGTCATAGATAATGTGTACCAATTTGCATGTCCTTTGTAATAAAATATTACATGATTTCAGATCTAGTTTTTACACTACAAATAACAAATGGTTAAACTTTTATTAATCTATAAATTACACTCTATAGGCATTCTGAAATGACTGTTTCCAGGGGAATATATAGGTAGCAATTTAAATAGATCTCTATTCTGGCAAAGAAGTTTATTGTTCAGAAATAGCCACAACCAAATCATTCTTCCTTTTTTTTTATTAGTACTCACTGTCTATTTTTAGCTGTCTACAATGTATACAGTTTCAGAAGTCAGCATAAGAGCTCACACCCTATAGGATTGTTTATGGGTAATTTATAACATTTTAACATTTGTTTAATTTAAAATTTTATTACTGTTAAACAGTCATCAAAAACATACAAGGTAATGGGGAACTGGAGCAAGCCAAAATCCAAACAAATATCCTTAACATTTATTCAAAATATAAGTGAAAATGGCATGGAAGAAATATCAACAGCAAATCAACATGAAATTGACAATGTAAAGTATCCACTGATTTTCAACCTACAAGAACATGTTCCAGATATCCATCCTAACCTTTTCCTTTCCCTGTTCTTTACCTTTTAATTCCTAGACTGTACCTTCCTTGGGTCTTTCATTTTAAGGTACTTGTACCTAACTTGAGAACTAAAGCAACTGTCTAGTCCCATTTTCCTCACTAGGCCTTCCCTATAATCTGACCAAAAATTAAAAGGTCTCTTTTAAAAGCTACAGCTCCTTATCAAATTTATTTTCAAGAAGCAGCTAAAGGGAGAAAGAAATATAAGATAAGTTTTATAGATCATTAGCTCATTTAATCACTACAACAACTTATTTAAATGGCATTAATCCTATCTTCCTAAGGAAATCTGGTACTGATCAAATCAAAAATTTTATTGAAATTCTAAAAGTACCAAAAGAAAAATTCAGGAATTTTACCTATATCTCTCTACCTCCAAATCTGTCATTCATCCTTTCTTCCATTATCGTTTTCAACTACAATAAAATAGTAAACATTTGCTGTCAAAAAACAAATTATAAGCCAGGTGTGGTGGCACACACCTATAATCCCAGCAGCTTGGAATACTAAGGAAGGAGGTACATTCAAAGCTAGCCTCAGCAACTTAGGCCCAAAGCAATTCAGCGAGATCCTGTCTCTAAATAAAATATAAAACAGGCCTGTGGATGTGGCTCAGTGGTTGTGTCCCCAAATTCAATCCCTAGTACAAAAAAAATTATAATATCTGATTATAAAGATTTGTTTCCTATTAAAAGAAATATTTTATTTCATGTTAAATTAATATTTTGATTTAAATTATCATTTCTTATTATAAAATATATTTTGTTAAGATATCTAGTAAAAAAAGATCAAGATGGTGGTCATAAGTACTATTTGAAGATATGCTACCTCTTGCTCTTTCCTGGTATAGAGAATCACTGTCCTACTTCCTTAAAATTAGGTCTGGTTATGTGACATGCTTTATCAATGAAATGTGAGTGTAAGTGGCCTGTGTCACTTCTGGACAGATGTTCTAAGTGCCATTGAATGCTTTGCTATGTTCATTTTTCCCTCAGACCCAGCTATCTACAACATTCAAGGTGGTGACTGCCCTATCCTCCCTAGTCACCATAGTACATGGCCTACCTTGCTCTATTGTAATAGGGAAAGAACATACGCAAGATATTGGAGTTAATTGTTAAAACACATTAAAGTAGCTTATGTTCCATCAGTGATGTTTTACAGCTGAGACATCACACATGTTTACAAAACTTTTTAAGAATAATTTATTGAGTCTGTGGTCCACATTTGGTGTTATTCTAAATATTTTACTCTTCAAACAAACATGAATAACAGAATTTTTTAAGATTTTCTTAATAGTTCTCAAGATTAACAGAGTCTAGCAATATAATGGTCTTCATAGAAGAAAATTATTTCTATCATTGTAGATACTCTAGTAAATTGTAATAAGTGAGATATTTGAGGCTAACATAGGTAATTTATGTCGTCCATTCTATCTCTATGTTTTAGGATAAAAGGAGACTATAAAAACTAAGGGAACTAATTTCCTGTTGTAGAAATAGAAAAGTAACACAATGAACAATAGTGACAATCTGGTGATCACCAGATGCTTCTGGCTCTAAATAACAGTTCTTTTGTAGCTATTGTTATGTTGTAGCATATTATCAAGATATTTAGAGATAATTTTAAATTTTATTTTCTATGATTGACACTATTTAAATTATATGTATCTAAGATATTCAACGTGGTGTTTTAATACAATACCTTTTTGTAAAGGTTTTCATAATCATGCCAATTTACATATCCTTAAGTTAACACAGTTACCACATTTTTGTGATAAAAATATTTAAAATCTACCCCCTTAGCAACTTCCAAGTATACACACATTAGTATTAACTAGAGGTGCTTTGCTTTGCATTAGATCTCTAGAATGTATTCTTTTTTTTTTTTTTTTTTTTTGGTACCAAGGATTGAATTCTGGAGTACTCAACCACTGAGCCACACCCCTAGCCCTATTTTGTGTTTTATGTAGAGACAGGGTCTCACTGAGTTGCTTAGCACCTTGCCTTTGCTGAGGCTGGCTTTGAACTCTCAATTCTCCTGTCTCAGCCTTCCAAAGTGCTGGGATTACAAGCGTGAGCCACCATGCCCGGCTTTTAGAATGTGTTCTTATAAGTCAAAATCTATACTCTTTTATCAACATCTCCCATTTTTCTCATTCCCCAGCCCCTGGCAACCAGCATTCTCTTCTGCACTTCTGAGTTCAACTATTTTAGATTCTACACATAGGTGATATCTTGCAATATTTGGCTTATTTCATTTAGAATAATGACCCCTCCCCAAAATCTATGCTATTCAAAATGGCAAGATTCCCTTCTTTTTATGGTTAAATTTAGTCCATAATGTATAGGTCTAAATATAAATATATAGGTATGTGGGTTCTGACAATAGTAATTTAGTAAATGGTAGTTACATTGCTAAAGTAGGATGCCTCCCAAGTAAACATATATTAGAGGGAATGGATTATTTTTTATTAATTTTGTCATGTTAATTTTAAGGTAGAATTATCCAGTAAGCAGTAGAAAATATGTGTCTGGGATACATGGAATTCTTTTACAAATTATTTCTTCTTAAATCATTGCTCATTCTGTGAAAATATGGACTTGAAAGTCAGCTGTTTTTGTTTTTTCAGAAATCATTCTTGAAATGATGAGCATCCAAACGGCATCATACCAGGAAAAC
Organism: Xerus rutilus; assembly: GCA_028644305.1. Taxonomy (NCBI): domain Eukaryota; kingdom Metazoa; phylum Chordata; class Mammalia; order Rodentia; family Sciuridae; genus Xerus; species Xerus rutilus. Next base: position 96,432,157 of record CM053417.1, read on the forward strand.
ATGGCCTAATATTAAATATTGTTAACTACTGTCAGAAAGAGTTCATAGAAAGCCCTTTGGGTGTAAAATAGAATGCTGACATGCTATATTTAGAGGCATAGTCCTTGAATGACTATTCTCTGATGAGAGTCTTTGTTGACAGACATAAAAATGTTTTGAGTTGGGAATTCATCTTATCTTGTGCTTATATTGAAAAATTTGAACCTCTCTGACAGAACACCTTGGAGATTTTCTTTGTCAACCAAATTAAATGCAGTTTTTGAAAAAAATACTGCTGAATGTTATAGAATGTGGATATAATTAAAATATATGTTAATAGTGCTTTTCTGTGTGAAATTAAGCCCAAACCAGATACTCCTGAAAATATCTTATTCTAATATTTTCCTTAGATTTAAAACTTACTCGAATCCCATACTCTACCCATGTCTTTGCAGCATGACTTATGGCTCTTTTCTGTAAGAATATTTGCTCAAGATTTTTTAAAAAATCATCTCATGAAAATAATTGTTTTCCAGGAAAAGAGTCTAGGGTCCAGAAAATTTTATTTACACTTGCAATACAAAGTTATTTTTCCTGCAGCAATTTTAACCATGAAGACTTTTTAATAAAGAACTATACATATGTTTTGTTGTTGTAAGATAAAAATAATAACTGTGTTGGTCAAAATTGAGAGAAACAGCCTGAAGGCTTCCTTGTTTGACCTTAGGTCTGCCAACTTGGAAACCTTACAATCCCATCTTTTTCTTGAGTTGTTGGATGTAGTTTTGTTTGTAGCTCAGGTCACATTTGATTATATATGTGGTAACTGACCCCTTTTGGGTTTCAGGCATATACAAGATAGTTGGGATATGCCACAAGAATAAGAGAAAAAATCCACAAACTATTGTAAAACTTATGATCCTCGATGACTTGATGACCTTTTTGAAAAAGTGCCATTTATGCTGAGAACCTCTGAACTATGAAAGTTGGTGTGTGTGTTGGAGCGGGTAGCATTCACTACAGAGAAATAACATATACAAAGACCCTCAGGCTTGAAAGAGTTGATAAGCTTATAGGACTGAATGAGGCCATTATATGTGAAGTTTAGAGAGTGGCTGACCCAAATGCCATAAAATTAGATAGGGGAGTTTCACAGGGGACTTTTGAATCTAGAAAGCATTCTAATTTCATCCTAGGATCAACAGGAAGCTATTGAAAAATTTAAGTAGATGTAATGATGGGATGTACCTTTTAAGAAGGTCATTGTGATGCTGTTTAAAGAGATAGAGACTTACAAGTCAGGTACAGATTGGATGGAAGTAATTGTGCTTATCAATGCAAGCAGATTAAAGTTTTCAATTTAGTTTAGGGCTTTCAAGAGGTAACTGGCCACTTTGACAGGGACAGATACCCTATTTAGCAAAACAGTTTCCCTTATCCCCCAATTGACATGGCTACCTATGATACCAAATGCCCAAGACAAGATTTGTCCAGTTCAGTTTTAGAAATTACATTCTTAGATATGACCCTGCCCTGTTGAACTTAATCTTATATCACCATTTCAGAAAAGCTGTGAACTAATAATCTCTGTTTTTCCATATAAAGGAATATTTATATAAGTATTTTTTTCTGTTTAGACTAAACTTGGAATCACTAAGTCCACATAATCATCACTGATTCATTTAGCTATCCAGAAGGCTGGACATCTCATTTCCCCTCAATAGGCTCTTTCACTTTTTCAGGTGGTTTGGCCAAGGACAAAGCCAGTTAAGAAGGAAAAAAAAATGTAGCCTCACATGAAGTATCATTTGCAGGAATAATTTACAAGGTTTGAGATGATTTGGATGGTAGAGTTTTTTATTGGAGAAATATTATCTGATGGTAAATGGTGGTACTTTTATCTGAAAATACTAACACAAAGCATCAGTTTTATCAATTATTAACTGAGAAATAACTATGCCAAATGTAGCATTCAGCTGCTTCTTGTGCCAGCTTAGTGTTCTAAATTGTACTTCCTCCACTTTTTAACCGTCCCTTATTTTTCAGATCTATATAATTCAGTGCTTTGAATTTTTTAAAAATATTTTTAGTTGTAGATGGACACAATATCTTTATTTTATTTGTTTATTTTTTTAATGTGGTGCTGAAGATCGAGCCCAGAGCCTCCCGCATGCAAGGCAAGTGCTCAATCACTGAGCTATACAACCCCAGGCCCCACTGCTTTGCTTTTTATTGACATTGATGAGAAGAATCTTCTTTATTTTAGGTAGATAATATAAGTATCATAATTTAGCTCAAAATCAGTTGCTATGATGTTCATTGCAACAATGTTTCAATAGTTCAAATATAAATACTTTAATATATATGGTAGAATACCATTGAACAGCTATAAGAATGTATTAAATCTGTGATTTTCAACTAGGTACAATTTGAACAACGTAGGGAACATTTGGGAATTTCTAGAAGCTCTCATTTTTATTACAATGACTAGGGGGAGATGGCTGTACTGGCAACTAACGGCGAGAGGACAAAGATGGTGTTAAATATCATATAATGCAAAGGACAGATCACTTTCTCAACAAAAGATTGTCCTTTCCAAACTATTAATAGTGCCACCTTTTAGAAACTCTGCATTGGGTCCCCATTTAATAATGATGATATATACCAAATACATGTTGCTGAGTGGAAAATGGACAGTTGTAGAATTAAAATGAAAGTATGATGATATATTAGTTATTTTAATGCTAGCTATTATAGCAAAACAAACTCAAGATTTCAGTGGCTTACCACAGTATATATCTATTGTTGGCTCATGTCGTAGTCCATGGCAATCCATACCTGCATGTAGCTTTGCTACAAATGGTGATGCAATGACCCAAACGTCTGGCATCTTGTTGCTTCTCCATGTCTTCAGTATCAGAATTTTCTATATTATGGTATTGAGTGGGAAAGAGAGAGTAGAACAGACACATGAGAAGTTGGGTGTTGTGGCATGTACCTATAGTCCCACTTGTACAGACGACTAAAACCACAGGATGACTTGAGCATAGGAGTTGGAGAAAAACCTGAGCAAAATAGGAAGAATCCAACCAGGAAAAGAGGGGAAAAATAATAAGACACATTACCTGTTTAAAATCTCAAACCCAGAATTGGCATAAATTAATTTCTCTTATATTCCTCTGGGAGAAACTAAGTAAAGGACTATATCTGGATGTGAGAAGAGTTGTGAAAGGTAGTTACAGGTTGGACAGCATATTCCTTCACAATACTACCTTAGTGTGGGACAGAGCAATGTGGATTCTTACTGGACAGTTTGTTAGCATTGTGGAGGATATGTAGAAATTATGTAAATATCTGAAGATTGTACACATATCCAAAATACTATGTATTATATATGGATGTAGAAACGTGAAATTAGGGCATTTGGACTGAATTGATTTAACATAAAATTCATGTATGGTGTCCATCTATTAAGAGGGAAGCAGGAGAATAAGCCTTGAAATAAGGAATTCAAAATGATTTCACATTTACTTGCACCATTTTATTTTATGATTATATTATGAACACTAAAATAACTAATTAGAAATTATGACTTATTGAGGATGTATGTATATGTACTTCTGTCTCTGAATTTGTCTATTTTTCTTTACCTTTCTCAAAATTCATAATGAAGAACAAGTTCAGTAAATTGAATATGTTTTATATCAACTAATTTATTTTTAAATTGATAAAAATGAGATATAACTTTCACATTATTTAAAATTTTTACATAAAGCTCTAGTCATAGAACAAGAGCTTTTACAAAAGTTTTGTAAAAACTTTGAGCTTTTACAAAGGCTCTTGTTGATATGAAAGTATATTCTGGAGGTACATTACATAATATTGCTTATTATGTGGTCCTGTTCAAAGTTACATATAAAACACAATACTGACATGCTCCCAATCTTTTTTTTTAAACAACCTTTATTTTATTTATGTGTGTATTTTTTTTTTGTATGTGGTGCTGAGGATCGAACTCAGTGCCTCACGCGTGCGAGGCAAGCACTCTACCACTGAGCCACGACCCCAGCCCCACTCCCAATCTTTTTGAAAAAATTATCTCTACAGAAAAATGATATGATATTGAATATATTTGTTTTCCTCAAAATAAACCTTATATTTTAGCTGGGCATGGTGGTGCATACCTGTAATCCCAGCAATTTGGGAGGCTAAGACAGGAGAATCGCAAGTTCAAAGCCAGCCTCAGCAATGGCAAGGCACTAAGCAACTCAGTGAGACCCTGTCTCTAAATAAAATACAAAATAGGACTGGGAATGTGGCTCAGTGGTCGAGTTCCCCCGAATTTAATCCTTGGTACAAAAAAACCTGATATTTTGAACCATATTCTGAATATTAACAATATATTTTCCTTGTAAGACACAGTATATTGAAACCAAATACAAATCAAAATTCAAGCTCATTCTGTGTTGTATATATGTGTGTGCATGTTTGTGTGTGTTGTTTATCTAATAGAATCTAAGGAAAATTGAACAAGTGGGCCATAGTAATGCTAGAGCCATTACCTCTGGTTGTATTCTATTGATAAGGCACATGCCCTCATTTTATGAGTTGCAAGTAAAATACTTCAGGAAGAACATTTGTTTTTCCCAGTTTGATTCAAGGCCCAATCTTGGTTTAATCAGCCTTGCCCTGGAAACAATATCATATAGTATAGTATAAATATCATACCAGAGACTCTCCATATGGTTTTGTTGGAAGGGAAGATAGTCGTTTTCAGTGAAAGGAGAAAAAAGTATGGGCTGGGTAAACCTTACCAAATCTCTCCTTTTAGGTATGTTCCATGTCCCGCATTTTTTGACAGAAAGAATTTTGAGTTTTTTTTATTTGAGCCTCTAATTTTTAAAATTATGATAAACAAAAATGTATTGAATGGCTTCACATGTATGCTTCTTCCCATTGTGATGATAACTTTGAGTGAGGAATGCATCAATATGTAGCCTTAAAATAGGAACTGAGTCATGTTTATCCATCTAATACATTAAAACATATACATATTAAGGAGTAATTTAAACTCTTTGAAAATGGTGACTTTCAATAGGCAGATGAGAAGAAAAAGGACTGATTAATTACAGTCATCTAAGGTTTTGTATATGGTTTCTTTTGGGGAGGTTTTTTGCTTGTTATTTTTTAATTTTTGTTCTTAATTATACATGATGGTAGAGTATTATTTGACTTATTTATAAAAACATGAAGTATATCTTATTCTAATTAGGATCCCAGTCTCGTGCTTATATATGATGTGGAGATTAACTATGGCATATTCATATATGTACATAGGAAACTTATGTCACAATCCTTCCACTGTCTTTCCTATTCATGCCCCCTCTCCCTTTCCTTCATTCCCCTTTGTCTAAGCCAATGAAGTTCAAATCTTCCTTCCCTTCTTGTGTGTTAGCATCCACACGCCAGACAGAACATTCAAACTTTGATTTTTAGGGAATGGCTTATTTCACTTAGCATGATAGTCTCCAGTTCCACCCATTTATCAGAAAATGCCATAATTTCATTCTTTATGACTGAGTAATATTCCATTGTGTATATATACCACACTTCCTTTACCCATTCATCTGTTGAAGGGCACATAGGTTGGTTCCCTTGCTTACCTATTGTGAATTAAGCTGCTGTAGACATTGATGTAGCTGTGCTACTATAGTAGGCTGATTTTAAGTCCTTTGGGCATATAATGAGGAGTGGGATAACTTGGGTGAAATGGTTGGGTGAAATAGGTGGGTGAAATGGTTTTCCATTCCAAGTTTTCTGAGGAATCTCCATACTGCTTTCTAGGGCGGTAGCACCAATTTGCAGTCCCACCAGCAATGTATGATGAACCTTTTTCCCCATATCCTTGTCAACATTTATTGTTACTTGTATTCTTTTAATTGCCATTCTGACTGGAGTGATATAGAGTCACTGTGTATTTTTAATTTGCATTTCTCTAATTTCTACAGATGTTGAACATTCTTTCTTGAATGTTTCTTGACCATTTGTATTTATTCTGTGAGGCATCTATTCAGTTCCTTTGCCCATTTATTAATTGTTTTTTTTTGGCATTAAGTTTTTTCAGTTCTTTGTATATCCTGTTCTTTGTATTAATGCTCAGAGGTGCAAGTGGCAAAGATTTTTCTCCCATTTGGTAGGCTCTCTCTTCAAGCTCTTAGTTATTTCCTTTGCTGTGAAGAAGATTTTAGTTTGATTTTATTCCATTTATTGATTCTTGATTTTATATTTCACACTTTAGAAATCTTCTTGAGGAAGTCAGTTCCTAAGCCAACATGACAGAGTGTTGGGCCTATATTTTCTTCTATTAGGCAAAGAGTCTCTGGTCTAATGCCTAGGTCCTTGATTCACTTTGTGTTGAGTTTTGTGCAGGATGAGATAGGGATTAAATTTCATTCTGCTAAATATGGCTTTTTGAAAAAAAAACTTTATAAATTGAGAGATAGGCAATTAGCACAATACCAGTATTAATGGTAGACATGATAAAATCAAATTATATCAGTTTCTAGTAACATAGAAATATATGAAGTGCTTAGCCAACTCTCCTGTTTTAAGTCCTTATGCAAACCAAAATCCTCTTGTTATTTATCACTTATTAGGAACCAAAAATAGCCACAGATGTTGCTTTGAGGAGCAGGATGCTAGGAAGTACTGTTTTAAAGACCTTATTAAACACTTCAGTGGAATAGGAAGTCATTTCTGTACAGTCATGAATACCCCTCACTGAATTTAAACCATGATTCTTGAAGGAAAAAAAAACTACAATGTCATAATTTTATTGTCCTTATCAACTACCAATACTTCTAACAATAATCTATTGGTAGTATCTATATACTATACTCTGAAGTATTATAGCAACAAAAAAAAATGATTAAAAAAAATTTAAGTTGAGATGGAAAAGCAAAATTAGACACATAAAACAACATATAATTATAAATATGTAGTGAAAAAGCTAAATTGAAAAAGCATTCATCATAAATAAAAATATTGGAGCAAGAATATGAAAGTATGTGGGCTGGGGTTGTGGTTCAGTGGTAGAGCGCTTGCTTAGCACTGGTGAGACCCTAGGTTCAATCTTCAGCACCACATTAAAACAACAACAACAAAAAAACGACAAATAAATAAAGGTTAAATTCTTTTAAAAAATATGAAAGTTTGTGTAGTAATAGTAAAATACTTAGAATAAAATATTTAGCCTTGTAAAAAGTAGAAGTGGTTCTGCAAAACTTAGTGTTCAAATACCTAAAAATATCACTAAGTATTTTTGTTCTGTGTTTAATAAGGAAGAATTTGGAAATTAAAATTGTAAAAATTCATGATTTGCTCTGTATCATTATTTGCTTTTGATCAAAATCTAATTATTGAAAATAATTGATTATTATAATGTTTCTTTATATTTAAACCAAATGTGATTGACTCAAGTTTTTGGCTGGCTAATAACCAGCCTTGACCTTGGCTAAAACACACAAACTATTATACAGTGTTTTATGTATATATCAAACTCCTTATCCTATTCAAATTAAAGATGTAGATGATTAATGAATATTTGATCATAAATATTTACACATTATATGTATGTCTCAAACTAGTCAAGAATTCCAGGTTTGTGGGGATCTTTTGTTTGCATAGTTTTGATGTTTTAATAAAGTGAAAAAGAGGAAAACTAATCTAAATATTAAAGTTTCACCTATTTCCATAAATTGAAATATTTTAGTGCTATTTTTAGTTAAGTTGCTAACATAAATGCTAAATATGCAATTAAAAATACCTAGTACAGTCATTTTACTCATCAAATGGTATAATTGATGCTGTATGTCTTGTTTATTTCAAGGATTGACATTTATTTATAATTTGAGCAGTCACTAGCTACCCTGCCCACAAGATGTTATAATCAAATGCAGATTTGGGTTGTAACATTTCTGTGAAAGTTGTGTGCATTCGAAAACTACTGTAATCTAATCACCTATTAAAAGCTATTAAAACAAGATAGAGACTTCTAGTTGGGACAAATTGATATAGACTGGTTTTCCTTTGCTCATCACAGCTAAGAAATAAAATAACCATAGAAATAACATAAGAGGCAATTGAAAGATAATTTTAAAGGTCTTCAGAAGACAGCAAACTGAGACCCCAGAAATAAAAGAAAACAAACAGCAGTGGATCATCTTCCATGCCCACATGTATCAGAAGAAGGTGACCCAGAACTGGCATTTTCCCATCTCCAAACCTAGTAACAGAAGGCAGTCCAGCTAGATTAATTTCTCTCTGAATTGAATAGGATTCCTTCTGACAATACCAGAAGAACCTAGTAAAATTAGCAAGGGATATTGCACAGGGCTCCTACTAATAATAAGTAGCCAAGTAAAGGGTTTCTCTTCCCTGAAGTCTAAGATATCTGTGCTCTACTAAACGATAAGAAGACAGCTGGCAGCTGTGGTTAAAGGACTTCAGCTACAGCAAGCTGCTGAGTCTAGGAAATCTCTATGTCCCTGCAGTCCTAAGACACCCTTAGCCATTCCAGAAAGTACTCTCTGTTCCTTTGATTCAGAAGCTTCCCTGTCCTACAAAGAGATACAGGGGAAGCTATAGGGCATTCAGAAGGATGCCCTGACAAGCTCATACAGGAAACACACTCTGCCCAGTAGACAAGGATCTTGCCACAAGGATCATGGCAAGGGAAGCTTCTTTATCACAGCAGGACTGATACACCCTTATCTCACAAGGAGAAACCAGGACAGACAGGCAGAAAGGACAAGAGAAAATCATAATTTCTTTCCCAGAAAATTTTCGGCCTTAAAAAAAATCTTGGTCTGAACTCCTCTACCCAGAGACATTTGGATAGCCACAAGACACTATTAGGTCTATTTGTCACAAGAAGTGCCTGTACAAGGAAGCCAGTTTAACCCTAGGAGCCAGTGAATTTTTGCTGTCTCACCTGGAGTAGCTCAAGAGTTCAAGTGTGTGTGGGGGTTCTGTCTCAACAATAATCCCATTCCAGGAAACAGTTTTGCTTCCATAGATCTGAGATACCCCTGTTCCACCTAGAGGTACTTTAGCCTGAGGAACTCCTTCTGCACCCTCTGCCAATGTCATCAGGAATTGTTGAGAATGCCATTTTCACCAGCTGAAACAAGTAGACTACAATACCACCACAAATGTTCTAAAATAGATATCTTTACAGAACAGGTACATGCCATTACTCCATAAATGATGAGGTATAAAAATTTACATAGCATTTACATTGTATTAAGTACTGTAAGTAATTTAGAGATTATTTAAATTGTACAGGAGGATGTACATAGGTTATATGCAGGTACTACCCCATTTTATCTAAGAACTTGAGCATTTGTAGATTTTTGGTATCCATGGAATGTCCAGGAACCAATTATGAGAGGATGCCAAGGGAGGAGTATAAGTATGTTTAGTAAGGTCTGACAGTACAAGATCAACATGAAAGGATCAGTGCATTTCTATAGAGTGACAAGGAACAAGTGTAAACCAAGATTTTAAAATGCAATGCTATTTATAATTTCTCAAAATAAAATGAAATACTGATGTACAAAACTAACAAAACATGCATACGTCTGTATGATGAAAGTTTCTAAGTTCTATTGAAATAAGTTGAGACCTAGATACTTGAAGAGACATTGTATTTCTGAATTGGAAAAATTATCATTTTAAAGATGTCAGTTCTCCCTTAACTGACTCATGTTTTAACATAAATCTTATCAAAATCCTGGCAATCCTTTTAAAATATACAATCATATTCGAAAGTTTATGAATGGCCAAAGACCTAGAATAGTCAAAATTGTGAAAAAAAATCAGTAAGTTGGAACCATCACTCTCACTGATGTTAAGGTTTATTATGTAGTTACAGTAATCAAGACAGTGTGATACCGATAGTGTATAAACACATACATCAGTGGAGTGAAATAGACAAACCAGAGTAGATACATAAATGTGTAACATTTATTTATTACAGCTTTGTTAAAGTATAATTTATAAAAACCTGCATTTGTTTAATATATATAATTTGATGGGTGTGGGCACATGCATTGATCTATGAAACCATTATCATAATCAAAGCAATAAGTACATCAGTTGCCTCCACAAGTTTCTCTGTGTCACTGTTGTTTTCAATAAAGGCAAAATATAGTGGACAAAGGATAGTCATTTTTTATTCTTTTTAATTATATATAACACCAGTATACACCCTGACATAATCACAAAAGCATGGAACAATTCATTCCAATTCAGTCCCTATCCCTTCCTCCCATTCCCACTCCCTTCCCTCTACTGCACTTATCCCCTTTCAATCTATTTACAGTTTTTAAAAAATTATTGTCCTGTGGATAAATGGAATTATAGTAATTAGACATCAATAAGAAATAAATGGACCCTTATTAAACATCATAGAGTCTCAAATGTAAACATAAAAATATAAAATAGAACACCTTTTTGGATCTAAAACTAGGCAATGTTCTTAGACTTGAAGCCAAAACATCTGTAAAACAAAACTTCAATTAACTGGACCTCACCAAAATTAAGCATCGTTATTCCACAAATGATGAAGTATAATGTACAAACAAGAATAAAAAATGTGTAAACAACATATATAACCAAGGACTAGTATCTAGAATGTATGAAGGTATCTGAAACTCAATATTAAGAGAAAATCCTATCCAAAAATAGAAAAAGCACTCAAACAGTTATTTCACCTATAAAGATATACAAATGGCATATTAGTACTTTGAAAGATGTTTAATATTAATAAGTACTAGTTAAATGGAAATTAAAGCCAAAATGTAATATTACCACCAGTCAAAATGGCCAAAATAATTATAAAAGTAGATACCAAATGCTGATGAGATACCAAAGAGATGATCTCACATGTTTCTGGTGAGAACATAAAATGGTATATCCACTCAGAAACACTTTGGCTGTTCATTTTAAAACTAAGACTAGAATTAAAATAGGACAATATGATCAGTTGCACCTTTAGTCATCATAAATGAATGAAAACTTATTTGCATTGCAAATCTTGCACATAGATATTCATAGTAGCCTTATTCATAATAGCCAAACATGGGAAACTGTCCACATGTACTCGAATAGGTGAATGGTTAAAAAAAAAGTGCATCCATGCCATGAACTACTATCCAGCAACATAAAGGGATGAACTATAGATGCCTGCTACAGCTCATATAGACTTTGTGGAATTTATGCTAAGTGAAAAAAACAAAATCTCAGACAGATGTATACTACATGTTTCCGTTTATATAACATTTGTGGAGTAGCATAATTATAGATATGGCCAGTTAATGAGTTTACCAGCTTGTGAAAACCTTCATCTTGAAGGCTCAGAAGCTGAATTTACAGATCCAACACTGAGTGTGACAAGTGCTGGTGAGGCTGAGCATGGAAAAATGCCCTGGAAGCAAAATAAACAAGACTGGTTTCTCTCATGACTGTTCAGCTTGAAATGCCTAACAGTCATAAACACATCATGAAAGGGAATTTGTAGGGGATGCATTTCTCACAGTGGTGTATGCTTGTATGTTCTCATTAAAACAGATAACCTCAAGTTCCTAGGAAACTGCTGAAACTTCTTTGCATCTGGTGTCCCAGGAACAGGGCAGGGACCTCTCAATTGGACTTTTCTAGGTTGAGGTGAGATTCACATAACCTAAGATTAACCATTTTTTTAAAGATGATTTTTTTATAACTTTATTTTTATGTGGCGCTGAGAATTGAACCCAATGCCTCACACATGCCAGGCAAGTGCTCTACCACTGAGCCACAGCCCCAGCCCCAAGATTAACCTTTTAAAGGTATACATATTAGTGGCATTTAGTACATTCATGATATTGTGCAACCACCACCAGTATTTTGATTCAAAATATTTTCATCACCTGAGAGGAAACCTTGTACACATTAAGCAGTCATTAAACAGTCCATTTTCAGATGGAAAAGTCAAAGTTCCAAGGGCTTAAATTATATAGATAACTTATCTAGTCAATGATAGATTTGGAATTTAAACCAAGGCTGATTCTCAAATATGACTTACTATTAAGCATTCCTAGTTTTTGATATTTCACATAAGCAAAGTTTTTAGAAGTGTTTATTCTTTGGTATGCATATAAAAATAACACGAGACTATACCATAAGGTGATTCAACCAGATAACTTGCACAAAATCTTAAGTAAAATATATATAGCCTGAATTTTATATTCAAGACAGGATAGGAGACTCTTCATTACTCAGAAAACAAAGCAAAACAAAACAAAAATAACAAAAGCTTTTCTTTTCTTTTTTTTTTTTTTTTTGGTACTGGGGGTTGAACTCAGGGGCACTCGACCACTGAGCCACATCCCCAGCCCTATTTTGTGTTTTTATGTAGAGACAGGGTCTCACTGAGTTGCTTAGCGCCTCGCCATTGCTGAGGCTGGCTTTGAACTCGCAATTCTCCTGTCTCAGCCTCCCTAAGTGCTGGGATTACAGGCTTGAGCCACCGCGCCCGGCAACAAAAGGTTTTCTAAGGCTATCATGTAGAAGAGTACAAATCTGTGGTGAGTCAAGACTATGTAAATTGGGCTCTCTGGTTAATCTAATTCATTTCTCTGTCAGGAGCTAGCATACTTCCCAGGTCTCTGGCTCAGTGCTGGCTTCCTTGCTAAGAAGGCAATATTCATGGAATTCTTGTTATGGATATTTTAATATGTTTCAAAAGCCCTCAAATCTTTTTGGAGGAAGCACGTGTATACATGTAGCATATACTAGTCTGGAAACTCAGTCATGGGATCTTCAATGGCAGATTTCATTAATGGTGTTTGATACACACAGTTTCAATCTAGTAAGCCCCAAGTTTTGTTGTTGTTTTGTTTTGCTTTTCATACTGTATACCTCTAGCACTTTTATTTTGAGAAAAAGTCCCCCTAAGTTCCTGAAGTTAGCCTTGTGATCCTCCTACATCAGCCTCCTGAGTGGCTAGGAATATAGGAGTGCACTACCATGCCCATCTGTAAGCCAAAAGTTTTGATGATTAACACTAAAAATTCCTTGTAATGATCGATTTCAGTGTTTAAATAATTATTTAGAAATCATGTTTTAAAAAATTTCAGATCCTAAAACCTTCTTTAAACTAAAATTTGGACATGTAGCTCTCTATTTTGATCTCCCTGATGGAATGATTTTCTATACTCCACAATGTCCTGAAAATTAAAAACAAATTAAACTTCTTAAAATCCTATTTTTCTTATCTTTTGTTTTGCTCATAAATTTTGAAAATATGTCTTACATGTATGTAATCTAGTTCAGACTCAGACTCCCTGAACTTTCAAGTCACATGGGATCTCATCTAATTTCTCAGTGTTCTAAAGATGAGCTTTCTAAGTGTTTTCAGCATAGCCCTTTTAAAGCTATCAAATTAGTGCTGATAGCTAATATCAATATAATATATAAAGTACAGTGAAAAGAATATTTAGTTAAGAAATATGAGCTGGGTGTAGTGGCACATGCCTGTAACCCTAGCAACTCCGGAGGCTCAAACAGGAGGATTATAATTTGAGGCCAGCCTCAGAAACTTAGGGAGGCCCTAAGAACTTAGTAAGAACTTGTAAGAACTTGTCTCAAAATTTTTAAAACTGTCTGGGATGAGACTTAGTGGTAAAATGCCCCTGGGTTAAATCCCCTGTACCAAAAAAGAAAAAAAAGAAAAGAAATATGAACAGCAGAATTTCCTAGGATTTACTAACAAACTATCCATGTGACCTTGAAGTGAGTAGTTAACCTCAGAACTTCCCTTTTAATTTTATCTCATAGTTTTATTGAGGTAAAATTTAAGAACAATGGCCTGGGGTTGTGGCTCAGTGGCAGAGCACTTGCTTTACACATGTGATGCACTGGGTTTGATTCTCAGCACCACATAAAAATAAACAAAGGTATTGTGTGCATCTAAAAAAACATTGAAGAACAATAAAATGCACATATTTTAGTATGCAATTTGATCAGTTTTGACATGTTTTAACATGTATGTAACCAATACAATCAATATAAAAAGAATTTTCATTACTTTTTTTTATTTGAAATTATGCAGACTAGGTTTCCTACATGATTTATTACATTAGAAATCAATCACATTAAGATATACAGAACCCCACTCCCACATGTCAGCTACTTCAAAATTAAATGGCACAGTTACACATATCTCACAGGTCAAGGAAGAAAGCACAAGAAAAGTAAAAATGCAAGCTGGGCGCAGTGGATCAAGCCTGTAATCCCAGCACTTAGGGAGGCTGAGACAGGAGAATTGTGAGTTCAAAGCCAGCCTCAGCAATGGTGAGGTGCTAAGCAACTCAGTGAGACCCTGTCTCTACATAAAAACACAAAATAGGGCTGGGGATGTGGCTCAGTTATCGAGTACCTCTGAGTTCAATCCCCAGTATCAAAAAAATAAAATAAAAATAAAAGTAAAAATGATTTGAACTAAATGATGGTAAAAGCTGAAAATATGAGAATCTCTGCAATGAAACAGTAATAAGAAAAGCATTTATAACTTAAAGTACTTGTATCAGAAAAAAAGCTAGAATAATAATCAATATATTTTCAAATTAGGTAGTAGGAAGGAAAAACAAGAGTAGGAACAGAAATATATGAAATAGAGAACAAATAATATAGCTAAAAGTTGATAAAAATCAAAGAACACTAATCAAGAAAAACCAATAACATAAAAATTAATATCTATGGAAAGGGAGCTATCAAAATAACCCTATAGTTGCTAAAATATATTAAGATAATATTACAATTGTGTGCCAAAATATGTGGTCGCTTACATAACATAGTCTATATTAGAGAAGGATCCATTTGTTGCTAAGAAGAAAATGAATTCAGTCATTGATGGATGAAATATTCTATATATGTCTGTAAAATCCAAATTATCAATTGTATTTGTTAGTTTTAGAGCTTTTTATTTAGTTTTTGTTTGGAGGATCTATCCAGTGATGACAGAGGCATGTTAAAGTTACCCAGTATTACTATGTTATCGTAGATTTGATCCTTGAAACTGAGAAGGTTTTGTTTGATGTACATAGATGCTCCATTGTTTGAGGCATAAGTATTTATGATTGTCATGTATTGTTGATGTATAGTTCCTTAAGCAGTATGAAATGTCCTTCTGTCCTCTCTGATTAACTTTAGCTTGAAGTCCACTTTATCTGATAAACAGATAGAAAGCCCTGCTTATTTATGAGATCCATGTGAATGATGTTTTTTCCCATCCTTTTATCTTCAGTCCATGGATATCTTTGCCTATGAGGTGAGTCCCTTGAAGTGAGCATATTATTGCATCTTGTTTTTTAATCCAATCTGCTAGTCAGTGTCTTGATTGATGGGTTTAGGCCATTTACATTCAGTGCTGCTACTGAGATGATTTTTATTCCCTTTCATTTTGATTTATTTCTGTTTTTTTTAATATTTGACATTTTTATTTTAGGCGGAAAAAAAAAAAAAGCAAATGAACAAACAACAAAAACTTGAGATAGGCTCATCAAATGATGTAAATTCATCCTTTCCAGGAAAGCAGAAGGTAGACCAGTGCAGGTTATTTCTGGTTTTCACTTTGAATTAGTTTCTCTTTGATTGACTGTCCATATGATATAGTTCTTCCCTTTGCTGTTTTTCACTTTTATTTTTTATTTATTCTCCATGTAATATTTTATTGAGAATGTTTTGTAGTGCAGGCTTTCTAGGTGTGAATTCTTTTAACTTCTGTTTATCATGGAAGGTTTTTATTTCATCTAAAATTCTGAAGCTTAATTTACTGGGTATAGTATTCTTGTATGACATCTATTTTATTTTAGGGCTTAGTATATATTATTCCAAGACTTCCTTTGAGGGTCTGGGTTGAGAAATCAGCTGAGATTTGGATTAGTTTCCCTTTAAATGTACCTGTTATTTTTCTCTGGCAGTAATTAAAATTCAATCCTTGTTCTGTATTAAACATTTTAATAATAATATGCCTTGGTGTGGGTCTATTGTAATTTTGTATATTTGGGGTCATGTAAGCCCTCTGTATTTGATTTTCTATTTCATTCTTTAGGTTTGGGAAATTTTCTGATATTATTTCATTGAAAAGATTGTTCCTTCCTTGTTTTGTGTCTCTGAGACTTTATCCCAATAAATCTTAAATTTGGTCTTTTCAGGTTCTCCCATATTTCTTAGAAATTTTGTTCATGTGATCTCTTCACATCTTTTCTTCATAGTCAACTTTGTTTTCAAGATTACATATTTTGTCTTCATTGCCTGAAATTCTGTCTTCCAAATGATCTAGTCTGTTAGTAATGCTCTCCATTGAATTCTTAATTTGGTTTATTGATTCCTTCATTTCAAAGATTTCTGCTTCATTTTTGTCATAATCTCTATCTCTTTATCAAAGTGATCTTTCACATTCTGTATTTTCTTTCTGATTTCATTCCTTATATTGTCTTTTACTTTGCAGATCAATTTGACTATGTACATTCTAAATTCCTTCTCTGACATTTCCTCTACCATGGTGTCATTAAATTGTACTATTGAAGTATCTTAGTTTATTTGGTGCAATTTGTTCCCTTGCTTTTTCATGTTATCTGTGTGTCTACCCAGCTAGTAGTATGGATCTGAGGTAGTAGAATTTCTACCCTGTGGACTTGTCATGTCCCTGAAGGTTTATACTACCTCACTGTTTAGGGGGAAAAAATAATAACAACTGATGCAAACAATATACAACATTAAACCAAATAGTTCCTACTATGACATCTACAATATTAATTATCACAATAAACAGAAATGATAGGATCAGTTATTGCCTATAATAAAAATAGCAAGTTTGCAAAAGAGTTTACTATTTCAAATTGTGGACAGGGAGAGAACAGAAGTGATATGAGATGTGATGAGTATGAGGGAGGAGGAGAGAGAAGAGAAGAAAAAAATAGTGAAAGAGAATAATAGGAATTGACTATTAACAGAAGAAAAGAGACAAAGAGAATCAAGGGAAACAGGTAAGAGAAATAATAGTAAAAATGTAAAAAAATAAAAAATAAAAATAAAAGAATACAAAACAAAATGAAAATATATTAATCAACATCCCAGTCCTCAAAAAACTGATCCATGAAAAACAATTGGCTTCAAAAATCCTAGAAATGAGAGAACAACAAATATGAGTATGTATAAATGTACATGTACTATTAAGGTCACAACTAAACAGAGAAAAGAAAAAAGGAAAAAATAGAGAAAAAAATTTTGAGGAAAAATTAAAGATTTTTTTTTCTGTTGGAGTTCAGAGATTCTCAGCTTTTCTTCTCAGCAGTTTTAGGTAGGATCATCTGGAATGTGATGCTGCACCCTCTGGAGTGAGAGAGAGATTCTCATAGGTGGGATTCATGTAGGTAGGGTTTAGACTTAGGTGGCTCCAGGCTCTTGGCTGAATGCCAATTGGCCTGGAGATTTTAAATCACCGTACCTTCAGGGCCCAGTAATTGCTAGTCTATGCTGGAAGACTACCCCAGGGATCTCCCATGGGCTCCACTCTGTGGTGGAGGAGACAAGCCTTAGTTCCCTACATCACCTGTGGCCTCCACATTTTCTGGTCTTGGGTTTAGTCTCCAAACTCAATCTCCTTCAACCACGCCCTTCCAAATACCCAGCCAGACATGTCTCTCCCAGAAGGTCCTGTAAGCAGCCAGGTTGGAGGGGGAGAGATAGAGCCACGTGGGTATCCACAACCAGTTGTCCACTGTGTAAACCTTTCTCCGTGTTTGATTTTCTCCTGGTCACTTAAGCATACTCTATGTTGCGCTGTGTGTTTTCTGGGCCTGTATTTTGGGCCAAACTCAGGTTTTTCAAGAGTTGGCTCCCTCAGCTGCTGGCACTCATGCTGAGGCTACAAAATGGTTCCTTCTTTTATGCTCTGCATGCCACCTGGAGAGATGGTGGCTTCTTTCCCGCACAAGGTTATTATGCAGCATAACCCTCAGTTTAGTTGGGAAATGTTCTTGATCTCTAAACACTCTGTACCCCGACACACCTCAAATCTCCTAAAACTGTGGGTTCCTTTAATTCTCTTATCCCTTCACTTTGCTTGTGGGGGAACCACTCTGTCTGGTGCTTCTGGCCCAGCCATGGCAGTGGCTGTGCCAGTGATCCTGGGGATTTCTTCCTTATTTTATTATATCTAACCTCCTAAGTCCCTGATCTGCTCTCAATGTTCAGTTTTAAATTCCAATAAAGTCCTCCCCCCCCCTTTTTTTTGTTCACCCATCTTGCTAAGAAGCTGCCTGTCTGCTTTCTTGGTTTTACTCTAAGGAACAACCAGGAAAGGAATCTCCTCTATTCTGCCATCTTGAAAACCCTCTTCAGTTTTATTTGATTAATGAGAAAACATTTGATGATTTCTAACATACTCTTTAATGTCTTTGACAAAACTTCAGTTATCTGATTGCTTATCTAACTTGTGTTTGTTTTGTATTCTCTGATGTACACTTGAAAATGTTAATCCATATACAATCACTGAATTATCATGAGATTCATCTCCTAGCACTGGTGTTAAGACTGAGAATTTTTGCTATTGATGGACAGAGCTGTGGTATTGTGAGGCAATATTTCTTATTATATTGCTTTTGTTGAAGTTATTGAGTATTGTAATCCTGAAAGCAAAATAAAATGTGGAGCCAAACAAATTGCCTCTCATATTCAAAGTGGGCAGGCATGCATATTACTTCATATTATGCATAACTGAAGATGTAAAATACTGTTGTAGGGTTTGATGATTCAACAGTTAGAGTGGGTCATCCATCAAAGAGTTGACGTTAGCAGAGCTTGCCACAATATAGCATATGCTAATTGAGTATTGTTTCATATGGGCTCTTACAAATATGAAAATGTGAAACTTTTAGGATACATTGAGTATTGGAAATTCAGAATTCTAGGTGGCAAAAACGGATACAATTTGATATTTGAATTCAAGAACTGGATCAGATTAGATATTCAGCAATATTTGCAAGGTCTGCATGACCTTTACATAGCATGATCTACTGAAACCTGTTTTTCCAAATGTTTATATGTACGGACTTTGACATTTAAACTGAAAACAATGGACTATAAATCCTCTCATTAGGAATGGTGCAACTGACTTATTATTATTCTTGAAACAGTGTTGTTCTTTTTGTTGCATGGTAAATTTTTCTTTTTTAAAAAAAAATCTATTACAGTTTATAAAATGCACCCATCATAACCAAGATTAGAGGTATGATATTTGAATTTTAACTTAGACAAATTCAAAACATGTCAGAACAGTGTTGCTATTTGATGCTCCATTGTTGTTCAGAGCTCTATTGTATGTTAGGCCTGACCTGAAGTGTTGATTCTAAGGAATAACATTTATTGTTTTATTATTCATTCATCATCTCTGGATAATGCATAGTATAAACAGGAGATGCTGACGTAGTAGTTAGAATGTGCAAACAGTCATTCAATGACTACTAGTGTCAGATACCATATTGTATGTTGGGAATGCACAGATAAACATGACCATTTTTTGACGTCATGGGAATTAAAATACATTGTTTTTCCATTATTTCTGACTTTGCCAATTTTCCAGGGGCCCACAACAAGCAAGAGAAAATTGCTAAAGCTTGTCACTATTCTTATTTTTGCCTGTTTTTATATTCCTAAAGACATATATCCACATTTTCTAGGAATGTAAACTACTGCATTCATCCTTAGTATAATTCTTTTAGAATCCAGACCAACCCTAATTACTACCACATATTCCTAAGTATGTCCTAGGACTTTTGTAAAACTTCAAATTTACAAATACCACTGAAGTATGTAATTCTACTCAGAAAATGCAGTAGAGTATAACTGGACAATTGCAGAGACACCATCAAGATTATATAAACACTAGTCATTTATAAAACTATTAAAATAGAGTCTACCACCAATAAATAAGTAAGAAACACTACATTACATCATGTCTGTGTAGTTTTTAACCATAAACCTACCTGAATTGTGAATAATGATGATAGTTGCTGCGTAATACATGCCTGAAAAGCTTTTTGTAAAATAGAACACTTTGTTTCTTCTTATCTCCTTTTTACTTGAAGTGATGTTTCTTTTCAAGTAAAAATGCTTAAGTGACAATCTTGCCAGCCATACTTCTTGTTACAGAAATGAAAATGCTTCCTAATGGTCTTCATTCAACTCATGCTCTGTTACAATTTGTCCTGTTGCTGAACCGACAACTCTGTTTCCTGTCACTTGATGAAAATATTTACCAAAGACCTTAGTTTTCTCGTAAAACCTTCAAACATCACGATTCATATTTTTTGTTGCCTCTGATTATCTTCTATCAAGTTAACTATCTTTCAACTTTCAATAATCTTCTGAAGTATTGTACATTGTACTCAGTGAAACAGTTTAATAGCTTATCTTTTGTTATTTATTTAATTTTGCTTGGTTATTTACTTCATTTGTAAAGAACATGATAGGATCAAATAGCTTCAAAAATTCAAGTCATTGCTGATTTTAATATTGAACATTTAATAAACCCAGTCTTCTTTACTGAGCCCAAACCCATCTATTTTGTAAGGTTCTTTACGTTCTCTGCTTTTCTTTTGCCAGCATTATCATCTATCTTTAGAGTAGCAGAGGTTGGAGATATGGCACAGATGAATGGGGGTGCATTTTTCTCAAAGGAGGGAAGTTTGCTTTAAATGAGGGAAATCATTACGTATATAAGAACAATGGGAGGCTATGGCTGCTTTAGGAAAGAAAAAGCTAGAGGATCATTTTGGATCCCACACCAGCATAAGTGATTTACAAATGTACTCCAGTTAAATATCAATATTCTAGATACAGTGGAGCTTTCATGTTTCTCAAGAATAGACAGACAAACCAATATTAAGTCCAATAATACCAAGGATCTTCGTATCTGGAAAAAAAGCTGACTAAATGATTGCTGCTTATAAAACACTAATATTTAGCACTAAAAAGACCTACCAATATCATGCACATTTATTTCATGTTAACTGAAAGCTATGTTTCTAATTAAACTTATATTAAATTCAAGGTTTTTTTGTGAGAATTTTATTAACATGAAATGTTAGGACTTGAAGACCTAAGCCTTCTATCATATTCTAGAAGGTATTATATAAAAATCAAGAGGTTTAACTTCATACATTTTGTTGGGCCTATACTGGTATTTTCCGATGATTTTATGTCATGAATATACATTTTGGCAAGACTGAAACTTGGAATAGGATATTGGAATTTAATATAGCTCTATTAGTATAGAATCGTTTTTTTTAAATTAACAATAACTCACTGGATCATCTATTGCTAAAGTTCTTTGGGATTTCAACTAAAATGTAAAATGAAGAAATAAAGACATTAACATAAATTCTGGGCAGTTTCATATAAATAAATCTGCATGGGGCCCACGGAACAACATATAATGGTTTTATTTTCAATTGTAGTGAAAAAAATAATAACTTACCAACCTCTAATAAATATTATAATGTATTTTTCTATAATGGCATTTTTTTGAGTTTTGGAGTATTCATACAAATTCTTCAGGGTTCTCAACAAGAGCCCCAGGGTGAACTGAATTCATGTGGACCTGTATTAGACAAAAAACAGACAAAAATCAGAAAAACAGCAACCATACTAAGATGGACTTGCCCAATCTAAGACAGATTCTTTGAAGAAAACAGAAAATCCCTAATCTTGGTTGATAGATTTTATAAGCTTCAGAGGTCAGAGATATTCTAAGTGACTAGATAATGTTATCTAGGTATACCATCCTGTTTGTCACACTAAGAATGTGTTGTCCTCACCAGGTACCAATTTCCTTCCTACTGTCTCCATAATTTTTCCTTATTTCCTGATTATCCTTCTTGTCGTAGGCCTCTGTGGCCAAAAGTCCCTGTTTCCATAATTTAAGCATGAAAGTTAATGGAATGCATAATGCAAATGCTTTTTGAAGTAATCATAATTACTTTTCTGTGTTTGAATATGAAGCCCAGCATGTCTGGATTTAGAGTATAATAGCTGTCTCGTGACCTACAATGATGATACACAAAATGTGATTTGCTACTGATTTCCTTCAATGTCAATTTATTTGAAAAAAAATATAACTTTATAGGTACCCTCTTATTAATCTATAGTACATTGAGAAATTTCCTTTATCTTTACTAAAATTCAAATCCTCTGGCTTCACAATGAAGAAGAAAATTCTGTGGGAAAATCAGTAGATACCCATTACTTCTATTATGATTCCCCTGATTGCCCTAAGAAATATTTTACTGTTTGATGATTTAACACTCTTAAACTAAAACCTTCTTACCCTTAAATATTGTGTATAATCCCAGTTATAGCACATTATTTTTAAACAAGGCTTTACTATAGGCAGTGAAAAATAAAAGAGAAATAATCAAGTAAGAGCAATAAGCTTGATAGCTTTTGCTGATGAACTACCAGTTGGCCTGCAGTGGCTAACATCCTGCACTTTCTATCTTATGACATGCTACCCTGCAGTGACATTATGGAAAAACTGTCAACATTTAGTCTCACATATTATAACTTATGAAATGATATATGATAAATATATGACAGTTTATTTCCTGTTAGGATTTTGTTTCTAAAATTTGGTTTCTTTTTTTTAAAATCATACACTACAAAGGATGGTTACCTTATCCTTGGACTCAACAATGCAATTCTATCCAGAAAATCTTCTATATTTGGCAATTTATCATAGAAGAATACATTTCAAAATTTATATATAAGCTGAAGACTATAATATGTTCATGCTTAATTCACATATCCTGCTAAAGATTAGTGTTAGTATTTCACCTAGCCTTCAACAGTGGTATGTGCATCTCCTTTTAATAACATCCTTGTCAACTAAATATTAACACTTTAATTTTTGTTCTCAATTTCATTAGTGTGAAATTATACTGTTTGTTTTTTTTATGATTAATACACCTTTTTATATTCACTGGCCCTTCTTTTAATTTGCTCTTCTATGAATTATCTGTTCATATCCTTTGCCATTTTTCAGATGAGGTGCAAATCTATTTCTTATTTCCACCAATATTTTTTTTTCTGGTACTGGAGATTGAACTAAGGGGCACTTGACCACTGAGCCACATCCCCAGCCCTATTTTGTGTTTTATGTAGAGACAGGGTCTCACTGAGTTGCTTAGCGCCTCGCAGTTGCTGAGGCTGGCTTTGAACTCCCAATCCTCCTGTCTCCGCCTCCTTAAGTGCTGGGATTACAGGCTTGCGCTACCATGCCCAGCTTCTCCACCAATATCTTTATAATTGTTTTGGTACTGGGGATTGAAATTAGGGGTGTGTTACCACTTAGCTACATCCCCAGTGCTTTATAAAATTTTTTTATTTAGACAGGATCTTGTGGGCTGGTCTCAAACTTGCTATCCGCCTGCCTCAGCCTGCCATGTCTCTAGGATTACAGACATGTGACACTGCACTTAGTCCTTTTAAAATATTGAAAATTTCCCCTTTCACTTATTAGTCTCTAGAAATAATTTTATATATTGTTATAAATAGTGTTCTTAATGAATATGCAATTGTCCTGATATCATTTGAAAATGTCTGCCTTTTCCCTACTAATCTGTAGTGCCAGAACTGTCTTATTTCAAGAATAATGCATATATTCATATTTATAGGCATTCTTACATGTTTTATTCTTCATTTGCAAATTCCTGTACCAACACCACATCTCAATTACTGTAGATTTGTGATGACCTTGATGCATAAGGCAGAATCTCAAACTTGTTCTTCAAATTTTTCTTAGATAACCATAGTCCTTTGTCTATATTCAGTTCTGTCAAATTATCAGCTACTGTTTTAAAATTTTCTTTCTCTGCAATTCCATCCATTAGTTGTTCCATATTCTCTAATTTTCATGTCTTTTATTTTTAAATTTATTTACTCTCCTGTGTTGTATACTAGGTGAACTCTTCATTAGTATCTTCTAATTTACTAATTTCATCTTCTTGTTCAATTGAGATATTTAAACTGTTCATTTTTAAAAATTATTCAGTTTATGTTTGCCATTTCCAATATTTATAGATTTTTCGTTCAAAATCAAATTACTTTTTTCAAATTCTGCCTGATTTTTTAAATTAACTCTTTGATCTTTTTTCCGAATTGGATTTTTAATTTTGTCAAGTACCCTAAACATGTTGTAAATTGTTTTCTAGTAATGTTTATCATATTTATTAAATTGAGATTGAATAGATGTTTGAATCATTGTTGTGGTGTTGATTTTCTGCTTTTTTAGCCTGTATATATTCATAGGTTTCTGAATCATTTGGAGTGTGTTTGCATTTATTGTCATGGTTTTTATTATTTTCCTCTCTTTATTCCTCCCCTTCCCTATCCACCATTTTACTATTTTCCTCATCTGGCCCCTGGCATAGCAGTCTAGATGTAGGCAGAATTCACTTTCCATTGGGCTGTTTCTTCCTTCGTGGTACACATGTATGTGTGAGTATATGAGAGAGAGAGTGTGTGTGTGTGTGTGTTTCCTTGATCTGGTGTTGTTTAACAGTTCTTTAGAAAGATAGAGCCTCAGGCAGCTGGTCAGCATAATGTTTCAGTAATTTCTTTTAAGATTGATTATTGGGTGAACCTTTATCATACCTTTCTCTTAGAGCAGTGATTATAACTCAGTTTTTTCCCTCACAGTTGGACTCTTACTGAAGTAGTCTAAATGCGGAGCTACTGTCATTCAGGGGGAAAGAACCTACTAGAATGTAGCTACTGTGTCTATACATGGAGGTGCTAAACCTTTGTTTAAGTCTGCTCTATTAGTGTGTTTTCTCTCTTTTTATGTATTTTCTGTCATTGTTCTATATTTTAAATAGGTAAGATATGTCAAGGTATGAACTGTTGGGCTGGGGGTTGTAGCTCAGTAGTAGAGCACTCTCCTAGTATGTGTGAGGCACTGGGTTCGATCCTCAGCACCACATAAAATAAATAAATAAATAAATAAATAAATAAATAAATAAATGTATTGTGTCTACAATTAAAAAATAATTTTAAAACAGATATGAATTGTTCATGACATTTTGACTTGAGAACTGAGAATTTTCATTATTTTATAATTTCCTGTTAATTCATTAACTTCAAAAATTCAATTAAATGAGAACCCATATTAATATACATTACTGATATATTAATAGAAGATCAACTAAGATAATTATGTTATCTTAGTTATATATGCATATATTAAAATATATACATGTTTTTAAATATATGCATGAATTTCCCTAAAACATATTTTGACAAACTAGTGTTAACATAAAAACCAAAAACTGGTAGTGTCTCCTGTTAAATTTGAATTTTAATTGTTGTTTTTATGTATTTATATCCCCTTCTAGAATATTAGATCTTGAAGACTAGAAACTTGTTGTATATACATGTGGATTGTTATTGTAATTTTCTATCATACCCATGTAAACTAGCATGATACCTACAATAAGGCACAAAAATATTAATTGAATTAACAAGCATTTGGGGCCATGCAGGTATGGATAAAACTTCTGTGCTATAGAGTCTTGAAAGTTACCTACAAAATAGACAAGCACTATGTATTTCCTAAACAAATTAGGGTATGAAGTGATGAAAAAATAAAAACAGAATGGATTCTCTAAGAATATTTGAGAATAAATTAATCTTGTCTTTGATAAACTTTCATATGAAGCTGATATAAAAAGTTTTCTTCTCACTGAGTCATTTCCTAATAATATTGATATAATAAAAAATGTGGTTATATATAATCTTCTACATTTCAAACAATAATTATTACTTATAAAGAGCCACCTTATTCACCTTATCGATTCAGGAATTATTATTTATCTCTAGTATTTTCCATGTATTTAATTCTCTAATAATGTTTTGAAAAAAACATAACTTCAAAATTTTAAGTAGGAAAGAGCTGTTATTTATATTATGGAAAAGTAAGTGGATGAACTCATGTGAAAGTACGCTCTAGTTTAGTTTTTGTATTTTAGGAGTAGATGACTCTTTTTTTGAAGAACAAGAGAAAAATTCCTTTAGGAAAGCAACACTTTTGTTGCATAAAGGCATTTACCTATTACACTTCTATTACCATGACTAAAATCCAATACAGTAGTGGTACCAAATGCAAGCAGGAATATGGAGCAACAAAAACTCTCACTCATGGGAATGCAAAATGGTACGCTCACTTTGGAAAACAATTTGGTAGTTTCTTACAAAATTCAGCACACTAAAACCATGTGATTCAACAATCACATTCCTTGGTATTTATCCAAATGAGTTGAACACATAGATATACAAAAGCCTGCATGCAAATATTTATTTGCCAAAACTTGCCAAAACATGGAAACAACCAAGTTGTCTTTTAGTAGGTGAATGGATCAATAAACTGGTATACCAGCATAGTGGTTATTATTCAGGACTAATGTGAACTACCAAGCCATAAAAAATAAAATAAGTTTAAATGTATATGCCCAAGTGAAAGAAACTTATCTGAGAAGGCTACATATTGTTATATTACAACTCTCTGACATTTTGCAAAAGGCAGTACTATGGAGACAGTAAAAGGATTAGTGTTTTCAGTGGTCACTAGAAGTCAGGGGAAAAGGATAAAGAGGATTTTTGGTACTATGAAAATATTCTTTATGATACTATAGTGGTGAACATAACATTGTATATTTGCCCAAACTCATAGAATGCACATCAAGAGTGAATCCAAATGTAACTTATGGACTTTGGATAATGATGATATATTTAAGTGTAGGGTCATTTAGTATCATAAATGTTCCACCATGGTATGACATTCTGATAGTGGGCAAGTTGGGTATATGAGGTACTTGTGGGTAAATGAGAAATCTCTACCTTCCATTCAATTCTGCTGTGAACTAACAAATCATATAAAAAATAGAGTCTATTTTAACAAAAATATGTACTTAGGACCAAAGATTATTTAACACATGCTTAGTATAGCACCATATGCTCATGAGTACACAATAATTCCTTTGGAAGTACTTATCTTCAAACATGTATATTTAAATAAGTTTTATCTGTGTAGTACCAAGCTTTTACTTTCTACTTCTGTATATATTTAACATGGTAATTAATTCAGCTTGGTGTTATTCTGGCTGTTATTCAAAGCCTCATACATGTTTGTTAATTTGTCACTAGTTCCTTATACAACATTTTGGTTATTTAATAAGCATTTACAAAAGTCAAGATACTCTTGCCCTAGAATGAGTCTTAATTGAACATGTAGTACATAAAATAATTAAGTTCAGTACAAACCATCAAAGGCAGATGATCCTTCAGTTATGAGCAAAGCTTTGGTGAAAGTGACCATGTAAGGATGGTAAAATGATGACAGCAAAGGGCCTTAGTATATCATATGATGGAATTTTAGGATGACTCTAAGGACATTCTAGGCTAAAATGGAATAAGGTATCTCTAGAACCATTGGTTGTCATTTATTTGCCAATAACTTCACCATAAAAACAATATTTTTCGATAAATGTTTCTGTCATCTCCCTACAATATTTAGGAGATCTTTAAAATTCTGTCTCTAAGAACAACTAGGAACATAGTAACTATGTTGAAATATTCCAAATTATAATATGGATTTGACTTGTGTTTGATCAAAACTATAAAATAAGAGTGAACTTCCATTAGTGTTGTGGTAATTAACGATTACTTTTCAGGCAAGTATTCCTCAGGTGACTGTGTGAAAACATTTTTAAACATTTACAGTATGCTTCCAAACTGGAACACTTTGGTGCAGTTATATCTGTGAAATAAATGACATTGTGTAAAACATTATAGCAGATCTTTTAAAGCGATTTGACAGGATGACAGTACAGTTACTCATAGTTCAGACTACCACAATATAGAATGTAATGAGCCGTAATGCTATTATTTTTCACTTTAGAATTTTAATGTTCTGTTTTGTACAGTTCTTAAAATATCATGCATAAAACATTGTACTGAAACAATAGCAAGTTGTATATTCATAATGTCATTAGGAGCCAATAGTCTAATAACCATAGGAAACAAAGGAATATTTTCCTCAGACTATTTTGGAAACATAACAGAAAGAAATGCTGCATTAAAGATTTCATGTTTGAAAGGCATTATGGCTGGATCCATAGATAAAATAGTTTGATCTTTTGTGCAACTAAGAATCTCTATAAATGCAACTTCAATGAGAAGGACATTTGGGCCCACTGCATCTTCAGTGATAAGGTAATGCCATTTTACACATCTCAGTGCCCACCAGAAAAATAAATGCATTATTCCGACAGTAAATTGACCCTTAATGGAATGATTTGAATGAAGGCAAGGTGCTTGGAAAAATAATGACTGTGAAAAATGGGGTATTGAACTAAGCATTTTATAGGGGAAGTTGAACATATCTCTTTAATACTTTGGATGTACTACTAATTTGGTATGACATAATTTCATCTTCATAATTATAGGTGGTGATATATTTTCTTTCCAAATATTAATAAAAATCAGTATAAGAATTGAATGAGAATTATGCTACATTACATACTTAATAGCACATATATGGTACTAGATAATTAATCTCTTAGAATGAACTACCATTGAAAGAACAGTTGTGTCAAGTAATGCCATTTACTCTCCTTATTAACATACAGAGCAATTCTGTTGGATGACATAGCATAGTGAGCTTATTAGGAAAATCACATTGGTTTCAGCAAAGAACTCATCTGACCTTTTTAAATGAAAATAGCGTGATGCTAAAAATAATTGGTGGAAGGACCATTGCTACACACAGAATGTTCTTTTGCAATAAACTACCATATTAAGAAAAAACATTTTTTATGTTGGGAATACAAAACTTTTTTGTTTCTTTTTTTAATTAAAGAGACTGAAAATGGTATTTACATTAAATTCAAAGAGCACCTTCATTCATGCACTGAGCAGTTCTCAGAAACAGATACTTTTTCCCATCTCAGTCTCCAGAATCTTCGGGATCATACCAGTTGAACAGGTATACCATTTTTAAAAATAGGAAAACCAATCTCTGAATTTTACATATATTATAAAGTAGTCACTAAAGATTGTTCAAAATGTGTTATTCTTTTACATTATTACAAATGTACTAAAGATGTTTGGATGTAGCATTTTATTAGTGACAAGGAAGCAACTAGTTTGCAAGAATAAAAAGAAAAATGATCTGTGTAATCACAAATTCAAAATACTACATCTTTTACTGAACAAAAGGAACATTGAATTTCCCATTTAATGCCTAGGGAAATTTAGAATAAATAGTTTTGAATGAACTAGACTTAATATTAATTCACTTTCTCAAATGTATTTCTCAGATCATGTATTAGTTTAAATGAAACAAAAATCAGAATTTAATACATTTATATATGAAATATAAAATTAAAATATGATTTTTTTCTTTTGAGACATGACAGATGCATGTTCTCAGTTGAAAAGTCAGTTTCTATTTAAGTCAGGATTAACACATAGTTTGTGATTGATTTAAAATATAAATGTTAAATCTCCTTTCATCCTAAAACAGAAAGAACAGATTTTGAAGGAATTTTACTAATCCAGTGAGTTAGAAGGCATAGTTTTACAGAAAAAAAAATTTAGAGAAATGTAACCATGCTTGAGGTTTGAGTAATTAGTTTTTAACTAATTATTAAACATTAGATACTTCTCACTATATTATATCATGACTAGTCAATGTTTTGTCCTTCAATTGAACCTAATATAGTTGGTCATATTTTAAACTAGTCCAAAATATTCTGGCAATAAATTTATGTTTATATCTATATGGTACAGCATACTGGCTTGTGTATGCACAAGAAAAATATTAGAAAATTCAGGAAACAGTATTGTTTTTAGTTTAATATATAAGTATACAAAATGGAAATTTTTCTATTGCTAATATATTTAAAATAACATAAAACCAAGATTGTGAGATTGACATGAAACTGAAGTGTCTATAAACCTAAATTCTATCTCCACACATGATTAAACTATTAATATGTTCAGGGCACATATATTTATTAAGAAATTATTCTTTAGCTAAAATCCATTTTGAATTGGCAGACATAAGTTAATATTAAATTTCATGAAAGTTCTTAAAGAATGAAGGATATAGGATTGGAGAAAATTAATCAGTGACAGCCTGTTGTCAGGGTTGGGATTATTAGAGGTTTCTAATATCATTCATATTTTACAGAAATCACTGCCACTTGAAACTTTACATTATGACCTTATGGGAAGGAAGGTATCTATGGTCTGGTTAGTAGAATAAACCAAATCACTTTTTAATATCTCACATAATAAAAATCATGGAATGTGATAATTTCTTAAAATATTGTTTGTTTTCATTGTAGCATTGAATAATATCAAGAAAATTAAAAAAATACATATTTAAATTGAATGAAGCATTATTTAGGATAGGCTGCAGAGAAAAAGAATATTTGAGTTCTAATTTTTTGACAGACCATCCAGGCTGGTTACAAATGAGAAATCTGAGGTTCCAGAGAGATTAAGTGAAATTGCCTAAGTCTTTGAAGTTATTGGATCATCAATACCTGACACATATTCTACTTTCTTAAATTTTCTATCCCTTTTTTATTTTAAGATAATCAAGTGATGTTTGTTATTCAGTTGAAGTTTTAAGTTAGTGATTATGCAATATATTAATATGATTGTTATAGCAACAAGTATATATGGATTACCTTTCCTATGAAATATGAATCATAAACTCCTTTCATCATAGTTATTCTGGGACAAAATAAAATTTCCCCATTTGTCTAGAAATTCAATAGATATGTTCATTTAACTCAATTGATGTAATAACTTTCTATTGGTTTTATTCTGTATAGTAGTGATATTTATTTAGAATTCTTCCTGGGTACTCACTTAGGTTTGTTAAATATGAGGCGATTTGAATGATTTGATTAGTGGCAATTGCCCACTGTAAAGTTTTATTGACAGTGAATGCCTGCTCATGATCAAATGTGTAACAACAAGAAATTACTTGAAATATGGTGCCAAAGATATCACCATACAATCTCCCTGGTTATTCATGAATATCCAACAGACATTCAAAATTAATTAAATCTCCCCATACCATGTAATCATACATACCTATATAGAAGGACAATGTATACAAATAATAAAATAATATTATTCAAATAAATTTATAATGACCTGATTTTTAAATCATTCTACTTCTTAAATAAGAAAAATTTTGAAATAATAATTATTAATGGAGCTCACGACATGTAAAACTTACAAATATGTCAATTGTTTTTCTAATTTAGTAACAAGAAAAAAGAAAAGGTTCAAAAATTTTCATGAAATAACACTTTTAATCAAAACCAAATTTGTTCCATAACCTTGCCAAAATTTTGGAGTTTTCCAACCAAATTTCAATAAGCTGCACTATTTAATCTATCCATTAAAGAACCAATCTATATAATATTTGCATTTTTGCATATTGAAAACTGTTTCCCTTATTTATCCTTTCTATGCAGGATTACATCAAAAAATGAAAATGAAAATTGTTGAGTATTAACACTGATTTCAAATGATTTTTAATATCTCACCATAAATATAAGATCTGTCTTATCAAATCTATATCAAAATATTTAGGGGGAAGCTCTAAGAGAATGATCAAAATTGCACTTTCCTAAGACACATACAAACATTTGATAATAATTTGCATATGTCTAATCTTCCTTCATCCCCAAAACTTAGTATACAAATATTTTTAGAATGTATTAATATATTTTTTACTTTAAAAGAGTATGTTTTTCAAGTTTATGATTTTATTATAATTTTACAAAAAATATTTTGAAGTCATTTAAATTAGAAAATTCATTTAGCTTAGAAAGCTTCTAAGCCAAAAAAAAGCACGCACAGCAAAAATAGCATAAGGTTTAGACAAAACCCTCTGATAGGAAATACAGCAAATGCATACATAATTTGCATTTTCAGTATCACTGAAATTACATTTATATACATTTTCAATTTTATTTTCAATGTTTAAATCTTATATTTACTATTTACAGAATAATATGTATTTATGTAGAAAATACCATAAGGTGTTTTTTTTATTGGCCAGTTTCTCATTAAAGGAAAAATCTTACTATATTAAGAATTTGGTTTGAAAACTATATTAAAATACTAATGAGGAGCCATTCCTAATTAATGATGGAATTTTCCAGTAGTCTCTGTGAGTAAATTACTATTAAAGTGATAAAAAGTAAAAAATAAGAATGAGAATTTGAATAGTGTTTGAAAAAGTGTTGTTAGTACTTGATGGATTTATTGGTTTCCCTCCATAGAGGACTACTGGAGAAGCTGATATTTTCACTTTGTAACTGTTGACATCTGTTGTGAAATATCAACATTCCTTTGGAATTTTGGCACTTAGATTGGGGGCTGTGACTTAAAATCCTTCCAGCTATTATTTTGCCAAGCATACTTGTCTTTCTATGGTTGAAAAGTAAAGCTAAACATATGTTCTTCAGTTAAACATTCAACACCTACATAGTTCTCAATAGTTAGAAACCCACTCACTGCAACTTTCTTTGACTCTGAAATGATGAATATATTAATTTTGAGTATTAATTAAATGAGTGAAGTTTTAACTTCATGGTGAATTTTTCTAATTCACTTTCTATGTAGCTTGTATTTAAGTGATTCTCAAGTTTTTTAAATTATCAGAAGTGGTTCATGTTTTCAATATTAAATAATTGTTATCAAGACTTGATGTGCCTTAATATTTTACATAATGGAAAATGGTCACTTCAATCCCTTAGTCTTGGGCCATATCAAACCTTCAATTATTGTTTGAAGTATGGACTTGACATGTGCATACTAAAATGTGTGTGACTTCTCCATAAGGGATGGATCCTCTCTTGATGTTCAATATTTTTAGTTTTAATTTGATTTTATTTTTATCTTGTCCTCATTTCAAACTGACTCATAATCCAGAATTATCCAACTAAATCATAACAGCGAATCTATTATTGGCTGTAATGAATCATGAAGAAATTTAGCATTGTCCCATCTAAACACAAACATGCAAGGAGTTTCTTTCACATTTTATATATGAATTTGAGTGACCAATCATGGTTTGTTTTTCTTATGGGGAAATACCAAAATAACATTGAGCAAAGCAAGTGCTTTTTTGCGTGAGGTTTTTAAGTGTGTGTTTGTGTTCATGATGACTAAAATTTCAGACTAAATTTTTTTTGTTCAGTAACTTAATTGTCACAGTAAACTTGTGAATATCTAAGTACATCCTAATATGCAACCAAATATCTCTTCTATAGCCCATCCTGAATGAACTTTTGCCTCTCACTTAGCCCTAAATTCCTATAATCCTTAAGGAGGATCTGTTCTTTCTATAGCCAATGTGAATGATCCTATGATTTTTTTATTGATCCTTTTTAGTTATACATAACAGTAAAATGCATTTTATAAAATTATACAAGCATGGGCCAGGCACAATGCATGGTGCACTCCTGTAATCCCAGTAGCTCAGGAGGCTGAGGCAGGAGGATCACAAGTTCAAAGCCAACCTCAGCAAAAAGTGAGGCGCTAAGCAACTCAGTGAGACCATGTCTCTAAACAAAATACAAAATAGGGCAGGGGATGTGTCTCAGTGGACAAGTGCCTCTGAGTTCAATACCCTGTACTCTCCCTCAAAAATATTATACAAGTATGGAATATATCTTATTCTAATAAAAGACCCCATTCTTATGGCTGGGCATCATGATGGTGTGATTCACTTAGTTATTTTCATATGAAAATTATATTAGATTTATTCTACTGTCTTTCCCATTCCTACCCTCATCCCTTCCTTTTGTTCTTCTTGGTCTAATTTACTGAACTTCTACCCTCCCCGTCATTTATTGTAGTTTAGCTTCCACATATCAGAGAAAACATTTAACTTTTGGTTTTTTGGTATTGGCTTATTTCACTTAGCATGATAGTATCCAGATCCATGCATTTACTGCAGAATATCATAAAGTCATTCTCCTTCAGAGATGAGTAATACTTCATTGTGGGTGTGTGTGTGTATGTGTGTGTGTATCACAATTTCTTTATCCATTCATCTGTTGATGGACAACTAGGTTGGTTCCATAGCTTAGCTACTGGGAATTGAGCTACTATACACATTGATATGGCTGGGTCACTGTATTATTATGATTTTAAGTCCTTGGATATATGCCAAGGAGTGGGATAATTGGGTCAAATTGTTGTTCCTTTCCTAGTTTTTTGAAGAATCTCCAAACTGCTTTCCAAAGGGGTTGCACCAATTTGTACTCCCATGATGTATGAACATTCCCTTTTCCCCACATCCTCATCAAAATTTGTTGTTATTTGTATTCTTGATAGTTGCCATTCTGACTGGAGTGAGATAAAATCTTAGTGTAGTTCTCATTTGCATTTCTCTAATTTGGTAAGATGTTGAATATTTTCATATGCTTGTCAACTATTCATTTCTTCTGTTTTGAAAGATCTGTACAGTTCCTTTGGCCATTTATTGCTTGAGCTATTTGTTTCTTTGGTGCCTAGTTTTTTGAGTTCTTTATATATCCTGGAGATTAACACTCTATTTGAAGTGCAGGTGGCAAAGGTTTTCTCCCATTCTGTAGGCTCTCTGTTCATGTCCTTGATTGTTTCCTTTCCTGCTGAGAAACATTTTTGTTTGATGTCATCCCATTTATTGATTTTTTTTTATTTTATTTCTTATGATTTAGTGATCTTGTTAAGGAAGTCCATTCCTGAGCCAATATGTTAGAATGTTGGGCCTACACTTTCTTCTAGTATGTGCAGGATTTCTGATCTAATTCCTAGGTCTAGGATGTACTTGTAGTTGATTTCTGTGCAAAGGGAGACGTAGGAGTTAAATTTCATTTACTAAATATGGATTTCCAGTTTTCCCAGCACCATTTGTTGAAGAGGCTATCTTTTCTCCAGTGTATGTTTTTGGGACCTTTGTCTAGTATGAAGTAACTATGTGGATTTGTCTCTGTACTTTCTATTCTATTCCATTGGTCTACTTGGCTATTTTGGTGCTAATACCTTGCTGTTTTTATTACTGTAACTCTGTAGTGTAACTTAAGGTCTGGTATTGTGATGCCTACTGCTTCACTTTTCTTTTTTTCTTTTTTTTTTTTTTTTGGTACCGGGGATTGAACTCAGGGGCACTCAACCCCTGAGCCACATCCCCAGCCCTATTTTGTGTTTTATGTAGAGACGGGGTCTCACTGAGTTGCTTAGTGCTTCGCCATTGCTGAGGCTGGCTTTGAACTCGCGATTCTCCTGTCTCAGCCTCCCTAAGTGCTGGGATTACAAGCGTGAGCTACAGCGCCCGGCTTGCTTCACTTTTCTTGCTGAAGATTGTGTTGGCTATTCTGGGCCTCTTATTTTTCCAAATGTATTTCATGGCAGGTTTTTTTTTTATTTCTATTAAGAACATCATTGAAATTTTGATGGAAATTCCATTGAATCTGTATAGTGCTTTTGGTAGTGTGGTAATTTTGACAATATTGATTCTGCTTATGCAAGAACATGGGAGATGTTTCCATATTCTAAGGTCTTCCTCAACTTCTTTCTTTAGAGTTCTGTAGTTTTCACTATAAAAATCTTTCACCTCTTTTGTTAGTTTCAAAGCTAAGTATATATAGAACTCTACTTTTGAAATGGCACTTCCATTAATGTTTAGTCAATTTTTCCTTCACAAGAAATAGCAGTAAGAGTTCTGGAGCATAAAGGCAAAACCAATTGGTGACTGTCCATCATGGGAGGGGTATAAACAAATGTGGTGACTAAGGGAAAGCAACTAAAGCTAAAAAGCCAAGTGAGATGGGTAGATGTAATAAAAAGTATAAAGGAAATATTTAATAAAAGAACACTCAATACTTCTTTTTGGTAGCCACCTTGATATTTCTTAGTCTTATTTATTTGTTTTGTTTTACTATAAATAATCTCAAAATGACTGCCTGTATCTTTCTCTTTGATTCATTTCCTTTCATAAATCGTTCCTCAATACCAGGTTTCTTGTATACTAGAAAATGCTGTATCTATGATCAGTATCAAAATATATGTTTTTATTGGCAGAAATAAAGTTGAAATGTTTTACAGGCTACCTCAGAAATTATAAACAAGCATTTCAATCACAATTTCCAAATGCTTGAGTAGTTTAAGCATTGGCATTGTATTTATTATTATTATTATTATTATAATGATTATCATTTATTACAGTTGTATTTATTTGTGTCATTAGTAAGTTCAAACTATCCTACCTCTAAGGGCATCCCCAATTAGAAAGCTAATGTTTCACACATTATATTTTTTTTCAAAAGTTAAAATATTAAATTGTGTTCATTTTATTTATTTTTCTCTGGAATTCATTAAAGGCATTAAAAAAATAAAAATAAAAAAACATGGCCCACAAACTACTGGTAGTGGATTTTTTCAGAATATCTGGGGAAAAGAATCCTTTGATATTATCAGAGGTATGTAGTAATATACAATTATATAAAAACTGGAGTGACCATGCATCTATTGTGTGTAATATCATATACCTGAATAACAAGTGAATATAGTTTTGGAAAAGAGGTACCTTAGTTCGTGTATCAAGGAGTCCCAAAGTAGCTTGCCTGTAATTTGCTTTAGACAATTCAGTGTGATTGTTTTCTGGCCAATCACTGGCATCAACATACTTTACCTGGGCCAGTAATGATTTGTTCTTGGAGAGGTATACATTTCCTGAATATAGCATTTTCTGATATCTAAATGGAACTGGAGTTCTGTTGATAAAGAATGTGAGAAAACTGGATGGGCAGATCTAAAAATTATTTTTAATTTTAATTGTATATTGTTTTATGTATACATAAAAATAAATAAGTTTTGTTACACTGTGCCCTAAATTAGATCCGTTTTTCAGTTTTTGTGAATTTTCTTAATCTTATGTAATTTAGTATATAAATTGCTTAAATTTTGTTTTTTTTTAAATCAATCTGGGCAAATGAATTCAAGAGAGCATGTAGCCAAATATAATATTATATACTTCTGACATGCAAGTTCAGGTGGCCAGTAGAAAGAAAAATTAAACATTATTTCTATAGCATTTATGTGAAACTTGTTCTTTACCATTGCTAATTAGTCAACCTAGAAATATACCTTTGGAATGGTTTAATCCTACAAATAATATATGACTCATTGTTATGGTAATCTATGCATCATTTATCTGGTACAATTTTGTATATATCATGGCACAATATATTTTTTGTACAATTTTAAAGTGCAAGTTTATTGTTGCTTCTATAACTCCATCCAGTGTACATAAAAAATTAAATTTAGAATACAGTTTTTATGATTTCATTTCTATCTGAAATGTTTTTTATGTAACTATTTCCTTTTCTTCACTATTTAAGAAATATGTTGATGACACATCACACTATTGAACTGTCTGGCATTCATGTAGTTATTCATTTTTAACAATGTAACAAGCATCTATGTATGGTCTCTCACCCCTGTGAACATGTATGGAACTTTAAAATAAACTACATTCAGTCACAATGTCCTTCTGCAAACATTCCCTACCTTTCCCCAAGAAGGAAGCACTATTTTGATTTTATATAAGTTTATCAAACATATAGACATATTCCTAATATGTTTATAGATATGATTTATATCATCATAATATAATATTTTGTGATATAAAAGTAATGGTGATATATGGGTACAATGACTACATAATTTGGATTTGGGTTAAAGCAGTAATAAAGGGTGATTACTGATGCCTTGCATATCACTTAATTTCATACTTTCCATACATTCATATTTTTATTAATGACAATAATGTAAAAGCATAATGAGCAATAAATATGATGCTCAGCATTCTGTAATATTCTGAATCCGTGGTTATTATTTCACCTGAGTTGCATGTGTTGTTTAGGGTTGTGCTTAATATCATCCAGTATGTGTCAAATATGATGTTAAGTTGTTACCAATTATTTAATCCTCTCATAAACCTAGATCAGATTATATATGATGATAGAATTATGTATTATTATCTATAGGTTTATCATATACTAGGGAATTATTGTCAGTTCTTTTCATTTTGTGGATTAATTTCACTTTAAAGGATAATTTTCTCTTCCTTTAATACTTATGCCAAAATTTAAGCATGCATCTAACATTTATATCCGTGAAAGGAGAGTATTTTTTAAAAAACTGACTGCAGTTATGAATGAACTTTCCTAATTTTCAAATTTTCTGTCTATGAAAAGTGCACATTTTTCTTATTAACAATAAAATCTGAGAATAAAATAGGTGAATAAATAAAATGAAGAATAGAACTATATCCACATTCAAAATGTGTCTTTAAAATAAAAAGATGTTAATTTTTCTACTGGAGAAAATGAAAAATTAGAATTTTGAAATTAAGTATTAAAATTTAACTAAGCATATAGCTAGGAAATATTTTTTCTTCTCCTTTATGAGCCTCTGTCTTATAGTGTACTAATTAGATGAATTCTCACAAAATGAATATTTTGAATAAGTTAATTCAAGAGCAGATTTCAATGTAATTTGTCATAGTTGGTCATGCAAATTATTTTATGGGCATTAGTAACTGTGATCTATCAAAAAGTTAAACTTTTATGAAATCCATTCTTAACCAACATAAAAATGCTTACAATATTTCCCAATTGGTAAATGTGCTCCATGTATGTAGAGAGCTGTCCTTGAAACCATATTCAGGATGAATCATACACACTTTAAATATCGAAAAAATCAGCACTAGTATTTTTATTTTTGTACTTTGCCAATGTCTTAATTTACCCTAAAACTTTTTTTTTCAGAAATTAATTTTACAGATTGTTTTTCTCTGGATTATTTATTTTTTCTTTAAAATTTTTATTGGTGCATTTAATTACATATAATAGCGGGATTTTTTTGAATATTTGTACATAAACACATTATAACATGCAATTTGGTCAGTTTCTTTCCCCATAGTTCCCCCTTCCTTCACCTCCTCCCTCACCCTGGCTCCCTTTCTCTATTCAGTTGATACCCTTCTTATCAAGAATAGTTTTAAACAAAATATGTTTTTAAAATTAAAGTCATAGAAAAAATTAACTATATTAAACGGACTAGTTTGGATTAAATAATATGATTAACAATAATAACATCCTTTAAATAATATTAAAATAGATTTTATAGAAAATTTTAAAATATAATATTTGATACATTTATCATTCTGTAAATATGTGAGATACAAGTATTGAATATATTTCAAGGATCATATAAGCAGAGCATTTCATTTTGTATTTTATCTCAAAAAGTTAAAATATTTACCCAAAGGTAAATGTGATATATATTCAATGAATAAATATTGAATGAGCAAATATTTGCTATTAAACTCTACACATATAAGAAAATTCAGATATCTGTGACTATATAGTACACAGATGTTTTTATTTAGGGGAAACAGATTTTTTTATATTGATACATGCTTGGAATTTTGATATAGAATGATTTTCTGTGACTGTTTTCTTGTCTTGAATGTTTCAGATCAAATTTTGGTTAGCTTATCAACATCTTCTTGTTTTCCAATGTTTCTTCTGAATATAGAAGTTTAGCTAAATGTGATATGAGTCAAATATTGTCCCCAAGCTAACTTTAATTGGGTTGAGGTAGAAAGAAAAGCATGTTGAACTAAAATTCATAAAATTTGATTTTCTATGTGGAATAACTTTCCTATCACCCCATGTTAAGAAAGTAGTTTAAGGCTTTGTTTACTTGTTATACAAAGTTATAGATTAGGATAATTTCCCTAATTTTATTTAGTGTCTGATAGACTGATTTCCATGGCTGAATTTTTTTAAAATAACTACTTCTATATATCGATATAATTGTGCTTTCTATGTTCAGTGTTTTTGTTTTTGTTTTGGTGGCGGTGGGGTTCCAGGGATTGAACCCACTTAGCATAATGAACCCAGGGGCAGTAGAGCACCGAATCACATCCTCAGCCCTATTTTGTATTTTATTTAGAGACAGGGTCTCACTGAGTTGATTAGTGCCTCATGGTTGCTGAGTCAGTGTTATTAATTGTAAATAACAGAATTCACCATGTCTAGTGTGAGCAGTAAGGGATACATGAAAGATAATGTGTATCTCAAAAGTATCTCTGGGAGACCAGGAGAATTTGGTGGCCAAGAACCAGGAACAACACTGGGAATTCAACACAGCCAGCAAAGAAACAATATCATTTCACAGTTTTAACTAAAATACCTCTGTGGCCACTGCTCATTTGTTGACCCTAATAATTTTCATGGCTGGGTGGCAGAATGTCCACCATAGCAACTCCATTAGACCCAGGTATGCTCTATGCTCACTAGAAGATTATAGTAAATGTTCATTGCCTCAGGTTGTTCAGTGCTGCTTTTTAGTATCTACTCAGGGTATTATATCCATGAAACCAATTTTCAGAATATTCCACTCTGAAAAAGCAGGATTCAAAATTGAGCACCTAGGAAGACATAATGGGACAAAAAAATGGTGTCTATGTACTTTATTTAATTAGCAAATTGAATGCTTGTTTGGATACTTTAATACCAGTTAACTTGCTACTATAGGAAATAATCCTGCATAAACATTGAAATCAGAATGTCTGTATTTTCAGTTTTACAGTGCAGCTAGTTGCAGAAACTAGACTTGTAACTTTTTTCTCTCTTTTTTTAAATAGAAGAAAAGCACACTTTGTTTTGGGTTTTGATCTACCCAATGTAAGTGCAGGCCACATTTTCAATCATAATCTTTATTGTGTAATTCATGTATTTAAAAGTATGCTATGTTTTGTCAATTTTCCTGAAAAATCTAGAATCAGTAAAAACTCATTTTTAAAAGCTACAAAAGTATAAATATTACCTCTGTGGTACAGAATAGCTTCTATACTTATATAAACTGACATCATAGCTATTGTGCACAATTCTATTAAGATTCTTAGCTCTTAGTCAGGTGCGATGGCTCAAGCCTGTAATCCCAGCACTTAGGGAGGCTGAGACAGGAGAATCGCGAGTTCAAAGCCAGCTTCAGCAATGGCGAGGCGCTAAGCAACTCAGTGAGACCCTGTCTCTTCATATAACACAAAGTAGGGCTGGGGATGTGGCACAGTGGTCAAGTGCCTTTGAGTTCAATCCTCAGTACCAAAAAAAAAGATTCTTAGCTCTGTTGGACAGTCAGCTCTCTATACATATGCACAAACTTGGACCTTATCACAAAACATTTACAATTTCAGAAGTAAGGAAGACAAAGAGTTCTAATATGAAACATCACAGACTAGGTCTGCTTCACCTTCTAAATTTTCCTTTTATGATAAAAGAAGATTCTTTATGGAAAAATTATAATTTTAGTGAATGATCACCATCAAAGAAAATAAATAAATGCAATGCATGCAGTTTTATTAATTTAATTGTTTTTTATATGTGGTGAATTTTCATTTGCTTTCCAATTCACTCATTTTTTCCTATAAGTACCAGTACGATGTCTCGTAATGTAGCACCATTGAAATGCATTAATTTAAAATGATGATCAAGAAACAAAAAGATATAAACTACACCCAGAAAAATACTATGATAAAAGTCAAGGTTGTTTCTTTTATGAGAAACATTTTTTTCATTAATTAAATTCTGCGTGAAAAGATCACGTGTGAGAACAAAATGCACAAATTATGTGCTTTTGTGTATGATGTCAGGAAGAGTAGGACAAAACGTTGCATAGCCTCATCTTTCATGATGCATTTTGAAAACTGATTTGACTCATAAGAACATCTTGATAGATTGTTTTGTAAAGTGTATTATGTATTGCTTGAAGACACTAGGACTTGCCAATATACTTTAATTGTGTAGAGTTATAAAATGAAACTTCATTTGGATTCTGTCAGGTCACATTAAAAACATTCAAATGTGTTATATTATTTCATTTCATTTTGTCTCTACAGCATTTCATAAGCTCAGTTGTGCTCTAGAAACTGTTCCTATGAACAGGATGGATACTAATGTTTTCCATATTACTCTTTGAAGGAAATAAATTTTGAGATCTTGCCTACTCACTTACAAAAACTACTAACCAAATCAAATAAATTTGTGGGGAAAATTGTCCCAATTGACTATTTCATGGAAAAATAAAACCAAAGTAAAGTATCATTTTAAATCAAATGGCTTTACT
This sequence comes from Xerus rutilus, assembly GCA_028644305.1. Taxonomy (NCBI): domain Eukaryota; kingdom Metazoa; phylum Chordata; class Mammalia; order Rodentia; family Sciuridae; genus Xerus; species Xerus rutilus. Next base: position 96,474,514 of record CM053417.1, read on the forward strand.
TATAAACTCAGAATGGTAATAGTTTGAGCTCAACTCAAGGTCTTAAAAATATTCATTTTTCTCTGTTGTTATTTACTTTGTGTTGGACCAGACTCACCTGACTCCATGTTTATATAGTTCTAAGCAAAGTGACATCTGTGTCCAAGTACTTATTTCAGATTTTATGATGATCATATTACTTTCAGAATGCTTCAAATTTTTACTAGAAGTGCAACATTTTATCTTGTTGAATTTATCACTCATTCATAAGACCTACCTAATGTAATCAAAAACCTCCAGGTGTTAGCTTAGAAATATGACAATTTTTTTAAAATATTTTTTCTATTTTCTTAGTTGTAGGTGAACAGAATATCTTTATTTTTATGTGGTGCTGAGGATTGAACCCAGTGCTTCACGCATGTTAGGCAAGCACGCTACCACTGTGCCACAATCCCAGCCCCAGAAATACGACAATTTTTTTAAAAGAGTAAAATTTTTTTAAAAATAACATGATTTTGATTCTGGAATCTTTTTTTGTTTTTAACTTAGACTTTCATCTGATAAGGGTTACCAGCAGTTAACATATTTTTACAAAAATCTCTTCTCAAGCAATAAAGAAATAAAGTATATCCATGCTTTCTATTTCTTTATGCGATGTTCAGATTTGTTCTTAATTCTCTATCTCTTGCTATATCTGAGGAATAGTAGTTGCATATTTAAGTGTATCTCACACTTTAACATGAATTCACCTCACCTTGTGCTGTTGAAAAATTCCATGTTCTGATTCAGTAACTTTGGGGTATACCTAAAATTGGGCATTTTTTTTTTGTTTGTTTGTTTTTGAACCTTGGATTGAACCAAGGAGCATTTAACCACTAAGCCACATTCCCAGCCCTTTTTTATTTTTTGCAGCAGAGTCTCACTCAGTTGCTTAGGGATTCACTAAATTGCTGAGGCTGGCTTTGAACTTACGATCCTCCTGCTTGAGTCTCTGGAGTCACTGGGATTACAGGTGTGTGCCACCCATGCCCAGCAAGACTGGGCATCATTTACAATCATTAAAATGATGGTGAAGTTCATATAAACAAAGATTTCTCACTATTGATGGAAGCCCTCATTTAACCTAAATAACATTCAATAATTTGGGTCATTGTTTCCCAAGCCTTAATTCAGTAGATTCCTTAAATGTCATTTGGTAACCCTCACAAAGATTATGGTAAGTAGCAAAGGGTTTAGAGTTGAACATAACAGAATTCAGGGTTCTCAGTTCTAACTTCAGGCAGATTACTTAACTCACTGAATCTCAGTTTTCTTATATGAAAATTTCAACTAATAGTACTTGCATAATAATAGTTGATGGTTTATTAAACCACAAGAAGTATCTAACATGCCCCAAACTACCAGACAAATTTTAAAACACAAGATTTTTTTCCTACATATTTTGTGAGTGCTTTTTCTCTCTCTTTTTCTCTCTGTACACATGTATGTGTGTGTCTATGTATATATACCCATACATTGTGTGGTGAGCACCTACACATATACTTTTATTCTGATTTACAGCATCTTTAGTACTAGAGTATACATATGAGCTAGAATGAAACAAAGAAAGAGAAGACATCAAAGTCACAAAATACATACTGTCAAGTGAATACAGGCCTTGAAGTGAATTCAGTACCCTTTTAAATGCAGTATTTCATATACCTGGTTACAGCTTTAGGGATAAATTCTAGTTTAGATTCCCTTCCCGGTGGCATACTGTAGTACTTTTTAAGTGATAAATACAAGAAAAAATGCATTTGTTCCTTCCAAAAGTTTTGTCATGGGACAGTTTTCATATTACAGAAATGGAAATTCATTTGGAACTGGCTGGCAGGTTAATATTAAATCAATTCAAGAACTATGAATTCCCTTGGGTAACTGTTATGTTTGGTTTAAAGAACTCTGTAGCCTAAGTATATTTTATTTTATTTATATAGATTTATTTATTTATTTTGCAATAATAGAGATTGAACTCAGGGCTTTTCACATGCTTTTGTAGGCTAATTTTAGATACCATACTTTGCTTGTATGTGTGTGGGGGTGAGGGGTTCATATGCTGAGTGTCTTTATTACTGATCTTGAAGTTGATAAATTAAGTCATTTTGACAATAAAAAGTACAAAATATATCAAGATATAGCAACATGTATTTTCATTTCATACAAATCATGACCTGAATCACAAAATATTAAAAAAATGAAAATAATAGGGCTGGTGGTGTAGCTCAGTGGTAGAATGCTTGTTTCCATCCCCAGTATTATCTCCCCCACCCCAAAGATAGTCATCTTGTTTTAAATAACTATGCCTGCTTCATTTCAGGAACAAAATGTCATAATTCTAATATCAGTGAAGTATTGAGTTTATTCATATATTTGGTTGTTATTGCCCAGTGATGTAAAAATCCTATTCCAAAAAGATCTGTGTAGGAGAAGGAAGAAAATAAATGACACATTTTATAGTATTTGAAAATCCCATATTCAGCTGTTCCATCTCAAATTTTTTCATAATGTACAACTGTTGCCCTCAAGTTTTTGGTAATGAGGCTCACATGGTATAACCCACTTGGAAGTAGTCTGGCATTTTGTTCACTTGATGCATATGAAAAGACATAATCACTGCTTCTTGTGTCAAACTTCCTTCTATTCATCACAGATAGATGGGGAATGAGTTGACCAAATATACATATTTGAAAAACAATGTACGTTGAATAATATCTTAAAGGTACATAACTAGAATAACAATAGCATCCACATTCTGTCCTTCCTTCTAGCCTCACTAACCCAGGGGTTTTTTCTAGGACAGAAAAATGGACAAAAGAAGTAGTGATTGCAGAAAACCATTTTGCCACCATATTTGATCAGCCTTCCAAAATAAAGAAAAAAAGCTTTTGCCAGTTTTGGTTTGTTTATTTGTTTGTTTCTTATGAATGCAAAGGGTGGCCATCCATGTGGTAGGTGGCTCTATAGAGTGCACTTTTTATGCCTCTGAACTTCCCATACCCACCCTACTCCCATGGCAATATCTGAAAGCCAAAGGAAAAAAAGCACTGGCATTTTCTTTGTTTAATTGTACAAGTTAGCCAGCTGGGGAGGTTTTGCAAACTTTAAAAACTGTTTCTTTTTCTCACTATGAGTAAGATGAGATGGTGCTTAGTAATAAATGAGGACATAGGAAAGATGTACCAACCCAAAAGGAACAGATCATATCGTGAGGGTAAGACTCTTGAATCAGGTTGCTTAGTTCAAATCAACCATTTACTGGCAGTGTGACCTTGAGCAGCCTTGAGGTTACTAGCTGTATAACATCTCTGAGTCTCAATAATGTCATGTTTAAAACATTGATAAAATAAATTCCTGGTGTTCTATTGCACAGTAGGATGACTATAGATAATGAAGATGTATATTTGTATTAAAGTTAGAATACAGGGTTTCAAATGTTTTTACTACAAAGAAACAATAAATATTTGAAGAAATATGGTTACATTTATTTGAGTTTATATGATGAATACAAACGTGAATCAAAGCATCACATGGTACCCTGTAAATATGTACAATTTCTACATCAAAGGAATAAGTAAGTCCCTATATTATGGTGTTGTAATCCTTAAATAGCCATATTTCACTGACTCTAAGAAATAACCACCTGTAAAATAGCCCAATGTTTTGTGCACTACTAGAAAGAAGTTACTCTCCAAGGTCTACATACTAAGGATTTTAAGATGCAACCTAATTTCAAAAAGTTAGAATGTAAAATTTCCTCTCAGAATTAATTACAATAGTTAATACTAATAAGGTACTAGGATTAATACTTGACATATAATAAGTGTTCAGTGTTTTCTATTATGAGTAAAACATCTGAAAAATGAAGGTAGTAATTAGCAGCTTGAAGGGAAGGAATTCTTGGAAGGGAAGAACATAGATTTCACTAGGTAAGAGCAAGGCCAAGACTGGAGAGTGTCCATAAAAAATCATGCTAGAGGATTTGATACTTTCCTGCTTTTTGGTTGCACAACATGAAAGCAAAAGCCATTTTTAGTGTATATTTTTGCATTCCTTCCTCCCTCATTGTAATTCTCTTAATAACCCCCACTCAAACCTTCTAATAAATGCTAGTGTTCTTCTAATAAATGATAGTAGAACTTTGTGTGGTAGAGTTTTGGGGACTACAAGGTTGAACAGAAATGGGAGTAAGTCCTGTTCCACATTCAGCTCAGAATTGAGGTCCAGGCAAAGGAGCAGCAGCACTCCAGGAATGGCATTGTCCAGAGTGCCATGTGGTCCCAAGCTTGGTAGTGAGCCATGGCCAATGGGGAGGAATCACCAGGAGTGGCCAGGAGGCTTCTAAACTAAGCAAAATGACTACCCAGTGGATTTTTGTATTAGGAGTAAATATGAAGGAAAAAACCTCTTTTCCTAGGATTTTAGAAAAAGGTAACTTGGGAGGAACATTGATAGGAATAATAGTCATTGAATCATGTGAATGTTGCTACTATATTTCCTCACATACAAAAATCATATTTTTTTCATGTTTTATCTTTTCTGAAATCAATGTATACAATAATATTAATATCTATTGCATACAACTTACTATGCTCCATGTGTTGCATTATTAGTATTAATTCATTTGTCACTCTATGAATTTTGTAGTTGTTATCCATCACTTAATAGTTGAGGAAATTGAGGCAAGAAAATATTAATTCATCAAGGTTTCACATGGTAACAAACACTTAAACACACATTTCCATTATGTGGCAGAGGTGCACAGCATGATCCTAATGAGTACATTTTAATAATAATTAATGAAAGTGGGGCCTATGCTTCTTCCTAAAAACTGTTTCCTAAAACAATGCTGCCTTAAAAACCTGATGGTAGCTTAGAGTTCAGGATATTCATAAGGAGGTTAAATTATTCCTGCAGTCCAATTCTAATCTACCTCCCTGTATTCAGTGTCTTTTGAGTCCTAATAAAGAGCAATATCAAGAAGCAAGAACATTGACCTTGTGTCTGCTTCTGAGTCTACTCTGTAACACAAGCTTAATAAACTTGAGCAAGTTTTTAAAAAATCGTATTTTGAGATAATTGTAGAATTAAGAACAGTTGTATATATGATATGAAAAGGTCTGAATCACATTTACCTAATTATCCCCAATGGTAATGTCTTACAAATTATAACATCATAACAAAGATATTGGTACAGCAACTCACCTAATTCAGACTTTCCCTAGTTTTACTTGTATATTTGTAGGTTAGTGCACCTATCACTATAGTAAAAATCTAGATTATTTGCATGATCATAAGAATACCTCCTGTTGCCTTTTATAACAACCTCTGACTCCCTTGGGGTGCTTTATCCTATCCCTAACTCATGGCGATTATTAATCAATCACTTCTTCATTTTTATCATTTTCTCATTTTAAGAAAATTACATAAAAGGAGTCATACAGTATTTAATCCATTGAAATTGGCTTTTTCACTCAGTGTAATTCCCTTGAGATTCATCTATGATGTTACATGTAGCACGTTTGTTATGTTTTATTGCAAATATATTATTTTTTATTATGAGCATTCTACAGTTTTTTTTTAACCATTTCCTGCTTGAGAGACATTTTGGTTGATTGTAATTTGGAACTGTTACCAATAAAATTGCTATAAAAATCATTTACATATTTTGTGTGGTCATAGGTTTTCATTTTTATGAGATAAATGCCCAGGATTGCAATATATAGGTGGTACAGTTGCTGCATATTTCGTTATTGTTTGTTATATTTAAGAAAATGTCAAACTCTTTTCCTGAGTGGCTGTGCCCTATTATATTCTTTTCAGCAACATATCAGTGACCCTTTTTCTCCACATCCTTGCCAGCATTTGCCATTGTCACTACTTTTTTATTTTAGCCCTTCTGATTGATGTATAGTTTTACCTCACTATAGTTTTAATTTGCATCACAATAATTGCTAATGATGAGTTTATAATCTGTATGTACTCTGTGTCAAAATGTTTCTTCTTGCCCTTGGCCCATTTTGAATTGATTTTTGGTGGTTTTGTTTTTATAAATTCTATATATGAGTCCATATTTTTACAAGTGACATGCAGGTGATATGCACTTGTCCTTACAAATGATGTTTTCCCTTAGACTCTACCTTTTATTTCATTTTCTTAACAGGGTCCTTTGCACAGCACAAGTTTTTAAAGTTCAATTCATTGTTGTTTTTATTGATTGTCCTTTTGTGTCAAGTATATAAAGTCTTTACCTAGGTCACGAAGGTTTGATTTTTTTTTCCTGAATGATTTAAGTTTTATGTTTAGCATTTGAGAAAATCTTGCATAAAGTTAAGTTGAATTTTGCTTTATTTATTTATTTTTGCCTTTGCATAGCTACTTGCTCAAGTACCATTTGTTGAAATGTCTATTCTTCCCTTATAGAATTACTTTTATAGCTTTTTTTGTGATTTTTATACCTTCATTTTGTTTATTTATATGTGGTGCTGGGGGTTGAACCCAGTGCCTCATGCATGCTAGGCAAGCACTCTGCTATTGAGCCACAACCCCAGCCCCCTTTTATAACCTTTTTTAAAAAAACAATCAGGAATATTATTTTGGTCCTATTTCTGGGTTCTCTATACCATGGCATTGAAATTAAACCTATCTCCCCAGTACTCCACACTATCTTGATTACTGAAATCTTGAGATTGGGCTTAGTGATTTTTTTCACTTTATTCTTCTTTGTCAGAATTGTTTTAGCTATTATAGGTCTTCTACTTTTCCATATATATTTTATAAGCCTATCAATGCCTACAAAAATATTTTGTTTGCATTTTAATAGGAACTGCAGTAAATCTATAGATCAGTTTGGAGAAAATTAGTTTCTTTACACTGTTGAGCATTCCAACCCATTAACACACTTTATCTCCTCACCTATAAGGTATTATTTTTATTTCTTTAATTATGCTGTGTTTTTCAACAGTGCTTTGTCATAGGATTAGATAGTTTCATTTTTCTAAAATACATATAATGATGTTACAGTCATCTGTTAAACATGCAATTACACAAGGAAACAGAAGATAACAAAGGGTCCAAAGTTGAAGTTTTAAAAGGGAAACACATTTTTAAAAAGTAAATGACTATTGCTAAATATGCACCATATGTTTACAATGTTGGAATAGTTTTAAATGATGTGGTTATAATTGTTTATAGAGGGATTGATAGAGACCTATAATTTTTCATGAATGCAAAACATTTTAATTACATTAAAGTCATGCATCAGTGTGCTTTTTAATTATTTTCCTTTAGCCTACAGTGTTATAAAATGAGGACTAGTCCTGGCTTATATTCCAATATTAACCAGTAATCCCTCTATCATAAACCAGATGACAAATTAATTAGGAAAGAACAGAGTGTGCTAAATTTAAAAGTAAACAAGGAATGAATTCTTAAGTAATTGAAAACCCAAAATGCACTATTTTAGATAAATTGGGAAGAGTTTTAGTTGTTTCACCCACTAATTTAATTATTAACATGATTTGAAACATTAATATTATTACAGCTTCATGGAGAATAAACTGGTAAAAAACAGGCTTGATAACAAAGATATTTATATTAAATTTTTCAACTTTATTACAATGTGAGAAAAAGCTTTTGACCATTTCTGCTTTCCCTCCCCACAGTGATCTATATTTGTTGGAATAGTGTAGTATTTATAAGGATATGTATTTAAGATTTTCTAAAACAATTATTTACTTAAAGGGAAAATGTGCTAGTTTGTGGACTAGTATAAGGGTATAGTAGCCAGAAAACATAAGACATTTGAAATCAAGAAACTTAGTACATTATGCATATTTTGCAGTGTTGTAATAAAGCCTTTCTGTAACCCTGTGCTTGCATAGAAATGTATGAAAGTTCCACAACTTGATCTATTATTAGTAACCAAATTTATTTTAGTTTTATGAAACAATTTAAGAGTGGAGTGTGTCTGTGAAGTGATTTACATATGCATACAGAAACACTCATATGCACCTTTTTAGGGATTTTATCCTTAAGTAGAGTACATTTTTACCAGCTTAATTATTACATGATTCCTGATCTAAATAAGACATTTCATATTACTTCAGCTACTACTTCTTGAGTGAAAATCCCACATGAAAATATGTATGGAGGTATCAAACAATCTCATGCTCTAATTGGTACATAATATGCAAACCACCATATACACCCATGAAAAAAATTGTTTAGAGGTACACAGACATACATTAAAGTAACTATTATTTTTATCTTATACTTAATGACTTTAAAAGGATAAACTGTTCATTTTTCTTAACTTTTTTTAACAGCCATGACCCTTCTAAGAAATAGAATCCAACATGCATGGTTCAATAAAACACAATAAAGGGACTTCTACATAATTATAAGTGAGTTTAAAGGAAAAAAAGAAGTTATTGAGGTACTCAGAGACTACCTACAGTAGGCAGTTGTGACATGACCCCTCTTACCAAGCCTGAAGAGTCTGGTGAAGAAAATAATATTTTCTAAATCCAGTTTGAAATGGAACAATGGAGAAGATTTTTCAAGGATAGTAGGGATGTAAGCTACCCCTGTGAGATACAAGGAATAAAGAAGGTAGGAGTAAATGGGGAAGAAGTGCCCCAGGCACTCTGTTTCTGTTTTTCTGTCTTCTGTCTATGCCTCCCATTGGCCAAAATCAAGTGGATGCAAGTCAGCAAGGCTTCTAAGGAGATATACTTTATAGGAGTCAACCTCACAGACATAGAGTAGAACAAAGGAGGACATAAAATGGAGTGGGCCATGCTGGCAACAAAGTGCAATAAAATATTTAAAGTTTTAACAGAAAAAAAAACTCCACCAACATAGAATTCTCTATCAGTGAAATTATCTTTCAAAAGTGAAAAAGAAATAAATACTTTATCACAAAAACAAACCCTGAAGGGATTTGTTGTCAGTAGACCTGCCTTGCAAGAAATGTCAAAAGTATTTCAGAGAGAAAGAAAATGATAGAGGTCAGAGACTTGGATCTGCATTTTTAAAATGGAAGTACATTAGAGAAGAAATAAATGAAAGTAAAATAAAAATCACTTGTTTTTTTTTCTATTACTAGTTGATCTGAAAAATAACTGTGTACAATATAATAATAGCAACAACAAATATTGAATGATTAGAGCATATGGATAAGAGAAATGAATGACAGCAATGTTAAGGATCAAGAAGGAGGAAGTGAGAGTACTCTATTGCAAGATACCTGTTCTGTGAGGAAGAAAGAACTAGACTGAAAGCAAAGAGAAAATGTCACAATATCCTACTTCATTCGGCAACAGGGATACCCTAACTAGTAGTTTACATTCTGCATCACCTCATTGTAACCATAAGTTATTTTATTTCTCTTCTTAAATGCTGAAATAAATTTGAAAAAAATAGTATATAGGTATAAGAGGAAGCCTAATACAGTTTATCTTTTCTAATGGATTTAACTGTTGTTCTTAACCTTTCTCAACCCCAAGATTTATTATTTTTGTACAAACTACCCTTTGAGGATCCATTATCAGACTTCCTTGTTTTCAAATTGGCAATATATTGAGGTAGCCCTTCTACAAATTCCATTTTTTTCTTTTCAAAATATGGATTTATTTGTATCTCTAGTATTATTTTCTTCTCTAGGTTCCTTCTAGTATTACCTTAGAATATTAAAGTATCCAAAAGTATCTCATGTACTAACATGAATAAAAATATATAGTTTTTGAAGGCAAAAATAACTGACAATGAAAAATACACACATATGTGTTTTAAATCTAAATTCAGTAACTGACCTGACTTCTCAATATATCAAATAAATTTTAAAAAGAAAGTTAACCCTGAAGATTCACCATAAGATTTTCAATTTTATAAAAAATGCTTACAGAAATGTGAATGCTTTAGTATTTTGAGACATCAGTTGAATGTAACTTATTTTGGAATAGTTTAAGCAATAATGTTTAATATAATATAAATTAAAGGCTATTTTTCAAGTAACAAGAACAGAATTTTTGAAGTTTTTGTTTTTTTCAAACTCAAATGGAACTTTGGGATATAAACTCGCATAAATTTCCTTTATCATACTCTAAATTCAGTCTATTTCTGAAACCTCATTGAAAGTTAAATAAAATACTTTCCACGGTCTCCATAACAGGCTCTCACTTTCAGGCTTCAGTGAGTAAGTGTATTATTGATTATGGGGCTCAGGAAAATTTTTGAACAGAGTTATAAATGGTCATTATTTGTACATGTTTTATATATTTTAATATTTCTGTAATAAGATATTCAAAATATAATGCCATTCAATTAAAGACTCTCTCTCTCTCTCTCTCTCTCTCTCTCTCACACACACACACACACACACACACACACACACACACACACACACACAAGAAACAGCTCAGGGAATTTTATTTGCTACACAGAGCTTCTCAAACCTCTCCTTTTCAGATGGAGATTTGTCAGGAAAAGAATGAAAGCTTAAGGTTTAGACCCCACCATTTCGTAGAACTCTTCAAACACACTTGTGAAGCTTACACATGATTATATGCTTAAAAAATATGCAAAAATAAGAAGGTCCACAAATTTTAGGCCTCATAATATTTGGAGCTTCTGTTCTTAGCACTTGTTTCATAGGACAACTTACTCAATCTTTACAAAAATGTTATCAGTATAAAAACTTGACTTTGCCATTATACAAATCTGGTGATATTTAGAGCAAAATAACTGAAGTATGCTAATAGGTGGGGGTTTGTTTATCATTTTTACCTTTTTAAAGAAAGAAATTAGGAAAGGATTTTGACTAGAGCCCACAAGTGTGCTGAAGTTGCAATCTAAATGTCATCCACTTAGATTTAAATTGTTTCCTTATTCTTTCTTGTATAGTAATAACTTAGTCCAGGTTTTCCATAAATACACTTGTGAAATATTTTTGAATATTGAGTGATAGCAAGGTGGCATTTAGAGTCAGTTTTTCCTAGATTCTAAATATTTTGTTTAAAAGATACTCAACATTCTTATTTGCAGTTTGAAAATCTTCCTGAACTGGAGAATTGTAACTTTTAGCTATGTTAAATAACCTAGTCAGAATAGCCTTTTAACAAAATGGAGTAAAAGTAAAGAATTTAAGCATGACATTGATACCCATTAATCTCCAATAACCTCTACAGTGTGGTTTTACCATTACATTTTTTGTATGTATACAAACTAATGTCCTATATAAGAGGTCTGCAAACTTTGATTAATAAGCTAAATCCAGCTTGTTGTCCTTTTTTAAAGTAAACATTATATTTTAGATAACTATAAAATCACCTGCAATTGTAAGAAGTACTACAAAATGATTATATGCACCATTTTAGCACTTGTTTCCCAGTCCCTCCCATTGGTAATATATCACAGAGAGCCCTAGTATAATATCACAACCAGGATACTGACATTAGTACAATCAATATACAGGATATTTCTATAACCATAAGAATTCCTTATATAGTCTTTTTATGGCCAAATCCACTTTCTTCCTGCCTTTACCTACTCCCTAATCCTGGACAACCAATAACCTGATTTCTGTTTGTATAATCTTGCCATTTCAAAAATGTTATATAAATGAAATCCTTTATTATGTAAATATTTGAGACTTCATTTAGCATAATTCTCTAGACTCTTCCAGGTTTTTATGTTATAACAATGTGTTCTTTTCTCTTGATGAGTAGTATTTCATGGTATGAAGATACCAAAGTTGGTTTAACCACTGCCTTGAAAGACATCTGGATTTTTCTAGTTTCCACCTATTACAAATACATACAACTCCTGTGATCACTCATGTACAAATTTTCATTTCTCTGGAATTAATGACCCAGAATGAAATATATGGCTCACTTCTAGTGTGATTATTTTATATTTCTGTATTATTGTACTTTTGACTTACATGTGTTCTTTATATATTCTAGATACAAGATACAAGCTAGATATTGGTATTTTTACCAGTGTACAGTTTGTGTTTTCAACATGTTAGCAGGGGCTTTTCCAAATCAAATATTAAAATTTTGTTGAAGTCCAGTTTATCAATTTTTTGTTCTAAGAAACATGCTTTTATGACCATACTTTAAAACTCTGCTTAACCTTGTGTTCTAAAGTTTTTATCCTATATATTCTTCTAAAATATTTATAGTTTTCTGTTTCATATTAAAATTCATCATCCATTTTAGTCAGTTAGTATAAGGTGTGAGACTTATGTCAAGGACATTTTACTTTATTTATTTATTTTCTGCTTGTGCTAGCACTATTTGTTGAAAAGACTATTTTGCTTTGCTAATTGTTTTATTGCTTTTGTGTCAATAAGTTGGGCATATTTGTGTGTATTTATATCTGTATTCTTTTCCATTGATCTGTGTATCTATCCCACCACCAGTACACATTAACTAGATTACTGTAACTGTACAGTAAGGGACAATTGTTACTTTTCAAGGTTGCTTTGGCTATTGTAGTTCCATTGCCTTTCAATGTAAATTTTAGAGTGATCTGGCATATACCAACAAACATTTTGCTAGGATCTTAATAGGGTTTGTGCTAACCTGTATATCAATTTGGGTAAAATTGGCATTACTGTGTTGAATCTTCTAATCTACAAACACAGTATTTTTCTCCAGTTAATTATATGGTCTTTGATTTATTTTTATATTGTTTTATTTCTGCCATCATATAAATCCAGAACATGTTTTGCTACTTCATTTTTTGTGAGAGTACAGGGTAGTATAGATTTAATTTTAGTGTCCACATTCTCATTGCTAGTGTACAGAAATACAAGTGATTTGTGAAATGCTTTTATTAGTACATTAAAGTTATACATAAACATGTGAAAAGGAAAAAATATTTAAGCATAATATTGAGGTGCATTTCAACATAATCATACATGAGTGGAATATAATTTGCTCCAATTCAGTCCCCAATACTTCCCCTTTTTCTCTTTTTCCTCTCCCTGTTTGCTTTCTTCTACTCTACTGATCTTCTATTCATTTATAGATTTTTAAAAATTGTTGCTTTATAGATATACATAAATGTGAAATTCACTGTGATGTATACATATAGGTATGTAGCATAATTTGATCAATTTTATTCTGCTGGTCCTCCCTTTTCCCATCTGTCCTACCTCTCGCTCTTTCCCCTTCCTCTACTCTACTGATCTTCCTTCTATTTTCATGAGATAACTCATCTTTCTTTTCCTTATTTTGCTCTAGCTTCTGCATATGAAAGAAAACATCCAATCCTTGACTTCCTGGGTCTGGCTTCTTTCACTTGGCATAATATTCTCCAGTTCCATCCATTTACCAGCAAATGCTATAATTTCATTCTTCTTTATGGATGAGTAAAACCCAGTTGTGTATACATAACACATTTTCCTTATCCCTTGATTGTTTATGAACACCTGGGCTGGTTGTATAACTTGGAAATACAACTGATTTTTAACAATTTATTTTAGTTATAGCACTTTTGGATTCATAGCAAAATTGAAAAGGTACAGAGATTTCCCATATAACCCAAGCCTACACACATACATAACATCCACATTATCAACATCTCGCACCAGAGTTGTGTTACAATTGTTACAATTTATGACAGTTGATAGTCTTATACTGACACACATCCATAGTTTGCATTAGGGTTCATTCCTGATGTACTATCTGTGGATTTGAACAAATTTATTATAACATTTATCTACCATTATAGTATCATAGTTTCACTGCTTTAAATATCTTCCATGGTCTTTCTGTTCATCTATTCCTAACCTCTAACCCCTGGAAACCACTTATCTTTTTAATGACTCCATAGTTTTATCTCTTTCATGTTGTTATATAATAGGAATCCTATGGTATGTAGCATTTTAAAATGACTTCTTTCATTTGGTAGTATGCAATTACTTTTCCTTACTATCTTTTCATAGCTTGGTAGATCACTTATTTTTAGCATCAATTTTATGGATGTGACACAGTTTATTTATTCATTCAATTACTAAGGAATATCATAGGTATGAAGTTGGAATCATGTTACTTGAGTTTCAAGTTTCCTAACGACATATGATAGCAATATTTCATATACTTATGTTTCCATCTCTATATCTTTTTTCTGAGGTAGCTGTTTAGATGTTTTACCTATTTTAAAAATTAAGTTGTTTTCTTATTGTTTAATTTAGTAGTTCTTTGTATATTTTGTATAACAGGTGTTTATCAAATATGAATTCTGCAAATGTCTTTTTATTCTCTTGACAATGTCTTTCCTAGACTTGAAATTTTTAATTTTAATGAAGTCCAGCTTAATTTTTTCCTTCTTAGATTATGCCTTTGGTATTGTATCTAAAAAACTATCAAGAAACACAAGATCATCATATATGGTTTTATGTTTCACATTTAGATCTGTTATCCACTCTTACATGGAAGTAACGAGGCAACATGCCTCCCCTACCATCCTCCACCAGAATAGTGTTAGAGAAAGCCAGTTACAATAATATAGTGTGATAAGATAATATCCCAAATGCCAAAAAGGAAAAATCTCAACTTGAATGAAAAAATGCAATCAGTAGTCACTTGTACCAACATGACACAGAAGATAGTATTATCTGGCAAGGATATTAAAGCAGTCATCATAAAAATGAATAGTTCAACAAGTAATTACATAATTAATTTGCAAAAATATCAAACAAAAATCTAAGAAAGAAAAGACTTTTATAACATTAAATTTTAGAACTGAATAAATATAGAAATCAAAATATAATTTAATAGCTGGGCTCAACATGGAACAGAAGGGAAAATCTATACACAGGAAAGGTGACGGGAAAACAGAAATTACCTAGACTTGACAGGAAAGAAAATAATAAAATGAACAGATCTTCAGTGATCTGTGGGATTATAATGAAAGATCTATGATCCATGGCATCAGAGGCCTTAAAGGAGAGAAGAAAGATGTTACTGAACAAGTACATAAAGAAATAATGGCTGAAAAAATTGGTGAAAGATAAAACCCTGAAGATGCAAGGAGCTCTGTGAACAAACAGAATAAACCCCAAGAAGCCCATGCTTATACTCACCATAGTCAAACTCTGAAAAGAAAAAAAAGAAAAAAAAACACTTAAAAGCAATGAAAGAGAAAGGATATTTTATCTATAAGCAGAAAAAAAAAAGTTCAAATAACAGACTTCTTATGTGAAACCATGGAAGCCAGAAGGAAGTGCTATGACATTTTTCATGTGATGAAAGAAAAGAACTGTCAAGTTCCAGAACAGAAAAGGAGGCAAAACTTCCAAATATATTTTTGCAAGGCAAGAAGTATGGATACCAGAACCAAACAAGCACAGTACAAAAGCAAACAAACTTCACACAAATATTGCTCATGGGTAGAGAGACCAAAGTCCTTAACAAATTTTGCCACAATTAAGAAGCTCAAGAAGAATAATCACTTGATCATATCAATTGATGCACGAAAAAAACATTTCACAAAATTTGACACCCATTAAAAAGTCTCAAAAAATAAGAAATCTGGAAGAATTCCTTAACTTGATAAAGAACATCTATAAAAATCCTACAGCTAACATCATAATAATGGTGAAAGATTTTAAAGCTTTCTTCCTGATATTAGGATTAAGATAACGACATCTCATTTCAGCTCTGCTATTTTTCATAGAACTGGAAGTATTAGCCAGCACAAAATTGCTAGAAAAGTAAATAAAAACATAAAATTCAGAAAACAAGAGATAAATCATCCCTACTTGTAGGAATTATAGTGGTTTATGTAGAAAATCCTAGATATTATACATAATTTTTCACAAATAGCGAGCTCAGCAAGGTGTCAGAATAAAAGCTCAACATAAAACAATCAATTGTTAATGGGTATAAAGTTTCAGTTATGCATAATGAATGAGTTCCAGATGTCAACTGTAAAATATTATATTTATAAATAATGACACTATTGCACACTTAAAAATCTATTTAGAGTCTAGGCCTCATATTAAGTTTACTTACCACAATATAATAATTTAAAAAATAGTTGTGGGAGCTGGGGATGTAGCTCAGTGGTAGAGCAGTTGCCTAGAGTACAAAAGGCCAGAGTTGGATCAGCAGCTTTACATAAATAATTAAATATTTTAAAAATATATTTTTATTGAGAAGCAATTAACTACTGGAAACCAAAATTTTAAATGTAGAAACTTAAAATTGCCCCCTCAAAATCTGAAATACTTATGAATCTAACAAAATAGGTACTATATCTATATACTGCAAACTTAAAATCCGAATAAAGATGTGAGTAAATAGAGATACACAATGTGCTCATAGTAGTGGGAAATATAATATAGCGAATAGGTCATTTCCACCCAAATTAGTCTACAGTTTTAATGCAGTTCCTATCAAAATATCAACATGCTTTTTGTTTAATTCTATTCATCTTGTTTTTGTTTTTCTGGCTTTAGTACCTATAAATGAGCTCTTAAACTACTATTTTTCCCATTGAATTTATCTGACAAATTTTTAAAATACATCTAAGACATATATGTCTTTATAGAATACATAACATTTCAACCAATATGAATTAATGTGAAAAAAAGCAATGGCTCAGAATGATTTTTCCCAAATCAATAAATTTTTAGCTATATTTAAATATCTTAGCTATCAAGCCTATTCTTCCCAGTTTATTTATTCTCTGAAGCTGTATTAATCATAATGCTTGAATTTATGTTAAATAATTTAATAAGTAAGGAAAATGACACTGTCCTTTCAAATTAGCATAAAATAATGCCTTTAGGGTTTTCCATTACTTAAGAATTCCCTCCTTGTTCTTTTTGAAGTTTATTATACTTGGTTCTTTCTAATTAATGTGCCATCTATTTTAGGATACAAGGATTACTGTTAAATTGAAATATAAGCAAGGGCCAGTCTTCATTTTACAGTATGTATCATAAATTTATAAGCTAAAAGAACAACTTTAAAAAACATAACCGGGCATAATGGCACACCCTGTAAATCTCAGTGGCTCAGGTGTCTGATTCAGGAGGATCACAAGTTCAAAGCCAGTCTCAACAACTTAAAGAGCCCCCCAACAACTTAGCAAGATCCAGTCTCAAAATTAAAAAAATAAAAAAAGGCTGAGGATGTGGCTCAGTGGTAAAATGTCCCTGGCTTTCATCTCCGGTACAAAAAAAATATTCCATACATATGACTTCAATGTAGTAAAAATATGCTTCTAATTATGGAAAAGTATATGTCTTATTAATTCATATGTAAATAATTATAATCTTATTTAAAATCATTTTAACAACATACATGTCTGGTACATATAGAATATTTTTATATACTTTTTTTCATAATTCTGGTTGTAGAACCTCTAGTTTTTTTTTTTTTTTCCCTTTGGGCAAGCACATATGTAATAGACAGTGCAGACAGAGAATCACCAATCCTAAAAATCTGAAATCTGAAATGGTCAAAACTCCCAAGTTTTTGAGCATCAACATGATACCACAAGTGAAAAATCCACACCTGACCTCATATGATGGGTCAGTCAAAACTAAAATGCACTAAAGATATTTGTAGTATGAAATTACTTCAAACTACAGGTATAAGGGATATATGAAACAAAAATCAATTTTGTATTTAGACTTGGGTATCATCTCCAACATACTGCATTATATTTGTGAAAGTATTCTAAAATCTGAAAAGATGAAATCCAGAACACTTTTCTTTTCTTTTTTTTTGGTACTGGGGATTGAACTCAGGGGTACTTGACCCCTGAGCCACATCCCCAGCCCTATTTTGTGTTTTATGTAGAGATAGAGTCTCACTGAGTTGCTTAACATCTCGCCATTGCTGAGGCTGGCTTTGAACTTGCGATTCTCCTGTCTCAGTCTCCCAAATTGCTGGGATTACAGGCTTGCACCAACGCACCTGGCTCAGAACACTTTTTGTCCAATCATTTCTGACAAGGAATACTCAACCAGCAATTCCATTATAGTGTATTAGAAGTATGAAAATATAATATATTCACAATATAAAATACTGCTTAAAAACATAGTATAATAAAATAAAATTAAAAGACGTAAATATTAGAAATATGTTCTGTTCTAATGGATTGGAAGACTCAGTATAGTAAAATTGTCAGTTCTCCAGAAATTTATCTGTATGCTTAATGTAATTCCTATCAAAATATCAGAAATTTATTTTATTAACAGATCTGTAGACCTAGTTTTAAATCATCTTCTAAAATTCAAATCTTAAAACATAGGACATAGAATTTTTTTAACAATTTTGAGAAAGAATAATAAAGTCAGAATAATATTTTTACCTGAAGCTTAATTAAGCTTAAATAATACCTACAGTAATTAAGGTTGTATGGTATTGGCAAAGGGATGAGCATATAAATTTGTAAGGCAGAACTGCTGTCCTAGAAATAGACCCACACAAATTTGCCCAGCTGATTTTGACAAAGGTGCGATACCCAGTCAATGAGAGAACAATAGTCTTTTCAGCAAGTGGTGCTGGAACAATTAAACATCTGTAAGAAAAAAAGTATACATTTTCAACCTAAAACCATGCCTCATACAAAATAAATTCAAAATAAATCATAGATTAAATGTAAAGATAAAGTGATAAAAATTTTGGAGAAAAAAGTCAGAGCCTTCATGGCTTAAATCTTGGTTAAGAGTTCTTAGACATGATCCAAAAACACTATCAAGGGAAGAAGACAATCAACAAACTAAACTTTATCAAAATGTAAAATTTGCTTCAGATATCATGTTAAGAGGATAAAAAGACAGGCTCTAGACTCAAATAAAATATTTGTGAACCATATATCAAACAAAGATTCATATCCAGAATATACAAAGAGTTCTCAAAACTCAGCAGTAAAAAAGGCTATCTAATTAGAGAATGAATGAAATATATTAACAGAAACTTCACTGGAGGTTATTTTTCAGAGGAAGGAAGAAATGGGGAGTTTCTAATCAATGGATATAAAATTTCAGATTCGCAAGATGAATAAGTTCTAGGGATCTGGTATACTATACCTATAGTCAATAATACTGGAGTCAACACTTTTAAAAATAAGAATGTAGACCTCATGTTAAGTTTTCTTTCCACAATAAAATAAACCTTATGGGCTGGGGCTGTAGCGCAGTGTCAGGGTGCTTGCCTAGCACATGTGAGGCGATCAGTTGGATACTTAGCACCACATAAAAATAAACAAACAAAATAAAGGCATGTTGTCCATCTACAACTACAAAAAATTTAAAAGGTAAAAAAATAAAACTTTAAAAAAGAGTGCATTCACATGACAAACACATGGTAAGATGTTCAATGTCATTAACTATACACATGCATTATATCAGTGCCAGTTTTCTGGACTGATCTTGTATTATAGTTGTGTATAGTTACGGTTCACTCCTTTGGGAGAATCTGTTTGAAGAGTATATGGGGTATCTCTACACTATCTTTTCAACTTCCTGGGAATCTATTTATTTCAAAATAAAAGGCTATATAAAGTTTTTAAAATGTTGCTGTGCCAATTATTAACATGGGGAACCAGAGCAAGTTCCTTGACTAGTGACTTTTACAATGTAGCCCCTAAGACCTTCCAGATGTGGCTATTGTGAAGACTATTAAAATGAACGCAATAAGTGATTAAGGGCCACAGGAAAATAGTGATATGATCTGAGTTGTAAAATTCACTGTATTAGTGCTAAATGTTATTTTACATAACTTTTACTTTTTCCAGTTATTTTAAGCCTGTTTTATCACCTGGATTATAAAACCTTAAAGGAACTATATTATACACAATGTAGAAATTATTACAAGTAATAAATAAGGTATGATTATTGACTAAATCTGAAAGACTATTAAAATTTACCTGAGGACATTAAAAAATCAATTATTGTTTGGTACTTCAGGTATTACTTGGAGCATGTTTTTGTATAAATGGAACCACAGTTATCTTTAGAATCACATACTTCAGGTTTTCTCAGAGTTGAACATGCATTAGAATCACCGATGAAACACAGAGTGCTAGGTCCTGCCCCCAGAGTTTCTGATTTTCCAGGACTCACATATACTTGGCATTTCTAAGAAGTACATCCATGATGCTACTGCTGTGGTTGGTGGACTGATAAACATATGAATATGTTGGCCTAAAGGTGGGTTTGTGTATATAGAAAATTCATGGGATAAGATGTAAAGGAACTTACAGTACAAGAGGACAATGATGCTAACATGCAAACTTGGATCATAGTTAGTATGTTTTCTCATATTGTTGTGAAATTTTGGTCATATGCATGTGTAAATTACCAAACTAAGAAGAAGAAATGAGATGAAGTAAAATGGGAAGGAATGTGTCAATCCATTTTATAATAGTAATTTAAATATAATCATCTAAAATTAAAGTTAGTTTTCATATGTTAGTTCATATATGATTTGTTGGTCAGTGGCAATTTTATGATGATGACATTGTAAAATATAAAATGTATAATTAACCATTAAGGTAAAAATCCTAGTAATATTCAATGTCATTTTTTCTTATGTATTTTTTCTCTTCCTATGCCAAGCAATTGAATGATTGACATAGAAAATGTATCTGCCACTTTAAGAAATGATACTAAAAATAGCACTCAAATAATTTAGTAGGGATCCTTATAATTACAAAATGAATATCTGTCTAAAAAGTGTTTCTGATGTTCTCTATAAATATTGAGCTCACTTGTTGCATTAAATATGTTAAGATAAAGAAGTCTTTTTATTGGCAAAGAATGATTTATAAACCTGATGAATGACATATTACAACTGCGTTCACTTAGACTAAGAAAGGAAAACGTTTTTAAGAACATTTAATCATCATTAACTCACTGTTTAAAAGAATGACTTTAATAATCAGCACCAAAGAAATTAAATAAAGAAAATTTGCTAGTGAAGAAGTTTTATCATAACCCACAACTGAAATTTAGCATTTTAGGGGAATTTCTTCATTCTATTATAAGAGTGCTCTTTATTTGAAAAGAAAACTTGTCCCATGAGACCAACTCACATACTGCCTTCAGAACTCAGCTGTTACATTCTGCTGCTGCTTCTCTTATTCAGACTGTTGGCATCATCAATACATGTCTTTTGATTGGATCCCAAGGGCAAAAATTAACTGGTAGAAGATTCATAAGAAATGCATAGATTATTTGGAGCATTTCTTTTTGTTCAGTACAGCGAATTTTTTTGTGTTGTTGAGAGGGGGGAAGAAAGGCAAGGCATTTAAAAGTTAATTCTGGATCAGGATTTTCTGCTCTGTTATTCTAGAAATTTACATAAAAGTTACAGGAAAAGATTGTTCCCACTTTGTACTGAAGAGATTTTGCATTTAGAGGACTTTGGGGGCAAGCATTATATCCACTGTGCTATTCTGGTTTGGATGTTAATCAGAACACAGTTGAGCATTATTTGAATTTGCAGGGCTTGCTATGCTGGAAGCACAACCTTATATGTAGTGTCCATGGGCAGTCCTATTATGGGAAACCAACTTGAGAGAAAAGGCGGGTCACTTGCTTATGCGCAGGTCCTGGAATTTGAAATATCCAGAGGCCTCTACAAAATCCTGGCATCAGTTACTATGTTGACTCACTCAGTGTTGCGATCACTCACTTTTCCCCTACAGGACTCAGATCTTGGAGGCAATTGCTTTCAGAGAAAAAAGAATAGGGAAAACTGAACTGTTATTTTTTTCAAGGCTGCTGAAGTTTATTGGTTTCTCATCGTTCCTAAGCCTACTAGAGCAAAAAAGTTGGGAGAAATTTCTACCAAGATTTTTATCGCTGCCTTGACATATACATTTTTTTCCAAATGCTTTGGTGGGAAGAAGTAGAAGACTGTTGTAAGTACAAAATAATTTTAAAAATATCTTTAATTGTGGCATAAGTTTACTTTGTGAAAAGCTCACTGATTAGGCAGAATGGTTTTAAATTATTACACTAGTTTGTAAATAAGCATAAATGTTATCTTCGGTATACTTTTTATAATATATATATTTATATATTCAGGTGTATATGTTTCTCACTGGGAAAACTTCAATAGAAATTAGGTAGAGTTGAGATATTATCCTTGCAATAAAATAAATACATTTTTCTTGTTTAAGAAACCACTGAAGGAATAGAATATGCATAACTAACTTTGAGTGTATGTAACAGACTCTTTTGATTGCTCTAAAGTAGTTTGTGGATCTGGATTATTATTTTGATTGATGCTTCTATATTTAGTAATGGTTACATGACCGGTAATGACCTGACATTCTCAGTGAACTAATTGCTGAATGGGAATGACATGGAAACCTAAAGGTTAGAAAGTAATGTGTCTGGCATATTGTGGGGGGAAAATTAAAAAAAAATAAATTGTAATGGATAAATGACAAGTACAAAAAATACTGATAAAGATTTAATTTCCAGGTTCCTTTCTCAGAATCAGCATTTTGAATGCTCTTTTCTGTCACACATCATGAGAATTCTTTAAATAATTATGTGATCTGCGCTGCCAAATAACCTGAAAGTCTTTTATTTAGGAAGTAACATAAAAACTTGATAGACTTCTAATCAGTAAAGTCACCATGATATTTCATGTTTGTCATGACCTAGCGTTTTAGTAAAGCTTTATAGTTAGGCTTTTATATAAAAATGCAACTATTTGTTTATTTTTAAGAAAGCCTTAATGACTAATGAAGAACTTAAGTCAGGTGTAATGCAACAATAATAGAAGTATATAAAAATAATACATGATGAGGACAGTGTGTCCCAAAGAGAAGGATGGAGATTATCTTTTTTCCCCTATTTTTGACTTGTGGATTATAGTTATTCTGAAATAGAAATGAGGACAATGCTTATTAAGAATGAGTAAATAAATCTCTCCAAATAAGTAATACTTCACAAATTCTAGAAAAACAGTCAAATTCATAAAAAAGTTTCTGTAAATAACTTAACATTGTCCATTAACATCAGAATTTAGATTTCATAGTATAACTATATTATTATTTATCATATTATATTAATTTTCCTCTTAAATGTATTTAGTGAACATCAGTATTGCTTTATCAATGAAAAATTATTCTATAACTACCATTATAAAGCCATATAGATAGAGAGTGAGAGATAAAAAGATATTCTTTACGGTATAGCACATACACACACACACATATATATACACATTTTTATTTGGTATTTGTTTTTTTCATATTGTTAATTTATAAATACTATCAAAATTAATTACTGGTGATGATTCTACAAAATAAAGATCATTTATTATTGTATAGAGGAATTCTGAAAGAATTTCAAAGGTAAAATTCTGTTATGAAGCAAGGCAACCTTACACTCCTCTGTCATAGATAGTCAAGTAAGATTTTAAATTCTTAAAGTTTGAAGAAAGCTAACCTTTTTGGGACATGCCCTGTAGGACTTTACTATAGTACATTTTAAAATCATCAAGTAATGCTTATGTAACTTGACAATAGGTTTAAGACACAAAGAAGATATTCTCAAGGTTATATTATACATTAAGTTTTACTGTTGAACAAGATATTTTTAGTTGGATTTCTGACATTTGAATACAGTTTTTAAAATTGTATTAGTTCAAAAACCTTAAAACAGTACATTTGACTGTTTAACAATTAATAAATTAACAATATGAAAACAGTACAATATTAAAACAGTACATTTGTTATTTAACTAAAATTGTTACCATGTAAAAGAGGTCACTTTATTAACGTGCATATTATTTACTTTTAAAACTACTCAAATAATACATTGCAAAGAATTACTCAAATAGTTAACTGCTAATAGATATTTCAGTGGGATTTTTTAAAATATGCAAACCATCTTGAGGCCTAATAAAACTATCTATTTCAATTTCATTTTCAGAATCTTTTAAAGGTATGGTAACTATGAAAGAGACTAGTTTCAAATTGATGATATACTTTTTAATTTAATAAGATTTTTGTGTAATATGGCATATTATAGAAAATACACTAGCATATGTCACGTAGATATTACTCTTTTAAAAAAGAATTCAGAAGTATTTTGTGCAAATTTAAGTTACTTAAGAATAAAGATAGTACTTGACTCTATTCTAGCTATACCATACTGAAACAAAAAATTCGTAATTTGGGTAGAAATGCTAGTACAGCTTCCTCTTCAGTCCTGTGTTACTCATTTGAAATCTTTATAGATCAAGTCATTTGCTGTATAAAACAAATTGTTAAGTACTTAGCCACCTTTGTGGTTTTATAAAAGAGATTAAAATCTTCCTGTTCTTGGAAAAGTCAGTTGATTTTAAAATTTCTACTTTATCTTATCATGACTATATCTAAAGATCAAAACAGAGTGATTTCCCAAACTCTTCTTCTCTTTTCAACTTCAATTCTAATATTTCCCTAGCTCATTAAGCATGTTTTATCATATTTTTGCCAAATTATCCTTTATTTCATTGCAAATGCAAGAAACAGTATTTTTGTGTGGGAATATGTATGTATATATATTTATATGTGCACATACAATGCACATTTAAACCACAGAGTACTTAGTTTTCTAAGAGATACTAACTGAAATTAATTAGAAATTACTCTTTCCTTAGAGATAATTTTCATCTTTATTATTTTCTATTTTAAAAACATTATTTTGTAAGAAATTAGTCAATAATACATAAATATTCTCTGAGCAGTAAAACATAACAAACTATGAAATTCAGGATTTATGGGGACAGATTATACAATTAGGGGAACTCTTTTAAGAAAAATAAAATTAGATAGGCCTTGGGAGGAGTCCATGTAAGTGAAACTTTAAGAGTTTCATGGGATATCACCTCTGTTCGGAGAGATTTGTTAGGGTTGAATCTTGTCCTAGTTACATTTTAAAATAAAATGGATGCTAGTTATATTTATTTAAAGCATATATTATTTCTCAAAGACAGCCTTTTATTTAATGCGGATTAGAGAGTTAAGAGAATTTATAATGGTAGGAATTTGACATTTCTGCCTTTCATTCTGAAAAGATACATTGATTAAAGTGATGTCAAATTCAGTTAATGGAGGTGGTGCAGTTATTTCAGATATACAGGGTATGTAATTTGAAGGCGAGCCAAATCACAATGACAAGGAATAATGATGACCTTGGTTTATTTTTATACAGTACACTCAAGTTTTGATTGGATTTCAAGAGAGGCAATGGTTTTCTATCTCTCGAAGTCTTGCTATGGTCCTAGGAGGTTTGTGTTCTGTTATCAAGGCAGTAGGTTCATATTGAATAGTTTTGTTGGGAAGGTCATGGAATGGAATACGGAAGTAAGACTTTTTAATTAAATGCAACCAAGTTTCATAGCAGAGTTTCGTGAAAATATTTCTTTTTGGGTAGCATGATCTGTGCAGCATACTGATCTTGAAAAACATATAAGCAAACAAACATTTTGTGATCTTCACGTTTTCCCCACTTAAAGCATCTGTTAGTGAAACTTCCTTGGAGTTTCCTAATATAAAATATTGAAACATCTTTGGAATTGCAAACTCTATTTTAACACAAATATGTAAGTTAAAATGGAAATGCCGTAGTAAGTTAAAATGGTGATAGCATAGTGTATGTTTATTATTTTGTCAACTTTTGAATGGGTTGACTACTTGTATTACACATAGAATCATTCCTAAAGACTGTGTAAAATTTCAATCTCCCTCTACTTAATATTAGAAGTTAACGTGCCTTCTGGAAATTCTGATACCCCTTTTTAAATAGAAGAGTAATTGATATTTTGTGAATCACTTCTATGCAAAGTGTAGTTTCAAGATTAGCAGGTGAAATAATTTGGCTTACTTTTTTCTGGATTTTTGGAATGAAAGTTTCTTTTCCCCTTATGCTGTAGCATGTTATAATATTAAATGTGATGTCATAAACCAGAGATTCTGAAACATTTTAACACCCAGGGTATGGTCTTTATCTTTCCTCATTCGTTATTAATTCTCTGTATTTATTTATCTTTTGCCTTCTGCTTCAATGCCTCACTTTCACTTTGTAATTATGCACACAATTCTTCACTAATGGAAAATGAGGGAGAATCAACAGTTATCCTGTCACAGGAATGAAACTGTCATTTCATTCCTGAAATGATAAAATAAATACAGAAGAATACAGCAAAATAAATTAAAAATTACAACAATCATATTGGCTTCAGTATTTTAAGGCAATCTGAAACCTCTGCCACAAATTCTGATAGAAGACAGATGAGAATAAGCAAAGGAAATGATCCTGTGGCTCATGCTTAAAAGAATCTTCATGTCACGGCCATACAACCACCATGTCATCCCCATTAAAAAAATCAAAGAGCAGTACTCCTTCATAGCTCTTTTCTTTCACTAAGGCTGCCATTTTAAGCTTTTGAAGTCTTTATTTTAAATTATTTTAACTATTAATCTTGAAACTATACTTTCTATATAAGTGATTCACAAATATCAATTACTTTTCTATTTAAAAGGGAGTGTCAATTTCTGGAAGGCTACCATTTTAAGTATTTTAAGCTGATATCAGTCATTCAAAATATCTGGGAAGGTGCGCAAATAATGATTTTCTGGGGTCCTACAATGGTGAAATTTGGCTTTGCATAGTATATAGATTATATTAAGCCCTAAGAAAACAAGCATTCCTAGCAGTCAGGACTGAATTTAGAAATGAATTTCCTCCTCTTCCTCCTCTATTATCTTTTGCCTTCTGCTTCAATGCCTCATTTTCACTCTGTAATTATGCACACAATTCTTCACTAATGGAAAATGAGGGAGAATCAACAGTTATCCTGTAACAGGAATGAAACAGTCATTTCTTTGATACACTGATAAAATGTTGCTGTTGTTGTTTCTGTTGTTCTTAAATGACTCCTCCCGAATGCTTAACTCAATGTTTTGAATCCATATAATTTTAAGGAATTAATTTTTCATAAATTTAAAATGTTGAAAAACTGATTTTTATGCCAAATTTGAGAGTTGGAATATATTTATGGCTAGTTGGACACATTTACTATTATCATGCTTCTGTTCAAGTTTAAAGATTCTGAAAAAGAGCTTTGCCTCTATTTTAATTATTCACTTCATTTTAATTTATGTATTTCGTCTATTTTAAGTGGAAGAATGTGGTGGGTGTGATGAATAGAAGGAACACTAAATTTCATTCATTATTCAAGCCAATATTTATCCTTGTGATAAAACAAGGATATAGATAGGTAAATGGGTTTCAAAGAGGGTTAAAATAATTTTCTAAGCTCCAAAAAAAATCAGAGGTTTGAATTTTCATGCTTTTAGCTTATATTAAGTAAGTACTAAAACCATATGAATACAATAATGAGGAATTTGCATATGCTAAAGTTACACATAGTCTTTTGCCAATTTATCTTCAACTTTTAGACATATTTTCTTTCCAAATTTGCTTTTTAAAAAGGCCATTATTAATTGAGCAAAATTTGCATTATGCTTCCAAACTGTGGGCAAATAAAGGGGTCACCCTTTTTAAAGTTTTTACCCTCTCCTAAGCTTTTGTTTGAAATTGCTCTCCCCTTTTCCACTCTGTTTTTTGGCTTAGACTGTCACAGAATCAGGACTATAAAAGGGCATAAACATCAGTAGCTTTTTGCCCATTCTTGGCACTCATCTTTATTTGCACACAACTTGCCTCCTCCTCTATCAGATTACAGTAGCAATGTTACCTTAGCCTAAGTGCTGACTTAAAGGGCAAGGGAGTCAACACACTGATACAAATACAGATTTTTAGCCTTGGAAACTGTATGAGTATGTATTAAAGGAATAAAATAGAAAAAAAATTACAGAATCAGAGCTGCACAGTATTTTTATCAAATGAAGTTGAGTACTTCACTTTTATGTTAATACTTAATAAGGCAGTGTTAGAATTAAATTGATGACTGATTGGACAACATATTATCAACATAGTTGGTAGAGTGAAAAAATAATCAGTGAATGTGGCGAATCACAATGGCTATCATATAACTGAGAAAGAAAAGTGGAAATTACACTTAGAAAAGTATAAGCAATGTTGGCTCATTGATGGTTAATTTAAAGAGCTTATGGGAAGCTCAGACAGCTGAGGAATCCTAATTTAGTAGAGGCTGAAGGGCAGGGCAGGAGCCATGTGAACAGCTGCTGAAGACCTAGAGGATTCCGTTGGATTAGGTGTACACACCCCATCTCTAATGGGCTGTGTCAGAGAGCACCAAGTGTTATCAAAAGGGTTCACTTTTAGTCAAGTCTATAGCCTTTGCAGTGTTGTACTTTAAATGTCTGGGAATAGATTTTCTCTCAAAATCAATCCAGAAATAAAAGTATCAAAAGCAGTGGCTCCATAAAGTTTGTATTGTGTAGTTTTGGATGATCATTATTTAAAGAAGAACTTATAGCTTATGATTTGTTATCCATCCATTCATTAATATATATTAATCCATGAAATTAATATGTTGATTGCCAAATTTGTGCTGAGGCTATGCTATATTATGGAGATGAGCTTTTTTTTTTTGGTACTGGGAATTGAACTCAGGGGCACTCAACCACTGAGCCACATCCCCAGCCCTATTTTGTGTTTTATGTAGAGACAGGGTCTCACTGAGTTGCTTAGTGCCTCACCATTGCTGAGGCTGGCTTTGAACTTGTGATTCTCCTGTCTCAGCCTCCCCAAGTGCTGGGATTACAGGCTTGAGCCACCGCGCCTGGCTATGGAGATGATGTTCTAAACAAGAAAATCCATAAAGATTTAACATTTAGGAGAGGATGCATGTATTAGTATGTTCATACTATTTAAATTGTTTAAATTGCATATTTAGGATGAGACCTATAGAATAAAGGCCACATTATTATAAGAATGTATAATATTGAGATTTAGACTAGTCTTAGAAATTGGGGAGGCATTCCTGAGAAATTGATGTCAAAATAAGAAGAAAAATGGAATTAGGGAATTGTTGTCCAAGGCAAAAGTAAAAGCAAAAATGTTCCACTTAGAGGAGGTGACATTTGTGAGAATGAAAACTGATAGGAGGAAAAATAAAAGCAAGTCATCTTTACTAGTGTATGGCAAGTGAGGGACAGTGTGAAACAAGCCAGTAGCTTAAAGGGCAGGCTGGGGTCCAGTTGTCTGAATAGGAAGCCTTATAGGTCATGGGAATTATTTTTATTTTTACACAAGCACTGGATAGTGTTTCATGAATTTTAGGTAGAACCCTGATGTGAACATATTCATGTGTTTAAACAATATCAGTTTTATTGAGAAAGTATTAGGAAGTGCTAAGGGTGAATGAAGGGCTTCCAATCTGAAGCTATTTTTGTAGCTCCTTCAAGTGCAGAAGAGGGTGGTTTTGACTAGAATGGTGGCACTGGAAATGAAAGAGTGTGTCCAATAAGATTTTTCTATGAGATAGAATCAGTAGCTATTAGTGTTCAATTGTATGCAGCATCCTCCATGACATGTACAATTGGGTGCATAGTAGTGCCATTTACAAGGAGAAGATTGGAGGGGAAACTGGAATGATGGGAAGGATTAGGGGTGGGGATGCTAAGCTTTTTGATGGAGAATGTGAGTACTGTGGTAATGGAGATCTGTAGCCTATCAATGAAATTATTATTGGGGATTAAAATGCATGAGCCATAGAATGGATGATATCTGTTAGAAAAAATCATAACAGCATGAAGAAAAGGAAGTCAGGAATTCAATTAGGAAGACAAAAACATACTAAAAAAATCAGAGGAAAAACATCTAGATAGAGTGATAAAATTGTAAGCAAATACTATTTCCGTAAAGAGGGCTGTTCCTTTCAATCTCCAATTTAATGACTTTGTGAATGAGGAACTTTACTTTTCAGCACTAGGTGTCTTGGTTTCCACAGTCTCTGCCATCTATTTACCCCAATTTCCTTTTCTACATTGCTATTTCAGTGAGATATCACCAAAATATTTCCTTAGTAGAAAAGCTTCAATAAATATTTAAATTGTATAATGTATTCCACTTTTTCCTGTACTCTGCACTTCCTAAAAATACCTTCTTCAGAAACCCCATTTCAACTGACTACTGTATAATGAAATGAGCCTTCAGTGTAAAACATTTATCATAGTCTGAATTTCAATTGCTCAGTCAGAGTTGTTAAGTAATATGAAAAATCATCCTTTAGAGAATACAGAATTGCATAGATATGACAAGGTAACTTTGCACTTTATTTAATGCTGTTTTAGTTAATATAGATGCTTATTGGAGAAATGTCTAAAAATTCTTGAGAAGCATTAGTAAAGTTGATTATTCTTAAATCGGCAAAAATGGTGAAAATACTTAGAAAACATTGACAATTCAGTTTAAATAAAACCAGAATCACACTGAAGAGGTAGAAGGCATTTGAGTAATTGAAATTTAGTCATGGATGAGTATAATGTACTTATCAGTTACCTTTTAGGGAAGTAGGACTAGATAGAATATTAATAAGATATTGAGCAATTTTTTTACCATTACATTTTTACTTGCTTCTAACTAAACATTTTTGAACACCTGCTGTGTCCTCTCAGCCTTTTATGAGATTACAACTGTGTAAGTCAGAGAACAGGCACACATGCACACACACACACACATGCACGTATGTATAAGCACACAACTGCTATAAAATGTCAAGAGAGTTATAAAGTGTGGCACAAATCAACCATAAATGATTACTTATGAATGATATGATTATGGAAGTTTTCATTGAATAATCTACTTTTATAAATAGTCCTTGGAGTATGAGCATATGGAGTTGTGGATTACAGAATGAGTGGAAGGGGCAGTGATGCAAAGACAAGGATTAATGAGGCATCAATTTCTCCTACATACATAGCTATTGATATTACCTTGTATGTGCATACCACTATCCCAGGTTTGCCTAATCTTTAGTGATAATATATGCATTTATCATGCTTGTACTAAGCATCAGGTACTTCTCTGAGTGCATCACATGTAGCTCAATTAATTGCCATATAACTGTAGGAGATAGAGGAATATATTCATCTATATTTAACAGATGAAAATAAGGAGGTACAGAGAGGTTAAGTCATTTGCCTAAGGTAACTCAGCTGATATATGGTAGAGTCAGTATTTGAAAAGTGGCACAATGATAGTAAAATTAAAGATCCTTAACCTGTCAGTTGCCACATCCTCTCAGGTTTGGAGAGAATCTTAAAAGGATGGCATAAAACAAAATGGCAAGAATCATAATATCTTACAAGAACTAAACAAGTTCCATTGAGAATATTCTGTAAAAAAAAGTTATAGAATTTTTAGTTTGCTTACTTGTTTACTATGGACCTTGGAACATTTTCTTAGATAAAAACTAAGATGTCCTGAATAATTCCACATTTATGTTCCAGACACCCACAGGAAGCTGCATGTGATGATATCTAAAATAGTTAACTTGCTTTACAATTTTAATCCTATCTCAATCTTCTCACTATGTGAATATGAAAAACATCAAATGAAGTAACTAATACAGTTCTAATCTCTTTATAAATATCTATAGATAGCTGCCTTATGGTCCCACTAATTTTTCCATCTGATTTTATTTCAGTGATGCACAGAAAACTGTGCTACCTGAACAGAAAACTGAGAAAACTTGGCCCACATGAATACAGTTCAGTAATGTTATACAGAAATAATTTGCATAGATTAATATGACAGTGTTAACAAGAAGTACTATTCTCAGTTCTACTTTGCATAAATAAGGTTTTACTTAAATTATTATTTTTGCTTTTTTACATAAACTAATTTTTCTTTTTTACTTCATGTTGATATTAGACAGTGTTGTACACACTTGTATATTGTGCGTATGTATATAATGTACAATATACAATTCTAGAGTGCACCAGAAATGGAGTGAGCATTAGGCTATGAAGCACATGACACCCATGTCATTAAACAGTGTGCATCCCACACAACAATGTCAACACTGGTTTTCCCATTTCTTTGGTCAGAAATAATATTGAGATTTTATTTTAATTCATAAGCAATTTTATTCTCATCAAGAGCCATATATGTACATGTATTTACACATTAAATGATAGTTGAACATCACAATAGAGCAGCATGATTTTAGATGTATAAATGAGAGTGGGAGGTAAGGGGGCCTCAGAAATAATCCCTACTGATTTATTTCCTAATAGCCTATTGATTGTCATATCTGTTTTTCATGATAGTGGTTAATATTTTCCAGTAACTTGTTAATAAATAAAAATATTTAGATAATATAAATTTAACTCATTTAAAATATATTTTTAATTTCTTAACTATGACATCATTAATATTTAAATAAGCTATGGAAATAAATCTCATGCTAAAGATACATTTTCAAACATGCACTATGTTAATTTCCAAACAATGGAATGATGATTCCACCAATTGTAGTACTGTTCTACAGTATTAAATACACAAATGCTATTTTCATTAATTAACTGCCATAAGTAACACTAAAATTTATGATTTTTTAGAAAGGGAATTATACACACACATATTTGTATATGTATACAAATATTTTCGCATCTTAATTTTGTACTTATCTTTCTTTGATTTCCCTTGTGTATGAGATAAGGTGAGATTGTGGAAATACTATTTTTCTAGGAAAAAAATCTTCATGGAAGTAAATGAAATGAATTAAATTTATTTACTTCAATATTACTATGTGCAGAGATCTCTCTTTCTGTTTCCATGACACATGCAAACATATACATGTATTACCTGGAAATTAAGTGGTTTACATATGACAGTATTTTTCTTCACTCATATTTACAAAATCATTAAAATTATGACTAGAACAATGCCAAATTAGTTCTTCCATTTGAAGAATATAAGAAGAATACAACACAGGAAAATGAAAGGAAAACAATTTATTATGTCCAAATGCCATTCTCTAATTATAATGGATAATTTTAATTTAATGTTATCTTATTTATTTCTTAAGATTCTGTTAGTCATATTATTTTAATATTAAACATTTGGGGTAAGTATTAGTGGTTCCTTTTTTGATAATTTTTTAAGAAAATGAAATTTTAATTTCTATCATGGTAAGAATACAACAATAAATCGATGTATTGCCTTTTCCTATTCTTTATATACATTAGTTGGAGTAAATATTAAGATTATCTGTTTTTCCTTAAAATTTAATTCTTTCTATTCATGCTTCACCCTGATGAGTTAGAGTGAAGGGAAGAACTTCAAGTCACTAAAACCAGTTGACAAATTTCTTCTTCATCTTTCTTGAACTTACACCTGTGATTAATATTAACTATTCTCACTTCTTAAGAATATTGTTTTCCTTGGAGATCTGTACACTATGTTTTTCTGATTTGGAGTGATGTTTCTCTTAAGTCTGCATGGCAGACTGATCTCTCTACTCTACCTTTAAATATTACGATTTCTGGGCTGGGGTTGTAGCTCAGTGGTAGAGTGCTTGCCTAGCATGCGTGAGGCACTGGTTTCGATTCTCAGCACTGCATATAAATAAATAAAGGTCCATTGACAACTAAAAATCATTAAAAAGGATTACGATTTCTTGGGAATTAATCCTAGCATGATTCACTAATCACTCCCTTGGTCATTATGCCCACATCTACAGCATTATTAAAACCTATATGCAGATAACTAACCAAGTTTACCTCTAACTCAGTTTTCTCCAATAAATAACTATAATTTGAATTGTCTTTTTGATATTTCCATTCATATGTGACAAAGTCACCTTTATTCTAAATGCTTACTTTAGTCAGCTATTAAACTATTGTGATAAAAAATCCTTACAAGAACAATGTAGAGGGGAAAAAGTTTATTTTGGCTCATGGTTTCAGAGGTTCAGTTCATAGTAGGCTGACTTCATAGCTCTGGGCCAGAGATGACACAGAATACCATGGTTGAATGGTGTGCTCAAAGAAAGCAGTTCAGAACATGGCACCCAGAAACAGAGAGACAGCTCCACTCACCAGGGACAAAATATAAGTCTCAAAGACAATCCCCCAGTGACCTACCTCCTCCAACACCCAGTTAATCCATGTCCATGGATTAGTCCACTGATTATATTACAACTCTCATAGTCTAATCATTTCACATCTGTACTTTCTTGTATTATCTCATATATGAGCTTTTGGGAACAACAGATATCCAAACCATAGCAATGCTCAGAATGGAACTTTCCTCCACACCATTAAATCTGATCCTTTTCAATTATTCTCTTTATCATTGAACGGCGCTGTCATTCATTCAGTTTCACAAGCCAGTAACCTAATTCATCCTTGAAACTCTGATTTCTCATTTTTTCTTATGCCTAAACCAATGGCATTTGATGTAGATTTTATCACCCAATATCTTCTCATTCACTTTTTTTTCTTATCCTCTACTATTACCCAATCTAGTTTCTTTCATGAGACATACAGCAGCCATTTCCTACCTGGCTGCTCGGAATTGCCTGTTCCCCATTCCCTCTAATCCTTTCTCTAAAATTTATTTACTCAATTTTGAGGTAACAATCATTCCTTTAATCACTTTAATACTTTCTCTTGGTTATTAGAAAAGCAAGACAAAGAGAAACTAAATAAGCAAGGCCTAGACACTGCCAACCTACCCTGTCTCATCATCCATCATGCTTTCCCTGACTCACTACCTTACTGACTTACTGTTGCATAAATAGACCTTGCTTCTTTCCACTTCAGGGCTTTTGCACATGCTTTTCTATTTGTCTAGAACTTATACTTCCCCTTCTCTTTTTTCACCTAGATAACACGATTTTCCACTCATAAGACATCAGTTCCCTGGTAGATGGAATTTTCTTACTACATAATATTCCCCCCATAACACATAGCAATGTTAGGATTCCATACATATGTGTGTGAATAATTAATACTTGTTCAGACTATACAGTAAGTTCCATGAATCCTCAAATATTGTGCTTTTCATTGTTTCTCCAGAACCAAAGGTTTTGTCAATATTTGGAGTAAGTTAGTGTTTAACACTTTAATGAAAGATATCATTATAGCCATTTACATACACTAACATTTTATAATGATGATAATTTGTAATTTATGAATATTTTGCACAACAAAAATATTTTAGTTCTGGTTGAAGCTTAACATATGTAAATAGGAAATAAATAAGGAGGATTTGCTTTTCATTCATTGGTTTTTTTTTCCCCTTCTTTGACTTTGCATATTCCTTTTCACTCTAGAGTATTTTGGTTGATGGTTTTTATTTTTACTATTTTTAACCCATGTCTTTTTTCTTTTATTCATCTTTTTGAGCTTTCAAAGGACTAACATATAAAATATATAAAATTCGCTCAAAACCAAACTCTAAAAACAAAAACAAATGAGGGAAAGACATGAAAGGACATATTACTGAGGAAGTTATAAGGATAGAAAATAAGTACATGGAAAGATGTTCAATATCATTAGCCATTAGAGAAATGCAAATTAAAAATACAATAAGTTATCACTATGCACCTATCAGAATGGTTAAAGTTTAAAAGAAAAGAAATGGTGACAATACTAAAAGCTGACAAGGATGCAGTAAAATTAAATCTCTCATAAGTTGCTACTGGAAATTTAAAATGCTCCAGTCACTCTAGAAGACAATTTGGGAATTGCTTCTAAAATTAAATATGCAATCATCATGTGACTTGTGTGCTTGAGCATATATCCCAAGAAATAGAAATTTATGTTTACCCAAATCCTGTTCATGTATGTAATAATCAGTAATTGGAAATAACTCTACACACATGGGTAACTTTTAAACTGTGATATGTCCATACCATGAAGTACTACTTAGTGATAAACAGTAATGAACAATTGATACCCACTATTTTCAACTCCAGTGGATCTATTTGGAGGTGGGACTATGGATTGAACTCTGGGCATTTGACCACTGAGCCACATCCCCAGCCTTATTTTGTATGTCATTTAGGGACAAGATCTCAATGAGTTGCTCAGGACCTCGCCATTGTTGAGGCTGGCTTTGAACTTGCTGTCCTCCTGCTTCAGCCTCCAGAGCCACCGGGATTATAGGTGTGCTCCACTGTGACCAGCTCCAATGAATCTTAAAAGAACAATGCTGAATGAAAAAAAAATCGATATATTATATACTGATATTCCTTTTATAGAGCATTATTATGATAAAATTATAGATATTATAAACAGATTGCTCTTTGCCATGGTTTAGGAATGGAGAAGGAGGGTACTATACAGTGGTACCTTGATTGTAAACTCATTATATATTTTGATTGTGTTGTTTGTTACATAAGACCAAAGTGTTATTGTTACATGGAATTATTCACACACACATACACAAAGAGGCACAAATGAATGCAGATATATCTGGTAAAATCTGAATCAACTCTGGGTCTCATAGATATTGTACTATAGTTACCAATGGTGACAACATTGGGGAAGGTAAGCTGAAGTTTGCACAAACTAGCTCAGCATATTTTTTCAACTTCCTGTGAATCTATAATTATTGTGAAATAAAAGTGTTTTAAATGCCAGCATTCAACCTTTAACAAGCCCTCCACATCCTGAGGCTCAGTGATCATTTCTAGACTTAATCAAGAGATAAACCTTATAAATTAATAAGTCCATTATTAGGAGTAAAAAGGATGGTTTAATGCAATCCACCAGACTGTGAACCATTTCTATTATATGAGAACATGCATCACTTATTGAACAAAATGTCATGGTGATTTCTGCTATGTTCTATATGTCTTTATAAGGTATCGTGTTTCAGATTGTTTACGACCAGAAAGTCTCTAGGGGAAAAGTTAGCATTTTAGGAGTTATAGTGGTCTGTGGGTATAGTAACTGGACAGTGCCTGAGATTGACTTGGGTTTTAAACTGGACACAACCTACCAAGTCAAGTAATTCTGGCAAGCCAATATTTATGTAACTAATATTTATTGAGTGCCTACCTTATGCTTGACACTCAGCTTACCATAAGTACTGCCAGCTGTCTTTCATGAACAAATTAGGCAAAATAATGCCGCTTTACATATTCCTTATGGTTAGTATTAAAACAGGGATATATTAATTGCTTAATGAGTATCAAGGTATTGGGAATAATTTTTATTCCTTGCATTTTTATTATCAATATGTATCTAATTTATATAGCTTCAAAAGATAAATATACATTTATATACCAAGTTTTATAAACAGATACATAGAACTAAAGGCTATCTCTGATTGGATGTTTGTTGGTAAGTGTGAATGGTCTCCTTGCTTTTAATCTTGTCTTAAATAAATACATTCTTTTAAATGCTACTCCAGTCTTATTTCTAAAACACATCAAATTGTGTGCCTCTAGTTTACCATCCTTTAGACAGTGGTTAACTACAGAGTGAAATCCAAGGCCCTAGTATACAAGGTCCTTTACAGCAGACCATCTGCTCGTCTCTTCTTTTTTTAAAATATATATAAATGTAGTTGTTGATGGAACTTTATTTTTATTTATTTATATGTGGTTCTGAGAATCAAACCCAGTGTCTCACACATGCTAGGCAAGTGCTCTACCACTGAGCCAAAACCCCAGCCCTCTTGTCTCTTCTTTATCGGCTATTCCCCATGCCAAACACTTCCCTTTAAATATATAAAATTACTTATGATTCCACAAATAAGTCTTGTGACTTGTTCCCACTTCTTACAATATTGTTACAAAAAAACACCATCATCATATTTCTTCCAACAGAAACTTCTATGCATTGTTTTCGTGTTTGCTTACAGAATATTGTTAAAAAGCATCCCTAGACCAGGTATAGAGGCACAAATTTGTCATCCCAACAATTCAGGAGGCTAAGGCAGAAAGGTTATAAGTTCAAGGACAGCCTCAGAAAATTAGCAAGACTGTGTCTCAAAGATTTTTTTTTAAAGACCTGGGGATATAGGTCAAGGGTAGTGAATTCCTGGGTTCAACTCCCAATTCCACAAAAAAATCATCCCTAGATACTAACTACCCAAGGTCAGAATATAGTGCTCCTGATATTTATTCTTACTGCAAACTGATTGGTAGATAATCCCATGCAAGCAGTAAAATCCTCTATTGTCATTTTTGGGGTGCTTCTAGGCTGCTAAGTCATTCCTTTGCAACTTGAGGGGAAGGTTTATATTATCTGTGGGCACCTCATGCCTAACAGCTTGTAGGAACAAACATGAATGACTAAATATCAGAGCATTTATCTAACTGTGATTTAGTTATCAAATCACTCTGTGTTTGAAACTCAGACATCATCCAGACTGAAAAGGATTTATGTCTAACAGTGCACACACACATACACATCCACACAAACTAATTAAATGGGATAATCCTCAGTACATTTTTTGTTCTGAGTGTTTAGTGTATTAGAAAATTTTTAAAGCTCAAATTAAAATATTGGCTGGTCAATCTATATTGTTCATGTAATTGGTGGTCTTTTTAACTTTATCATTTGTTTTATATTTCTCAAAATAAATGTCAAAATTTTTTAAAAAGAGCCTTGACTTATGGATATTTCTCTAAGGGGCTACAAACACTGAGCTATCTTTGCAGATGTCAAACTAGTAGGAAGTGATAGAGAGTTAGGGACAGTAGAAATTGGTGACCTATTTGATGTGGAATCAAAGACTCTAATGCTGGGTATCTGAGGACATTTTCCCAAGAAGGTGAATGGTTAGCTTGTACTACCTTGAAGGAAATTGTTTGCTTATGCTTGAGCTATTGTTGGAGGTTTCCAGAAGGGGACTTAGAACGGAATGTCCATTCCAGAGAGTATTGAGTTTCAGATAGCAGCTTTCTTGGTCTCATTTTCCAGCCTGGAAGTTGGCCACAATGATTGGAAATCTTTCATCTGTGTTAATCTGGGATAGAGCTCATTTATAAAAGGAAAGTTAGTTACTGGGTAAATATGTGTGCATAAGCATGGAACCCCATTACACATATGCCCAGACTCAAGGTGAGAAATAGTTATTGAATGAATCACAAATAAGGAATTGAAATGTCTTTTAAAAATAGGATCTACTGAGTCAATCTAACAGTGTATTCATATTTATTATCACTATTACATTGTGCTAACCTATTTTGACTTGACAATTTTTAACCAATGAAAATACTTCTCCTTTATCCATGGTAACTTCTATAATAGCTCCATTATTGTCCTTTATTCATGAAGGCATACATTATTATATCATCTTCCACTAAAATAGATTTTGTTATATTTATGTACCAAAAACAAAGCACTAGCCAGTGAGAAGACAATCCAGGCCTCACATAATATGTTGTGCCTATATGAAACTCATAGACATTTTTCTGCCTGGGGTTTATATTATTGAAATACAGTGAGCAATTTTGAAAACTGAAAACAGAGACTCAGAATGAAAAATGTTCCAGATCATAACTTTCCTACATTCATATATGAATATATGACCAATGAAACTCCACACCATTTACAACCACAAGAATGGGATCCTAATTAGAATAAGTTATACTGCACGAATGTATAATATGTCAAAATATACTACTGTCATGTATATCTAAAAAGAACAAAAAAATTTTTTTAAAGTTAAAAAAAAGAAAAATGGTCCAGACCTGAATTTTATTCTTTGACATCTAGAAATCAACTTCTACATTTGAACAATTAATTAATTGTTCAAATTAATTAATTGTTCTATTCTTTTATAATAAATGATGAAAATAAGAATAACACTGTATATGTGTATAAGTGTGTATAACTTAGTTTTATAAAAGCTGTGACTAGGAGTTGGGGTTGTGGCTCGGTGGTAGAGTGCTTGCCTAGCATGTGTGAGGTGCTGTGTTAGATCCCCAGCACCACATACAAAAAACTAAATAAACAAAATGTATTATGTCCAAAAAGATTAAAAAAACCTGTGACTAGGGAATCTATTACTATTCCCACTTGAAATAGGTGGCAATGAGAT
This sequence comes from Xerus rutilus, assembly GCA_028644305.1. Lineage (NCBI taxonomy): Eukaryota > Metazoa > Chordata > Mammalia > Rodentia > Sciuridae > Xerus > Xerus rutilus. Next base: position 96,514,511 of record CM053417.1, read on the forward strand.
TATATTATTTGAAGCATGACTTGATTAATTATATGGTCTCTATTACTAGATTACATCCTAGATGTTGCCTACCATATGTTATATGTGTTTTATTTTCACAAACTTGAGACTGCTACATTGTACTAGAAAGAAATTGAATATATATGTTTAGGTAATTAGGTAATACTTAAAAGTGATGGAAATTTTTATTAAGTAGAAATAAATGTCCTTTGTTTTCAACATTTGATAATGGCATCTATTTGGGGGAAATAATATAAAGTAGAAATAATTTCAGGTAACTTCCAAAAATTGAATTATGCACATGTATAACCAGAGTTCTAAAAACGATATGTGCAATAGATTAAGACTACATACCATGTACATAATTTATTGGAACTTCGCTTGTGTCTTTTAACTCTTCACATTAAAATATATTTCCATACTCAAATACCCTTTCATAATCTTGAGTAGAGTAAATAAAAGCATAGCCTTTTTAATATAGGAACAAAAATATCCTAATTGATTAATGTGCCTATTATCCTTCCAAATGTAGGAAAACAGTGAAATTGTATACACACATTGTGATTATATTATCTCTTTTATGAAGTAATAAAATCAATTGTTATAAATATTCAAATATTTATATATCTGGTGTGGTTACATTAGCTTCAGAGTATTACAAACGTTCATTCTCATTTGATAAAAAGGGAATAAGGATTATATACATAGAAGGAAAGAACACCTGACTGTTTTTCTTTAGTTAGAATTCATTTGAACCTATTTTGGAGAAATATGTTTCTTCAAGATGAAATTCAACTTTCATGGTACACGTGTCTGTGTTTGTTTATATATAAAAAGAACACAGGGATCCAATAGTGTGAGTTGTAAGATAAAGATATTATCTAACTATAATGATTAACTTTGGAGATGTGAATCACTTTTTATTACTGTGCATGATTTTAACATTCCCTTAAATTTATTATAAGATTTGCTTTTAAAAGAAAAAACAATATATTGCTTAGAAATAATTTAAAAGTAAGCAAGATCATTGCCATATAAATCAGAATTTAAAATGAAGGTTTTCAAAGCATTAGGCTATATTTCCCTTCTGCCTTCAATTTGAAAACTGATAACATTTTAGATCACAGTACACTTAATATGTCTAACCAGTGTTCATTTAACAGTAAAGCCTGAATATTTAATTTCCATAGCTGATAAATTCAGTATTTGAAATTAAATTGCCACATATTACTAGACATTAGTCAGTGATATTGTCTTTTAGCATCTGTTACATCCTCTGTTCTGAGGTAGGTGTGTATTTCTTGTTATTAGTGCTCAATTGATGAGTACAAATATGCATGCAGCCCCAGAGCAGAGCATTCATTTCATTGACTGCAATTACTAGCATGATTTTTGACATCTTATTCATTGGGAGAGTGTCATTTAATGTTAATTGGAATGAATGTGAATGCTTTCACATTCTTAATGAATTTGCTTGTAGAATGAAATCAAACATGTCTGCTTTGCTTTGATGATCAACCATCTTCTTTTAAGTAAAAGGGAAAAAAGGCCCAAGGAGGTGAAATGATGCCTTTTATGCTCGTTCCAACATGAGTATTTTTGTTAACAAGAAATAAAGCCTTCTTTAAATGTAAGAAAACTGAGTTTTTGTTTGTTTGTTTGTTTGTTTTTGTACTAGGGATTGAATCCAGGGGTGCTTTATCACTGAGCTACCTTACCTAACCCTTTCAATTTTTAGGGGGGGAGGTTATTATTCTTTTTTAAAATTTTATTTATTTATTTATTCTACTTAGGTATACATGATAGCAGCATACATTTTGATTCATTGTACACAGATGGAGCATAACTTTTCATTTCTGTGGTTGTATGTGATGTAGAATCACAACATACATGCAGTCATACATAAAGCTAGGGCTATGATGTCCATCTTATTCCACCATTTTTACTGTCCCCCTGCCCCCTCTACCCCACCCCTGTGTCCAATGTTCCTCCATTCTTCCAGTGTCCACCCCCCATATTATTAATCAGCATCCACTTATCAGAGAGAACATTCAGCATTTGGTTTTTTGAGACTGGCTTACTTCACTTAGCATGATATTCTCCAACTCCATCCATTTACCTGCAAATGCCATAATTTTATTCTCTTTTATTACTGAGTAATATTCCATTGTCTCTATATACCACAGTTTCTTTATCCATTCATCTATCAAAGGGCATCTAGGTTGGTTCCACACTTTAGCTATTGTGGATTGATTTGCTATAAACATTGAAGTGGCTGCGTCACTGTAGTATGCTGTTTTTAAGTCCTTTGTGTATAGACCGAGGAGTGAGATGGCTGGGTCAAATGGTGGTTCCATTCCAAGTTTTCTAAGGAATCTCCATACTGCTTTCCAGATTCGTTGTACCAATTTGCAGTCCCACCAGCAATGTATGAGTGTGCCTTTGAGCTAAGATCTCACTACTTTGCAGAAGGCCTCACTTAAGTTAATGAGGCTGACCTCAAACTTGGAGTCCTCCTGCCTCAGCTTATTGAGTCCTGGGGATATAGGCATGCACCACCATGCCTGGCTTTCCTTCCTCTTAATTGCCAGAATATTTAGAATAATTTGCCTGTTTTTCCTTTTGTTGTTGTTGTTTTTGTTGTTGGTTTGTTTTTTTGTACCAAGGATTGAACTCAAGGGCACTCAACCATTGCACCACATCCCCAGCCCTTTTTATTTTTTGTTTAGAGACAGGGTCTCACTCGTTGCTTAGGGCCTCACTAAATTAATGAGGCTGACTTTGAATTTATGATCTTCCTGCCTCAGCCTCACGAGTTGCTGGGATTATAGGAATGTGCCTCCTTATCTGGAAACTGTTTTTCTTTTATTGCATATCTCCTGTCCTGTATCCATTTACTTACCAGTATCTTCCTTTAATAATGTTGTGAATTTTATTTTCATAGTAACCACATTTATTTATATATCATGCATGCTAAGTCTAGAGTGCTTGATGCTTAATGAATGGTGACTGAATATATAGATCCTACTGGCTGATTTTTGATGTTATCCTTGCTTGGTTTTGTGTTTTAGTCAGGTAACTGGCTAGTTTTGAGGAGTATATTAAAACTCTGAGGAGTATATTATACCCTTTAGTATCTCAGACTGTGAAAGAGATAAAATAATAAAAGAAAATATGTATTGTCACCAGGCACAGTGGCACATACCTGTAATCTCAGTGGCTTGAGAGGCTGAGGCAAGAGGATCACAAGTTCAAAGTTAGCCTCAGAAACTAAGTGAGGTCCTTCACAACTTAGAGAGATCCTGTCTCAAAATTTTAAAAAAGTGAAAAGGGCTGGGAATGTTGCTCTGTGGTTAAGCACCCCTGGGTTCAATCCCCCATACCAAAAAAAAAAAAAAAGTAAATCTATATTATCAAGGAATGTTTTTACATCTTCAAATATTTAAAGAGGTGTGAATCAAAGAAGATTCAGACCTCTTCCTATGTGATTGATAATATCTGTGGAAACTCTTGCAAGTTATAAAGTACTATAGCAGTAGAAGGTATTCCTCGTGGGAAAAATAAAAACATGTTGCCTTCTTGGTTCGTTAAGATGTGTGCTGTCATATGTGGTCCATCTCTTTTGCTTAGAAAACTCACACAAAAATTTCCAACATATTTATGAGCATCTTCATTCATTCATTCATACATTCACAAACACATATTGAATTTTAGGTATCAGTAATCATGAAAGAGAATAAATTGAAGACAGGGTAGTTCTTATCTCCCAGAAACATGAGAAAATTATACAAATAGTAAGTTGGCACCACATGGAGATTGCTATCATGCAAGTGGCAATGGGAGCTTGTAGGAAGGAACATAGTCCACAAGGAAATCCCAGAAATCTTCAGAAAGATAGTGGGAGCTTGGCATGGTGGTGCACACTGGTGATCCCAGCAACTCAGGAAGCTGAAGCTGAGTTCAAAGCCAGCCTCAGCATTTTAGCAAGGTCCTAAGTAAATTAGTGGGACTGTCTCAAAATAAAATATAGGGGCTGGGGTTGTAGCTCAGTGGTAGAGCACTTGCCTAGCACATGTGAGGCCCTGGGTTAGATCCTCAGAACCACACAAAAACAAATAAATAATATAAAGGTATTGTATTCATCTACAACTAAGAAATTAAGATTACAAAATAAATTAAAATAAAATATAAAAGGATTAGAGATATGGCTTGGTGGTGAAGTGCCCCGAGGTTAAATATCCAGTACCAAAACTACTACAACAACAAGAACAAGTGGTTGGATTTGATTTCATGGAGGAAGATAATTTGCCATATTAAGGCAGAGGAGGAAAATGTAGTGTATTTAGGAAATTAAATAAGTGAGCATTAATCAGATCATAATCTCAGTGATAGGGTATGGCTAAAATATAAGTTGGAATTAGATTAAAGAGCACACCAAGAACCTATAGCCACCCTAAGAAGTTTGGAAGGTAGTAAATAACTTTATATATGTAATTAGTACAATTCTATATTTATGTTTTAGGCCTTAATATAATAGAGAAGACTCCGATACCATAGTGGTAGATCATGAATTAGAGAGATATGTGGGAGTACAACCCCAAAGTAGTAGTTCCCAAACTTAAGCTTCCTGGAGAATCACCTAATGATGAACAAAACACAGATTGCTGGGATTAACCTTCACTAGATCTGTGTGAAACGCCCAAATTTGAATTCTTACAAATTCCTAAGGTGATGATCATATCCCTGGTTCAGGGATCACACATGAAAAAACTCTGACTTAGAGGAGTTTCTAGGTTGTATGTTAGAATCACCCAGGAAGCTTTTAAAATCATGACTATCTAGGGACCTGATTTCAGATAGATTATGTCAAAAGTTAAAGGCACACCAAGTATAAATTGTGTTGAGAGGCACTATTTTAAAGAAAGTTGTAAGAAGGTTATGGTTATATCCCAAATATGAGCCCTGTTAGGTCATTAGGAATGGAAAAGATGGAATGAAACCAAGAGAGGTTAAAATATTTTATTAGTAAAACTTAGTAATGGAATTTAGCTAAGTGATGAGGAAAGAGAAAAAAAGTATTGAAGAACCACCATCTTCCAGTAATCTGCCAAAATGACAAACACAAAAGGAAAGAATTGATGATGTATGTTCTCTAGGGCTTTTAAAAAGATTGCAATTGCTCCTTTGGCCACATACAAGTGAATCTACAAGAAAGATGATATTGCGCACATCAAGAGAATGAGTACTATTAAAAAAGGGATTCCCCACAGATGTTACCATGACAAAACTGGAAGAGTCTACAGTATTACCCAGCATGCTGTTGGCATTGTTGTAAACAAACAAGGGAAATATTCTTGCCAAGAGAATATATGTATTGATCTTATTAAGTACACTAGAACCTGGATAGCTTCCTGAAAAGCATAAAGAAAAATGAGCTAAAAAGAAGGAAGGAGGCCAAAGAGAAATTTTCCTGAATTTGACTGCAATACAAGTCTGCTCTGTCTAGAGAAGAATAATTTGTGAGAAATGATGGAAAGGAGCCTGAGCTTCTGGAATCTATTTCCTATGAATCCATAGCATAAAAGGTGTGGAAAAAACAAAAGACCTCTGGACTGTAAAAAAGAAAAGAAAAGTAGGAAAGAAAGGTAGTAGAGAGAAAATTGTCAATGTTCACTCCTGGATTTCTAACTAGGATACATACAGGTTTATATTACATATCTTTATACTTATACCTTTATAAAAATTGGGCTGAAAGCTTAATTATATAGTAAACAGCATTTTACAAATGCCCAATCAATTATGTAAGTAATTGAATTTAAGGCTAGTAATCTAAACTTGTAATTTAAGATTTTATTAGTGTATCAAAGTTTTACATAACTGCAGGATTTATTTTGACACATCCATATAGGCATATAACATAATTTTCTCTATTCTAATCCCCAGAACTATCCCCTTCTCTCTTTTTGTGCAAGGAGAGAGGTAAAGATCTAATTTCTTTCTTGCACATATGAATATCCAGTTTTCCCAGCACCATTTGTTGAAAAAGGCTATCTTTTATTTGGACACAGTGGCACATGTATGCAATCCCAGGAACTCAGTAGGCTAAGGCAGGATGATTGCAATTTGGAGGCTAGCCTCACATTTTAGATAGATGCTGTCCCAAAATTAAAAAAAAAACAAAACAAAACAATAGGACAGGGAATGGAGCTCAGTGGTAAAGCACTCCTGGGTCCAATCCTCCATACCAAAAAAAGTCTATCTTCTCCAATGTATGCTTTTGTTCCTTTGTAAAGGATAAGATGTCTGTATCTATGTAGTGTTGTCTCTGTGTTATCTTCTATTTCACTGGTATTTATATCCATTTTGATACCAACACCATGCAGTTTTTGTTACTATACTTCTGTGGTATAATTTGAGATTAGGTATTATGATACCACCAGCTCAGGATTCCTTTGGCTATTCTGGGTCTTTTATTTTTCCATATTAAGTTTTCCTCTTTTTCCTTCTCTTGTCTGATTGCTCTGGCTAGATTCAAGGACTATGTTGAATAGGAGTAGGGAGAGTGGACTCCCTTGTCTTTTTCCTGATTTTAGAGTAAATGCTTTCAATTTATACACTATATTTAGCCATTTCAATATAGCCAAGGTTATGATTCAGAAAAGTTGTATGGTTATGAAATGAGGTCATAGAAACAGCACACATGATAGCCAGTGTAGAGGGGTGTCATCAAAACTCTTGTCTGAAGGCTTGGTTTGGAGTATAAGACAGACTTTAAAATAGTTCATCTACATAAAATAGCCTGTGTCCTGGACTAGAGGAATAGTGATAGCATAGTTCTTAAAGGTTAAAAATAGACAAGAATGTGTTCTCCAACAGAGGATAGAAATTAGAATAATCATTGGTTAGGATATTCACAATTCCTTTACAAAAGACTATCTTTATTAGTTGAAATAAAGCTCTCTGCCTTATTATAGTTACCATCTTGTAGAAATATTGACTAATTTTACGCTCATAAAGGAAATTAGAATTTGGGTAAAATTCACATTCACCTAGAAATTCTTTTCACTGAAAGACACTGATGATTGATTGCAAGTGAACTTAGGAAAAAATCATTTCTTTAAAGAGATAATTACACATACCAAGTTTTGTTTTTGTTTTTGTTTTTGTTTTTGGTACTGGAGATTGAGCTCAGGGGCACTCGACCACTGAGCCACATCCCCAGCCCTATTTTGTGTTTTATGTAGAGACAGGATCTCACTGAGTTGCTTAGCACCTCGCCCTTGCTGAGGCTGGCTTTGAACTCGCAATTCTCCTGTCTCAGCCTCCCTAAGTGCTGGGATTACAGGCTTGCGCCACCGCGCCGGGCTACACACACCAAGTTGACAATTAACTTTAACTTATGCATTAGAATTTTTTTTTCCATATAGACTGATGTCATTTCCATGGTACATACAAGTTTATGTGTTATCTGGACCCAGCTTACCACTCTGGCCTCTTCTAACCAATCTACTCTCCTCCTACTCCCATCCCATTGACCAAAATATCCATGTGCAGGCCCCAAACTGCTCATGTTGTGAGGGATAAGTCCTCCTAAATTGGCCCTCCCTTTAATCCTCCTCTTCTTACCATTAACTTTCTTAATTAAAGCCTGGTCTCCATTTTATCTCCAAAGACATCTATTCCTAACCCCTTCTTCCCAAGTCTCCTTTCACTACATCAAGTTAACTACCATTTAAAAGTGTTCCCATGGTGTAACTTTATCAAAATGCACAATATCCTTTCCTATATTTTGTCAGCTTATTTCCTTGAGTATTGTAGTACAAATACATTCGTATGTTTGATCTATCAATATTATGGTGATAGTGTTATTTTATTTTTATGCTTCCTGCCCCTACCCCATGTGTAGAGATGAGCACAGCACTTAGCATAAAAGGACATTTAGTGCTTCTTGAATAGATAGATGAATATTTAAAAGCACTTGAGGGACAGAGCTCATTCTAATACAATGATTATAGTTAATCATCTTTTTGCAGTTTAAGCAGTAATAATAAATATGTTCATTTATTTATATTATTTATTTTACATATGTATATACATGTGTGTGATTGACTATATATATCCTAGTACACACACACACACACACACACACACTAATTGAAAAATAAAATCCAGGGGAGAGAGAAAACCTTAACACCCCCATTTAGTTCTTATGTGGACTCTTCAATTGGATCTAGGAACCCAAAGCTCTGATTAAGAAGAGAAAGCATAAAAGTTTATATTACTTTTACATATATGTAGAAATCTTCACAAGACAGTGAAGTTTGAAGAAATGAACAAAGCATGATGTGTTTATACTTTTAGCAAAAACAATAATATATTTGTGAAAGAATGTTACCAGATGACAACAATTCCTACCCCTGGAGAGTGGAGGGTGGGAGGAGATGGGGGGTGGGGTTAGGCTCCCTCTATCTGCTCCAGAAATATTAGAGTCAGATTGGTAAGAAAATAGTTTGTATTCAAAGCCAGCTTTGAAGGAAAATAGAAGAAACTTATTTTTTTTTTAATTCCATCTTCAGAATCTCTGAAAGGGAGCAAAACTTTTTAAAAAGAGACAGGAAATATGTGTATGCAGATTTAGTCAAACATTGTTAGACTGACCTGAGGAGGCGGCACTCTCCACTCAGCTGCCTTGGTGTCTGCCAAATAAGAGGGAATGGCCCTTTAGCATTTACTGTCAGCATGAGGAAGCTGCTCTGAATTTTAGAGAGGCCCCAACCACAGTTTGTTTCAGGAATGACAGAACAAGTGGATATTTGGACTAGTGTAGTAAATTCTAGGGATGTTAATGAAATATATTCAGGGGGGTGGTTGTAGAAGATAGTGGAAGATTAGGGTCACTTCAGAGTTTGTTTATTCAGGTTCACTGCAGCCCCAATTACCAGTCTCTGGTGATCAAGTCTAGTTCCCAAGATTGGGATGGGAAGGATATCCCTCCCACAAAAAAATTTTTGGATTACTGCTTATAGGAAAAGACTGTCCAAATGGCCCTTCCTGCAGGTATATTTCCTCGAGTGATTTTCACTTAAAATAATCAATATATCATTTGACATATCTGGAAAGAGCACATCCTGAACTCTTTTGAATGGTGGACTTTGTTCAAATACAAAACTTTACAAATGGAGAATAAGGAATGTGTTATTTTGCTAAAGCTACCACAGCAGACTGGGCGCCTTACATAATAAATTAATTTTCTTGCTGTTCTGGAGGCTGTCATTGGGTTGATTTTTTTCCGAAGCCTCACTCCTTGGTTTGCAGACAGCTGCCTCCACCTTCTGTCTTTACATGGTCTTTCTTCTGTGCTTGTCTGTGTTATTACCTCCCCTTCTCACAAGGACATCAGTCAGATTGGATTAGGGCCCACTTGAATGACCTCATTTAACTTTACCTCCTTAAAGACCCTATTTCCAAATATAGTCACATTCTGTGATACTGGGGTTTAAGACTTCAGCATATGAATTTGGGGAAGAAGCAATTCAGCCCACACCAAGGAGTTTTGAAAAAAAAAATTATAGTTTTGTGAGCAAAAGAGATTGCTATGTGAGTGGAATATGAGGAAAAGGAAAATGACTCAGGGCTTTGCAGTTCTGTTCCCAGTCTTCCTCTGATCCAATTGGATCCCTGGGAAATGGTCTTTAGATCTCCACTGCAACTAGAATTCAGTTGCTTGAGAGTCTGTTTTATTTTTAATCTCTGAGTTAGTGAGGACTGCTGATAATGTGATTTAAGTGCAAATCTAGCCTTTATGCAAGGTATAATAGCAATTTGTAACCACAAAGCACCAGAGGGCAAAAAAACTTTAGGAGAGAGTAAAGGAAGGTGATCAGAGAAGAACAAGGGACGGGAAGAGGGGAGGGTAAAAAGGAGAAATTAAGATGTACATTAAGAAGACCTGAAATTTAAAAAAATAAGAGATACGGCTAATGGAAACCTGGATTTGGGCCTATAGTTTTGCTGTTTCACCAGGCTAACACCCTATGGTAAATAACAAGGGCACAGGTCATCGTATCTAGATGGGACCTGGAGAATATTTTCCAACCACTAATTCTGCAGATGTGGAAAGTGAAACTCCAGTTCTTATAGGCAGATACAAAGCTAATATCAGGTGGTTCCCAGCCTGTAATTTTCATATCATACAACATTACCCTAATAGTTGCATAGTTACAAAAATAAAGTTTGACAGATTCATGTGACTTGCAGCTTTGTCCAAGAATTGTGTGTGTGTGTATATATGCACATGTGTACACATGTAATTATACATGTATATGCCTATAGAGAGTGATGCATTGATGTATATTGTAATGTAAATGTTTATAGAAATCATATTTATTTTAAAAATCTCTCTAGCATTCCTCTTTTTACCTACCTATTTTTATGTGTGTTTAAAACATGAAAAACAAACACTATTATAGAAGAATACAAAATTATTTTATGACAAAACCATCACTCCCACACTTAAAATAGATAAATTTCAAAAGCCATTCATGACTGGACCTGTACTTGTCCTTCTTACATCACCTGTTTTTTGGACCCATATGCCAAATCTTCCAGCTTTACTGAACTACCTTTTTTATCTAAGAAAATGTCATCCTCCTCCTTTCTCTTCTCTGCATTCATACTTACTCCTTTGCTTTTCCTTTTCTTTTTGGTACAGTAAAATTTTTAGTTTTCTTTTTAAGGACATGTGTTCCAACATGGACAGAGTTCAGTGGAGTGATATTGAAGATTTGTATTTATATATCTCTAAAACAGAAGATATTCTATCATAAACATTATTTACTATCATTGACTATCATTTATTACCATTTAGTATCATGCTTCTTCCCATGAAATGCAGAATGGAACCCTTGTGTTGTAAGAAGCACTGATGCTATATTGGACAATAATATTTATGAAATGGTTATTGTGATTAACATAAGACTTTACACTTATTGGAATATTTATATTTTTGAGTCATATTTCTACTATCATCAATAACACTGGCAGATACAGTGTTATAAGCAGTGTGAATCATATTAATATTCTAATATGTGTATAGGGATTAAATATTCAGTGATATTAAATAAATTTTTAATTCATACAGATGATTGTTTTGGAAATTAGACATAGATTCCTTTTTAATGAGTTTTTGCCTACATAAATTATACTTTGTTAAGTTCAGTTTAGCAACTTAAAACACTTACTTGGCTTTCATATGCATGTTTAAAATGAATGGAAATGAAGAGCAAAATGTTGTGAATAGGTGATAAGATTTTCTAAAACTTGGTTATCATATGTTCTCTTTTTATTAAACTTAATGCTAATAGAATAACTCATTACCATTATTCTTAGAAAACCTGTAATTTGGAACTCAAGTATTTGGAATTCTTGACCTGTAGAGAATTCAAATAGCTAAAATAATATTTCATACATTATTAGCAATGGAAGTATCTAGAGTGAGATTATACCTTGTATTACTTTAGTATTCATATTTTTATATTTATATATTTTACAATATTTTTCCAATGAGCATTTTATTATCAAAATGTTAATTATTTTAATTATATTCTTAGTTAAGATGGGAAGATAGGCTTCAGTGTAGATGAATTTCTTTTAATAATTTGCTTAAAAGTTCTTGAACTGTTATCATCTTGGTCCCATTTCATTGAAAAATATGACTTAGCCATTCCCATATAAATATTAATTGTAGTTTCTTTGTTTACATCATCGATGTGATATGTCTTTGCCAACAATATTGAGTATATATTTGAACTCTGCTGGCCTATTCTCTTGAATATTATTCCCATGAAATTCCATGACGATAGAGATCATGACTTATAAATCCTTCCTTATATCTCTTATAGAAAAAGTAAATCTCAAATTCTATAGAAAATATTGAATTGGGAATTCACAATGACAGAATAAGAAAAAGTAATGTAAGGAAAGCCTACCTATAGTCTAGGGCAGTTATAGGAAGTAACTCAGAATGAGCCAGGGCTTTAATAAGGAGAATCAAAATTATTTGGTACTAAGTCATTGGTAAATTCTGGGAGATGAGAGAAAGGGAATAGTTGTTACCAGACACCATAATAATAATCCCCCAAGAGTTCTTTATGGAATATTATTCCACATGGGCCTTCTTCCTCCCCAAATCCCCAAAAGAGATGTCTGAAATTATGTAATTTAGGGAAATCCTGCTTGTACATCCTCTTCTTACTATTTCATGGTGTAATGCATATTTAGTATCCTTTGGAATTTTGCAGTAAAGACATTTCTCTAACTTTTTAAACCATTTTCCACACTCACTTCACCTTGGAACTCCTTGACAAACAGCCAACAAAAAGCATTTACTTTATGAAACATATTTGGGGATTTCAATAATAGCAAATCAACCTGAATAACTGGCAAAATGAGGAAAGCATTAACAGAAACAGAAATAGGATCAAAATTGGAGAACAGTGAAAAGAGGGTCATTTGAGATATGGAATTGTTGCTGGGATATCTAGATGGGTCTGTAGTATAGGTTTTTGTGATAGAGGACTGAAGCTAAAAAGTTGAACTTAGAAATATTTGGGGATCATCCACATAAAGATAATAGTTAAAATTATAAAATAAGATTCCTAAGTGAGGGAATATATGATAAATTAAATTAGTAGAGAACACTAGGGGAATGTGAATGTATATGCTTCAGTTCTCATAACTAGATTATAAGGAAATAATCACCCCTATGTTAGAAACGAAAATGTGAAACACAAGTTTATGTAACTTTCTCAGAGTCATAGAACTAATCAGTGGAAGCCCTGAGATTTTGAGCTTTGCTCTAAAAATCACTTCTGTGTTTGTTTGCATGTTTGTGCACGTCTCTGTGTGTGTGTGTGTGTATATATATACACATATATATTAGTTATATATATATATATATAGCTAATAAATAAATATTTAAAAAATATTTGCAGAGGCAAAATAACTGTAAACTTTATAGGATTACCTTTTATATTTATGTTTCTTTGGAGTACAATACATTTTTAATTATTGGCCTAAAAAGAAGATACAATGGATTATTTTTGGCAAACAGCACCCTCATACATGAGAGATACTTTATTCTGAACCAGGCTAGTCTCTGCACAATACTAGCTTACTGACAATAAGTCCTTGCAATTGCATCTGTCATTTTGAATTTGGTTTCGAATAGTGGGGATAAAATAAAAATAGAAAATAAAATATTAATTTATTTCCATTGTTTATTAATTATCACTATACATATGCATCACATTTATAGGGACACATTTTAATACATTTTAAAATAATTATGCCATACAACTTAAACTATTCTTTCAAGTCTTTTCTTACAGAGATGAAAGCATTCTATAAAATTTACTTTTGTTTGACCTAGAGTCCTCATTCATTTTATAACAAATGTACTTTATATTTCAAAGATGGATTTCATTTATGTCAGTTCACAACAAACCATCATTTCAAAAAGAGAACAATGTGTTCTTTTTTATATTTTTATAGTAATACTTAAAATTATAATATAAATATGTGCATGCACTTTACAAACTGCAAAGAGCTATGAGCAAAAGGCAAGATCTAATATAATATAACTTCTTCCATTAAAAACTCAGATTTTCACCTGGAAATGACTACTAGTACTGTATAGGCTTAGTGATATGAAGGACAGATGTAGAACACTATCCTCTTCATGGATGTGGCTGCAGAGCTTCTGATGTTTCCTTCTTTTTCCTGCCTCTTCAATGTAGGTACCAATGGAGAGAATTTCAGGGCTTCAAAGTCTAGAGTTAACTGAGGTATAGAAATTGTGACATGAGAGGGATGAGGAAAGGTACAGAAATGTAGAAATTTGAGCAAAGTGACAAATGACATGGGTAACTTGGTGATCACATGAAATACAACAGAGAATCAGGGCATCTAAGCAAGAAGTTGATACACTGGTGGAGCCCTGGTAAAAGTATAAAGTCTCTTGTTATCCCTGTACATGCTCTTGTGGCACTGCTGAGCTTTGACTGATTGCCTGCCCCCAACCCAAAAATATCCCCACTTCATTCTTTTGTAGTGGCAGCCAGAAGCATAGTTGTGTGGAGCCTGGCTATCTTTTTCCTTGGCTTTTACACATAGCTGAGAGTTTGTGGGCCTGAGCATGCACCTGTTGAGACAGCAAGTGCTGAGTTTAGTTGTCAGCACTGCTAAAGGTAATTTCGGACTTTCATTCCAGTAATTACCAGATCCTAAGACATTTTCTCCTTTCCTAAATCCCCCTCCTTGTCCAGGGGTATGGACACACATATATTTCTCATACCCATTTTAGAGTGATTGCTACCAAAGGCATTTTTTAAATTATTAAAGCAATATATCCCCTGTTTGAGTGCTTAGTTTGAAATTTTTAATTTTATAGAAATTAAGAGATTTAAAATATACTATTGGAATTACTCAGGAAATAAATACAAAGGTACATGGTTGCTCCTTACCTCAATATATAAAAAGTAATCTCTGTGTTCATTATATTATAGGATATTCATCTTTAGACTACAATTTGGACTACATACATTTATACAGAAAAACTCATCCTTAATTTAAAAATAGTATGAATTAAAACATGGGGTTTTTGTTTAAGGTTCATGTCTAGCTCTTCTTTAAATGCTACTGTTACTAGATTACTTAATTATAAATTTGGTTTTCAATAGGCTTATTTTCTTCAATAGGTTTCTTCCCCTATCCTTCAAACTAGTGATATGAATTAATTTGTAAATATTAAATTATAAATACTAAGCCAGGCATGATGGCTCATACTTGTTATTTCAGCAGCTCAGGAGGCTGAGGCAGAAGGATCACAAGTTCAAAGCCAGCCTCAGCAACTTAGTGATTTAGTGAGGCCCTAAGCAACTTAACAAGATCCTGCCTTAAAATAAAAAATAAATAAGAAGGGATGAAGATGTAACTCAGTGATTAAACACCCCTCAGTTTAATCCCTTGTACAAAAAATTGTAAATATTAGCTAATTGTTGCATCTTATAAATGTATTAGGGTAGAACTGATGATTTTATGTGAATCAGGAAAATAATAGTTCTATAACATCAGTTGCATTGTGTGCTTTTCCCCACTCTCCTTTTGTTTGCTAATATTAGCAAGTGATTAAATCACTGCCTCATAAGTTTGCCAATTTGACTAAGAATCAAAAATCAGAGAAGTAGTTTCAAACACTTTTAATGTAAAAAAGGCAATATCTCTTAACAAATAAAAATAACCAGCTGGGTGCGGTGGCACAAGCCTGTAATCCAAGCACTTAGAGAAGCTGAGACAGGAGAATCGCGAGTTCAAAACCAGCCTCAGCAATGGCGAGACACTAAGCAACTCAGTGAGACCCTGTCTCTACATAGAACACAAAATAGGGCTGGGGATGTGGCTTAGTGGTCAAGTGCCCCTGAGTTCAATCTCCAGTACCAAAAAAAAAAAAAAACAAATAAAAATAACCACAGATTTCTCTTTCTGTGAATCTATCAAAGATTGATTTCTGTTTTGGACTGTGTTCAGGATTGTTTTGTGATATTTTTTCCCCTTTCAGAGCAATACATTTTGGAGTATGGTTTGCTGACAATATTTTCCACAGTAATCAGTGGTTTAGCTGTAAATAGAGGATAATTATTGCATCTGGGGAATACACATTAGAAAGGACTGGTATTTCTGGTTCATATATAGGTGGAGAAATACTTTGCCAGATGGGCATTTATTTATTTATTTATTTATCTTCCTGACCAGAAATAACAGGCAATGTGTGAGAAATAGTAGAAAATATTGTGTTGGCAGTCTAAAGCAGAATCGTATAAAGCTTGAATGAAGCTAATGTGCTGAGAGTTGTTTTTTTTCCCATGACTATCACATAGCATTTCTTAAAACATCTGCATTTTGATGTTCATACCAAAGGGAATTACATTTTTTCAAGTGCTTTGGTCATTACAAAACCCTTGCAGATAATAAGGATGTACAGCAAATTTGAGCACCTACTCAAATTGAGTAAATTTTCAGTACAGGCCTGTGAGGATGATCTTACTATTTCCATTTTACAGATGAGAAATTCTAAGTTAGAGGAAGACTTCAAAACACAGACTTTTTGCTTCATTGCAAGCACTTGTTTTTATTCCCCCAAAGCATGTTATCTCTCTGGGATCAGTGGTTGCCTATTTGGAGGTTTACCGGCATTATAATTGCTTTGTTCCTGAAATCAGTTGACTACACACTGATTGAAATAGAGACCATTCATATCTTTCATTGTTACTCTGGCCTGAGTTTATAAAGATTCTTAATTGAATTAAACTTACTTTCAGATTAAAATGTCTTTGGTCATTCATTCTTCAAAATTAGTTCATTGGATTTGGTGATTTTTGATCTAGACGAAACTATCAATCATGCAATCTAACTTCCTCACTGTTCAGAGGGGAACATAAACTGATGAAAGTCAAACAGAGTGAAGAAGGAGGAGGAGTAAATGGAATGAATGGCAGGCATAATAAAACTCTAATTGCCTATATTCCTGAAACTCTGTATGAATGTGTACTCAATAACCCTCAAAGATACACAAATACTGTGCTTCTAATAATTATAAATAGAGACCTGTCTGTTGATAATACTGATTTATGTAGCCCAAGAATATAAGGAAGTATTTGGTTCATAAAGTAAATATTTGGAGTAGGAATAAATTTGGATAACCAGTAACATATTTATTTTTCCTTTAAAATGTATGAAAAATACAATTATCCTGGGAGTTTTATGTATTTGTTAATTTAGTTATTTATACAGGTGATATGCCTTCTTCAAAATAATTAACAATAGAGAATACTAACATAGTACTTTTATTAAGTCCTAATATATTTTTAATATTGTAATAGTATTGGCATGCTGTTTTATTTCTTGGCTACTGAATCATATGTTTTAGAATCTTTGCATTATCTACTACCGTATATTCAGTTTATAAATTAAACATGAATGTAAGAGTTGTACAATGACATTTCTACAGTGGCTTCCTTTTTCTGTTAAATTTGTAGTTCTGAAGACCCAAATTATATTTCATATTTCAATATCTAGCACTAGTTATCCTAATAGTTTACATTAAATCCCCCATTTAGCAAACGTCGCAAGTTATTGTATTAAAAGGTCAATACTTTGAAAGTACACATTTATCATCTGATTTTAAATCCACATGGTCCCATGCTGATTATTTTAGATAAATTCAAACTGTACTCTGGTTTTCCCTAAATATTTCTGAAGTCTGATTATCTTACTGTTAGAATTTTAATGAGATATATAGCCTATGTATTAGAGTATGAAGTATTTCTTGAGAAAAAATTAATCAAAGTCAGTGTCCCTTATTTCAAGGCTCCAGGCATCAGTCAATTTGGCAGTAAATACTATTTGGCTGCCTGAGGGTCCAGTGACTGACCTTCAGTTGAAATCCCAGATGCCCAAATCATGTGAACCACTACATTCTGTTTTTATCCCAGTGGTAATGAATACCTTACATTCAGAAAGACTAGAGCAACTCAGAAAAAAGGTTCGGTACTTTTCAGAGAAATGCAGTAGTAAAAGTGACATTCTTTTTTACTCAAAATAAGCAAACACCACTTTATTATGGCAGAGCAATCCAATTTAATTTTCACTTGTGTAATGAAACTATTCCTCCACATTTGCATTAATTTATGAGACTTTGTTTAGTTTGAATTTAATATATTTATACACACTCTTTGTTTCAAAAGTAATTATATATTTTCACAATGTGCTTTAGTCATCATGTAGGAAAATTTGAGATGCAACAAAAAGGTATAATTGTAAGCAGTTTATATTTTGAGTACGAAGAAATGATTACATCAGGATTGGGTTTGGCTGCATGTAACAGAAATCCAGAAATAGTAATGTATTAAGTAAGAGAGATTTATTGCTGTCACATGAAAGAGGTTCAGTTATAAGTAGTACATGGGTCATGGTGGTCAGGAACTCAGGAGCCTTCCATCTTTTTGTGATGCCATCCATCTTCAGTGGTACCTTACTCTCTAATGTGGTTCCTGGACCTCCAGCTTTCTTTCTAAGTGGCAAGGAGAAGGAATTCAGCAGAATAAAAGCATGTTTCTCCAAAGCTGAGGCAGCTTCCTATAAACAGCTTTCCTCTAGATCCCAATGGATACTTCTTCTTAGTTTCCCTTGTGGTTGTCTGTGTCAAAATAATCTAATTCCTTCTTTTATAGCAATTGGTGTTGAAAGCTTTCTTTAAATCTCTAGTAACAGTACTTTTCGTTCTGATTCCCATTCTCTAGAGGTATGAAGCCATGTCACTAGGTTGTTACTAAATATGTATGAACCTTAGCTCAAATTTTATAAAATTCCAGTTTAGAGCCCTTGGAGAAATGGATACATTTGTTCACATTTGCCCAAAACTGTGTATAACTCCATTGTATAACAAACCATAAATTTGGTTATATTTGCAATACCATGAGACTAAAGAAAATGTAAAATATTTCCCTTTGTCCGTGACATAAATTTCCTTCATATTCACGATGAATATGTTCTAAAAATATGCTATACAATATTGTGCCTGTAATTAACAATCCTTTATTATATATTTCAACATTAAGAGAACATATCTCATGCTTCTTCTTACTGTAATAAAATGAAAATAGAAATATTTTTCTTTACATACTGTCATCAAACTTGAATTGATTGTCTTCATTGACTCTAGTGAATGCTGGTACTTTACTATCAAAAATCCCCTTCATCAGTTCAGTGTGCTCATCCTCCAGTTGCTAGGAGTGCTGGCTGCTCACAGCTCTCTCCTTATCCGGAGGAGTTCCCTTGACCTAAAGGGAACCAGGATCTTAGGAGGACACATGTCCCCTACCCCAGGTCAGTGCAATTTGATGTGCAAGTACAAGTGTCCACCCCTTTGCTGCAAGTTGGGACCAACTCTTTTGCAGTTTGTGCTCCAGAGCTCAGTATGAAATCATGCTCAAATCGGTCTGTTTTAGTCAGCTTTTTTGTTGTTATTACTAAAACACCTGACAAGAACAATTTTGGAGGAGTGTCACCTAGGGACTGTGTGGGGAGAGAATAAGTAACTCTCAGAGATATGGGCATGCTGGAAGTAAAAGTATGAAAGAGTAGTATAGAGAAATAAAAACAAAAGATGCAAGAAAATATTTTTTAAAGCGGTGGCTTGATGGGTAGAAGGGACCTGATGGATCTGATCCTAACAAAGGGGAAAAGTCCACAAATGCTTTATTTATAGTGAAACACATCAAAGGAATTTATGGTGAGGAGGGGTTCTTCAAGGTAAACAAGAAGGAGAGGCTATGGGGAAGTTGGCCTGATTGGGGACTTACCACTTATGCAGTACTTGCTTCCTCTTTCAGGCAGCTGGTGCCACAAAACCAATTGGGGCACTAGTATCTCTCTGGACTTTTAGGGAGTTGCATTTTGAACCTAGGGCTGTCTGAGCCAATAATTTCCATAGTATCATAGAATTCTCTTTGAGCAGGATTGCCAAGGCAAAGAAGCAATCCCAGATCAGTGAGATTACACCAAGAGTTCTCTGAGGGGCTCACCTCCACTTAGAGATGGCTTACACATGTCCACAGTTCATTCACAGCTTCCAACAGAGGAGGAAAAGTTTATTTGGGGCTCACAGTTTCGGAGGTCTCAATCCATAGACATCCAACTCTATTGCTGAACATCATGATGGTAAAATGGGGCAGATTAAAGCTGCTCAGTTCATGACAGCCAAGAAACAGAGAGAGCTCCACTTGCCGGGAACAAAATATATACCACAAAGGCACATCTCCAATGTCCCACTTCCTCCAGCCACACCCTACCTGCCTACAGTTCCTACCCAGTTAATCCCTGTCAGGAGATTAATATACGGACTAGGTTAAGGATCTCATAACCCAATCATTTCATCTCTAAATTTTCTTGTATTTCCTCACACATGAACTTTTAAGGGACACCAATATTTAAACCATAACAATCTCTTACTGGGATCACATTCTTATTTAGTTACCCTCTCCCATATGCTGTTCCCTTCATACTCTTCTTTTGAGCATGTCTGCAATATATTTTTTTAAATATTTATTTTTTAGTTGTAGGTGGACAGAATATTTTATTTTTATGTGGTGCTGAGAATCAAACCCAGTGCCTCTCGCGTGCTAGGCGAGCACGCTACCATTGCGCCATAACCCCAGCCCCAATATATCATTTTTATAAGTATCCCTGCCTTAGGCTCTAATGGTAGAAAATATGACCTAAAACAGAGACTTAATAACAAAGTAAAATTGCCCAAATATATCTATCATTCATTGTATGATAAACTTTGAACTTTAATTTACCTCAAAG
The DNA here is from genome assembly GCA_028644305.1 of Xerus rutilus. Lineage (NCBI taxonomy): Eukaryota > Metazoa > Chordata > Mammalia > Rodentia > Sciuridae > Xerus > Xerus rutilus. The sequence continues at coordinate 96,534,935 of CM053417.1, forward strand.
AGAGAGAGATGACAGATTTTGCTATAGATGAAAAAATTCAGGAGGATGATGAAAACATATTTTCTGTGTCTCTATCCTTACATTTTTATCTTTGGCAGTTCTGATGTTTCCTTCTGTTTTTACCTATCAGTGATTCTGTGCTGTGTTTTGTGCATCTACATGGGTTCTGGAAAGTAATAACTTCACTCAGATTTTGCCATAACTTGCATGGAATAAATGTTCCAAATATATCCAGTGCTTTAAACTGATCCATTAAAAGTTATGTACGTTCTTTGATAACCTCTTCTGCAAATATCTCTGCTCAAAGTTGTGAAATTACATGGAGTCATAGAAAAAGAAGACAAGTTTCAGTAGCCCTTCTACATGATACATATGTATGTGCTTGTATCTCTGGATGATATTACATGGAAAATTCATTTTGAGGTCCTAAGTTATTATTGATTTACACATATAGGCAGGTGGTATAAGGGCAAAAATTTTTTAAATATGGATAACAGTGATGAAAAACCAGCCTGTTCATAGAGAACACATCAATAAATTATAATCTTACCCAAATTATCAATGCCATAAGAAATGAAAATGAATGACAATTAGTTTAAATTTTAAATTAAATTATTTTCTCTCCCAGTCATTGTTGTTCCACTTGTAAATGCTATGTTTTGTAGACAATGCACATGTGCACACTCCTTTTTCAGAGCCTGTGAGCCTGCTGTCTGGTGAAGCCATGAGTCCGTGTGTAGGAAACTGCATCAATTTTCATTTTATTTTCTTAAAAATTGATACATAAAATTGTAGGTATTCCTGTTGTTTATACTAACTCTCTACTCTATTTCATCCGAGTTTCTATTTATACAAAATATGTGTTGTTCTGACTCAGGGGGATTTTCAGGACACAAACCACTTGACATCCTGAATTAGTTCAAGCCTAATTCAGAAACAGAAGCCTCCATATTAGAAATCCTTGAGCTAAAAAAAGTGCTGTACAGAAACAGGGTGTGACATGGATTCATGCAAAACTAGACTAAGCAACAAAGTTCCTCATCCACAAGAATATTGTAGGGGTTGTAGTGGGTGTGGGAAAAGGGTTACCTTAGGCTGAAGAGTTGAAAATTAGGACAGTCTAAGAAAGAGTGTTTATGGATGGAGAGACACAGCTTTAGAAGCCATACCCTTCTCCCAGCTGATATTCAAGAAGTAATAGGCTAAAGAAAAAGATTGATTTTAAAAGATTGAATCGTGCAGGAAAAATGAGAGTTTGAGGAGTGGCTGCCTTGGAAGAACTGCATATGTGAACAGCATTAAATAGGGAATGTGTCAAGTTTATAAATGTAACCTAATAAAATTATATGTCCATCAGCTTTTAATATTCCATTATTCTTAAAATTATACATCCCATAGCAACATTTTATGTATAAAGAAATTGAAGCAAAATAGATGTTAAGTTACATGTCCAGGTGTCTCATAATTGTTAATGGTAAAAACAACCCAAACTCAGTATATAGTAGTGGTGAAGGGCTCTAGAGTTCAAATGCCAGCTCCACTATTAATTAATTCACTACTTAATATGTATGCACTTCAGTTTGTACATCTGCAAAATAAGGGTGATCACTGTATCTTTCTCATAAATTTCATGTGTGAAATAAATGGGTCTATTAAAGTGATGGGAGTATAATAGAGTCTGACATGAGTGAAACAATAACTGTGAGCTGCTATTTTTGTTGTTACCTTTTGTTTTTTCAATGCAAAAAGTTCTCTGGGAGGACAGCATTATATGCCTAGTGGCAATACTACCACTTAATCTTACTGTGTGTCAGGGTCCATATATCAATATAGTGGAGAACTTTAGTTTCCTCGCCTATAAACATGCTGGAAAACAACCCAGCTCCTCTTCACCTGGTTGCTATGATGATTAAATTAGATAACATATGGAAGAGTTTTAGCATGTCTAAGATAAGGTCAGATACATGCTCTGAATGTGATAAGATAATAAATCTTATTTATTATATTTATGCTTCTTGTATGACAGTTAAGTGCAAAGTAGAACCATGACTTGTTCATTTGCAATAGGAGGTAATATGTTTTCCTGTTTTGTCAGTGGGGAAACTGAGCCTGAACAAGTTGAAACACAATTCTCAAAACTATTAAGAGGTTTATGCACAATTCAAACTCAAGTATCTCTGACTCTAAAGTCTACATTATTTCCTCTTCATTTTACTTCTTTCCAAAAAATGAGAGTAACATTCCTTAAGTCATAATAATGCTTTGAGTATTTGATGACAAATATGAATTGCATAGGACATAATAGGTACTCAATAAATTCTTCCTTTCCCACCATACTTAAAAAATAAATAGTTATTTGTTTTTTGTTTAACTGTTATTTTAACAGCCAAGTGCCTTGGGCATAATAAGAGCAAATAGGCCTACTATTATTAATTTCAGGCAGCCGTTTTGATTTCTGTGATGATTCTAATTCTTTATAAAACTACTATTTGGCTCTTCAGTTCTGTTCCCACAGTTACAGGTCCTTCAGTTATCCCTAGATGGAGTGATTTCAAAGCCACACAAGGAAGATTGCTTTTCAGTTATTCCTGCATGCAGAGACCCAGTCTCACAAATTTCACAAGAGGAAAGGAGCACAATTTCATAATAATCTCTCTTCACAATAATCAGGTGGGGTGCTTGATTACTATGATGACCCAAGAGGGAATCTGTCTGATATATAATATGAATATGCTTCACCTCCTCTGCAGTGCCTCAACAAACATAGACCAGTTTCCTCAGAGAACTGCGTGGGATGCTTGATAACCTTGGAGATGAAGGCAGATAGAAAAGAAAGCTAAACTAAGTCTGAAGACAGTTATGAAATTGTCAGTGATACTTTGTGGCTTATGATTTGAGACAAGTGCATTGCAATATACATCTTTTTGTTTGTTTGGTGGTACTGAGTATTGAACCCAGGGCCTTGTGCATGTGAGTCAAACACTCTACCAAATAAGCTATATCCCCAGCCCACAATATACATCTTAATTCCCACTTTATTTAGTTTCTTTTGAGATATGCTTATCATTAAAAGCTACTTGACTCAAAGCCTTGCAATTTGAAAGTACTTGTGCCCAACATTTTTTAAACAGATAAATAGGCATGACAGAATTTTATGCATGAATTTAATGATAGTAAATTGTTTTAGTCCATTTTCAGGTTTTTTTTCTTGTTCAGTTATTATAACAAGATATCTGGCACTGGATAAATTATGAAGAAGTTTACTTACTCCGTTTTGGAAGTGCATGGCTCTGGTATCCTGGTGTGGGCTTCCATGGCTGCATCACAACATGATTGATAGTAGTGTGGCAATAATTTATTGGGGGGGAGGGAGAGAAAGACTGAGAGAGAGAACACATGCTCAGACAGAAGCCATAGAATAAGGGTACCAGTATTCTGGATTTTTAGTAAACCATTCTCATGTGATCCACATTAATCTCTTCCAAGGGCAGTGCTTCCTCCTACCCCCGACTTAATTACCTTTGCACTAAGTTTAACTTTTGAAGGTCCCACTATGTCTCAATATTCCTATGCTAGGGACCCAGATTCCAATATATGAACCTTTGGGGGACAAACTATAGCAGGCATTCTCAATTTCATGTCTTAATTTAAGTAATTTTCTCTAATGTTCATCCATTTTCTTAGTTGAATCCTACCCCAATTTCGACCTATTCCTTTTTAATTGTTTTCCTTATTTGAAGCTCATTTTTTAATGACTGAGCTTAAGTCTTAACCTTAACAAGTCCTCCTTGTCTATCCCAAGACAAGTTATCCCTTTCTCTTAAACTTTTCCTCTTTATTGTTCATATGGTTCTTTTATAATGTTTTAACTTAATATATGCAAATGTAATCCGAATAAAAGTAGATAACTCTAAAATCCAACTTTAGACAGATGCCACATTCAGAAAAACAATAACAAGAATGACATTTTTGACAACAATCAAAAAGGAATTTGGTAATTGTATACTTACATCTCTAAAAAAAATACTAAAAGCAAACAGGAAAATATCCACTGCAACATTTATTATAATATTCCTCTCTCTCCTCCTCAGTTTTATGGCTTCTCAAATTCACAGGAGATGTTAATTATCCAATGCCTAAGAAACTCACTTTTCCTCATCACTATCCTTTACTTCATTAACTTTCTCTTTCGCCTGACTACCCTGCATGATCACAGAAGATGTACTCCTGACAGTTGATTTTCAAAACAGATGGTAGTCTCTTTGAGAAAAGTAGAATGAGTTTTGCTCTCCTTGATTTCCCCATGAAAGGGTAGGACTCCTGTCATCATCCCCCTCTTTAGATTCTGTATGGTCTAGAGATTGTTCTTCTTCTTTTTCTCCTTTGCTTTATCCTATTTGTATCTATGGTAATTTTTATGTGTACGAATTGTTCCCAAATCAAGTCCAAGGGCCTTGGGAATGGAGGTTAATTATTCACTGTAGCTCCTATCCTGTGCCCTCTTATTTTCTAACATATTTTCTCGAATTTTTAACATTTTGCAGACATTCAGAGAGGATTTGGTGAAATGTAGAACCAACTGTGAGAATTATCTGAGGTTATTGTACTAAAAACATAATAGAAACGTAAATAGACCATGATAAATTATGACTTTTTCTTTACTTTTTTGGAATATTTTAGTGATATCAAATCTCTTGCTTGGATTGTCAAGTTCTTCTGAGAATTATAACATCTAATAATGTTATCAGCCCATCAAATTTATGATTCTCCACTGATACTCTAAGTCAGTATGAATAGACTGCTGTTTGTAAGGTAAAATCATACACTCTAACATCTAGAAAAAGGAAGAATAATGAACATACTTATTCTGCCATTGAGAAGTCTCTTTAAAATGAAATTTTTCTTTCTTTTCTATCCCCTATCTGTTGAATCTGTATACATTTTTGTCATAAAACAGCATCAAGGTTTGTATTTATCAAGTCATAGACACAGGGAAATTAAACTCCAACAACTGCCCTTTTGATGAAAATATTTAAACCCAATAGCCATTTGGCCAATATTTAAATTGAAAACTATAAATTAGTGATTTCTAATTGGTGAGTGGTCATGTATCCTTTTCAAATCAAATGTAAGCAATGAGTTTACAATCTGGGCAATGATGCTCACACACAAATACACAGAAAATTTGTACACCTATTTTAGGAAATTCAAAGAGCTCTGGATTTCAAGATAAACATTTTTCTCTAAGTTAACTTATAGATGGAGTTTTAGAAACCTATTATCACAGGAGTTATTGACTAAATTATATAAAACATACAGTGTTTGGAAATGAAGTTTTACACTAATTAATGAGTTTTCTAATACTTACATGAGGATTTAGCAAATCCTGAGTTTTTAATGTTAAAAATAGTAAAATATTTCAATTAGTAATTTCTAAAGCCCATTCAAAGACATTGTATTTATGCTCTTGAAGAATGATGTTGATCAGTCCCACACTATTTCAAGCGTCTAAATGTATGTACTGTCGCCTTCTTCTTCCTTGATTTTATTATTTCTTTGATTTTTCTGAAGATGAAGATCATTATTTGTATGCAATTACATGTAATATTTAATATTTTGTGTTTCAGTACCTTTGATAGAAACAATTAATTTTAGACTAATCATGTTTTAACCCCTGTTGAAATATTTCCTACAATAATATTAAATTCAGGATATGATCTTAATTGATACTATCTTAGGAATACAATCTGTTCTAGTAGAATTTATTGAATGAATGTTGACTATGCTAATATTTTTTATGATCAGAGCTATGCAGGATATGCTTAAGGGTTGTAGAGAGAATGGAAAGGCTTGAACCATTCTTTGTTTTAATTTCTCTCTCTTTTGGTGGTTGCTTATGCCTGAGACATCTCAGCCTATATAAAAAGGCCTGGGCCATTAGCTTAATTCCAATTCTACATCTCCATTGGTAGAAATGGAAAGATGGATGGAATTTTAATTTCTGTTCATGGCCAGCATCCAAATATTTTCAGAAATGAATAAATGAAGATTTATTATACTCTTTGAATGGTTGCCAGTCCATGCTTCAGGCTTTAACTCAATAAATCATTTTAATGGGAACTGTGAATAGAAAGGGAAGGAAATTATGGCAGGAGATAATCCAGAAAAGATTGTTATATATGTTGAAAACATTTTCCTAAATTACCATAGCTCCAGTGGCTAGAACAGTGCCTGATAGAGACACTCTTTTCCTGCCTTCTTTTTTTTCCCTTAAATTTCCATTTACTCAAATTCAGTCCTAGAAATTAGTTTCTGTAAGTCAGCCTCCAGAGCTCAGCCTCACAGATTATTAGGTAAGATATTGTTTCTTCAGTGCACAAAGTTTACGAACCTGTTTGAACTCAAAGGAGATAGAAGCTGCAAATACTTGTCACATTTACGTGTAAACAGGGATAAATTTTGAAAAAAAATATTATTATGCAGTTTCAAACAGCAGCAGTTCACATGATGTGGGAAGGCAGCAATAGGAGGGAAAACTTCTGGGGATTTGTTTCAGGTAACTAGTGGGAAGGACACACAAATCTTGGAAGAGATAAACTTCTCTGGGTATCCAGAAAACAGGGTAACAACCCAAGTCCAGACAGAAAGAAGTTTGTTGTCATGCATGTAGGGGCCAGTGGGCACATGCATCTAGTCATACTCATTCTAGAGTTAAAAATTCATGATTGGAAGAGGAATATTGAGAGATTTTAAACACCAAGAGACACCTTAATGGCTCTCATATAGGTTTTGAGGGAGGTGAGGGTGATAGTCCCAGAGTGTCCTCCTCTCTGTTGTAAACCAACCTCAGGCTAGAGGGACATGAAAAATTAAGAGGAGTATTGACAGGGCCTGCATTAGTCAAGAGGAAGAGGCAATCAAGATACATGTTTCATTCTAGGCCATGCATATCACACCCAAGATTTTAACCTGATCCTGGAAAAAACTGACAATGAGGGAAACTAAGGCAGAAACTTTCTAAAATGTGCCCCTTATCATTGAGTACCCTGTGACTATATAACAAATGAGCTATTTGGTTGTTAGCACCATTGGTTAATAAAGAATCTCTTTCATAGAAAAAATAAATTTCCACTTATTTATATTTGTAATTGCACATTTAGCATATTTTTGTTTTTGTCTCCAGATGCAGCAAGGAAACAACTGGAATTCCAAGTCAGAATGCCTTGAACTAGAACATCAGTTTAGAAATGAGTTATCTCTATACATGTTCCCTATCTGTAAAATGGTTTAACAAAATTCTCACAAGAGTACAAAGCACAAAAATATAATAAAACACTACATGTTAATCTATTCCCTCATTTATTTCTTATACATTTTTGCTTCCTCTTCTATGTCAAGAAAAAAATTCTGCGTCTCTATCAGAAAAAAATACTCTGACTTACCATTCTAATTTGCTAAAGTATAGCATTAAATTACATAACTCATTTCGTAATTATTTTTTATAATTTAATAAAAGTGTAACAGTGAATATGGGGGAATTTTTTAAAGGAGACAAAATCACATACATAGAAGGGGTTGGTTTCAAGGGACTAACAATAACCTATGAATAGGTGAAAGAAGAATCAGGACAATATCATAAACTATAACTAAAGTTTAAAAAAACTGTAAAAGAAACCGCTTTAGAGGTCTCAGATCTGCTTTTAAAATGCTGGGATCTAGTTTTCGTAAATTAGAGTTCTCAGTAAATGTAGGACAAGTCCCAGCTGTATCATTGAATTAACATTAAAACTAAGCCATATCTCGAGTCTTCTTTTCTCTTTAATCCCTAGAGGTTCAAACGAAAGCGAGGGTCAAAACAAATTCCCTACTACTTCTCCTCTCCAATAAGCAGGTTTCATATGTTGTATTTCCTTTTGGAGGCATTTAGACAATGGAGAGAGTTTGGAGTGAAATAAGCCAATCCCCAAAAAGCAAAAGTCAAATGGTCTCTCTGATATGTGGATGCTAACACACTAAAAGAGGGGAGAATAAAAGTTCAGTGGATTAGACAAAGGGGAATGAAGGGAATGGAAAAGGAAAGACAGTAGAATGAATCACACATAACTGTCTCATGTACATGTATGAATACACCACAGTGAATCTCAACATCATGTACACCCACAAGACTGGGATCCCATTTAGAATAAGTTGTACTCCATGTTTGTATAAATATGTAAAAATATACTCTATTGTCATGTATAACTAAAAAGAACAATTAAAAAAAAGAAAGAACATTCAATCTTCTGTTCTGAGTTTTCCAAAATTATAAATGTTATTTCATTAACATTAGATGTTGTTGAGTTTACACAATAAAATCTGGAGAACTGGGACTGGTTAATTAATTGATGCATTAAATATAAACATATACTATTAATCTTTTTAAGAATGTTTATCAATTTTCCTAATGAATCCCGGTCCCCACTTAATAATATAACTTTCCTGAAACATCTCAAGTTCTTCAAAAAATAAAATACAATAAAAACAATATCATTGATAAAACTTAGAAGAATGACAAAAATCAAAGATAGAGACACAAATCACCAATATCAGGTACAGAACAGGAAATCCCACTACAGATCCTACAATCATTAAGAGGACAACAAAGGAATATTTAAACAATTTTACAAAATGATTCTACTTAGAAAAAGTGGAAAAATTTATTGAAAACCCAAATTACGAAACTTAAACAAGATAAAATAGATTATTTGAATAGCTTTATCATTTAGAAAATTCTGTTTATAATTATAAAGCTCTTGAAAAAGAAATTCACTGTAGTATTCCTCCAAATATTTACAAAGTGATCAGTGCCAATTTTACCCAGCCTCTTGCAGAAAATGGAAGAGGCCACATTTCTCTTGTGTCATCCTATTTGGTATCATGGCTCATACCAAAACTAAAGATAGTATGAAACAACAATTATAACAACTGTGAACAAATATCTCTAAGGAGCTCATATACAAAATTCTCAACAAAATTTAGTGCTAGCAATTCAAAACTATACAGCAACATATAAAAATATATACACGATTAACTAATAGTATTTATACTATGTATGCAAAGCTGGTTAAATATTTAAAAATAAAGTCAGAAGAATTATACTAACTAATTTTAAGACTGAACTCTGGAATAACTACTATTTTGAAACAGAAGAATAAAGTCAGAGAATTATACTGATTTTAAGACTAAACTTTATAGCCACAGCATCCAAAAAGCAGTCACTGTAATCCACCTTGCAAACAGGCTTACAAAGAAAAATCAAATAATTATATCAGTTGACAGAGAAAAATAAGTTGCCAATTCAACATCTATTAATTTATTCAAAAGAAAATTTTAGCAAATAAGGACTAGAGCAAAACTTCCACAACTTGGTAAAGATTATAAAAAATACTGCAGATCAGCTTGTATTTAATGTTAAAAGGCTTAATTTTTCTCTCTCAAGCTCAGTAAACACTTTTCTCAGCATAATACTGGACATTCTAGCCAGTACACTAAGAAAATAATTTTTAAAAATTTTGTAGTTGTAGATTGACAGAATGCCTTTATTTTATTTTTTTATTTTTATAACTATTTTTATGTGGTGCTAAGGATCAAACCCAGTGCCTCGCACATGCTAGACAAGTACTCTACCACTGAGCCACAGCCCCAACCCCTAAGAAAATAACTTGAAAGACATAAAGACTTGAAATAAATAAAATTGTCTTATAGATGATATGATTATATATGTACATAATCCCAAGAAATTCACAAAAACAAAATAGAATAAATTCTTGGACCTAATCAGTGGGCTGAGCAACCTTACAGGTTATAGGATAAACACATAGAAATCAATCACATTTCTATAAATGGAAAATTCATATATAATACCATTTACTATCACTACAAGAAAAATGAATTACATATGTATACATAAAATATACAGAATTTATATGCTGAAATTTATGAAATCAAGATCAAATAAATGGAAAACATAAAGAAATAGAGCAACATTTATAGTTCTTTTTTTTGTACTGGAAATTTAACCCAGGATCATTTTACCACTTAGCAACATCCCAAGCCCTTTTTAATATAGGTTATTAAATTTTGAGACAGAGTCTTGCTAAATTGCTGAGTCTGGCCTTGAACTTGCAATACTCCTGCCTCAGCCTCCTAAGTCATGGAAGAAACATAGCTTTTTAATGGACTGAAATTTTTAGCACAGTAAAGATATCATGTCTTCTCAATGGATTTAATGTAATTACTATTAAAATCCCAGAAAGATTTTTGTGTAAATATAGACAAATTTATTTATAATTTATTTTTAATTCATAGCCTCTAGAATAACTACAACAATTTTGAAACAGAAGAATAAAATCAGAAGAATTATACTAACTGATGTTAAGACTGAACTTTATAGCCACAGCATATAAGACTTTGTTAGTTCTAATGAGCAGAAGATAGACACATAAATCAATAGAACAGAATGAACAGCCCAGAAATAGACTTCCATCATTATGCCCAACTGATTCTTGACAGAGGTTTAAAATCAGTTCAATAAAGGAAGAATAGTGTTTTCAACAAATGGTGCTTGAGTGATAAGATATCTATAGGCAAAACAAAATATACTTAGACCTAAGCCTTAAAACTGGTACAAAAATTCATAGATTAGAATGAGATCACATTTCTAATGGAAATCACATCCATATTGTCTATCCATGGTGCTCCATATTGTTTGTTCCATAGCTTGGCTATTGTGAATTGCACTGCTATAAACACTGATGTAGGAAAGAACCATTTTTATGTAGCAAACACTTAAAATAGGTTTATAATCTCATCTATATATTTTTGTTGCTTAGAAATAAATTATTTAGTGGGATTCTTAGACTGCATTCAAAGAGACACTGCCATTTTCTAAATATTGTTAAAATTATCAATACATTGCTATCTCTAAGACATAACTATCACTTGTATTATGTCAGTGGCCTTAGGGTCCAATAAATTTACTCTAATAAAGAGACAGATTTCTTAAGAGTTACATTATCTAGCCATGGATTTTTGTGAATGCATAGCATTTAAAATTCTGAGTTTTAAATAATCTTGAGTTTAGTGGAAATGATATGAATAGTGATTTGGTTTTTCTGTTCATTGGATAATATAAATACCTATGTAATTGGGAGGCCCCAATTATGTTAAAGGCAGATCGGAAAAAAAAAATGTTCAAAGGCTCTCAAAAATTCAGAAGAATCAATAGAAAAAAATAACTGTCTTTTAAAGAGTTTAAAAGAATCTATCTTATTTGGAAATTCAAAATAGATTCAGACATTTCTTTGCCACTTGTTCACTTACATAATAACCTTCTATCTATGTTGCGTTTTACTTGAAATACTCAGCCCTAATATTGTTTAACTTGAAGAATCAACTATATTCTTCATGACTTCCCACTGATTGAGCTTTCATTATCATCAAAATTTTCTCCTTTTCAGTAATCCTAGCAGTCCCTCAGCCACAATCGAGTAATCATCAATATAATCTCAGTGTACTCTGTTTGATTCCATAACTTTTCTGATAGTATGTGGTCACCTATTCTTTGTTTTCCACAATTCCGTTTTTTTCTACTTTCCAATTACTTGTTTTGTCTTTTTCCTGAAGAACGCCCATGTAGTTTGCTTCTGTGACTCCAGTAGATCTTTAATTTGTTAACTTACTTTGATGTTTCCAATATAGTACATTTAAATTTATATTAAGATGTAAATTACCTGAATTTGAGTTTATAATACAACACCTATACATCCATCATTTTCTAGGATTGAATTTCCAAACCAATTTACAGGTTACGGCTCATGATCCAAAGATCAGCCAAACACTTAAGGCTGCTATAGCTTTAGAACCATACATTGAGTACTGAAGGTCAAAATTAAGATGTCAGTGTTGTAGGATCCTAAAGATTCTTCCAATGTTAAAAATATATAGTGAAATAAAAGTATTTTTTCAATAATATTTGGCAATAGTAAATGCTACATTGAATATATGTTTGCCTTTAGCTAAAATTTTCTTTAAGTAAAAAATTTCATTTAAGTGCATTGTGCAGGACTCTGGAAGCTTACATAAAATAGCTGAGCACATAAATCACCTGTCTCTCCCTCCTGCCCTACTGTGTCACCAGTTTTTCTCATTTGTGTAGAATTCAACTGTAGCTATGGTCCTACATTACAAAATAGTGCTGTTTGCCTGTCAAATAATTTTTATCCAGCCATTAAATAGTGCTCACTATGTGCTAGACATTGTTCTAAGAACTTTGAAAATATTAACTCATTCAATCTTCATAAAACTTTAGAGTATACATAATATTATTCTCATTTTATCAACAAGAGAATTAAGGCTCTAGATGATTAATGAACAAGCTCAAGGTCATACCATTCATAATTGGTTAATGGATACTGACCTTGAGCCATCTCTTTCTCAAGTACTAATTTTTAATTATTTTCCTGTGTTGTTTCTGTATATGGTACTGCTCAGAAAAGTTTTGTTCCCTTATGCTAGAAGACAAATATAAAAATTAACCTATCTTTATTCTCCATGCTCAAACTTAACACCTAAAGTATTTTTGTATGCCAAACACATTTTCATAGGGTTTCATTATACAGAAATTGACCCTAGAACAGGCCAAAAAATTGTATTTAAGATAAAGTAAACTTGTAATGACCTTTTCTAGTTGAAGAGTTTATGGGAATACAGATTCAATTTTTGCAACTTTCATTTAATTCTGAATATACTTTAAAATATAAAGTTGAAAATGTGTCAAATAACTACCAGTTGAATTGAAGAATATAAATTGGAGTACTTACCACTTAATGCATAAATTCAAGGGCATACACTTATACACTAAGTAGTTCCACTTATTGCATAAATTCAAGTTATATTTTCTATGAACTGTGCTCCCTGAAGTTATTCAAAGAGAAAGACCTAAAGTGAAGTTATTACATTTACATTAAAAGGCATGCAAGAATGACAATAGAAAAAATCCTGAATAAAAGACTGCCCTTCAGCTTCCATAGTCATGGGTTTTTTAGTTTTGTGTGTGTGTGTGTGTGTGTGTTTTCAGTACTAGGTTGGAACTTAGTGCCTCATGCATACTAGACAAGCACACTACAGCTAAGCTAAGTCGTCAGCCCCCACAATCATGTTTGTTAAAATATCTTAGCAGAAATTATTTAAGTATTGTTTTCTGCCCCAGAAAGAATGTGTGGTAACTTTAAAAATATGTTGCTTATTAATTGTACCAATCCTTGATAGGAGGTCAGGGACAATGTTTGTCTCTTACCAGAATCAAGAGAGCACCTGGTCCATAATAGATAATTTGTGGAATGGATAAGCAAATCAGTGACTAACGGATGGATATTGTGGTGATCTTACCAGTTTCAAATGTGTTAATATCCCATTAATGACATTCTAGGTTTATTTGGATAGAAATTAATCCTTTATTTGATGGATTAGTAAAAGGCAGTTTAAGTTACTCTTCCAAGTAGTCAATGAATACATATCTATTTCATAAAAAAAGTTTAATCAAGGCTTTTAGTCCAAGGTTCTTTGCTTTATATTCCATCATTTTGACTGAAAATAGGAGAAATTATAGAAAAAAATTATTCATTATAAAGTAGACAAACCAGGGAATACACTTTTCTAGATTCACACTCCATGATATCTGAACAAGTACAATATAACTTCACTGAAACATTTAATAGAGGAGTGACCTGAAAACTTCATAAATAAAAAATTCCATGCTTTCAAATTTTAGAGATTATTTCTCTTTATTGAATTCTTCTGCATATAGAAAATTATGCTGTATTATTTTACTAGAAGTTTTCATTTACTTTAGGAATGTTGATTACTATTTAGGAAGAAAAATACTTCTCAAATTCTTCACTTTTTAAAAGAAATTCCTCTGTTAATCTCTTTCTCACATCTTCTCATATATCTTATTTCACTTTTAATTTCCTGCAAACTTATCTTTGCTGTTAAATTCTCCTTGCCCTTTCTCAGTGGTAATGGATAATGATAATGTTGAAATGTGTCCCTTTCTAACACCCAGACTGCTATCCAAACTGTATCAATCATTCCATCATATATTTTTTTAAATCTAGAATACACTGCTGAAATCTCTTCTGACCTTGTATTCCTGTATCTTACCATCTCCCAATTCCCACACTGAGCACCTTTCTTTCCTTCAGCATTCTTTCCAATCCGTTCAGAAAGTTGCCCGTAATCTATGATCCTGTTGCTGAAACATCATCATTAATCACTTTCAGTTTCCTTCCTTTCTTCCTATACATCAAAACTTCAGAGCTTATCTTATCCTCAACTGCTACTACTCCACTATAGCTTTCTTGTTTTGACTTTCAATACCACGTCTTTTTATCCTATGCATTTTGTTTTAATCTTCTTTTACTTGATGCCCTTTTTTAATGTTTTGACTGCCTCATTCTGTTTCCTATGCATGAAGCAGCATTGTGATTACAAAATCATTTTTCCCCTTTGTTACTACTTATTTGGTTCTGGTGCATATTTTAACATGTTTATATAAATAGCTATTCAGAGCAACTGGGGGAAAATACCTTGATAAAATATAATTCTATGTTGTTCCTCAGTTGAGAAACATTTCATTGCTGAAATGTATTGTTTTTCTCTAAATGTATTTTCTTCATATTGCCTATACTTGGTATATTCTAAATGCATGTCAATCTTCATAAATAAGTTAGAACAGTTGGAATTATAAATTGTTTAGTTAATAGTTATGAATCATGGTTACTGTAGAAAGACATGGACTACAATATCAAAAATTTTATATGAAGGCTACCAGCAGACCCATAGTCTCTGTGCTCAGGACAGAGAAATAGTCTTTGATAGGTATGCTTATTTACTGGATGCTTTGAAACTAGATAAACATAATGATCTATTTCTTTTGCAGAAGTTTAAAAAGTTTTCCCCCTAATTTTGTATTCACACTTCCAATTCTGAACTTGTAACTCAGAACAAAAATTGATATTTTTTATGCAATGCTGAAACCCAAACTGACATGTAGGAGGAAGGAGCAGAAGTTCTGTGGGCTTGCCAGGATGCTAAGGACATGTTGTCTTAAAAATTACTTATTAAAGTCAGTGAGTTCATTAGGCTGAAATAGAGAACTACACACTATTAATCAAGTTTAAACTTAGTCCTCAGGCTTGTTCCTTATAGCTCAAAAATCTGCAGTTTCAAGCAATCACTTCTAGAAGTGTCCTCATATCCCACTGAAGGAGATATTTAACATAATTTGAATTATATATCTAAATCTAGATGCCACAAAGAAAGAATACCAAATAGTAACGTCAAGTGCCCACTCTAATTGGTAGTATCTTCTTGAACTTAAATATTGAGAAGGTTCTATCTGGCCTCAGTAGGAGAGTACAATGATCTATTTTAGACATGCTTGACATCAAACCAGGATAAGAAAGAGGGCAGGGCTGCTGAGTGACCGGGGACCCCTGTTGTGCCAGAAGAATATTTGTAGCCCTTAAGATTGGCATTTCAACCCTGTAAATTAATTGGCCACTTTTTTCTGATCTTTTTCTTTTTCTTTTTCTTTGTTTTTTTTTTTTGCTTCTCACTTGTTGTTGTTGTTATTATTATTAGTAGTAGTATTAGTAGTAGTTGTAGTAGTACTGAGGATTGAACTCAGGGGCACTCAACCACTGAGCCACATCCCCAGCCCTATTTTGTGTTTTATGTAGAGACAGGGTCTCACTGAGTTTCTTGGCATGTAGCCATAGCTGAGACTGGCCTTGAACTTGTGATCCCCCTGTCTCAGCCTCCCAAAGTGCTGGGATTTCAGGTGTGTGCCACCACGCCCAGCTCTCACAATGTTATTTAATTTGGCAAAACAACAATAATAGAAGACAAATTACCTAACAGTACAGAATCATAAATTATGATATGTCCTTTTTATTGCTGTCTAAAATTATAAATATGTAAAGCTTATAGCAACATAATCTAATTTTAATTGAAACACAAATCCATACCTATGTAAATATTAAACTTATGGAAAATTAGTTTGCATGTATCCTACTTTATTTTTGTTACTTGATTAAAAACATAAAGGGAAAATAGTTTGGCAAAATTATCCCTAAAATGAGTTTATGCTTCTAAAATATAGATCCAAGATTGTGTTCTCTAACTCTGTTCTCTGGTTTTTAGAACATGAACCAGGGGTTTTATTGACTACTGTATTATTAGATTTTATCAGGTGCATCTATTATTCATAATCTTAAGTGAATTTATTAAATCCCAAATTGGTAAATAAGCAAGGCTGATGGTTTCAATTAAAAACCTATTATATTTAGCAGGTAAATAACTTTGTAAAATTTTCAATCAGCTTAAAGCTTAGAAATGACCAATTTTTAAGTAAATAAAGCAATAAATACATTTTAAAATCTTGATTTCTCAATGCTACCTACATGAATGTGGTGCATGCTCTTGTCTATTTTTTATGAAAAACTTTTGTTTTGTGGCTTTTCAGTCACCTTTTTTACATAGACTATTCTATCTTACCAAATTCAATTAACAGTCTTCAAGAGCATGAGCCAACTTTGTATGAATTTGCAATCAAAAGAAACAAAGTGACTTTTGAATTATTGTATGAAAATCTATTCAATATATAAAAATAAGCAGGAAAATTAACTACAGTATTGGAAAACCATGTGGGGGGAAAAGCATATGGGTTTCATTTTGGCAAGTGAACAAAAAGTTATTAAGGCATGCGATACAGCAAAAAGGAACTCACACTTAGTAACAGATTGGTTGTGGGTAGCAGAGGCTCTGAGGACCTGACAACAACTAACTTTTTAGCTTGGAAAACATGAGTGGGTAGACTTACATTTTGTGTTTTGGAAGTTGATACTGTTTTTACTTTGAAGAACTTTTAATCTCTTTAACAACGTTCTTTTAAGTTTTATGGTCCCTTATCATTATGAATAAGGAGGAAAAATGCAACCCTGAGCACATGGGTTCTACAACTTATATGCACTTTAAAAAAGACCTCTTTATTAGAGGGGTGTCCTATTAATATCTATTCAATGAATAGAATAATATCTATTCTATTTCATCATTTTGAAATGTGTTACTTTCCTTGCATGTTATGGTTTTATATGTAAAAATAGACATGTTATGGGTTCTCTTTAAAATGGTATTCTTTTTACAAACATATATTAAGTGAAGTCAAGGGAAAATTGAAAAATGTATTTGCCTTCTCTACCCTGGAGAATTTCAGAAGTGGAATTTCCTAACAATTTATTAGAGAATTTTAAAATCTCAAATTTCAGTCAATACTTTATACTGTTGTTAGACCTAATATAACAAACAATAACTGAATATTGCCAGTCATTCTCAGGAGCAGTAAAACATTATTATGCTACTAAAAATTTTTGGAGCACAGTCACATAATACTAATTTCTTACATAAGCATGTAAGCCATGGAAATTTTACAGGATGCTAAATGAATAAGAATTTGAAAATAAAATAAAATAATATAAAAACATAGGTCTGAAAATGACTTTGACAATTCAACATAGAATAGTCTATATCTGTTAGATCATAGATTTCCAAATATCCAAAACCAAATAGTTTTAAGGTGTGTGTGTTTGTGTTTGTATGTGTACTGATTCTGCCATTTGCTCCCACTATCCAATAGTGATGTTCTGACTCCAGATTCTTGTAGTCAATTTCAAAAAGCCTTTCTTCTTTTCTTATTATCCTATCCTGTTTTCATTTAACACATTTTCCCTGTTTTCTTTTTTTAAAGCTATTGCCATAGTATAGGGCTTCATATCCTATGAGATTACTCTCAAAACATATTTGAATCATGTCTTGGCCCTACTCTAAAGCCTTCACCTCATTGATTTGAGTATATATTTGGCAGTCAAGTTCCTTAACCATAAGGAACATAAGCTCATTATTAAAATTATATTTGATGTTTCAATGGCACTTGATAATTTTAAAGAGTTTCCACATTGTTATCTTATTGGATTTTCTATAAATTTTAATTGCACATGCATAACAAGTAGTTCTGATTATTTATTCTTATCCAAGAGAAATGTTAAGAGTAAAATTTTCCAACTTACATATTAAAAATCCAGCAGGTATTAGTTATTAAATTATTAGCATAAAAGATAATTTTGGACACCTAGGTTAGACATTTCATTCAATTATGTAGTTCTGATATAAATATGATGAACATAATAGATGTTCTTAGTTTTGTCTTTAAGTTTTATCTTACCACTTTAAAGTTTGTAAAAAAGTTGTCTCATTAGTTTACTTGATTGTCACTGATAGGCAAGACAAACATTCTCATCTAGATTTTACAGGATGAGTTGTATTTGTTAGAGATGGTAAGCTCTTGATTTCTACCAAACATCCTTGGAGAGAAGCTCACATTTCCTCTTGATAAATGAGATCTGATATTGGTATTATATTAGTGTCTTCTTTAAGAAGTCATGAAATAAGATCAGTGGAAGACTTCAGAATTCTTTCTGGCTTTTGAATAATAGGTTTCTACATTTGATTTTTCCCTACCAAATTTATTAATTTATTTTAGTTAAATGTGTTTAAGGATGCCAGATATCATTGTGCTGTTTTTTCACTGCCCAGGCAAGCTCAGTCAAGGGGGAAGGTAAGGGCTGAAATCCAGTCTTCTATAAAAGCATCCCTGGCATGTGGCTGTATCTGCCTTGAGGAAATCAAGTTTCTTTCATATAAAGGCACTGTCCTGACAAGTCAGTTTTGGCACTCATGGCTGAGGGGCCACCTTTCCTCTATTTCTGCCAGAAGTGTTATATAATTAAAAAATGAGTCTGTTGTTTTAGTTGTTGGTATATTTTCATCAGTTAGATCATGAAATTTACATACATAAAACTTTAAGAAATTTTCCAGAAGTAGAAAGATCCCATGAGAATGACAGAGTTCAATACGGGGTTTACAGTTAGGGAAGTGAAGTTTGAAAGGAGGGAGTCAATAATCACTAATAGTTTGCCCAAAATGGGCATGGGTAAAAAAAAGTTAGGTTAGTGGGAATATCTGAGAAGCTGATCTGTTAAGTTTAACCACGAATAAGGTGCCTGTGCAGAAGCATGTTAGAATCAATGAATATGCAAGCTTGCATGCAAGCACTTATGGTAGGTTTGGGGCCATTGTTGGTCAGATTAATTATTATATAAGAAAAATGAAGGAGTAGGCATGATGGTGCATGCCTGTAATCCCAGCAACTCACATGCCTGAGGCAAAAGGATCACAAGTTCAAGGCCAGCCTCAGCAACAAAGTGAGGTCCTCAGCAATTTAGGGAGAACCTGTCTCAAAATTTTACAAAATGGCTGAAGATGTGGCTCAGTAGTAAAGTGCCCCTGGGTTCAATCCCTAGTACCCCCCAAAATAACCAAAGAAATATGAAGAGAATCAAGGAAATTAAAAGTGTAGAGTATGAAAATTAGAGAGAAGAAAATTTTATTTTATTTTTTAAATTTATTTTATTTTTAATGTTTTATTAGTGCATTATAGTTATACATAATAGTGGGATTAATTAATTTTGACATAATCACACATGCATGGAATATAATTTGCTCCACTTGATTCCCCAGCATTTTCCCTTTCCCTCTCCTCCTCTCTCCCCCTGTTTCCTTTCCTCAATTTCCTCTATTCTTCCTTTTATTCATTTGGGGTTTTTAAAATTGGTGCTTTATAGCTGTACATAAAGACAGAATTCACTGTGGTATATTCATATATGTATATAGCATAATTTGGTCAATTTCATTCCATAATTCCTTTCTTTTCCCATCCTTCTTCCCTCCTACTCTAACCCCTTCCACTAATCCACTGCTCTCCCTTCTGGTTTCATGAGATCCCCTTCTTTTTTTTTTCCTTACCTTGCTCTAGCTTCCATATATGAAAGAAAACATTCAACCTTTGACTTTCAGTCTGGTTTATTTCACTTACCATGATGATCTCCAGTTCCCTTCATTTACCAGCAAATGCCATAATTTCATTCTTTTTTATAGCTGAATAAAACTCCACTGTGTGTGTGTTATATAAGATTATCCCTATGTGTCTCATTCTCTGCATCTCTCTCCTTTTCTTTCCTTCCTTTCTTTTTCTTCTTTTTCTTAAGATGGAGACTCACTGTGTTGCCCAGGCTAGCCTTGAACTTCCAAGCCCAAAGGATTCTTTATTCGTTCATCTGTTGACAAGCACCTGAATGGACTAGTTTCCTAGCTTGGATATTGTGAATTGTGCTGCTATAAACATTGATGTGGCTATGTCACTATATTATGATGATTTTAGTTCTTTTGGATAAAGACCAAGGAGTAGGATAGCTGGGTCATATGGTACGTCCATGCCTAATCTTTTGAGCAATCTTCGTACTGCTTTCCAAAGTGGTTGTACTAATTTTTAGTTCCACTTTTACCCCACATTCTCACCAACATTTACTATTATTTATAATCTTGATGATGCTCATTCTAACTGGAATGAGATGAAATTTCAGTGAAGTTTTGATTTGTATTTCCCTCATTGCTAAGGATACTAAACACTTTTTTCATATATTTGTATTTTTTCTTTTGAGGAAACTTTAATGGGAATCATTCTTTGTTTTCCTAGCTCAAATTTACACTTTATTCTTAAAATTGTAATTTACAACCAGGGCACACAAGTAGTAGGAGTGGCATATATCAAAGCTACAAAGGTTCTAGTTGTTCTAAATGAGAAATTCAAACATTTTTTATTGTAACATTGAAAAAGTCATGGAATCTCATGAAGCCTGTATCTGTGAATTGAGGATAATAACCATAATATGAATATTATATGAGACAATATTTGTAAAATATTTGCTATAAGATATAGGCCTAATGAAAGTTAACTATCATTTTAGGTTGTTATAATAAATTATTGGAGGGTGTGTATTATTGGAGATGTGACTTCTTCCTTTTAGACATACAGAATATTTAAGTAAGAAATTGTATCATTAGTTTCCATACTTTTGACACTTACTTCCTTCAGTGTCTAAAAATATTGATGTAAACAGACAGTTCATCTCCTAAATATGAGGGGATATGTTGTCATGATCACTCAACTGATATATCACATCTCATCTGACATTTAAAATGTCAGTTTGATTGAGAAGTGAGAGTCCTGGATAGATAGATGTGATTTAAATGGGGTTTCATCCATGTACCAGTGAAATGAATTATGATTGGATTCTGGAGACTGGATAGACCAGAGGTAGGGCAGTTGATTTGGGTGTGGGGCATGAGGCTTCTGCAATAGGTGGGAAGTTATACTGTCTTGGTTACCAATAGGCCTGCTATGTAATAGGTAATTGGTAGGTAGACCTGACATTAGCAGTTGGTGAAGACCTCAGGTCCTTAGGGTGATAGGTAAAATGTAAAGAAATAGAACAAAGTGACAGGATTATTATTATGGTACAATTTGTCTTTTCTCAGCATGGGTAATGGAAGTTCAACGGGTATCTAGGAACAAACAGGATCAGAAAGTAAAATTAAATATATCCACTTAGGAGTTTAGAACTGAAGGGCACAAGGCAAGGAATGTGACACAAGAAACAAAGCAAGAATCGGGTTAGAAACCTAAGCCACAGCAGGTTCCAGATGAAGCTGAGCATGATGAGCTTCTCATTTGAGGTTCCCTAAATCCCTCAGGTTCTTTAAGTTGGTATATAACTGAACTTAAAGGCAAAAAGTTGCAGGCTATGAAAGACAAAAAAAATAATTAACGTACTATAGAACATTTAAAACATGAAATACAAATATAAATTCTCCATGTAAATCTAAACATTATGAATGATTAGCAGAGAAACTCATAAGCCATAATTTTGTATGAGTTTATAAGATAATTTTTTATTATCATGGCTATGCTCAATCTAAATGAATTAAATTAGATATCTCTGTGCTTTTAGAACTTTATTCTTGAACATGACTTCCTCAGTCCAACAATTCCTTTCTACTTATTCTTGGGCTTCTCTTTACTTCATCAGCTAGGCATTGTTTTTCATTCAGCAGATAATTTGCTTGTTTATTAAGTTGTACATGGGAGTAGGAAAGGTAGTTTAAAATTAATTGAACCAATGCATTGAAGTCTATGTTACCAGGTATACTCTGTTGGATAGTGCTCCCTAAAAACATGTCCTTCTAGGAGCCTGAAAGTGTGGCTTTGTTTGAAAAGGGTCATTGCAGATATAATTAATCATGATGAGATTGTACTAGAATAGGGTGGGCCCTTATTTTAACATGACTGGTGTTATTATAAGAGTAGAGAGTTGGGTTTAATGGCTTGCATCTGTAATTCTAACTACTTGGAAGAGTGAGGCAGGAGGATCCCTTGGGCTCAGGAAGTTCAAGGCTAGCCTGGGTAACATAGTGAAATTCCATCTTAAGAAAAAGAAGAAAACCAAAGAAAGAAAAGGAAGAGATGCAGAGAATGAGACATACAAGGATAATCTTATATGACAGAAGAAGGGATTTGAGTGATATATCCACAGCCAAAGAAAAAATTACTGGAAATACCAGAAGCTAAAAGAAAGGCATGAAACAGATTCTCTTCTAGAGCATTCAATGAGAATATAGCCCTTAAGTTTCTGTTTTATTTTTAAAAATTATCCAGTTTAAAGTGTGTTGTTACAATAGCCCCAGGAAACTAATATGCCATGGAAAGGAATTTAAATATTATATATAAAGATTTTTACCTGTTAGAGCTATTCTTCTATTGAACGTCCATTTTTGTTTGTTTTGTTTTGTTCTTTTGGTGCCAGGGATTGACACTAGAAATGCTTTGATTTTGCTGTCTTTTATAATATAATGCATCTCCAAAGTAATAATTTTAAGGGACATGAAAAAGGAAGTGGCAGTTGCTTTAAGCTACCCAAAAGTCTAAACTGGATCAGGTAAATATCAGTAAGGCATGTTTTTCACAGTTACTTCCTGTGCACTTAAGGAAAATCATTTACTCAATAGATTCCTCATTCCATATCTGGTGATATAAATGTTTGAAAAGTCAGATAAAAGTATATTTAGATATCTACTGTGAAAAAATAGGTACATATTGAATAAAGACATAAACATATGCAGAATATTGCCCATCACCAGGAGTCTATTATTTACATGTGTTCTTTTCTCTTTTTTTTTGTTCTTTTTATATCTATATGACAGTAGAATATATTTTGACATATTATACGTACATGGGGTATAAATTATTCTAATTAGGATCCCATTCTTGTGGTTGAACCTGATGTGAAGTTACACTGATTGTTTATTCATATATGAACATAGAAAAGTTATGTCTGATTCATTCTACTGTCTTTCCTAGTCCCATTCTTCCTCCCTTCTTTCATTCCCCTTTGTCTAATACAATGAATTTTTATTCTTCTCTCCCTACTTCACTTATTGTGTATTAACATCTACATAATAGAGAGAACATTCAGCCTTTGGTTTTGGGGGATTGGCTTATTTTGCTTAGCATGACAGTCTCCAGTTCCATCCATTTATTGGCAAATGCCATAATTTTGTTCTTCTTTATGGCTGAGTAATATTCCATTGTGTGTGTGTGTGTATCACATTTTCTTTATCCATTCCTCTGTTGAAAGGTACCTGGGTTAGCTTAGCTATTGTGAATTGAGCTACGATAAACATTGATGTGGCTGCGTCACTGTAGTATGCTGATTTTAAGGCCCTTGGGTATATACCAAGGAGTAGGATAACTGACTCAAATGGTGATTCCATTCAAAATTTTCTGAGGAATTTCCATACTGCTTTCCAGAGTGGTTGCACCAATTTGCATTCTCACCAGCAATTTACATGTGTTCTTTTTGTTTGTTTGTTTTTGTTTTACTTAGGCTTACATGTTAACAGTGCAAGTTGATTCATTGTACATAGATAGAGGATAATATATCAATTCTCTAGTTGTAAGTTGTATAGAATCACAACATATATGCAGTCATACATAAAGTTAGTGTTAAAGGACCTATCTTTCCTGTTACTCTCAGCCCTTTTTAAAAATCTGTCTCTCCCAATTAATCTTCCCACCATTATTTAGGCTAACTGCAACTCTTCTATCATCCACTTTAGCACATATCATTTGCATGGAAATTGTATGTAAACTTCTTAAGACAAAGATCTCTTTGTATTGGTCTTTGAATTGTCAAAGCTCTAAATTATTTGAGTCCTTGGGAAGTTGTTGAGACACATTAGCCACCAGTGCACATTCTGACAGTTATATAAATATATTCCTCAGTTTTTTAACCATTAGGGAAGACATCCTTTTAACAGAGCATGAAGTTCTTTCCCATTAATACTCAGATAAATTTTTGGATATTCTCATGTATTGAAAGGGATGCTTCAGTTTGATTTTATGTGAGTTTTCTGATTTTATGAATACAATGAATATTTATTCTTTTCTTTATTGCTATAATTTCTTTGGTTAAGGACTGGATGTTACCCAAAATCTTTTATTAAACAGTAAAATAGAAGTGAAAATAATAAAGTAGTTGGCTATAGACTGCCAATTATTTTTGCCACTAGGTAGTATGTTTATTTACCAGGGTTTTCAATTGCCATTACAGAGAGTCAAAGACTCAAAGAACAACATTAACTCCAAGTGGCTGCATTTTTTTAGGGCCCAGAGCTTCCTGTTGTGACATCTGGATTTGAAATGCTTAGGATTGTTACTATGAATATTATTAATAGCTTGGGTCAACTGAAGTCTAAAAACCAAATATGAGATTTTTGCCCTTCCAAATAATAAAGGCATCCATCTTTAAGAAAAGTTGAGAGGAATATTACTTTCATTAAAGAAATATAAAAGTTAAAATTGTCATTAGCCTTAGCCGGGCGCGGTGGCTCAAGCCTGTAATCCCAGCACTTAGGGAGGCTGAGACAGGAGAATCACGAGTTCAAAGCCAGCCTCAGCAATGGCGAGGTGCTAAGCAACTCAGTGAGACCCTGTCTCTACATAAAACACAAAATAGGGCTGGGGATGTGGCTCAGTGGTAGAGTACCCCTGAGTTCAATCCCCAGTACCAAA
>CM053417.1:96560560-96671188 GCA_028644305.1 Xerus rutilus
GCCGGGCGCGGTGGCTCAAGCCTGTAATCCCAGCACTTAGGGAGGCTGAGACAGGAGAATCACGAGTTCAAAGCCAGCCTCAGCAATGGCGAGGTGCTAAGCAACTCAGTGAGACCCTGTCTCTACATAAAACACAAAATAGGGCTGGGGATGTGGCTCAGTGGTAGAGTACCCCTGAGTTCAATCCCCAGTACCAAAAAAAAAAAAAAAATTGTCATTAGCCTTAAACTAGGATACAGATGTACACATCTATGAGGAAAATTTTAGAATATAAACAGAAATCAGGGTTTGTTTTTGAACTGTACTTCTGGAATAAGAAAAATAATATGTAATCAGGTCAGGTCTCTGATAATTGTATTAAAGTAGATGAAGAAAATCACATGCATAAGACAATGTAATTAAATCACTAAAAATAAAAATGTCATTGTTTTCACTTTCTTTTGGTAAGTGAAAGGTGAGGAAAGCTATCCTTTTAAACTGTGCAAGAGCAATTTCAATATCCTCCTAGATATGACAATTGGATTGCATTTTGGACTTGCCATTGACCAAATTCTACAAGGATAATATAATGAGTTGGCAAAGACTCCATGCAAGGAGTTTGTTGTACAAAGGGGCAAACAAATATAAACATAAAGAATCACCTGCCACCAAAGGTCATCACAATTGGTAGCAAGATTAAGAGGAAAAAATAGGGTCAGGGAAAACAAAATATATTTTTCCCTCGTTGTTTTGGTCTTTTCTCATTTAAGAAGAAAAAAATAGGATAACTTGAATATTCCACTTTGGGGTATGGGGTTTAAAAATTCAGAATTATTGTTTATAAACTAATTTAAGATAATTCAAAGACTAAAGAGACACCTCTAATTTAAAATTTCCAGGAACACTTAGACCTGACATTAAACAATGCTCTAACTGTTTTTCTTAGAGTTTTTTTAAATATCATTTTTCTTCTAAACTTAAGGCTCAAAAAACATCCATTTTTTAAAAAAGAATATGGAGAAAATAGATTAAATGAAAATAACAAGTGATGTTTTACTGAGAATCTTGACTGTAGCTTTAGAAAAGAAATAGCTAGAAGCCGGGCGCGGTGGCTCAAGCCTGTAATCCCAGCACTTAGGGAGGCTGAGACTGGAGAATCGCGAGTTCAAAGCCAGCCTCAGCAATGGCGAGGTGCTAAGCAACTCAGTGAGACCCTGTCTCTACATAAAATACAAAATAGGGCTGGGGATGTGGCTCAGTGGTCGAGTGCCCCTGAGTTCAATCCTCGGTACCAAAAAAAAAAAGAAAAAAAAGAAATAGCTAGAAATATTTGTGTATCAAAATTACTTTTAATTAATTATTTGCATTGTTTACATAATATAACCTACATAGTACTGAAAATTCCTGTGTCTTGCTACAGTTCTTTCTCATCTACTTAAAGACAAAGAAATTACCTATGCTGTCTTTTAGAGATCATTATGTATTTAAATGGTCAAGAATATACATGAGGGGCTGGATTGTGGCACAGTGGCAGCGTGCTCGCCTAGCATGCGTGAGGCACTGGGTTCGATCCTCAGCACCACATAATAATAAAATAAAGATATTCTGTCCACCTATAACTAAAAAAGTAAATAATAAAAAAATAAAAAAAGAATATACTTGAGTCTTGCTTGAGAGAGAACTAATGAATGAAGTTTGATTTTACAAAGTAAAAAAATTAACTTCATAATATGACACACATCTTTGAACAGAATTTTTTTAAACAATTTTATTAGTATATTTTTTACCATGTTATATATTTCAGTATTTTATCTTTGATACATTTTAGGACTGTCTCCATTATCTAATTGAGGTATCTCTATTTTTATACATTTAGGTTTTTTAAAAAGTCTGCTGTATTGTATTTCTTTCTGGAATACTGCATATTAAGACAATAAACAAAAATAAAAGGGTTTAGGGTCTCTTGTGGGAAATATAGTTATTTTGATCCCATATTTATTTCTCTGAAACATAAATAGTTGTACCCTAAAAGAGGTGACATAAATTTGACCCCATATTTATTTCTCTGAATAAATATTTGTACACTAAAAGAGGTTAATCAAGTTTGTGTAATGAGTGCAGCACCATCTACATTTGTTAATTAAAACAATATGCAACTAGAGTAAAAATTGTTAAAATTTTCCCTTGCCATAATATAGTTTTTTAAGTATATTTCCTTTTGTCTTCTGAATGGGATTGCCACTTTTAAATTTTCATTTATCCCTAAGCCATATCTCAATGTACTGTTTTTCTGTACATTTTCTTTTAGAAACTGTATTGGAGGGAATAATAGAGTTTTTGTGAGTTATGATAGTAGTATGATTGCTCAGATGAAGGAGATTTTAATGTTTGGAATAACCATAAAATGGCCATACATTTGACAGACCATAATATACTTCTCTGTGTTACAGTAATGTATCTTAATGGTCCTCTGTGAATTTTCCTTTAGAGAATTACTGGTTAACTAGTATATTTCACATATAAAAATCTCCCAAGAATTTCAACATACTTTAATGCATGTCTCATATATAGATACATGCATGCAAGTAATACAAATGCAACGTTTTCTTAGGAAAAAAAAATATGTCAAAAACTTCTGTGTTTTTCCCAAGAAGATACTACCATTTCATTAGTAAAACCAGAAAAAAATGTAACTCTACAATTCCCAACCTGAAGTTTCAAAGCTTACCAACAATAATAATAATTTGAAAATCCAAAAACATATTTGTGTGGACCATATAATTAGTAGAATATTTGATTTATTTGATTATCTTTTCCAGAATTCTCTTTTACTTTTATTTATTTTTGCGTGTGTGGTACTAGGTATTGAACCTAGAGACTGTTTACTACTGAAATATATCCCTAGCCTTTTTCATTTTTTATTTTGAGACAGGGTTGTAATAAGTTTCTGAGGCTGGTCTTGAACTTGTGATTCTCCTGCAACAGTCTCCTGAGTAGCTGGGGTCATGCACCTCTGCATCCAGCTTTTAAATTTTTTGATAATGTGAAAGCATGGTCTTTTGTTAAAAAATAAAATAAAAATAAAAACATTTTAATTGGTGTTCTTCTCTCTCTCTCTCTCTCTCTCTCCCCCCCTCCCTCTCCCTCTCCCTCTCCCTCCCTCCCTCTCCTCCTCCTCCTCCTCCCTCTCTCTCCCTCAATTGTATTGTCTTAAACAGCTCATTTCAGGAAAACAATCTACCAACTAATTTTTTAGTTGTCAATATGGACCATGCCACATGCATGACACTGTTCTGTTGTTAGTATCACAGACCATAAGGAAAATCTTATCAAGTCCTTTTGCCTTCAGAAATAATTTAATTTTATAAACTTCTTTATTGAGGTGTGATTGGCATATAAATCAATTAACTTTTATAGACAATGGAATTGAGGTTCAGAAAAATTCAATAAGTTCCCTAAGACTACAAGTATGTGGCAGATGTAGGATTTGATCCTAGACTCTTTATATCCAAGTGCAGAGGACCATAAAATGACTAAGGGCAAAAACTGTGATTTGCCTTTCTGGTGTTTAGGTAGCACCCATATCCCAATAAAATATACATTTTATTCAGATTTAATGGCTATCTTGAATTACTTTTTTGCCTTTTAAAGAAAAAACATGGAAATTTGATAGTAAATGTAATGATTGTCTTTCTTAGCTAAAAAAGAAAACAGGAGCATTATTCTGTGTAAAAATGTTACTGAAAAGTCAATTAGCATCTGAGATGGGAGGGAAGTTTTGAGACACAGTACACATGAAATGTATATTTTTTGCCTTATACTTATTAAGTGCAGTATTTAGATCTAAACCTGGCTAAACATTTGTAATACTTAATGTGTTTCATATGACAAAAACTTTGAGTTACCTGAAAGAGTGTAGCTGAGGAAACAAACTGCTCATCCAGAGGGGATTTGTGCATCCACTCAGACATATGTGAACAGGGCTTTATCTTGGCCCATTGGAACTCTCTGCCAGAGGGCAACATAACAGAGCAAAGCATATTGACCTCTCCTTGCCACTGCCCTTGTTCATAATTTGAAGTTCTTTTTCTTAATGATCTAGCATGTAGTTTAAAAGCCTTGGTTTTTATTTGCTTCTTTCTGTAGCTTTTGAAAGCCCACCTACCACAGCTATGCTTCAAAATTATCTATTCCTCTTTTGTGGTTTTCTTCCGAGTTGAAGCCCTCTGACTCCCCACAAATAGGATGATAATAAATAATCTGGTAAACTAATAAATCATATTGTATGTTAGAAGGATATGTGTGTTATGGAAAATAAAATAGTAGGAAAAGGGAGATAAGAGAACCAGAGCCTGGAAAGTAGAATGAAATAAGAGGTTAGGATGGATTTCATTGAGCAGATGAAATTTAAAGGAGACTTGAAGCCAACTTGAAGCCAAATTTAAAGGAATAATTGTTCCAAGTAGATGAAGCAAGTAGAACAAAGCCTCTCAGGTAGGAGTGTGTTCAGGATGTTCAAGGAGTAGCAATGAGGACTCTGATTATTACAAGTTAGAATGTAGAAGGAAATCACAAAATTAAGGGAATTTTATGGGTACAGATCAGAAACTTGTACATTTTAGTTTCTGTGCAGTGGAGAAAGAACTTAGAAGCATTTGTAAAATGATCTAAAAGGAGATTTATTCAATATTTATATAATATCCCTCACCCAAAGACTTTTTTTTCAGTTCACTTTTACTAAGTTATTTCCACAGATTTTATCTGCTTTTATACAAAACACACCTCTTTATACTCATATTATCTAATTTTATAGTATGTAATTATGTCACTAGATGAATAGGAATGGGAACAATCACATTTGATTGTTTTTTTAAACTTTTAGTGCATTATATTTGTACATAATTTATTCCTTTTGATATATTAATAAATGTATATAACATAGTTGCATATAGTTTGGTTATTTTTTGCTGTGTAACAATTCATTCCCAATTTAGTAGCTGGAATCAGCATTCCCTCTTTGTATCTCATAATTTTGTGGGTCATGAATTTAGGCATGCGTGACTTTTCCACATTATGTGGTGTCTACTATGATCACTCTATGTTATTTAGCTAGCAAAAGAGCTGACCAGAATTCAAAACAGCTCTACTCACATGTATGGTGCTTTGGTGGGAAGAAATTGGCACACATGAGTCAACTCTATGTATTGATTGCAAGGTTCACATGACCTCTCTATCTTGGTGGACTCAGAGTTGTTGGAACTCCCACAGCAGCTCAGTTCCCTAAAGTGAATGGAATAAGACACAGGAAGCCTGAGCCTAGAAATCAGCACAGTATCTCTTCTACCACATTATATTAGTGAAAACTTTCACAGAGCTTGCCCAAATTCAAGGGAGGAAACAAAGACTTCACCTCTCAAATGAAGGAATGTCCAGAATTTTTACAGCTACGTTAATACACGAACTCTAAAAGAAGGTAACTGTCTAGTTAAGATCTTTCAGCAGATCATCTTGATCTATCAATTAATCTAACAGGAAATGGAGTGTTTGGTTTAATTCAATGATTCAGTTAAATGGAAAACTATTAAAATACATTGTAGTATAATTTCATTTTTTTATTTCATATTTCCCTAATTTTTAAGTATTGCTAGTGTTTCTGACCACTGAGCTTTAAAATTATCAGGGCTTAATATATCATATAGGTATGGTAATCCATGTGAACATAGCATAGCTATAAATGTATTTGCTTTAATGACTAAATCAAATGTTCATTTTGTTTGTTCTCTAGCTTTTGAATAAAACCCATCCTTTCTATTATATTTAATTTAACTATATTTTAAAGTTTTAAATTCATGACTGATATGAAAATTTCCCTAATTTGGATGCTTTTGTAGATTATACACTGCAATAAATCATTGTGAAAAATATGGGAAGTCAAGTGTTGGAGATTCTATTCCTATCTGAACCCTAAAAAATATTAACCACCTCCTCCACGGCTTTTTAGCACATCTGTTCCATTTAAAACTATGATAGGGAGGTGTGTAAGATTGAATTGATTGTCTCTTGGAGTTTACTGTGCTTCTTTTGAAACTTTGTTTCTCAGTAAAGGCAATTGCTTCTTGAGCTGCACTGGTTTTTCCACACCCACTAATTATCATACACCCATTTAGAGTTGAAATGGTAATCAAACCAATGAAAGCCCAAGAATAGCTGCATTCCTTCTTCATTTCTAGGGGAGAGATTCATCTGAATATCTATAAAGAATTTTGTGATACATTCTCTGGCAGATGCAGTAAAACAAATGCAATGCAAACTTTTAAAATATAGCTTTGTAATTTAGGTTGAATTTTAAGTTGGATATATTTCAACTTTTGCAATTTAATTATGGGAGTTAAATGATCTTAAAGGATCATTCTAGTTAAGAATATAATAACAATTTGGATTTCATTAGAAAAAGTAAAATATACTTTAAATTGTAAAATTTGTACCTTTTACCCACCAGAAATTACTGGTTGATTCTTCTATTTAAAGTATTAAGATCTAAGTATATAATTGTACTTGAGGCCAATTCTCATTTAAGGAATGGCATACTGCATGACAGGTGTGAGGTGTTAAGAGATAATTACATGCCTAGAAGGTGTGGTGAATCATATGAGCAAAGGCCAAGAACATCCAGAGAGCAAAATTCATAGTCATTTCAAATGTTACTCCCTGGTGTGTGTTATTCTACTTAGAAAATTGCATATTTGTTGGTTATAAATTTAAAGACAAAAAATGTTTAAGTTAGTATTTTCATCATTTTTGAAAATGTGGTTAAATATTGACTAATCCAATAAAATTTATTCAATTCATAATTATAAATATTATCAGGGCTATTGAATGGGTGGATGTGCCAAATTACCATTCTGGACCTTCCTGATGAACAAATCTTGTTTACCAGCAGAATAAAAAATGTGCCATGAACCTAAGAAACTTAATACTAAATCAAATATTCAAGTATTTATTTGTATATGTTTTGATACACTATGCATTTAAAATAATTATTTAATTAGAATCTCTGTATTATAGTCAAAATGCAATTTTCCCTTGCTTTTCCTGATTCCAATATGAGATGGCAGTTTATCACAATAAACACCCAGGCAAAGAACAGATAAAAGAAAGGTGAGAGATAAGAGGAAATTTGTAAGTTATATTAATTTGTGTTCAATGAATTAACTCTATAGTGTCCTGCCTTGGATTCCTTACTCATGTAAGTCTAGGACTGTTTCTTTGGGTGGAACTAATTTTAATTATCCAGGTCCAAATATATCCTTAGTAGAGACTGCTATAAACACCTTAGTCTACTTCTAAAATGGTACTCAGGTGAAAGCAGGAAGATACATGATCACAAAAGTAATATATCCAGTTATACTTATGATCAGGGTATGATTTTAAACCTCCACTCTTACCTTTTTACCTTTGTAGTCTTGGGCATTTTTTTCCTCAGTACTGGAGATTAAACCCAGGGGCACTTTACTCTGAGCTATATCACCAGCCCTTTTTATTTTTATTTTCTAATTTTGCGACGTAGTCTTCTAAATTGTTGAAGTTGGCCTTGAATTT
Organism: Xerus rutilus; assembly: GCA_028644305.1. NCBI lineage: Eukaryota > Metazoa > Chordata > Mammalia > Rodentia > Sciuridae > Xerus > Xerus rutilus. The sequence continues at coordinate 96,568,139 of CM053417.1, forward strand.
GAGATCTTCCTGCCCCAGCCTCCCAAATTGCTGGGATTAGAGGTGTGTGCCATAGTGCCTGGCTGAGTTCTTGAACATTTCTTAAATTCATGTATCTCAGTTTTTCCATTTATATACACAGAAGAATAGTAAACTAGGCTGAACATCCCTAATCAAAATATGAAGTACTCTAGATCCAAAATATTTTGTGTGTTGTTATGATGTCACAAGTGGAAATTCAAAATATTTTCCAAAATTATCTTCAGGCTATGTATGTAAGATAAATGTAACCCATAAATGAATTTCATGTTTAGACTTGAGTCCCAACCTCAACACACCTCATTACTTACATACAAATATTCCCAAATTATATATATATATGTGTGTGTGTGTGTGTGTGTGTGTGTGTGTATGTATTCAACCTTGAACACTTCTAATTTCATGCATTTTGTATAAAAGATAATTGTAGTATTTATTCTCTACATTTGTTATAAGGATTAAATGAGTTCATGTGTGAGAAATGCTTTGTAAGGCAGTTGACCCTGAGTTAGCATTCAATATATACTTAATATTTTAATATTAATTTGTTAATACCCTCATTTATGAATTTTTAAAAATATTTTCATGAGATTTATATGAAAATTGGACATTAGGCAATAGATACAGACACTGAGTAGATTAGTAGGATCTAGGGAGATGAAGAATTAAGTGATTGCTAATGTGTATAGAGTTTCACTTTTGGACTAACAAAATTTTTATATTAGATACTTGTCATAGTTATACAACTCTGTGAATATAGTACATATCACTGATTTGAGTATGAATTATATCTTAATATAATGTTATAAAATTAAATGAGAAGGTATAGAGACAAGCATATTTTGGAATAGTTTAATTTAAACTGGTTTACAGAACACATACTATCTGTTCAGCACATTTCCTACTGGCCATTGTGTGTGTGTGTGTGTGTGTGTGTGTAATATTACGTTGTAAAAATTTATTTCCCTACTCTTATGGAGCTTACAGTTTTGGAAGAGAAACTACATCTCTTGTTATAAATAGGAAACATCAAATAATAATAAGTGCTGCACTGAAGATAAAGTGAGTTGAGATAGTGAGTGATTAGGTGATCACTCTAGTTTTGGTAATAAAGAAAAGCTTTGCTGAGGGGATATGTCAGCTAAAATATGTATGTGCAGAACAAACCTATCATGTGAAGACAGAATTTTCCAGGTTGAAAAGAGTAGCCAGTCCAAAGAGCTAGAAACATGATTTCATTTATATGTTCAAGAAGTTAGCCTGGAAGGAGCATTTCCAAGTTTTCTTATAATGAAATTAATAACTTTAACTAACATGGAATATTGTTGTAAAGTTTTTAAAATACATAAATAATGCTTGGTATAGTGTCTAACCCAAGGTTGTAATAAATATCGCTACTCTGGTTTTTTTTTTTTTTTTTTTTTTTTGGTACTGGAGATTGAACTCAGGGGCACTTGACCACTGAGCCACATCCCCAGCCTTATTTTTTGTGTTTTATGTAGAGACAGGGTCTCACTGAGTTGCTTAGAGCCTCGCTGTTGCTGAGGCTGGCTTTGAACTTGCAATTCTCCTGTCTCAGCCTCCCTAAGTGCTGGGATTACAGGCTTGCACCACCGTGCACAGCTAATATTATTACTCTTTTAATTCCTCAGCATGTGGTTAATCTATATAGGTTCTAGTCCAACAGAATCTCAGTGAACACCTAACAACTTGTTAAGGGTTTGCTATACATTCATTGGCACAATCATAGTTATGGGAAAAAGACAACATATTGAAAGCATTTATAATAGTACTTTGGGATTTCAGGAAAAAAGAACTCAATCTATGTGGAAAGAGATAGTGGGTTTCCTTGTACTATTCAAATTAGAAGGAACATATGAAGTGGCAGGGAAAGGGGTGCCAATGTCCCAAGTATGTACCTCTTTTGCTAGAAAAAAGTTTAAAAGCAGGAGAAAAGCATATCTTTGCTCTCTGGGAAAACACTGATCTCTGCCTTATTGATTGCAGTCTACTCTCTCCAGTGATCTTGGATACATAGCCTATTAACATACATACCAAGATATCTCATTCTCTAAGCTATAATTTCATTGGACAACCTTTTATTCCTGAAAACTGATTAAATTACTTGAATAATTCATTCTTCACATTACTGACAATTAAGAAAAACACACTGAAAAATTATTTTATAAATATATGCTGTGTGCAAAGGTAACAAAGAAGAATTCATTTGGTAGAAAACAAATTGTTAATAACTTAAAAATTCTTTTAAATTCTAAATATTTGTATATTGGATTTTCTGGGTTTCATAATAATTTGTTTTGACATCAAGTTGCATTTCCTTGATTCTTTGTAAAATGTGTATTCCTTTTTTCTGTTTCATTGGTGTTAATTTTCTATCTTCTTATTCTTCAAATTATCCAAGGAAATATTTACAAAGTTTTGAGGATTTTGTGCTACAAAAAGAACTTTCTATCATTTAGTTAATTTTCTAAGAGGTTATAGATAGATCATGGATATAGACTAAATACCAGGCACCACATAAAAAGGGAAACATGAAAGGCATTTTCTCTTTTATTAAAACCATCAACTGTAAGAACTTTGACAATAGTTTTCTTGCCAAGGTTATCATCAACTCCCTACCCTAAACATAAGTTATACAAAGGTTTCTAATTTTTGGACACAGTGTTATATTAATCTCCAGCTATAGAAGATAATGCTGTCATCAAAGGAGTAAGCTTAGAATAAGCTTTGAAATAATGTCTACATTTTCACTCATTTTTCAGTAGTATGACCTTAAACTGCCGATTTAACCTAAGACTCAATTTGCTAATACATAAGTGGTTATAATAATAAGTATTTCATAGGACACCAAGTCAAAAGTATTTAGCACAGTATCTGTGGTACACAGTATTAATAAAATAATCATCATCACCACCAGCACTACTTTTCTCTTTATAAAAATCATAAGGTTAATTATTTAAAAAATGTAATTCTAGGGGCTGAGGATATAGCTCAGTTGGTAGAATGCTTGCCTCCACATACACAAGGCCATGGGTTCAAACTCTAACACCACAAAAAAATGTAATTCTAGTAACAAAATCAAGTTGGTATTGTGTTCTATATAATATATGTGTATATAAGAATTTAAAGAATAATTAAAACACTTTATTAAATAATAAAAACACCTGGCCATTAAAATACTCATTAAGAAAATAGAAAACTGTTTTGGTCTGTAAAATATCTTTGATGATTACAATTATATATATATATATATATATATATATATATATATATATATATATATATATATGGGTAATAGGGGTGTGAGCCAATGGTAGAGTGTTTGCCTTGCATATGCAAGGCCCTGGGTTCAATTCCCAGCACCACAAATAATAATAAAAATAACATCACAGTTAGATTACTTTCCTTGTGGTTAACATATATATGTTATACATACACACCTATGTGTGTATGTATACACATTCCTACTATTTATATTTTAAATTATTTCATAGCTGAATTACTTGGAAATTATGATTTTCTTTCATATGACTGTTCCCAATAGTGACCATTTAACTTCACTTTCTTTAGAAAAGTTGGGACCCCTATATCTTCCCTGCCACAAAATTTACAAGCTGACAAACATGAAAGTCTTCACTGGCACATGTACAAGAAATGTGGAAATATAATTAGTAAAATAAACTTTGCTTTTTATATTTCCCAACCTCCATATTTATTGAAGTGCATTAAAGTTACCTGAGATATCTAAGGATACAATACACAATTTATACTGATCTTTATGATTAACTTAATTCCACTTAGCTTATATTTAAAAGGTAGCATATTATGAAGTACAGAGGCTGCCACTTTCATTTCTTTTGGAGGCACCGTGAATTGTGTAGATGACCCATCTGTGGTTAGGGGAAGGGGAAGTCCAAGAATTAGTGAATTATAGATTTAAAAAACAAACATTCCTTTCTGTTGGTTTGTTTCACACAAAATCTCTTTTGTTGTGCTAGATGACACTGGATTATGGGGCACTCCTGAAATCAGTGCAATTCTGATTATTTAAAATAAAATTTGACTAGCTGGCATTTAAACCTACTTAAAGGACTTAATTTCCATTTTCTGACAAGATTTCTGCTTAATGAGACAATCTTTAAAGATCATTTAGGCATTTCAGTTTTAAATGATTATGTTCTTGCTATAAAATGTGTGTGCTTATGTGTGTAAATACATATTGACAACATGAAATTTTAGGTACTATATTGGATGTTAAGTATTGTGTTATCATAGAAAGCAAATGAATGTCTTGTTCTAATGAATCACTGTTGGGGTCTATATGCACAATTTAAATGAAACTTACTGAACTGATATGGTAGATTCCCTGCTTGATTGTTTTACCACCCTAGAGAGCAATTAGGTATATATGGAGTTTGTTAAGCCTATAAATTTTTACTTGTATAATAATTGTAAAGAAAGTGAAAGCAGTGTCATGCAAACTATGAAAACTCTCTGCTCAGTTTCTATCTACTCTTCTTATGAAGTTTTGCACAATTTCATCTCTCCAAATATATGAATATCATTGAAATTCTTTTTGATTTCTGAAAATCAGAAATCAAATGCCATACTGTGTCCAGTCTCCATTTATCTCCATATTTGTCATATTATTTTTAAAAATTTTGAATGCACAAATAAATGCCTTTGGTTAAAACACACAGCAAATATATTTGGAGAGAGTGTAAGGAAATATGTAAGCACTCATTTAAAATGTTTGCCAATAGTGAGGTCGTACTGAAACTACTAAGAAGAGTTATGTTAAGATTTGGCTACTAAAAGTTGCTATACTCTGTGTTGTAGGGCTATATTCCTAATTCCAACATGCCTTCTTAATCATTTTATAATATGAACACAGCCATATTATAAATGGTAATTATATGCATGGATTCTGAGGACAGGCTGATCATTGAGTTCAAATATGAATGTTGTTATTTAATGACTGTGACCGAGGGCAAGTTGCTTAGCCTCTTTGTCCCTTTATTTTGAAAGTGAAGACAATAATAGTACTTACTTTGCAGTTTTGTTGGAAAGATTCATTTCACTTACATAGTGAATATTGGATGATACTTAAAATAATTATCTTATAAGGAAAATCTGATGTTTTATGTATGTCTTTATAAACATATATATACACATATATATTTACCAGTATATGGCATATGTGCATGTATATGTATGTAAAGACAAAATTCAGTAATTTCAGATGGGGGTATCACTAGGAAATCAGAACTTAGCATAGATATATAGCTAGTTTTTTACAGTTTTTGTTTGTTTGTTTGTTTTTATCAAGTTTCCTTAATTCATGTTAGAAGACCTTTGGGGGTCACTTCCATTAGTGTGTGCAGGATAGCATATTTATCTCAGGGGAAAGTGCCCATTAGAAGTATACTACAGTGGTTGCATCAGGGAAATCTACTGAGTCGAGTCCTGAGTGTTCATCCCAATAATTATATAAATGTATGTTTCTCAGGCATAGTGTTGTATAAGTAAATTGATATAGATATGCTACCATAAAAATTAGTCCCCTTGTTTTATGGATAAAAAAAAACTGAGACTCAGAAAATGGAGTGATTTTTCCAAGGTCATAGTAGTTACTATTTGAGATGATAAAAATATCCAAGAGCCTGCAAACATCCTGGGTGTTTCCATTAAAATATAATATCTATGTTAGTATCTAAAATATTCCATATAAAATAGCAACATTTTCTTCCCCACAAACATCTTTGTATTACCTAGAAAAATCTAGAAAGCATTCTGGAAAGCTATCTTTTTCTCCCTTTCAACTTCTACTTAAAACAAAAGACCAGACTGTACAATATCCCTTATAAAAACAATCTAAAATGTTGAGAATAGCTTGCATAATGTTAAAAGCAAATTACCTACTTACCATATATACTGGCAACATGCTTGCTGTGCAAACCCACTTGAAATTTATACACATTAAATAGCACTTCAGGACACCATCCCAAGACCTAATTAATTAAATGAACTGACCGCTGACTTAAGAACATATCCATGATATTTTCAGTATAGAGCAGTAGCTTTTAAGTAGTGATAGCAAAAGCATAATATATAAAGCTCTGGTTCTGCCCTTTCAAAAGGCAAACAGAACCACTATTCTTTAAATCTGATAACAGCAAAAAGAAGCTGGGAGTCCAAAGATTCCTCTTTATACAAAGTATGTTCTTCCCTAATAGCTATTCATCTTCCAACTTGGACTAGACATTTTATGTATGACAGAGGCTGCTGGTGATTTCATGAGTAAACCAGCGAAACACATTGAAGAATGATACTGTCCCTTTAGTTGTCAGCCTCCAAAATGGGAGAGAAATAAAAGCAGAGGGATAACTGTGGCAGAAAGCCGGGATGAGAAAGGGAACAGTTAGGCTTAGGAAACATCAAAGAACAAGAAATAGCAACAAACGGATGCCAGAAGCCAGTAAGTAAAGAGGAATTGTTATGAATACCAGTAAAAATGTTGAAAAATGGCTATAAAAAGGAGGGAAAAGTGCCCACAAGAGAGGCCTTGAAATGACAATAATCCATTCCGGGATCAAAAGAAAAGAAGAAAAGGAAGTTTATTAGTTTTCTCCAATGTGTGTGTGTGTGTGTGTGTGTGTGTGTGTGTGTGTGTGTGTGTGTGTGAGAGAGAGAGAGAGAGAGAGAAAGAGAGAGAGAGAGATCTATCTATATATATATATATAGAGAGAGAGAGAAATACTATAAGCAAAAATGGAGATAGAATAGAGGAAGAAAAAAATAGAAGTACACAAAAAAATAGTTTATACATTGATCAGTGTTCCTATCATTTAAGTAGGTGCGATACATTTATATCTCTTCTATCTCCTGGATAGATACCATATTCCTGAGAAACATCTTCCAGGGCTGAGAATTGGGGATAGGAGAATGCTGTTATTATGAGAATGTAAATTAACGACTTCCAAATGGAGATTTTTTTTGCCAATAGCAGCTGATAGATAAGATCAAGTCATTTCTGTCTGATGTTTCTCTTTGCCAAATAGGCAATGGGAATTTTATTCTAACTCAAGAAACTTTAATAAATATTCAGTTAATGCATACACAAATGGAAACAATATAACATCATTGTTAAAGAATATAGTAGTTAAAAGAGAAGACTTAAAACTAAGCTTCCTGGGTTTGAAATCCAAGTCTTTTATTTTCTCTGTGTACTCTTGGATAGGCCTCTCTTTTCCTCAGTTTCTTTTTCTGTACAGTAGAATGAATAATAATGCATACCTCACAGGGTTGCTGTGAGGAGGAAACTAATAAATGAAAACCACTTAGAATTATACTAATCATGTAGTAAGTATAATCTTAACTATTTTCATTGAGATGATGTTTTGGAAATAAACTTTTAATATGAATATACTGTACTCATTAATGTTTCTACATAGGGATTGAAATAAATAATGTTGATAAAATATCCTATCTGATCTCATTATTTCTGTCCCTTCATTATTTTGTTCTTCTTGTGGCTATATTTTTTCTGTCTTCTGTTTCTTTTAGCTCATGGCAAACAAATTTGACAATAATCATTTCCTTTTTGCCTTACTTGGTGAAATATGCTATTAATCAAGTAATTATTGAGTACTTACTATATGCAGGCACTGACAAAAATATGCAGAGGGATACACATATAATTTTGCCATGGAAAAGTTATAATCCAGCAGCAAAAGGAAGTAGCTCATCAAAGAAACATTTTTTAAAGAAATGTATGATTAAATGTGTAAGGAAAATTATTTCACTTAAGTTTACTTGGATGAGAAAGGAAGTCGGAGCTGTATCAGTTCCCTCCTTGCTGTCTCCTCGCTTGAAGAAGAGAACAGGGGAACAATCTCCCATAGCTTTTTTTTACAAAGGCACTAATTCCCTTCATGAGAACACCACCCTTATGACTTAATCATCTTTGAAAGGCCTTTCCTCTTAATACTATGGCATTGGTGATTAGGATTCAGCTTATGAAACTGAGTAGTACATAAAGTTACAGAACATAGAACTAATTAAATACAACATCATTGGACAAGAATGCCTACTATTTTACAGGCAATCTGCTTGGAATGACAGTAGTTCTTTTTTAAAATATTTTTTAGTTGTAGATGGACACAATACCTTTATTTATTTATTTATTTATATGAGGTGCTGAGGATCAAACCCAGCGCCTCACATGCATTAGGCAAGTGCTCTACCACTGAGCTACAACCCCAGCCCTTGACAGTAGTTCTTGAGCTAAGCCCTCTCCTCACAATTCCCTTATTTATGCATGCATCATAACTGCATAATCTTCAGTAAATATTTAGTATATTTTAAGAAAATCCCGATTTTTATTATATGAAATAATGCAAACTCACTTTCCAAAGTAAAACACAAAACAAACATAAAAATACCCACCACACACAATGAAAGAAACAGCTGCCCATAATTTTGCTGTTTCAGAATAACTAATGTTACATGTTTGCTACACACATCCCTTTTGAAAACTGTACAATGAATGATAGTTAGCATTTTTTGAGCATTTAGCATGTACCAGGCAATGTTTAAATTATGTTATATATCCCCATTTATACCTCACAATAATTTTATGATATAAGTATTATTATTATAGCATTTATAAGATGAGGAAATTAGTGCAATAACAAGATACAATAACTTATTCTGGGTCATGTGCCAGTATGAAATAGAGTTAGAATTCTAAACCAGGCACTCAGATTCCAGAGCTGATTTTAGCCATGAAGAATAATGTCTGTTTTTCACATTATAACGTACATATAATTTTGAAAGCTGCTTAATTCACTTAATATATCATATACTTTTCCAATACACTTAGTGTGTAATAATGAGATTTTTATTCACTGCATATAAATATACTAATTACACATTCTAGAATTATTTAATTCATATTTTATGGATATTTACTTTCCTTCTGATTTTTAACTATGTAAATAATCTAGCTTTACAAGTTTTTAATGACTTTAGCATTCATTCAATAAACATGTGGTCAGACATCAGTAGGGTCATATCAATATGAAACAAAGTTAATATTTGCTATGTGATAACTGTTATAGGAACAGAGCTAAGAAGGACTAGGTGATAAATAGCCATAAGGTCATTCTTTCTGTTTCTACATATATTATAATCTAATGGGAAAAGAACCATATGAAAGAGTATGTTCGGTGGAAACCAGTGTAGTATGTTGAAGAATGAAAGATAGGTGATAAAATTTGCACAATGGATGGAAACTATCCTAGCAAGAGTTATGGTTATGAGAATCAGTGTAGGTATCATCAGGCAATTAGTGGTTAAAGAAGATATATATGGCATCATTACCGACATATGAGAATTTGTAAAGGGATACACTTCCTTCATTGAATCTATTTTGTCATTTCTAGGGATTTTTTATACTAAATACCACATATTATACATTGTCTTTGTATAGATGATATAATATATGGATATTCCATTAACCAAATGCAGATTTTAAGTAGATACATTACTTCTGTTTCCTTACAATCTTAGTTATAAATGAATGGGCTTGGCAAATAGCTTCCCCTACATCTTGGGATTATTGAAAATTCAAAAAATAATTTATTTTTAATTGACAAATAATAATTGTTCACATTTATGGGCTACAATGTGATGTTTTGATCTATGTATACATTGCTGAAATATTCTGTCAAGCTAATTAATATATCCATAATCTCACCAACTTTTTATTTTTTGTGAGGATATTGTTAAAATTTCTGTTCTTTTAGTGAATTTGGAATATGCAATACATTACTTTTAACTGCGGTCACCATGAAGTTTTAAATGTTCTAGGACATTTTCAGAAAATCTCAGAATCAGTTGTTAAACACACCATTCTCTGAGATTGGATCTTCTGCAGTATATCTGTGGACTTTTTTATTTTACTCTAAGTCCTTGTTGCCTTCAGGGGTTACTGACTAGCATTTAATTGAAGGCTGGCTGAGTTAGATACATACCTGCTATAGTTGATGGGTTTTGTTGCCAGAAATATCCTTTTACTTATCAGTGGGAAAGGTTTTGGCTTCTACTGTTGGATTTAAAGGTATCCCTCAAGATTCCATTACTCAGTTCTTTGAGAAAAGCTTAAAGTTAAGGGAGGGCAGTTTTGAGCTCTGTTTGAGGAAGGAGGCTGAGTAAAATAATAGCTCCCAAGTTGTCTCAAGTTCTTCCAGATGTTCACATTTATATCAAAATTTAGCACTTGGTGATATTCCATGTAGAGAGATACCTGTGCAAAAGTTCCCGATAGGTAATCTCAATTCTAAAGTGATCTTTTTGTTACTAGGTGTGAAAATTAACACTGATCATCCACAATAAAGAACTAGATATGCCGGGCATGGTGGCTCAAGCCTGTAATCCCAGCAGTTAGGGAGGCTGAGACAGGAGAATCACGAGTTCAAAGCCAGCCTCAGCAACAGCGAGGCGCTAAGCAACTCAGCGAGACCCTGTCTCTACATAAAACACAAAATGTGGCTCAGTGGTCGAGTGCCCCTGAGTTCAATCCCCAGTACCAAAAAAAAAAAAAAAAAAAAAAAAAGAACTAGATAGATTTTCATGAACCTGCTTGACTGCCGAAAGCAAATATGCACATAATACTGATGACATTATTCTCTGCTTTTAACTTTAAACTTGCTTTAACTCTATGAGAAAGACATGAAATCAAAATAAAAGAACAATATTCAGCAATAAATGGAATGAAACATTTGTGTTTAAAATCATAAGTAAACATAGACAGTACTCACCACAGTTATATGACCATAGAAAATGTAAAGATGCTGGCTGAAAAGCTACAAAGAATTTGGCTTTCCTAAATTTAATGACTGAAACTAAAGCTCCTCCATAGGAGATAAGCCAAAATCAAAGCACAGTTTGTACAAAAGTATACCTTTCCAAGGTTAGTGCAGAACAATTATGCCTGGGATCCTTTACTCTTTTAGAGAAAGCTCTGTAACCTCTCATTTTAAATTGACTTCCATTGAGCAATAATGTCTCCCAGCTTGCACTTTCAGGCACTGTATTGGATAATGTGTTTATAGGATTGTCTCATTTTTCTTTTTGTAATAGGAGACGGGTAGCTTACTGCTACTCGGAGGCGGCTTTGGGAAACACAATTTTCAAGATGGTAGTTTTAAAAAATGTGATTATTGGGAATAATGACTCTAGAGACAAAGATTTAATGGGATTACTTCCAATTTATTCAGCACATCTCTAGGTTATTGAAGTTCTAGTTTTAGATCTGTGCATTCAAAGTCCACATTGTTCCCTCATGTATTGTGTATTTAGGTTTGTGCTGCCGTATATAGGCACTGAGTTTGGCTCAACTCTCCATAGGAGTCTAAAAACCTTTCAGAACAACTATTATAGCTGGATCTTTGGTATCTCTACTCCTTGCTATATTATCACTTCTGTTTCTTTAAAATCAAAATATGGTAAACATATATACTAATAGGAAGAAAACCCATCTTTAACACCATTATGGTGTTTTTTAGTTCAAAGGCTTATTTTGTATGCTTCATTTGATTTCATTTCCTTTAAGGCCTTGGGAAATGTGAGTTATTATCATCTTATTGTTACTGTTGATAAATAGCAGCTACTATGTATTTAGCACCAAATCTGTATCATGAACTATATTAAACACCATGGAGCTGATCCTAATAATACCCATAAGGAGTCGGAATTAAATCCTCATTTTACACAGAATGAAATATGGTTAAAATGATATGCCAATTTTATACCATTAGTACATTACAGAATTGGAATTCAAGCCCTACTTGATTTACTTTGACTCCAGAGCCTGAGCTTTGAAAGTATGTGGCATATTACTATTCTATTTTATAGATGGAAGACCTGATAATGCTAGAAGTTTAAATAATCCACACTATATCATAAAATTAGTTTCTAGTGCTTTCTAATGGAAACCCTAAATCTTTTCCACTATACCTTGCTGATTCCAGGACTGTTGTTAACTTATATGGTACCCTGAAAATTAAATAAAAAGGCATCCTTCTGCCCCCAAACCCACAGAAAGACCATTTATTTTTTTTGGTACTGGTGATTGAACTCAGGGGTACTCAACCACTGAGCCACATCCCCAGCCTTATTTTGTGTTCTCACTGAGTTGCTTAGTGCCTCGCCATTGCTGAGGTTGGCTTTGAACTCCCAATTCTCCTGTCTTAGCCTCCCAAAGTGCTGGGATTATAGGTGTGTGCCACTGTACCTGGTTAAGACCAATTTTTAAAGAAAGCTTACTTTCCAATCTGGCTTTGTCTTATGATAGCATGACAAGGATGAGGAGTGTTAGTATAGATTTCACCCCTCCCACACACACACTGTTTTCAAACACTTTCATGCAAAGTACTATATCTAGAACCATAAGCACCTTCCACAGTTGTACTCACTGAAACTCATAGTTGAACAATATAAATAATGTTAACGGAAATATTCCAAACAATTTCCTCTAAATATGTGCTCTTAGGAGCTATAAGGAAATAAAATTTGGACCCCAATAATTACATATATGTCATGCTTTCATCTTTTCTTCACTGCTATCAATAATGTTTAAAGAAATATAATCTGATAGCAGTCATGCAAAAACTCCCCTGAAGCCAAATGTATCAATAGTCAAAATGATCCCCATCTTTATAAACCCTTGAAAAGGAATTGAGGATCATTTATGAAGTACATTTTAACTACAAGGTGATATATTGTGATGCAGTTATATTACTGAGTTTAGAATATATTTTTTGCATTCATTTTATCTTACCACTGTTTTTTTTCAGAATCTATTGCTTTTAATTATATAGCTTTCCTAGGCATATAGAAAATGTCACATGATATGAATAGTTTTCACTGAAGTACTAACAAATAGACTTAATGTGCATCAAACTACAATAAGAATAAAAAAAAACAACAGTTAGCTGGAGTGTATGATAAAAATATAAATAACCACAAAAGAAATTTAAAAAAAAAATGGTTGTGGGGCTGAGGTTGTGGCTCAGTGGCACAGCGCTTGCCTCACATGTGTGAGGCACTGAGTTCAATCCTCATACCACATAAAAATAAGTAAAACAAAAATAAAGACGCTGTGTCCATGTATAACTAAAAATATTTTTAAAAAATAGTTGTGACAGGGGATGTGCTGATTTGAGAAACAGGAGTAGTTAGCTTGAAAGATGTCCTATCAAACCTAGAACCCTGAGAATGTACATAAAAATAAGTCTCTACTCACAGTTCTCTTTCCCTAATAGTAAGGTTATCTTTAGGGATTGTTCTGATTGATTTGAAAGAGCATGGTCTAGGAAATGGTTCTATAACATTGTTGGGTACTAGAAAAATAGGAGAGCTAGATGAATATGCCAAGTCCCAAGTCCTAGCTGAATAACAATGAACTAAGTTTTCTGTGTTCCTTATTAGCTGTTCAGTTGATTCTGATGCACGCCTAATCTGAGAACAACAAATCTATGGGCACAGATTCTCAATTGTGGTTGTACATTAGAATTGCTTGAATCTCACACATATAGATTTTAATCTCATTGATATGAAGTGCTACTTGGGCATTGGAATTTTTAAAAACTCCTTGAAAGATTCTAACATCAGCAAAGTTTGAGAACCATTGGTCTAGGGCCCGGTCACCCAGTGACTTATCTAAAGATCAGCAACAAGAGCACTGGTAAGCTTGTCAAAAATATAGCATCTCAGGTCCTTCCTAAAATTATTGAATTAGAATCCATTTTGGGGAGTTACCAGGGATTTAGGTCAGGGACACTCAGCCACTGAGCCACATCCCCTGACCTATTTTGTATTTTATTTGGAGACAGGTTCTCACTGAGTTGCTTAGCGCCTTGCTTTTGCTGAGGCTGGCTTTGAACTTGCGATCCTCCTGCCTCAGCCTCCTGAGCCCCTGGGATTACAGGAGTGCACCACTGTGTCTGGCCTAGAATCCATTTTTTAACCCAAATACCCAAATCAAATACCCTAATTTGTATGTACATTATCTTTTGAGATACATTGGTCCAGGGATGCAGGTAAAGCTACATTCATAGTCAATTCTCATTAGTGATCATTTTGGAAAACCTCTTGGAGCTACAGTCTCTTACTCTGTACAATGGATATAATGGTAACAGTGTCAATATTGTAGGTTTGCTGGGAAGATTCTTGTAATGCAATATACCTGGAACTCTTAGCTCATTTCCTAAAACAGTGAAGCTACTCACTAATCGTTAAATCCCTCTTAGGAAATAGAGCTTCTATGAACCTTTTTGGTAAATGAAACCAAGCTCTGAAAGTAACAGCCAGTATAAACATTCTTGTTCTACTTGGATTAATGAAGGTTTTATTAGTTGTCAATTCAAGATGATTTGCATTAATTCAAAAGAATAAATGCTTCCCAGATGCAAGTGTCTTCTACTAATATATGTTACTGGAAAGCAACCCTTATCTACAATATCCTTGAAGGTCTCATGGTCACCTTGCATGGTTAAGCAATTTGTGATCCACGTAATCAGACATTGCCACCTTTTCATAACTTATTATTTTTAAATTTCCCTCTTAGATCATTATCTGTTATTCCCCTCCTCCCTGGAGAAGAGCTAATGTTTCTACAGAAACTCATATGCAGGGTTTCTTCATTTTTGTCTTCAAGCCACCAACTTTTGTAATTATCTATTTTTTATTAGTTTCTCTAACTTTAGCTTCACAAAATATTTTCTGATTCCTGTTTTGTTCTCTAAATTAAGACATGGAACTTGTTCATAAAAGTTTATATCTGATAGAAAGAGCATGATCATTCTTTTGTTGCATTATAATCATTTTTACATTTAAGGGAGAAATAGAAATGCCTAATGTAATACCACAGCAGAAATACCCTCAACTAATCTTTCTAAGCAGGATGACAATGAGTAATGATTACAGTTAATTAAGTTAGGCAACCTCCATTTCCATTCATTTAGCAGCACTGCTAATTATATGCTCATGCTATAAGGTTTCTTTCATTCTTCTGTAATTTGGATGCAGTACTCTTTGTAGGCAGGAGGGTATTGTAGAATTAATGAACTTTTTCCCACCAATGCCTCTCGTTCTTTCCAAATGAAATTTCTGCATCTGGAAATTGAGAGTAGGAAAAGGAGCAAGTGAAAAAAAATCAGACACATTTTATCTTACTGCCAGCTCATGATATGTTTATAATTCCCAAATAGTGTGTATTAAAGAGAACAAGATGATTTAAGGTGCTTTAAAAGCTGTGGAAAATTATGGCTTATATAAAAATTAAATGAGCACTGAACTTGTGTTTTTTTTAAATATCAGTGGGGATGACAATGACATTTTGTATTATATGATTTTTCTTGCATTGAATAAATAAATATTGAGCACTTGCTGTTTGCCAAGTCCAGTGTCAGGCACTGAGTCTACTAAGATGAAAAAGACAACTCTATAACTCTAAGATTCGTTATATGGACTTCAATCATTTTAACAACTTGCTCTTTAAAGAAAACTGAGAGAATGACAGCTCTACTTGGGGATATTGTTAATGAAGCACTTGAAAAAAATTTAGTTTATATGCTTTGATCAGATAGGGATTGACATACTTAAGAGTTTTATTTTTAATCTGAAAATCCACTTCAATCTTATGCTCTGGGTAAACAGTCATTACACAAGCCTGGCACAATTCTGTATTTTGAAGAACCACGATCAAGGTTTAACTTCAAAATAATTTGAGTAAGTTACACAGATTATTCTTTTTCTTTTTTAAAAAATACAGGGTTTACATGGATGGATTTAAGCTTCAATCTTAAATCATCTTCATTTGCTTTAAGAATTAACTTCTGCATTGTAGTTTACATTGTATTTAATCTTATTTCAGATTTTAGAATAGATTTTCAGAGGTATATCTGGAGGAAGATATTTGAATGTCAAGCACTTTTTATATTTTCATATGAAGTTCAAATGTATTTGAAGCTGTGCTGGACATTTTTCAAGTTTTTTCTCTTACCATTACACAGGTGTACAACTTTATGGGTCCAGTTTTTTTCTTTGTGCTTCCTCCTCTCTGCTTTTATTTCACTAACATCAGTTTGCATAAATAAGTGCACCATCGAGTTCACATGAAGACTAGACAAAAATACAGGTGTCCTTATAATAATCAGCTCCTCTAATTCTCCTCTCCAGTTATGCTTCAGTCTCAGAGAAATCCTATATAAAGCAGACGGCACAGTTATTACTAGAGGAACTGAGGTTACTGATTAGAAGGGAACGTAATCAGGTAGATTGAGCCTGTAAGGGAAGAAACCATTGCTGTGAGAGGGGAGTGTTTGCAAAATGCTCTCTGTGAAGCTGAATCTGTGAAGAACACCTCACTATTCACAGCAACCAGAGTGGAAGAAACAGGTGCAAAAAGATTGTGTGTTTGTCTGCTTTTGTGAGGCTGGTCAGAGATTATGTACCTGCTTTATCTGTGCTTGGCTATGACTCTACCTCCAGGTTTATCATACCCCATAGAATATGTAAGAGAAAAGTACCAACAGGGAAATCAGCAAAAAGCTTTCCTATGAAGGTGTAGCCAGCCTCTGCAGAATTTGAAATGTCTGAGGTCTCATCTGGTGAGTAAAAGCTGCAGATAAATGCAACAGCCATTCAGAAGAATGATAAATGCCACAAGCATTCGGATGCAGGCTTCCCTAAAGGTGACTCTTTTGGTCAATTTGCAACCTCTAGGATATATCTGAATTGTTCCTTTTCTATAAGTCTTTCTTTAAAAGTTAAATTTGGGCTTTTTTTATTAGAAAGGAAGGGAAGGGTTTGACATCAATGACCTATAGGATAATGTTAATCATTGCTATGAGAAGGAACACAAATTCTACTTTTTGGGTTATGAAATGAACTTTGTCTTTAGGAATTGAAAATTGTTTCTAGTATGAAGATATTTAAAAACTTAATGATCCAGACCTTAATCAATAAAAAATAAATTTAAAAGGACATAGAGTAAATTGTTCAAAGTAAATTTATAATAATATAGAGTATATCCATAAACTCATTAGAAAACTAAAGTGAGGGATTTTTCTTTATCAATAGAAAAACCTATGTTTTATATATATGTATACATATGGATACATATATATCTACATAAACATATCTATATGTATATGTGTATATATATGTACACAAACACACATACAAAGTAAAGGAAAATAATATTGTTGTAAATAGTAATTTAGACACGTTCAGACAAGCACCAACTTATTAAGAAACAAACTGGGCCACATGTTATAGGCAATAATTCCAGGTTGCCTAATTACCAGAAATGTCTAATTCATTGTTAAATGATAGCTTTTAAATAAAATAAAAGGGTATAGTGATTAATCATGTTATTTTTTTATTATAGGATATCCTAAAACTCTAAATTAACATAGTTTTTTGTTAGTACATACAAACATACAATCTGGATATGCTAAGTGTATTTATTTCAAAATTGTGTTACTTTTTTAAAATTCAAGCAGATTCAAATTTAGGCAAGTTTTCCTATTGTTATGAAATGTTAGGGTTTTTTTTTCTGTCTTGTTTTAAGGGAGGATGAGTTAAGAGTTGAGGTAAAATAAATGTTAGAGTTTTTTGGGGTTTTTTTTTGTCTTGTTTTAAGGGAGGATGAGCTAAAAGAGTTGAGGTAAAATATGCCTTTTAAAATGAAAAACACTTAGTGAGAGAAAAGGCAGTGCAAAGTTAAAAATCTATTTAGATGTCAAGATTCCCCATAACTTGATTTGTAAGAAAAGTTACCCATTTTATAAGTCTTGCCTCTCATTTCCTCTGGACTAAGTGGTTGCCATTTCTCACTTATAGATTGCCTTTTACTAATCTCATTCTAAAGGTTTTTTTTATTTTTATATTTGTGTTTTATTTATCAGACAGATTGTCCTGGAAATACAGAGGCCAGTTAATGGTTTATGAGTTCAAGCTGAGCTGAATATAGCTAAGCTCTGTCTTGCTTGACATTTCATCAAAAGCTGTGTTGATTTGCAATGTTTACCGACCTATTTATTGAACCCTCACAGCTTGAACTATGCCACCAAGCTTGCTGACATTGCTGAGATTATCTCCAAATGCATGTACAAACTAAGGAGGAAATAGACAGAAAAATAAGTTAAAAACAATTGTTGGCCTACTTAATAAATTATGCTTATATAGTCTTTGATTTATTTATTTTTAAAATTGTTTTCCTCAAAGCCCTATGCCATAAATTTTCTCATTTATTCTTCACAAAAACTTTGGAAGAAGATAGAATACAGTGGTGGATCTCACCATTCTGTGGGCACCAGAATCACAGTCGAGGGTTTTACAAAACAAAAGCTTCCTGGGCCCCACCCCTAGTTTCTGATTCAGTCTTTGTGATATGAGGCCCAAATATTTGCATTTCTAACAACTTTCTCAGGAAATGCTGATGCTGCTGAAGGCCAAAGAACTGAAAATATATGCTCTTAATATTAAGAATAGAAAATAAGCATTCTTAGTCTAGTTACCTGTGTTGTCTTTACACATTGTTTAGAGAAATTTCCCACTCTACAAGAAAATAAACACCTATCCTCACAAAATTTAGTCATGTATTCTGTTAATGAATATTAAAATATTAGAATATGCATAAAATATTGGGTACCTTTTTAGAAATTTGTTTTTCAACTGAAATTAGAAATAACTACTTAAATTACTTAGCAGTAAAATTAGTACAAAACTAGTGTTGAGGACAGTAAACATTCGGTCATTAGGTCTCAAATACATACAGATTCAATTTTTAATTTCTTCCTTAATTCTTATTCTGTGATATTCCTGTATAAGTAAGGATTTTGTCTATGACATGTTTAATCAAATGAAAGCATGATCCATGTGATATAAATTCTTGAATCTACACTATATATATGTCTCCCTTTTTAGGTCAGTAAAAATGATGTTTTCAAACTTACTTACTGAAGGCAGAGTTTGGAAACTTAAGCCATGACAAGACAGGATATTTTACTCAACTGTAATGCCTAAACATTGAAGTATGTCTTTTTAAAACTAATAACAAAGTCAAGAATTCAACCCGGCGCGGTGGCGAAAGCGTGGTGGCGAAAGCGTGGTATTGAATTCAAATTCAATACCAGCACTTAGGGAGGCTGAGACAGCAGAATCATGAGTACAAAGCCTGCCTCAGCAATGGCTAGGCGCTAAGCAACTCAGTGAGACCCTGTTTCTACATAAAACACAAAATAGGGCTGGGGATGTGGCTCAGTGGTCGAGTGCCCCTGAGTTCAGTACCAAAAAAAAGAATTCAAAAATTTTAAACCTCGCTATATTTTAAACTTATGTATTCATTTGCGATGGTCCATTTCATTCGGTAAAGTTCACATTTTTGATATATTCTAATGGGGTACAACATTTAGATTAAACGTATAAAATGGATAATTGATTTTTAATGGCATTTAATCTAGATGTTCATAACTAAAAATTGGGGTGGGCACATTTTTCTCCATTTCCTTTGTTAATTAGGGATATATATGCATATTATATTCATTTATTTCAGTTTCATAGTGTATTTTTTTTGTCCAGTCTTACTTGTGACATGCTTCTGAAACAATCAGAGACATGCAGAAACTTTTATGTTATTTTCATTCAGGTGCAGAAGCATCATATATCTGATCTTTAACTACTCTATCAAATTATTTTTGCCTGGCTTACTTATCAGTTTATTTTTTATATTTCCTTTCATAACTAGAGAAACTCATAAATAACTAACCTAGATAGCATTTATAGTGATAAATTATGTTTTTACTTATGAAAATAAAACCATTCTTAATGATGTTTGAGAAAAAAAGTCATTCTTAATGATATTTGAGAAAAAAAGACTAACACTATACTAGGTTTCTTATGTCCCTTGTATTTCATCATTGGAACTTTAGCATTTAATACCTATGTGGAAGGTAATCAGCATTGAATTGATTAGCTAAATAAATGAATGAATAAATCTTACAGTCAAATTTGCCCAGGGAAAAAAGAGTGAGTATTTTCATTTTAATTTTTAGTATTGTTTGTTTTGTTCAAAATGAATATTATATATCACATTTTTTCTGATAGTAGAACATTAATCAAATATTAGAATAAAAGGCATTTTGGCTTTTTCTTATT
The DNA here is from genome assembly GCA_028644305.1 of Xerus rutilus. Lineage (NCBI taxonomy): Eukaryota > Metazoa > Chordata > Mammalia > Rodentia > Sciuridae > Xerus > Xerus rutilus. Next base: position 96,588,407 of record CM053417.1, read on the forward strand.
TTAATTTATTAGATTTCTTTCCCAAACTTGTTTGAAAATTTCAGGATACAATCATCTATTCATATTTTCAGTTTCCTGATTCCTCATGGTCAGGCCAAAATCATATCTCTTCAGTCACACACACACACACACACCCCATATGTTTTATATTGAGACAGTACTTGAAATTGAAATGAGTGCTGGAGAAAGGAAGAACCTGAAGTAGATGGATATTTTGTCCCAACCAGTCAAAACTCACCCTCTGTCTTTGGGGGAATGTTGTGGATATTGGTTGAGCGATGGAGTGGGAAAGAAATGAAAATGTTCAAGGGAAGTCCCTGCCTGTTAGTATCTTCCTAGTCAGCTTGAAAGTTGCCAAAAGCAGAATAAATTTCTACTTTGCTTAACTATACATTCAAAACTCAATCCAAGAACCTGTGGGAAAGTTCTTTTTAATTAAACTCAAGTCATTCTGAAAATATATTATGTAAAGATTTTGGTTTTGAAAGTTAAGAGACTATATCTGCATAATGAAAAGTGACTAGAGGTACAGAAATTATTACTAAATTGTCAAGAAATCTAGAAAAATCTTTTTGCAATATAAATGAGCACCATTCAATAAAGAGCAATGAGGAGAAATGATATAAGATAAAGATAATGAATTTATCTATTTTAGCTAGCTGCATTAGATTAATTCACTGAAAAAAATTTTGAAGTATATCGTTTTTAATTTTTAAATTGATACATAACAATTTTACAAATTTGTGGGATCCAGTGTGGTGAAGTTTTGATATATGCATACCTTCCTTTATATATAATTTTAATGTGAATTAAGTCGAATTATATACATTGAGTATGTCCATTACTATAGATACTACCACTTATCTAACAAATTATATAACTTAACTACCTTTGAAGTCACAATTGTTAATCATAAATGGAGGCAAATCGGAAATACTGTATACCACATATGAAGATATTCCTGAATAAAATAATTTCTGTGCAAACTAGCCTGCTGTTCAAATTTGTTTATAATTATGCTTCAGATAATATTTACCAAAATACTGACAGATTCCTGCAAGTACAATTTTAAACACTTACCTTAGACATTTCTAGGACTATAAAAATATTTTTATTGGTTTCAAACAACTACAAAACAACATGAAAAAAATGTGCTTCAACTGAAGGCCATAAATAGCACATGAAAAAAGAAATTCTCTAAAGAGTATTTTGAAACATAAATAGCTTTTGTGGTTCAGGAATTTCTAATTAGCCTATGAAAAGCCTGAAAATTATAAAAATAATAAATTAAATATAAATATAGACTTCCACAGACATTGATATATTTGAATCTTTGGGAAACAGTAAGAAGGTAACATGTTGATAAATGACAATGTGGTGTCAAGGCATTACAATTTGTTTTAACATTATTAACCAATATAAAATATGTAAAACTTGCTGATATGTTTTTTATGGACCAAATTAAAAAAAAAGTTTACAAATAGCATTGCCAAAATCAACTGAAGAATTTCGGGGGCTTATTTGCTAATATTTAAATAACAATTTTGGACTAAGGGGTGCATAAGGTGACTTGTATAGTGTCTAACAGTAATTCCTTTAAGAAGTGTTTCAATAGAGCAGAAAAATAAATAGGTTCTAAAGAATAAAGAAGATGAAGAAGGCATTGCTTATGCTCTGCCGAATATCTTGTTTCCCACCTGAGTTCACTGCAAATTCTGACATACTTCCAGAGTTCTTATGTCTTACTCCACTGCTTTGCCTGAGAACTTATTGCAGCTTCTCCTGCAAAGAGGAATAAACCTGGGGAGAGCAGTCTTTAATGCCACTAGAGGTGACTTTTAATGACCAGGATATGGGAGTCGTGGAGGAAAAACTCAGTCACCTTATCCTCTGGTAGACAATTCTTCACAGCTTCTCAGAGGTTCAGGAGAGGGATTGAGCACTAGTTGTCCCCAGTAGTAATGTGTGCATTAACATCCTGTATTATCTTATTGTCTTCTCCAATTTCCAAATCTCACTTTCTCTTCCTTTTTGTACTTTCTGAAATCATTTCCCAGATGAACTACCTACATTCCAAATCCTGGTATCTAGTCTGTTTGGAGAGAATCTAAAGTAACTCAGAAGGTTAGAGATAAATCATTGTGCACACTTAATAAAACAGGGCAAAGACACATAAGATGTTAGAGGAAGGAAAGGACAGTGAGAAACCTTACAAGGGGGAATTTTGCTCTGTTTAGTAGAGAGAGAGAGAGAGAGAGAGAGAGAGAGAGAGAGAGATGGGGGAGAGGGGAGGGAGAGAGGGAGGTGGAGAGGAAGGAAGCAGTTAGTGAATCCAAAAAACTGTAGGAAGGTTTGGAAGAGTTACTATAAGAAATGTGCTAGATAGCCAGATATCCCAATACATGAATAAAAGGCTCATGGGAACAGCTGAGAAAGTGGACACATACCATCCATACATTTTGTTTTCATGCTAATTTAAGTTACCTTTAATTTAAGCTACCCTTGAATTTTAACCACTTAGTCCTCTCCCAACACATCTTTGCCACTTGTGCTTTTATTCTCTTCTTTTCATTGTCCACAGAGAACCCACAGTGATCTTTATATATATATGTTTTTTTTTTTTGGTACCAGGGATTGAACTCAGGGGCACTCGACCACTGAGCCACACTCTCAGCCCTATTTTGTGTTTTATGTAGAGACAGGGTCTCACTGAGTTGCTTAGCGCCTCGCCATTGCTGAGGCTGGCTTTGAACTCGCGGTTCTCCTGTCTCAGCCTCCCTAAGTGCTGGGATTACAGGCGTCACAGTGATCTTTTAAAATTATAAATCAGGTTTTATTGATCTCTGGTTAAATACAATTTTTGTTCTGATGCATCCAATATCTTAACAAGACCTAGCCTTGATTCATGCTTCTTTCTTTCTCCTCTGCAGACTCATTGCCCTTCTGCCACACTAACCTGTTCTCATTTTTCAAATGTTTGTCTCTTTTTTGCTACTACTTCTACTTGGAATGCTGTCCTTGCCTATCCTCTGTTTTGATCATGACTGTATATACAGTATAAGTGGATTGTCAGCCATGTAGTAGTAGCTTAATATGTATTTGCTGAATGAATTCAATAAACAGTAGGATTCAATTTATGAATAATAGTGGTTTACTAAGGCATGAACTACATCATTTGATGTTTTCCTAGCTAAGAGTAGTAGACGTTTGCAGAGAAATGACAGTAGTTATAATTCTGGATTGCATATTGGGGAAGCATTGATCAATTCCAATATTTGGATAAATCTATCTGAAGGATAATGGCAAATATATGTGCATGCATATATGCGTATGTGTTTAAACATAGAGTTTAAGTTAGTAAAGTCTAATTTTTTGTTCTTTGTATGTAACACTCTATTAGTCAATTGGAATCAAGCTAGGCTGGATATCAAACAGTGGAGAATATGTGAAGTGGTAGAAAATGAGGCTAATATTGAAGAGCATTTTAATAGGTGAGGGGGTTGTAATTGTCAGTAGCAGTAGTTGTAGTGAGGAGCCCTTATAAATAGTAGAGCAGCACATTGAGAAAATTCAGAAAGTGAATGTAGCATATAGCTATGGATAAAGAGATTGGCCTAAATGTAGTAAAAGTTAGTGTTGAAAAGCGATGTGAGACAAGGACTAATAGACAAATTGGCTTGGCTAATATAATACCCATGATGCAAGACAAGCTATGCTATGATGGCTCAGCAAACCTAATTGCAAGGGACTTTTGAGGGCAGCATATCAGGTTATCACATGCCAAAAATATTTCATTTCAGAGACTTCAGTTTTCTCATTAATTTTATCACTAATCCATTCATTTTCAAAATGTATTTCAGGATTTCACATCAGGTTGACTTTAAAGCTTATATGCAGATGAAGATTTCTTTTCCTAGCACTGAGTAAGGCAGTTGGTCCTATTCTGTGCATAAGAGTGAAGCTAGCTTATGTTGGCACTGCAAACAGGATTATTAAATAACCAATTACTATTCAGAATGTGTTATGTTCCTTAAAATTACTCAAGCAAGAGTCTTGAACTTGTTCAACCTGAACACATCTGATATCCTCAGCCAAGTATTGGATGCAAATTAGAGAGCTTCTGGCTTTACTAGTGTGGAACCAGGCATGCCTTTCCCCCTTAGGACTATATGACTAATGACCTAGATTGTCTAAATTTCAAGAGTATTCAGGTCTCCAATGGTAAACCTGTTTTAGTTTTTCTGCTTCTGTTTTGTCTCATAGTATATCTTGGAACAAAGGTTATTTTGTGTGCAAATTTCAGGTTGAGATGACTCTTTAAAACAATTTTTCTTTTCATATTTGATTAGTGTGTATGTCTAGATATCCTAGACATGTTCATGATAAAAGCTTCAGATTTTCAATGACCCAATGAAATTATAGAAGTAGGTAATTGTTTGTAATCAGGACACATGGGAGAAGTTCCAACTCCAAATGTGTGACTTTGACAGATACTCATCCACAATGGGCCTCAGTTTTCATATGTGAAAACATTACTTTTCAGATATAGTTATTTTGAGGGTTGAATGAGATAAAATATGTAAGTGCTATAGCAGTAAATTGTGATAAGAACTCTGAGTTACTTTATACCAGCTTTATTGAAATATAATAGATAAATAAAATTACATTTATTCAAAGTGTACAATGTGATTATTTGATATACATATACATTGTGAAATTATTACTATCATCAATATCTGTCACTTTACATAGTTACCATTATATTTTTGTGATAAGAACACTTAATGTCTCTCTTAGCAAATTTCAAATATACAGTATAGAATTATTAAGTCAAATTACCATGCTGTACATTAGATCCCCAGAATTTATTAATCTTTTTTTTTGGTACTGGGGATTGAACTCAAGGGCACTTGACCACTGAGCCACATCCTCAGCCCTATTTTGTGTTTTATGTAGAGACAGGATCTCACTGAGTTGCTTAGCCCTTGCTATTGCAGAGGCTGGCTTTGAACTCATAATTCTCCTGTCTCAGCCTCCCAAAGTGCTGGGATTACAGGCGTGAGCCACCGCACCCGGCACTTATTTTTTTTTAACTTTATTTATTTATTTTATTTACTAATTTGTATGTGGTGCTGAGGATCGAACCCAGTGCCTTTCCTGTGCTAGGCTGGCACTCTACCGCTGAGCCACAACCCCAGTCCCACGCCTGGCACTTATTAATCTTATAACTGGAAGTTTGTACAAGTTGACCAACATTATCAAATTTCCCCCAATTGCTAGGCCTTGGCTACTCCTCCTCCACTGTCTGCTTCTGTGAGCTCAACTTCTTAAAATAGTATGATTAATTTTATTTTGAGATTAGATCTCTATGTTGACCTGGCTGGCTTGGAAATCCTGGGCTCACCTTATCCTCCTGCCTCAGTGTCCTGAGTAGTTGAAACTATATATAGGCATGCATCATCATCATCATCATGCCTGGATAATATGATTTAATTTTTAGAAAACATTTTTATTTTTAAATCGACAAATAAAATTGTATAATGTATTGTGTATACCATGATTTTTTAAACTATACACACACATGCACACTCACATACATATAAACAAATGCATAATAGATTGGCTATATGAAGGTATAATAATAGTGTTTGTAATAACTATGTACCTAAAATTCATGGCTGGAGGCTTTTAGAAGATCAGTTGTGTAATTCTTAAATCTAGTAGAATTTCTTTGAGTGGAGAGCAATATGAATCTTCTCAGAAAATGGCATTGACTGTGCAATTTTTAGGGTTTGAGCTGTGTTGTCTCATCTATATACACAGCATAAAATATTACCTTTCCTATGCAAGCCAGTTCATTATTCATTTTTTCTTGATTTGCTATGCTCATTCCTATTTTGGGGAATTTTCTCCTACCTAAATTTGCTTCTAAATTGCTCCCATCTTAAAAATCCAATTAAAGTATAACCACCACAAAACTTTCACTAACTGAAAGCCTCACTTTGTTCTATGAACTTTTGTTCCATCTAATCATTTATACCTACTATTCAAATTAAGTACTTGCTAATTATTTCTGTGGATTATTTTTGATTCCACAACCTTTTTTTTAACATTCTTGAAAGCAGGTGCTATATTTTATATTCCTTTTTAAATGATTCACTAGGTAGTCCTATGTTTTTAATTTTTTGTTTTCAAAACAGTTGACCCTAAAATAAGATATTTTTAAATACTGTCTAATATTGATTTAATAGGAAGATTACCTTTTATTGCTATGTATTTACCACAATGCTTTTGTTTAAGAGATTCTTTTATTACATTGTTGCCTGTATTAAAAGGAAATATTCTGTCCCCTTGTCTATAGTGGAAATTGTGTCAATCTGGCTTCAACTGCAGCACAATCTGTTCTAGCTTTCTGTCACTTAACTTGAGAAGTTGTTAAATATATGTTGAGTGAATATCTCAGGAAAATAAAAATGAAAGAATTAGCTTTCATGCTTTATAGTTTTGTTGTTGCTGAAAATAATATGGTTTTGTTTGTAGATATTTTGCCAATTCATTCAATATATATTTATGTGAATGAGAAAAAGTCTTGTTTACATCATACTCATAATGAATACAGAAGTTGTACTTTCCTACATATTTTCAATGCTTATCCTTAGTAAAAAAAAAGTTATATGATGAAAGGAACAGTTCCTGAATATCTAAATAAAGTTGATTTCCTTGTTATAAACATTTACAATTATCTGAAGTGTATGTGTTTAAGAGAGAAAGTCCTCAAAGAACTTTATTATTGCTGAGTACTATGACACATGCCTATAATCCCAGTGGCTCAGGAGGCTGAGGGGGGAGGATGGCAAGTTCAAAGCCAGCCTTAATAATTTAGGGAAGCCCTAAGCTTTAAGACAAGAACCTGTCTCAAAATAAAACATAAAAATGGCTAGGGATATGGCTCAGTGGTACAGTGCCCCTGGGTTCAATCCCTGGTACCAAAACACAAACAAACAAATAAAAAAAAACTTTACAATTTGGGCTGACAAGTGTAGGCAAATACCAATGTGCCTCCTTGTTCTGATAATTCATCCCTGGGAATTGCAATCTGGGAACACTGAGGTTATATACTATGGTATAGTAAGTTACAAAAGTATTAAGCATAAGGCAGTATTAATGAAACACAGATTCTACTTCTTGAGAGAAACTATCATTACATATCTATAAAAATAATATTTTTGTTTGCATAAACTAGACTTCTATATTTTATTTATTTTTAGTTTTTAAAATAAATCTGAATTAGCAGGTTCTTATTTCACTCATTTTTCTTCTCTCATTTTCCACTTTGCTCTTCTAGTGTGGGATTTAAACTTTCATTTTAACGAGCTTATTGTATAAGAGACTCTTATTTTCAGTACTTGGATCTGTAGATAGAAATACAAAAGGTGAACCTACTAAAGTGTTTTCACTTTTACCTACATATTTCTTGGAGTAGAATTTAAATTTGTATTTTCAGAATTATGTTAGCATATATTCTCATTATACATTAATTCTGGTCTGGGAATTTTAGAGGGAAATATTTTAAATAGTTCTATATTTTCTTTTTATCACATAATATAATCCTAGAATTATGTTACATTTATAAAACAACCCAACTCTTATGTTTTGAGGTGTAAATATAAATATTATCACCATTAACAACTTATTCATGTACCTGTGTGAATGTCTACAGTTTAGTTATTTTAAAACATCTAATATAATATGAGAGAGAATCTACTTTTCCCATTAGATTACATGTGACACTGATCTTTTGGGGAAAAAAAGTCTGTGAGTCACTTCTGTAACATTTGGAATTAAATTCATTAACCAAAATAATACCATGCTTCATCTTTTATATTTTGCTTCCTTAGCATCTGGTCCTTAGTCTGTCTAATTGCATTATAATGGCTCTGTGTTGCAACAGATGCTAGAAGATTTTTTTTTTTTTTGGCAAGAATGATAATTTTGTTTCATATTTTGGAATACCTGCTTTGCAATTGTCATTCTTATTTACTAGAGCCAGAAAGAAAACAAACCTAAGGTTTCTTTTCTCATTTGAAAATTTATTGAGTTCAACTGTATTCAAAGATTAAGAAAGCTGACATTTTCACATTCAAAAGAATTTTTCCCAATTAATATGTTGAGCACTCTAATTCTGAGATCCAAAATAATGATTAGCCATGATGTATTTCCTTTTTGGATGCAATTTAATATTCTCACTTTTAAATATTGAAAAGTTAATGTTCTATTGGAGCTATGCAACGGACTGATTTCTTATAATGAATATACTTTTATAAGAAAGATCCAAATTATTAGGATAGTAATGTAGACAATCATCTACAACTTAGGCAGACTATGATCAAGTTAAACTCTGAAGATCCAAAGCCATATATTATTAAAATCTTGTTTTTTAACTCAAGGGGGAATGAGCAAGTATATTTATGCTGTAAATTAGTTACTGTTACTGAAAAAGCTCATTTTCTTTTTCATGCAATTATCTATTAAAGCCTTTAATGTTCATAAGCAGCAGCATAACATTATAAAATCTCTTTGAAATTTTCTGAGTTTAGAAAGTTTGGGATAGGAAAGATGAAAATAGACTCATTTTAATTGTGTAATGATGGAAAATGATTATATTGTACCATATACTTATTATATAGATTACACACAATGTGTATGTTTTATATCTATTTGGCAAATGGTCAAGATATTTATATAGCCAGACATGGTGAGGCACACCTATAATTCCAGCAGCTTAGGAGGCTAAGACAGGAGGATTGCTAATTCAAGGCCAGCCTCAGCAACTTAGTGAGGACTAAGCAACTTAGTAAGACTCCCTCAAAATAAAAAATCAAAAGGGCCAGGGATGTCGCTCAGTGTTTGAGCACCCCTGGGTTCAATCCCCAGTATGTATGTATGTGTATGTATGTGTGTGTGTGTAAATCTATATTTGCTTTTCATACTAATATACATAATTGTGATTTTAGAATTATTTAATACACATTAAGATAAATGATTTTTAGCTGGGTGTGGTGGCACAAGCCTGTAATCCCAGCACTTAGGGAGGCTGAGACAGGAGAATCACAAGTTCAAAGCCAGCCTCAGCAATGGCGAGGCGCTAAGCAACTCCGTGAGACCCTGTCTCTACATAAAACACAAAATAGGGCTGGGGGTGTGGCTCAGTGGTCGAGTACCCCTGAGTTCAATCCCCAGTACCAAAAAAAAGAAAGAAAGATAAATGATTTTTTGTTTATCTTCTAATTTTATCAAATTGAATATAGCATAACGTCACCTATGTCTATATTGAATTGATACTAAAAAATAAAATGGTCAACAGCTGAAAAATTTATCATAGATTATTGGTTTATATGACATCAAGCATCAGGCTATAAAGAAACATTCAAATAATAGGCTCATGTTATTCCATAAGTATTGGAAAGGTTCCTTCTTCCCTTATTTCCTTTCTTTCTTTCTTTCTTTCTTCCTTTCTTTCTTCCTTTCTTTCTTTCTTTCTTTCTTTCTTTCTTTCTTTCTTTCTTTCTTTCTTTCCTTCCTTCCTTCCTTCCTTCCTTCCTTCCTTCCTTCCTTCCTTCCTTCCTTCCTTCCTTCTTTCTTTCTTTTCTCTTTCTCTCTCTCTCTCTTTCTTTTTTCTTTTCTTCTGTGGCTTGAACCCAGGTGATTACCACAGAGCTACATCCAAACAGAGTTCTCAGTATAACAAATAAAAAGCCAAGAGTTGAAGCCAGGCACGGTGGCGCATGCCTGTAATCCCAGCACTTTGGGAGGCTGAGACAGGAGAATCGTGAGTTCAAAGCCAGCCTCAGCAAGGGCAAGGTGCTGAGCAACTCAGTGAGACCCTGTCTCTAAATAAAACACAAAATAGGGCTGGGGATATGGCTCAGTGGTTGAGTACCTTTGAGTTCAATCTCTGGTACCAAAAAATTAAAAAATAAAAAAAATAAAAGCCAAGAGTTGAGAAACTGAGAACTTTTTTCTCACCTTCAGTATTGAACCGAGTAATGCCCTTCAATGTGTCACTTAATATTGTTGGTGTCAGAACCTTCCATTTAAGCAGCTGAAATTAATGATATTTCCCCTCTGTCATTCTTTAGAATATGTTGTACTGAAGTGACTAGTTAGTTTCTATGGTTAGAGCTTTGTGCTTCCTGGGAACTGATGTTGAATTTAAGAAAGTCATCAGCAGCATTGTCATCTTCAAGATTGTCTACTGGCTTGGGAGGAAAGGGAAAAAATATATCAATTACAGATTGCTCATTTACAGTTGCTTTATAAATCTAATTTTAAGCATCTATGTCTAAGCAAAGGAATATATATACTACAATGTATGGTATCCATTGACAACTAAAACGTATAAGTTAATTTTAATAAATATTTTGATTAAAATGTTAATTTAAATTATTAACTTTAAGCAATATCAAATTTCATCATATTTTGTAATGTAAAAATGGCAGTGATAAAATTGGCATATGAACTTTCAGTACACAATACAGCTACTATTCAACAAACTTGGATTGTGCCAATGGTTTCATTCTTCCCTAAAGACATAGAGATGAGCAAATCAAAACCTCTGCCCTTTTGGCCATACAATCAAAATGCAGTGTTTCTAATCTGGAATTCATGAGCCATTATAGAAAAATATTTGCCTCTTTATTTTCTCTAATCTTAACTGAAATTAATAGCAATAATCCTAGTTGTGGGTATTCTGAAAAAATCAATACTTTGTATTATCATACCTACATCAAGTGCATTAATAATTACATAGAATATTCCTATATTTAACATTTGCTATTTATGTTGTAATGTAATTAATTTCTTTGTATACCTATATAGTTTTTATTTTCATTTCACACATTTAAAAACATCCTGAAAAGATTTCCATATGTTTCACCAGATGCTAAAGGAATCCACAGCACAAAATAGTTAAGAGCCCCATATTTAGAGGCAAATATATATAATACTATGGTACAAAACAATAATTGAGGCTTGTACCATATGCTGTGAAATCAGGCATGACTGTCCCAGCTGGGAGGACTGGTAAGGCAATTTTTGACTTGGTCTTGAAAGCAGGACTGCTTTTTTTTTTTTTTTTACTAGTGGTAATATGTGAGAGAAACCATTCTAAAAAGAGAAAAGTAGGTGCAAAGTCACCTGAAGAGAGTGTACAGAGTCAGAAATGTGCAGCAATGTTAAAAATTCCCATTTCTTTGGCTAGGGATATAGTTCAGTTGGTTGAGTGCTTGCCTCGCATGCACAAAGCCCTGTGTTCCATCCTCAGCACTACACACACAAAAAAAAATCCTCTTTATTATTGGTGGGTATCTTATCCTGTTTCCATTTCTCCATGTGCAAAATTCCATTTGCCAAATATTTTTTATTAATCACAAGTAAGTAGAAACTATTCTTTGTCTTTGTATTAACTGATAATTATTTTATAAAGAGTAACATTGTAGACAAGAGGCAAAAAAAATCAAAAAGAAGATCAAAGCTCCAAATCAGCCTTTTAAATCTCTCATTATTTCAATCAACATCTACCTGCAAAATGGAGAAATGAATTTTTTTCACGTTTCTACTTTATCATGTTTTCAGACAATGATCAGTCACTTTTCTGGCCTGAGGGCCATAATTGGCTACTGCTAAATCTCAAGAGACTGAAACACAGAACTGAAATAATTTTTTTTAAAACGCCTACAGGGTTGCTGTTCAGTTATAATGGTCAAAGGCAGCTTTATTTGCCAAGCTCAAGTTTTCTAACTTCGTGATTTATCTGGCTTTTCTGGGAGAAATGTCAATATGACCATTCAGATTACAATGAAGGTCATCCAGAGAAGCAGTTATGATTTCAAGAAACTAAAGAAACAAACAAGACTGAAAGCTACCCTAATGGACTAAGATAGTCTATTTAAACTGTTCTCTTAATCTAGACAATTTTGTTAGCATTCCTTGTTGAGAAAGAGGTTTCATATCTTGAGCAACATTTCTTTTTTTTTAAATTATTTTTTTAAATGTATTTCAAGTCATAGTTCATATATAGAGCTCAGTTTTCCATCACTCTGGTTGCAAACAAGATAGAGTCACACCATTTGTGTCTTCATACATGCACCTAGGGTAGTGATGTCCATCTCATTCCACCATTTTTGCTACTCCTATACCGCCTTCCCTTCCCCCCCCTCCAAAGTTCCTCCATTTCTCTCATGCTCTCCACCCCCACTCCCCTTATGTATCAGCGTCCACTAATCGGAGAGAACATTCAGCCTTTGGTTTTTGGGATTGGCTTACTTCACTTAGCATAATGTTCTCCAGTTCCATCCATTTACCTGCAAATGCCATAATTTTATTCTCTTTTATTGCTGAGTAATATTCCATCATGTATATATACCAGTTTCTTTATCCATTCATCTATTGAAGGGCATCTAGGTTGCTTCCACAGTTTATCAATTGTGAACTGTGCTTCTATAAACATGGCAGTGGCTGCTTTACTGTACTATTCTGTTTTTAAGTCTTTAGGGTATAGGCCAAGGAGTGGGATAGCTGGGTCAAATGGTGGTTCCATTCCAAGTTTTTTAAGGAATCTCCATACTGCTTTCCAGATAGGTTGCACCAGTTAAACAGCATTTCTAAATTTTCTAAAGCTACTAATGGCCTTGATTGCAAAAAGGAATCTCCAGAGATCTGAATGGACATTAGTTAATCATGTTAAAATTGCATTTGTATCTAGATATTTGTCTATAATTTTCAAAAACTAAGCATGATATATTTAAAAAATTGATTGATATAGGCAATTTAATATTTCAAGATGAAATATTCCAAATCAAAATATGTAGCACATTACAATGTGGTTAAACAGGCCATAATTAGTTCTGGTTCTGTAATTAATTGTACTCACTAGATATATATCTACATTATTACATTTTTAACTAGCAAATAAAGTTGATATTATCTGAAATATAATTTTCACTTAATGGTATGAGATTTAAAATTGAAGGGACTTAGGTTTAAATCACTTCTTAACTATGCTATCCATACAGTTGATACCTATATGAGTTATCAACTTTTCTGAGCCTCAGTTTTCTCATCTGTAAAGATGGACTAAAAACAATATTCTAAAAGTTGCTAGGTGTGTTGATGCTTGCCTGTAATCCCAGCAGCTCGGGAGGCTAAGGCAGGAGGATCACAAATTCAAAGCCAGCTTCAGCAATTTAGCAAGACACTGTCTTAAAATAAAATAATAAAAAAGGCTGGAGATGTGGCTCAGTGGTTAAGTACTCCTGGGCTTAATGCCCAGTATAAAAAAAAATTGTAAATGTTAACATGGAAATTAATTTTACTAAAATGTATAACTGGTGTTTAGAAATTTGTTTTATTTTAATTATTTATTTTCATTAATGAAAGCATTAGTTTTGGCCTGGGGATGTAGCTCCATGTTATATCATTTGTCTAGCATGCATGAGGCATTGGGTTTAAGTCCCAGCACAACACCACCCTCCAAAAAAAGAAACTTTTTAGTTTTATTGTTGGTAGACAATATATTGCTGACACAATGTCTAACATGATATTACTTCTTAATAAATCAACTTGGCTTATTTCCTTTACTCTCTCATCAACAATTTTTAAAAGTCATAATCTTCTATGAATTAAAAGTGGTACTTTGTTAAATGATAAGTTCATTTAATTTAAGGAAAAACATTTCCATATCAAAAATTCACTGTGAAATTTGCATGCATTTAATTTAATGTCATCATTAATTTATAAATACCTGGGAATTATGGCATGAACACAATAATTGTAGTATTCAGTGAATGAATGAGTGAAGGAATGAATTAATGAATCTTTAGGAACTTAACTCTCCCTCACTATATTTAATTTCTCTTTAACATAGTATATATTCTCTTGCTTTGATCTCATTTTTGTTATAAATGCAAGTTGTTATTTTGCATATGAATCACCATCCACAAATTTATACTCTGTGGGGTTTTAAATAATCATTACCGTGGAAATTATACTTATTCAAGTATCAGTTCTGTGGATTGGAGTTTATGAATTTCTAAATTTAAGAAAATGCTGATTTAAATTTAGTATTTCTACTCCTCTATACTATCTGTTTTCATATCTCCTGCTGCCTTTCTATTAAATTTTGTTAAAAATATATTTTGACAGCAATTGGTATTTATTCCTGCCTCCTTGGCATTTATGATGCTTAAACTTCCTTTTGAAAGCTTTCCTTTTGATGTATATTGAGTTAATTCCTGCTTGTGCTCTGACATCTACCCAACTGCTACAAAACCTTTTAGCCACTCACTGCAGTAAATGGAAAACTGCCATAGCGTGACAGGATGTGGGCTGAAAACATGACCACACAGAAAATAGCAAACTCTCTGGAAATCTGTATTTTTTCCTCAATTTCATGGCCTCAAGTAACTTGATAATTTTACATTTTTAATGCCTGTCAGCTCTAATAGGATCTGATAACCAACTAAAGTCTCTATTGGAAGTGAAGGGAAAATATCTGAAATAGCACTTGGTGCAGGAAGAGCTAAATGAAGAAACTGGATGAGTTCAAACGTTATGAGAATAATAACAGGGAAAGAAGAATATGAGGACATAGATCCTGAAGAGCTCTTGTGAATATTTGCATTCTAGCTTTAGAAGATAACTAGTGAATAAATTAGTGAAAATATTTCATAGAATAAATATTTAATAAGCACTTACTACATACATTTTGCTGAGCACTACAGATATTAGATTACAAACTTCCTCTCATTAAAATAGACATTTTTAAATGTTATACTTGGAACTATGGACAGGTCTTTGTAATAATTTTTAGATACTGTTCATTTTGGTTAGGAAGGAAGGGGAAATAAATAAATTACCTTGGTCATTGTATATATATTTAGTTCTGACAATTAGAAGGAAATTCATATTTAAGATTAAAAAGTGGGTTCTGACGCCTATCCTCTTCTTATCCTATTTATTTATTTATTTATTTATTTATTTATTTGGTACCAGGGATTTAAACCAGGGATGCTTAACTCCCAAGGTACATCTCCAACTCTTTTTTTTTTTTGAGACAAAGTCTCACTAAGTTGCTTAGGCTGGCTTTGAATTTGCGATCCTCCAGAGCTGATGGGATTATCTTAAAAGTTTTCACATTGTCTTTGGGAATAAATATGATTTTAGATTATGAGTGATATTTTCTTAGGTCGTGAATTTTATCCACTTTTATACATCTACTTTTCTTAGCCTGGACCTCCATGATTGAATTAAGAATGGCTCCAGATCTATGCATAAGAGTTTCTTTATTAAAAACAAGCACTGTACATAATTGCCCTAAAATATCATTAGATTTCATTCTGTGCTAAAAAATAAAAATTAAAAACAAACCTTACTTAAGTGGGCTAACTCATTTAGGATTTACACAGTATGACCAGATCCTAGGAGGAAGTCTACCTTTGAAAAGAGACTGTTAAGAAAATCAATAGTGTAATCATGATTCAATAAATTATATAAAACTCTTAATGAGCACTATCAATTCTTCTTTTGCTAAAAATTATTGATATTCTACTTTTAAATTACCCTCATTTATATTGCTCCCCTGAGGATATAATTAATCATCAGGATCACTTAATTTGAATTACCATTCTGCTCTTTGGAAAAAAAATATTTAAAGATATACTGATTTGCTACTTTAAATTTTTCAGTATTTTTATTTGGTATTGCTTTTAGGAAACCTGAATTATAGCAGTTAGGCTATGAAATCAAATTTTCTGAAAAACTCTTTAGTGCTTTCTTGTGTTTTTGAGTTTACATTTTTGTAATTTATGGCACAAAAACACAAAGCATAAGTAATTGTACTTTTATAATCAGTTATGTAAATACACTAAAACACACTAAAACTAAAATTTAACTTAAAATGGATTTAATTTAATTTCCAAAATGCCTAAGAATTCCAGCTATCTTGGATCTCATGATGCTAGAAAAATGAATTAGCAATTATTACAGAATTTTCTATTGTGCATCGTTATAACAGATAACAATAGTCACCTACCGAACAGTTGAATTCCTACCTGTGTGCATCCTGATGGAATTCTGGTTTTGTTCAGATATCTATGCACACTAGTTGACAGTAGTCTCTAGAGGAGAAAGAAGTCTATCCCTTGTCACAGAAAGGAACCATACTTCATTTAACCCATTTATGTGCTTTCATGCCCTTTGCCAATTTGGGGTTTAAGTATGGACATGGGATGTAACTTGGGCCAGTAAAACAGAAGGCAAATTTTTCTTATCAATAAGAAAGGTTCACTTAATTAAATGGTTGAGTTTTCCTTCAAGATACACATATAATTTAAAATATAGAAAGCCCACTTAGTAGTGTATGATTCAATAAGTATTTAATGAACTCAGATTAAACTGAGTAGACTGTGGAGGTGAAACTGTATACCAACTGTGGCAACAGATGGAAAAAATTTTCTTGAAAAAAATAGACATTCACAGAAGTGAATTATTATTACTATCATTATTTGTTCTCTCCCTTTAGGAAGACTTAATTCTAGCATTAAATGTAATGCTGTCCTTTAGAATATAAAATCTCCATTTCTAAAAAGTCATTTGAAGAGAAAATATTTGAGAGGTTATATGATGACAAAAATATTAACTGTGCAAACAATTAGAACTTTGATAAATAACATTGTCTTTAATTTAAGATGTAACACATTATACTTATTGAAGTATAACACCTGAGTTTTAAAGTAGAATAACAGGAGAAAAGTAAGTGGCTTCTGGGGTAATAGCCTGTCTTTGGAAGTTTTCTTTTTTTTTTTTTTACATAGAAAAAAATGAACAGTATACTTTTAAAACACACCACATTTTCTGAAAATGATATTTAAAACATCATTATTTTAGCAAATAAACTTTAGAACCATGAAAGAAATCATAGAAGGAATATTCTTGTATTTCATTAAGAAAAATGCCTATTGTGACAAGAAAAAATCTTAATCTAAATTAAGTATGAAATAGCCTATGAAGTCACATGAATATATAGAAGAATGGTTATTGTTTCAAAAAATTTAGGAAGATTGGACTTGAATTCAAGCTTCAATTTGATCTTCTAATCTCAACTTTAGCTAGGAACGAACACGGAAAATTTGGAACTGCAGTCAAAGTAAAAAATTGTGTTTTGAGTACCAAAATGATAGAAAATTAAATTTATCACATCTGAAATATTTTCAATTGTCTTAATTTGGGTAATTTTAAAAATAAACAAGTTTATAAAAAGGAATACAACACTGTTATTTATGACAACATGGATGGAACTGGAGATCATTATGCTAAATTAAATACACCAGAAACAGAAAAACAAGCACCATATAATCTCACTGATATATAGAATCAAAAATTTGATCTCTAAGAAGTTGAGATTAAGTTAAGCCAGGTGCCTTGGCTGATGCTTTTAATTCCAATGATTTGGGAGGCTGAGGCAGGAGGATTGCAAGTTTGAAGCCAGCTTCAGTGACTTAGTGAGACACGGTCTTAAAATTAAAAAAAAAAAAAAAAGAATAAAAGGACTAGGGATGTAGCTCACTGGTAAAATGCCCCTCAGTTCAATCCCCAGTACAGGAAAAAGTTGTAAAAGAATAGTGGTTACCAGAGGCCCCATAGAGTAGGAGTAAGGGATACATGAGGAAAGGTTGGTCAATGGATGTTTAAGTTACAGGTAAAGAAGAGAAATAATTTCTGATTTTCTATTGCATGGTAGAGTGACTATAGATAATAATTACATGCTGTATATATAAAAAATCTAGATTTTGAGTATTTTCACCATCAAGAAATGATAAATGAGGAGATATGTATGATTACTCTGACTCGATCATTCACAAGGTACACATGTATCAAAACTTCATATGGTACCCCACAAACATGTATAATTTTTACATATCAGTCAAAAATAAAACAAATCATTAATTTTTGGAAAAGTCTTATTTAAATAGAGAAAAAATCTAGCTTGTGAATATAACCAAAAAAAAAAGAAAGAAAAAAGAGAATGCCATTTCATCATTTAAATGTACATATTTCGAAGTGAGATTAAACATTTATTACTTATATCAAGCACGCTACATTTAACACACACCATCCTATTAGATTATCCAAAAAGCCATACAAGGTACTTTTCTTACTCTCATTTATCAATATAGATACATGAGTTTAGAAATATTAAGTAATTTGTACAAGATTTTATACTTACTAAAACGTTATAGTTATCTGGTATCTAGACTTAAATTCAGATCTGATCCAAACACTATATTTCCTTTGCTTTGATACGGCATTAATACAGTCGCCTCTTTAATATATTTAAGGATGTATTTTTATTTAAATATAAAGTCAAATAAATTAACAGATAAACAATATAGTATCTAACACAGGATCTTCAATGTAAGAATTTCAAAAGTGATGTTCATCATTCTTCTGTCACAGTGCTACAAAATACCGTCTCTGTTTCTTTACCTTCTGCTTTGTAGTTATCACACACTGACCACTATATACAAGGATTACTGTTGTATTATTGTTTTTAATACACATATTTTCTAGTAGTTGATGAGATTTGAAGGTTATAAGTTTAACATGAAAGTATTTATATAGGTAGAATTTTCAAAGATATTCAGTCCAAATGTATGTTTTTTTATTATAATTTAAATTATATAGTTGATATATATAATTCCATTAATAAAATCTAAGTTGTTGATTTTTGTTTATTACTCATAGTTTCCCTTTTCAGAAGAGAAATATGTGGAATTTAAAGGAAAGATTTTAAGTACAGTTTTAAAATGGGGGAAAAGTCACCCACAGCAAAAACATCTCTTCCTTAAATGTTTTTCTTTAACAGAATTAGTATTTTTTTCTTCTTTAATTTTGCATTCTAAAATTTGATTTTCATTTAAATTGCTCCATAATATTTTATCATATGTTTATGCTATAGAACTGATATTGAGTTAGTATGCCTTTGTAAAAATATTATATTTCAAAACAGCAGCATCTGTTTGGATTGTACCAGCATCTCTTCAGTGTCCCTGGGTCAACATCCATGCCATAATGCTTGTAATATATCATTTAAAAAATTATTACCTATCGTAATATATTATCTATTCATTTTCTAATGTTGAACATTAGAGCTGTTATACACTTTAAGCTATTTTGTACATTGCTTCAATTAAAATTTGTGTTCTAAATTTGTGGTTTTCCTTATTCTCTAGTTGACATGGCCTATGAATACAGAAACTGAACTGATTTTTCATGGTAGAAAAAAAAGAAAGAAAAAATCCTTATACTATATATCATTTTAATGAAAGGAAATTCTATTTTTGAAGAAATATTTTTGTTTGTTTGATTTATAGTGCTGGGAATGGAACCCAGGGCCTTATATATGCCAGAGAAGAACTCTACCACTTAGTAATACCCCAGCCCAGTAATTTTTAAAAACAATGTATTTTTCCTTTAATGGAGAAGATTAAGAATTAGTGCTACTATGTAGCAAATATCTTAATTTCAATGTACAATGAAAACTATTCCAGCTATATATTTTTAGATAGCAAAAAAATTTGTTTTGTTAATTTCAATTTATGTTTTGACCCATCATTTAGTGATATGTAGTGATAAAATATCATTGATTTATAGCAGATATATCATAATCTCTCTATTTGTATCTATCAGTGGATCAGCAGGAAATGCGCAGCATGCTGGAATGAATAAATGATGAGAGTAATGAAGGGGCAATTTACAAAGGTGTGTGCAGGATGATGGGATGGTACAGATGGTGCTAGCAACAACAGGAAGATATTGCCCACCCCTAGGACTAAGGAGATAAAACTAGAGACATGTTACTAGAAGCTAAAAATAGAGTTAGTTTAAGAGAGGCCACCCAACAGTACCTATGGCCTTTGGAATAGATATGCAGCTACTGCCAATCTGAAGTAAGAAGAAGCAAGTAAGACAACAGATACCAGGCTCATTTAAAAATCACTCATGTTATTTTATATATATATATCTCCATCTCCATGCCACTCAGGAAAAGGGCTTCAGTTTGTCCTAGGTACTAGGTTCTGCCAAGACCCTTACAAATTTCACTATATCTAATGATGGCAGGTTTGTTTCAGAAGAATTGGTTTGCATTGTGATGAACTACATATCAAAGAAATTTGGTGTCTTGCTCCCAAGCATACGACCAGCAGATAGTGTGTACTGAGACTCAAATATATTTATATCCAAATCTAAATCCCATATTAACACAAATCATTGGATACATTTACAATATAAGCAGAGAAAAGCATTTTAATGGCATTGCCAATATTTGAAATATATTTAGAAATTTTTTATGGGTGATATTTTAAAAGATATTAGAGGTGATATCTTTAAAATTAGTATTCTAAACAGATGGACATGGTAGCATAAGACTGTAATCCCAGCCACTTGGGAGGCTGAGGCAGAAGGGTCACCAGTTCAAGTCCAGCCTCAGCAATTTAACAAAGACCTAAGCAACTGAGACCCTGTCTCAGAATATAAATAAATAAATAGTGCTGAGGATGTGACTCAATAGTAAATAACTCTTAGGTTCAATCCCTAGTACCTGCCCACCCCCCTCCCCACCAAAAAAAGCTGTGAAACTATAATCATTAAGGCTCAGTTCTCTCTTCTGGTAACTGCAGTGAATCTTGTACTGAATACATGCATATGTTTTGTCCTATATGCAAAATATTAAATTATATTGCAATACCAATATGCTGTACAGAATTACAGGTAAAATTATACCAGAATAAATAAGTAGGTAAGTCCTTCTTAGTAACAATAAGATGAAATCTTACACATATAGTGCTGTACAGTGCAACTTCAACAGCAGAAAAGTGCTGTGTCTGTGATGACCAATATATAGTCAACTTTCACATGTCACTATTGAGCTCTTGAAATATGACTTCTGGGACAGAGAAACTGAATTTTAAAATTTAATTATTTTATTTCTATTAACACCTAAAATTCCATGGATAGATAATACTTTGGACAACACATGGTTAAAAGATGATGAAGATGATGATATAAAAATTTAGATATTGAGTAGCTAATAATAGTCCTGATATAAACTTTAACATAGGATCATTGATAACATAATAATTCTAGAGTGACACCCAAACAATTAGTACATGGGGTATTGAGTAAGATATATCTAAATATCATAAACCTACACATGAACTTTTAGGTGTTTGGTAATGAAATGAGACTGGACCTGTTTGAGATTAGTTTACTATTTTGAATCAGGAATTGGTTTATAAAGGTATTATAGTCAGACTTTTCATCACCATGAGAGAAAGACCTGACAAGGGCAATTTAGAGGAGGAAAAGTTTATTTTGGCTCACAGTTGCAAAGGTTCAGTGCATAGTTGCCCAACTTCATAGCTCTGGGCCCAAGGTGAGGCAGAACACTATGACAGAAGGGCATGCAAAGGAAAGCAGCTTGGGACATGGCAACCAAGACTCAGCTCCTCTCACCAGGGACACATCCAGTGACCTACCACTTCCTGCAACACTTTACCTGCCTACAGTTACCAACCAGTTAATCTATATCAGTGGATCAATGTACTGATTAGGTTAAAGCTCTCATAATCATTTCACTTCTGAACAATCTTACATTGTCTTCCACATGAGCTTTTGGGGGACACCCCACACTAAACCATGACAATAGAACTTCCTTAAATTTTGTTTTACTTCTGTCTGCAGTAGTCTAGAATGCCTGTGTTAATGGTTCTAGGAACAATTTCAAAAGGAAATTTAAAACAAAACTCTTGTAGAATATCTCTGAAGTGATAAAAGTATGTATTTTAGTTCATATTTTTTCCAGATACAGTTCATTTTCTCAACCAATAAATAAGATTTTTAAGATCAGGTATTGCTATTTACATTTTCAGAGACCCATGTAGCACATAGAACTGAAAGCAAACTGGCTAATTTCTTGTAATTTTTACCCTGCTGTTAAAATATGCTTTTATTGAATCTCAAGATATTGAAAATGCTGGTCAACATACAACCACAAGAATGGGAAGTTATGCTCCATGTTTGTATGATACATTGAAATACATTCTGATGTCATGTATAACTAAAAAGAACAATAAAAAATTAAAAAAGAAAATTCTGGACAACATAATTTACTTATAAATTATTCTGTTTGATGTCCTCAAATAAAGCAGCTCAAAAGGGACATATATGTGCTTGTAGTTTGTGTAATTACATCGGTTATTATAAACATTCCTTCTTATCTATGAAGATGTTATCTCCAGAATATAATGAAGCTTAAAATAGATCATACTGTCTTTCTGAAACATTTAACTTCTGTATTAAAATATATATATATTACAGCAGCATGATTTAGAAACACAGATTTAGGATATATACCTCTTTAAAAGGTCTATAGCCAGAGAACAAATTAAAATATGTATTCAGAGAGAGGAATGTTAATCATATGTTTATTCTATTGTCTCTCAAAAATGCTGGAATAAGTCATATTTGATTTAGCACTCTTATGAGGGCCCCATAAATTTGAAGTAATTAAGATAACTTACAGATACATATGAGATTTCCATTACTTACTCAGTCTTCTCTTTTGGATACCATGTAAATATATTTGATAAATTGTGATTAATTTCCAACAATTTCTCTACCATTTGAGATAGCTAGTGAGGCATTCAATGCAAAACTTGATGCTATTGTGTATTCCAAAAAATGTTCATTTTTATATAGGAAAACAAAACGTCCAAAATGAGGGTAATTTGAAATATGGCATGTTTATGTTCTAGGAGTAGCGAAAATAGCCCCAAAACCTATTGATACACCAGTTTGTGTACTGATGGAAACACACTTAAAAAATGTTTCCATTTTATTGCACATCCGCTCTTAGTTCTTGATACAAATTGAATGTAAATTAGTGAACTGGCTGTAAACACATCTTGAGCAGTTACTAATATTGATAGTCTACTTTTTAGTTCTCTTCAAATTGTTCTGCTAGCCTGATAAAACCATAACGAGGAACATAAAGAGATTGTTTTAATATGTTGAGTGCATTGTTTACATGAAAAACTACATTCCCATAAAGGCTGATCTATAAATGCTAACATTTATGTTGTTGACTATTTCTGTGTACTCATATTGCCAGAGTGACTGTTGCTTGATTTGGCAGAAGTAATGGAATTTTAAAAGCAGTTGCATGAGCAGATATATCCATTTTTCATATGTGCACATTTGCAATTTAGAAAGTCATTTTTTTGTTTAAATATTCAAAACTTTGCAGTGTGTTGTATACATTGCAAATATATATATATATTATATATACTTATATATGTGCCTTTGTATGTGCATGTACATAGCAATGCTTTAATCTCAAAATATATGCATATTGAATACACAAATTTGTATTAAATATTTAGTTTATTGATCTAAAACCCAAATTTATTTATTTTTATTTGTTTTAGTTGTAGATGGACACAACATCTTTATCTTATTATTTATTTTTATGTGATGCTGAGGATTGACCCCAATGCCTTACATGTGCCAGGCAAGCGCTCTACCACTAAGCCACAACCGCAGCCCCAAAACCAAATTTATTTTTATCATAAAAAGTTGGAGCATCTTTTTTTCCTTTTAAATATTTTTGTATTTAACCTATAAATATAGGCTATCCCGTTAACTTATTTCCCCTAGATGTCCTCAACCCCAGCCACACAAACTTTCTTTTTTTTTCTTAAATATATTATGCAGTTTCATACAGCACATACATATTTGTCTGTCTGGGTCCCCTTTCCTTCCTTTGTCTACTCCTTGGTATTTCTTCTAGCCTAATTCAGATCTCCCTGTCTGTGTTTCCTTTATTCTTCCCTCTTGATATTTGTGAAGTCATTCTGAAAGTATAGCCTTGCCTTTCTCAAAAGACTAAGTTCATTGATGACAGAGCAAAAGCATATATTAGTATCTCCCAGATTTCACAAAGGTCCTGGCATTGACTGCACAGAAGTTAGGGTCATTGAATGAAAGAATAAATGAACAGAATCATAACTGCTTTCTACAGGTGATCATGTGTAAACAAAAAGTCAAATGATCAATCTTTTCATGAGCAAAAGGTGATTTTTAAGATAGTGATTAAATCTGAGTTTGAAGGTTGTACTTCATTAATAATAATGCATTTAACATATTTTCAGTGTTTCTGTTATAAAAGCAGCCTGTCATCATGTAATCAATCTGCAAATTTTTCTTTTAGAATGTATATAAACTACAGCAAATTTTTGTTGCTTTAATAAATTGTTGATTTTCTCAACTTTCATAAAAATCAACATACTACTTGCAATCCATTGTAAAATATGTATTAATTTTTATATTGATTTTGTTCAAATGTGTCAGGATTTATTATTTATATATACAATCAAATCTGAAGTCTAATTAAGATTATGACATAGTTTATAACATCCTAATCTGTACCTTTCCATAGCCAACATGAAATAAAAGTTTGATTCTAAAATTTACTTTTGTTTTATTTCATTTCAGTCAAAACATTTTATAATGGAGTGAAATAATTTGAGCCATCCTTTCATAATACTTGAATTCCAATATTGTATTATTTTGCCTTTTTATCTACTATCTTGCACAAAGATTTAGAAATAGTAATATGTGCAATAAAATTAATGACAAGGAAATAGAAATATCATTGAATGGAATTATGTATGTCTACAGATTTAAGACCTGATATTTCAGTTCATTCCAATATTATTGAACTCCTAGTAAATAAAAAAGACACCAGTTGCTATAATATGACAGCAAGAAAACAAACAAAAAAAGACAAAAACTAAATTCTTGTGAAAGTTTCCTGTTCTCCTGGAACATATTATCAATAGGAAGGACAAGAATTTTTACATCATAAAGTAGAAATTGCAAATAGATAACAGAAAGAAAACATGGCAAGGGGGTCTGTGCAGATCGTGGTATCATGAAGAGAAATCCATTAGGAAAGGACTCCTAGCTGTGACCTGAAAGATTAGCCATGAGGATAGGGTGATGCAGCTCAGTGGTGAAGCACTTGCCTAGCATTTGAAAGGCCCTGAGTTCAATCCCCAGAATCACAAATAATAATTATAAACAAACAAACAAACAAATAAATAAATAACATCAGTTAATTAATAGAGATAAAGGAAGCCCATTTTTGGAGTAAAGAGTTCATGCAAAGCTCCTATGATGAAAATGAACTGAAAGGCCAGAGTAGCTAAATCTGAGGAAAAAAATGGTACTACAAGAGGATAAGCAACCAGGAAGGATCCTCTCCGTTCAGGGTCTTGGAGACCATGCTAAAATTGCTAAGGATTCCTATATCTATCTTAAGGGCAGTGGGAAGTTATTTAGAAGTTAATTATAAGAAAACAATGACTTGATTACGTTTGAGTATTAAATTTTTCTCTCTGAGTTAGGTTTTGAGAATGGTGGTTCAGGGGAATCAGACCTCAGGTGCTTGTACTCCAATTCAAGACAAAGAGGCTGATGGTTTGAATAAAGGGTACTTAACTTTGGGATCCTCTGGAAGCCAAAGAAAATGGAAAATAAGGCCAATTCTAAAATTGTTGTTTTCAAAGAGGAGAATTTTCTTTAGGAATAGAGAATTCTTTCCTATAATTGTTTTCTAATAAAAGAAAAATGTCACATATGATTTTTATCATATAGACACAATTTGTTGATTCCTAAAGTAAAATAAATTTCAGATTATTTGGTATTTTTAAAAAAAACTCGAGGAAGAGGTTAAAGAACAACTTTTTAAAAGTACCTTTTAAGAGATAATATCTTAATAATGGCCTATGGAACATTGTTTTAGGAAATTATTAATAATTACTCTGTGGCCAACTATATTTAGAAGTTACCTCATTCTGATTTTATATATTTAGTTACTCACAAAGGTTTAATTAATCATTGGATTCTCATGCCAAGGAATGAGTCAGACATTACTAATAAAATAAGATCAAAGAGAGTTTGCATTCTCTGGCCTTTCTCCTTGGGAAAACATCAGATCTTAGACAAACACATATGTAAGCAGAATAATATTATGTATTCAACTTAGGTTTGGGATCAGGGAAGGTACCCCTTTGGAATATTTATCTGAAATATGAACAATGAGTCAGGAAAACACTAGAAGTGGAAGAGCACTAGAGAATCTGGAAGAAAACAATTGTAGCAGAAGCAAAAGGATGCTTATTTTAAAATACCTTTTTATTTGAATAGGGGAAAAGATACCAAATATCTCCAGTTCCTTAAAGTAGGCTTCCTCATTTTTCTTCACTCTGTTTTATCAGTGACCACCAGCCTACATTAAAGAGCAAACAATCTATTTCATTGGGGGCTTGAGATGAGAAGACAGGAGTTAAATTTTAAAGATATTATTTGTTCAGGCAGAAATGAAAAGTTAAAAATAGAATTTATAATATGTAGAAACTTTAAAGATCTTAGTTCCTTGTTTTATGTTTTTAGTTCATGCATTCTTTTTTTTTAAATATTTTTTTAGTTGTTGATGGACACAATGTCTTTATTTTATTGCTTTGTATGTGGTGCCAAGGATTGACCCCCGGGCCTCATGCATGCGAGGCAAGTGCTCTACAGCTGAGCTACAATCCCAGCCTTAGTTCATGCATTCTTTATGAACTTGATAAAAGCTACCAAACTTCCCAAAAAATGTATACTGGGTGTCCTCTACATGCAACCATTTACATATAAGTCCAGCAGTTTAAACACTACTGTAATACATTCATAAACCAGCTTCCCTGGGATTTCATGAACTCATGGTTAAGTGTCCCTGCTTTTAGATATCTAAATAAAATAGAGAAGAAATAAAAAGATAGATAGCTATGAATAGAAAAACTAAATAGGATAACATGTCTGTTTTTCTGGAATTTTAAAATCTTTTTTGAACTATAAATTTTTAATTTATAGCTTAACTACAAGCCATGTGGACACATAAATGTGAATACAGACATTTGTGTGCAATCCTTTCCTCACTAACGTGTATGAATAGTATGGGAAAATTCTCAGTCGTGAACCAAGAGTTGGGGAAGGTGTATATTTTCATTAACCTTCTATCATAAAACCAAAGTAACAGCATAATCAAAATGACATAGGCCTTTGTGGTCTGGCTAGAGATCAGCTTCTTGTCTTACTAACTATTATCTTAGACAAGTTATTTAATATGTTTACATCAAACTTTTCTATAAAAAAGGAAAGAATATCTAACACAGAGCTCTTGTGAGAATAATGTATATATATTGAGTGAAAGATTTAAGTCTTGTTTGAGGCTTGAAATTATCCTATTACAGAGAGCCTTTAGGGATGGAGAAGTAGGTGGCAAAGTGCTTGCCTAGCATGTACAAGGCCCTGGGTTCTATCCTCAGCACCACATGAATGTAAGGTAACAAAAATAGCTTTTTCCCAAGTAGTATGAAAAAACTAATAATATTAAAGCCTTGTGGCAAAAGAGATATATTACATATTAAGAAATATTGCATAGTATACCTATACTCTATTTAATATGTGTATAGCTTGATATAAATTATTCTATTGTATATGAGATTAAGACTATATTTGTAGTTGTGGGTAAATACATGTATATTATCTTAGTAAATATATGTAGGGTATATGGTAAGGTGTGGGGAATACAAATGGAATGTTAGGTAAATTTTCATAAGGTTAGTGAATCTTGCAAGCCAGTAAATTTAAGCAAAAAAATTCCATTTCTTTCAGATCCCATTTCCTCTAGATTGAATGAAAAAATCCAATTTCTTCTAATGTACATGGTTTACAAATTTTGTGGTCATTACTTGCTTTGTGGTTCAAGTTTACTTTAGCTAAATGGTCCAACATTTTCCACAATATTGTTACTCTCAACTTTCTGTGTCACCTTTACCAGAGCCAATCATGATTAAGCAAGAAATTCCTTTACTAATATATGAAATATTTCTTTAGAAATTGAATAATTTTCAGGAGTCTCTTTAAACTGTTTATAAGTTTTAAGTATCTGAATTGTAATAATATTTAATATGTCATTAGATAATTAATATTTATTATTATATGCCACTTCCATATTAAAATTTCCTCACCACTATAAGTTTCTCAGCAGATTTTTAATTATAGAACTCATTGCTCTCTAATGTAGATAAGCTTGTAGCAAATTAAATTATTCATTTCAGAGTCCATCTTCTCGTAATATCAAATCTTACTATTTGCAATGTACTATGGTAGTTTTGGACCAGGTGCAAAAGAATTAAATATATTCATATCCTTCAGGGTATTCACATTTGAAAGGAAGATTACATACAAACTCAATTGGGCTAGGGATAGCTCAGTGATAGAGAGATTGCCTAGCATGCATGAGTCCCTGGATTGAATCCAGCACACTACAAAAATATGAGTTGAATACTAAAATAGAGGGAATTTTAGCAGGGTATTGAACACAAAGCAGACAATGTTTCATTCAGTTGGAAGGCAATAAGATTAATTTCCTAGGAGATTACATCTTGAATACATCTAGAATTTGAATAGATGTAGAAAAACTGCATTGTAAGCAGAGACTAAAAAATACAAAGAAGTTGTAAAGATACATTGAGAACCCACTGATAAGCAAGAAGTTGTCATTAGATCATAATTATAAAAGCCAAATTTTGAGTAATTCCTGTGTCACCATGTTCTAAGTTCTGTATTTTAATATCCTCATTGAATGTTTAAAATAATCCCTATGAGGATAAATCTGTTTTACCCTCATTTGAGTTAGAGGCTATGAAATATGCCTAAGGTCTGCAGTTACCACATTGCAAAAATAGGATTCACACCCCCACACTTGCTAATTTTAAAGCCTGTGCATAACACAGTGTTATGTTATACAGAATAATGAATTTGAGTAGAAAGCACATTTCCTAGAACAAAGCTGAAAATGTGTCATGCCGACTAGATAAATATTGTTCAATAAATCCCTGAGGAAAGAGGGCAATCTTAACTTCTCAAATGACAACCATAACTATCACCACAAATGTATATTTTAGTTATCAAAATCTGCTCTGACATATAAATTAAGTGCTAAATATTTACTTAATGCTACCAGTACATTTTAAAATCTTTTCAAGTTGTTAACAGTTTAAGTATTTTTATACTTAGAACAAGACACAAAGGTTAGTTGTTACCTATGTGTAAATGTCAAGTAATAAGTTTAATACTGCCAACAATATTTAGCAGTAATATAGGAACTCTCTGAAGACTTTTACCTACCTCCAAATCTTCAGATCCTGTGAAAAGTAACTGGTTTTGAATATCAGTCTGTAGGGATTTCTTGACTGAGAAGATTCCTCCCTAGAGGAGTGAAACTGGTCATGTCTACTGATTTTTATATGACCAAAGGAAGTGAGTTTAGAAGCACCTGTGTTTCTTGGCAAGAAATATAACATTTGTGGAAGAGTTCATTTATCGAAATCCCTCTGCATTTCTCTACTGGAGACTAATGTGATGTATTCTACTTTGATATTCTTTTATTCTTTGGCCCTTTAAATAGGAAAACATAAAATGACATGGTCTATTAAAATTATTGGGCAAACAGTACCCCATTCTCAATCCTGAAACCCACACAGACACACATATTCCATATATGAATGTGTGTATGTATATAAATGCATATATATGTGTATATATATGTGTGCGTGTTTATATATATACATATCTGTATATATATGATTGTGCACCACTTAATGGCAGGAATAGTTTTGAGAAATGAGTCCTTAGGTTATTTTGTTGTGATAACATCATAGAGAGTACTTATGCAAATAAAGACAGCTATGTTGACATTAGGCAATATACACTTGTTGGTACTGCCATCATATATATGGTCTGTTGTTGACTAAAACCTTGTTATGGGATACATTGTGTGTGTTTGTGTGTATGTGTGTGTGTGTGTACACTAATAGACATATCAGTATTTGAAATTCTTTAAAACTGATACTTTAAAATCTAACAAACTGGATTTTAATATCTTGTATCAACTTTTCTAAAATATTTTACTTTACAAGTATTAGCAGTTAATGCATAAGTAATTTTTAAAAAATTGGGGCAACTTCATATCCTACATTAAATAGCATGTCATGGTATAAAATGTTGAAATCACATTTTGTAACTGGGTTTATAAAATTATGCTACCTATACTAAGAAAATAGAAACATATGTTAATAACAGGTGTTGTTTTGAAAGATATATTAGTAAATGTTCTACCATATAATTAGTTTGACTTAACAAAAAAGTATTTTAAGTTTTTTTAAACAATTACTTGAATCTGGATATGGTGGCACACATCTGCAGTCCCAGCTACTTGGGAGATAAAGGCAAATTCAAGGCCAGCATGGGCAACTTAGCTAGACCCCTTCTCAACATAATATATAAAAAGGATTCAGTGGTAAAGCACTCCTGTATTCAATCCCCAGTATCACAAAAAAATAAGCAAAAATAAAATAAAATTTTAAAAAATACTTGCACTTTGAAGGTTAACTTTTAAAAAATTCTCAATTATCTGATTTTCATGGGAAAGACATTTAATATCTAATGGTTTAGAATTCTGACATTTTTCTCTTCATATACAGTAAACCTTTGAGTGATATAGTCTATATGACTTCAGTGAAGACAATGATCAAAATATTGACTGTGAATAGATAGGCAAATTTAAAGAGTTCAGTCCTATGCTTCTCAGGGATATTTTCCTGATGTGAATTTTTGCTGATTTAATAAATTCAGCTATATAATTGTTTACATGTAAGGCTGCAGACCTTCTGTGAACTACCAGCTCTACTAAGATCTGGGTTATGAATGTGATAAAATATTTCAGTCAAATCAGAAATTATATTATACAAATTTGAGGTTTTTCTCTTTTTGCTAGCAATTGAAAGGGCCTTCCCCCCTTTTACACATCATAGCATAAACTTAACACTCAATTCTAGGATTGCATTATAT
This sequence comes from Xerus rutilus, assembly GCA_028644305.1. NCBI lineage: Eukaryota > Metazoa > Chordata > Mammalia > Rodentia > Sciuridae > Xerus > Xerus rutilus. The sequence goes on from CM053417.1 coordinate 96,619,484, forward strand.
GTATTGCTATAGTATATGTTATATTCTGTTTAAAAATTACAGAAAATGACTGGGTTGAATGGTTGTCTCTGTGTAAACTGCCTGCCTTTACAGAATCTTGGCCCTAAGACTATATGAGTAGAAAGTGACAAAGGATAGGAGAAATCTCTGACAACAGCAGCTTCTGACAGTCTGTTGGTAAGATAGCTATGCTTTGCCTTGAGATTTATCATCTGATTCTATTAGTAAGAACAAAGGATAAAGGAAATCTGTTTTATGAAAGGAGAGTAAATGCTGGACAATCTGGAGCCAATTTGTCTTATTATCAATTTACAAAATGAATTCTTGATTAATAACACATAAACTGAGTTGTTTTAGTATTACATGTCATTTGGAACAAAAACACGTCACAACTCTAGAAATGTGAGATTGTGAGTTATAAAACTATCCTCTTACTAAAAGATGCCATATTTCATAGAGAACAATGACTGAAGCTTACTTTTTTAGAAACAAGTATGATGTTAGGAATGAATTATAATTAATACTGATGGCACTTAATGCTGTAGTAAGAGTAAACTTGTAATTAGAAAATAATTAGCATAAAATACTGAATTTTACCTTTGCAAGGCCTTTAGAAATTGAGTCACTAATTTAATACATAACTGTTTGAGTCATTATAAATTCTTCTTTATCAGAAAATAGTCAATTTATGAAACTGTTATGATGCTTTTAAGCCATACTGCATATTTCACCAAACGAACCATTTCACTGATACTCAAAACAATAGAATATTTCCATTTGAAAATTTTTGAATTATTTTGAAAATCTATATTAGCTTAATAATACGTAAAATTATAAAGGTTTCTTTTCCTGAAATATTTGAATCATAATAAAAGTCTCATATAACTGATAAAACTTAACTCACCTCCCCTTTCTACATCATTAGTATTTGTCACTAAAAAACTTATTTTTATGCTAGAATTTAGAAAATGAAGGTTTTTCTTTGTTTTGTTTTTGTTTTTGTTTTTGTTTTTTTTTTTGGTACCAGGGATTGAACTCAGGGGAACTCGACCACTGAGCCACATCCCCAGCCCTATTTTGTGTTTTATGTAGAGACAGGGTCTCACTGAGTTGCTTAGCGCCTCGCCGTTGCTGAGGCTGGCTTTGAACTCGCGATTCTCCTGTCTCAGCCTCCTTAAGTGTTGGGATTACAGGCTTGTGCCACCGTGCCCAGCTGAAAATGAAGGTTTTGACCTAATAAAAAATTCATTTCTTGCTTTACCCCATATCCTCATTTATAATACACACAATTCAAAGCTTTAGCTTTTAGTAAAAAGAATTTATTAAATTATTATGTTACATTTTAGAGTGACCAACTTTTCCTGGCTTGTCTCAAAATTTTTCAGTTTTAAAATTGAAGGCTCTGTGTCCCAGAAACCTGTTTAGTCTCAGGCAAACCAGGACACTTGGACACCATAAACTTTGAGTTTATCCCTAAAATTGCATATAAGAAAATGGATGTCTATACAAATATAAGTGCATTTTTCTAAAATAAAGGTGTATAACTTTCATCAATACCAGATCATATAAGATTCCTCCAAATCTGAAGAAACCATGAACCAAAGAAGGTAAACACCATTTGGAAAACTAATGTTAAAATGTAAAAAAAGAAAATACATAAATAAATAATAGAATATTTTGAGAAATAATATTTTTGTTAGTTACTAAGAGAAGTATTTTATTTTTTATAATTACAGTATTGATTTATTTTTTACAACATAGTATTGATTGTTATACTGTTTATTTAAGAACTATTCTGCTATCATGTATACCTAAGTAGAATAAATAAGTTAAATAAAAATAATAATAAAAAGAGAATATCAAAAAAAGAAGAAAAAGAAAAAAACAAACTGAGGTTTGAATCCTTTTCCTAAAATTATTAGCAGTTAAACTAGATCAAGTTGCTTAATGTTTTTACTCACTCTTCTTATATGTAAAAGATAATACTTAGTTTTAAATAGAATTGTAAGTGATAAAGATAATATGCATTAAGCATCTAATTTAGTTTGTTGTTATATAGAATAGACACTACATAAATTTTGTTATTAATAAGAAGCATGTGTTTACTATATTCTTCCCTGTTTTGCAATTAAGCATGCTCCTTTCAGGGTATCTGACCATATTCTTACCTAGAGAAATTGTGACATTAAATCACTTTCCACCAAAAATAACAATTGCTATGCTAAAGATAAGCCTTAGATATTATTATAGTCTGTGACTTCTTTGTATCTATGTATCTTTTCACTTTATACATATATTATTGTGTGTGTATCCTTTGTGTGTGTATCCTTCCACCCCGTGCATATAGACAGCATATATATATATATATAAATATACACACATACATGCATGCACATATATTTTATATCATTTAATACTGATGACATATATTAACAAGAAGTTTCTGAGTTGAACATCTTTTGCTCTAACATTTTTTGGCCAAATGCAAAGCAGAAGACCAATCAGTATACATACAATTACAGAATAGTTAGAACCAATAAATACTGAGGTCCCAAATGAGGTCCAAACAATGAGTAAACCTAGTACTGACAATATCATAGTATGGTAGGAATTCTACTTCCCGATTAAAAATAACTATGATAATAAATATGTGTGTAACATAATAGTTGGCAAGTAAACTCAATCAACTCCTTATTACCTGAGTTGGGAGATAGTATCATCTCTCCTCATTCTAATCCAGACTTATAAAATATTTCCAGAGCTGCTTCACAGCAAAACTTTGCCTGTTGAAGCCTTATGACCTTTTAACTTGTCAAATAAGTAGATCCCACCATTATCCAAATCAATGGTGCATTTCCAGGTGATTCAGAATTCATTTAGAGGAGATTCTGATGTCCTGAAATGTCCAATAAACATTCTAACTGTCAAAATATATTTAAATGGACATCTATAAAGAAACCAGTTAGATGGAATCCCTATGTAGTTATCTGTGCCCAGATGTTTTAAGCAACATAAGCCTTTGGATTTTCTGTTCAATGTTCCATCCAGTTGATTTTGCTGCACTGAAAAATCACTATGAACAAATTTTTAAATAATCTAGCTGGCTCCATTTTTGTCTGCTAAATTGCATTGAATACAATCTATGATTGTGACATTGCCTTTGCTTCAATCTATTAGCTATTTTTGAAAGATGTATAACTTAATTGAAAGATAAGTACAACCTTTTCATTTAGAATCTTTGTGGAAAATGTAGAAGATGCTTTGCCAGTCTGAATAGTTAATTGAGTTTGACTGTACCAGGGTAAGATGCAAAAAGAGTGTGTCTATGGGAACTCTATGTCATAGAAAATTAAAAGGCCATTATTTAATGTGACTCCTTTTTAAATTCACTTAATGGAGTAAGTAAAACTGGATATATAATTAGAGTCTAAGATTAAAGCATAATAATTGAAGTAAGATAATATGAAAAGTCTCACATAATAATGATTGAGCTTCAAATGGATATATTATTTCTTAAATTCAAAAAAAGTCTCCAACTCTTGAATTTATGTGCTGTGATGTAATAATAATAGTATGGTGACAAGTATAGTACTTTATAAATGTGAAGTACTTTAAAATGTATACATCATTACATTTGAATCTCCAATTAGAACTACCTATTTGTTCATTTTTCTGGAAAAGGAAACTGACACCCAAAAAGGTTAAGTAACTTGTTCAAAATCATATAATTAGGAAATGATAAAATCTCATTCAAACTTATCTTCACCTCCAGGATTCTTTACCCTGTGCTCATTCTTTATGTAATAGAAAATAATGAGTTTGTGGGTAGGGTAGAATAGCCACACAGATCTTTCCAATACGTATGAGAAGAATGTTCTACTTCTGAAAGGCTTAGCTTGTTTTTTTTTTTTTGCTTTTTTTTTCTTTCTCGTTCATTGGTCTATTCATTCAAAGTAAGGGGATCACCTCTCCTTAATGGCTTCTGCTGTCATCATCCCATTTCCTTGCCTATGTTCATCACCTTAGAATTATGTTGTTACTCCACAGCTTGAAGAAAGATGCTTATATAGTTATCTATTAATGAAGTAAAAGAAAATACAGAGATCTACATATAGATGTAGATGTGAATATGTGTAGATATCTAAAAAGCAGGATGCAGGAATTGGAACTTCTAATTATACAAAAATATCTTTCTTTTTCTTTTGCCTTATGTGTACTTTACATAATTTGAAATGAATGAATATATTCAATTAATAAGGAAGTTTTGTAGTAATCCAATAATATCCTCATAATATTACTCTTTGTTAAGCATCAAACTAGGAATTGTGTTCATAGCTTTTGTTTACATAAAACTCTTCTATAAATGCAGCAGGAAATGGCAGTCATAGTATTGGGGACACCAACTGGGAATCTCTCCAGAAAATACTTTGTTTTATTGCCTTCCAAATATATACAAATTGAGGTTCAAGGGTGTATATGTGTGCATGTGTGTAGATACACAAATCATACATACATATGATGACATTAAAATATACTTAAAATGTTTGTTTACTCTAAGTAAGTTATCATTTATTTCAATGCTTAGATGAGATTTTAACATGAAAAAAATAGTTTCATTATTCTTTCTAGGCAATCTGCTAACAGTGCTTTTCCAGCAACCTATTCCTTCCCCCACCTTTTTGATATTACACCAAGATTTTTTCTCCATTCTGTTGATGTAATTATCCTTGCATAATTCTGAGCAAGATTTCCTGGCAATGTAGACCCACAAAATTGTCACTATGGCTTGAGCTCAAATGATGCTTCTACTCAATTTGTTTACCTTTCAGCTTCAGTGGAGTTTTTGTGTCATAAGAAAAATAGGAAGAGATAATATTATAGCAGAGAAGGACTTTTATGGATGCATTTATTTTAAGTAAATATTGGCTGCAAGAGATCCAAGAATTTTAGTGGATTTTTTTAAAATTCCCAACCCGAATACTAACCCAGAGCAAAAGTTTCCTCTCAAATGATAGTAAAATACCTAATTCTATTAAATCCTAATTATCCTGTGGACTATTTTGGAATAAATTGCCTAGGAGTTTTCCCACTAAGAAATGTACTTTGTTTATTGCTCAGTTCCCAAAATCAAGGAAAGATATTGTTCTTCAATTTAAATCAATGCTGACAAGGTCCTCATCATAGCAGCAAGTGTAAAGCTGTAATTGATCATTACAGAATTATGTTTTGCTTGAAGGAATTAAAAAAATGAGAAAAGTGTGCTCTTGTTATGTGCATTGATTCTGCTTGATAAATCAGAAACATGACACCAGGGCTAATATGTAAACTAGCAGAGTTTGTCATTTTATTGAACAATCAATATATTTAAAAGGCACTAAAATCAATATGAACTTCCCTGGGAAACCACTCTTCTTGGGCCTGAACTGCAAAGTATCCCTCTTACCATTGTGGTTTTTTAATGTAGCAATTGAGATTGGAACAATATGGGGAACAAATGAAGGCAGATGACCTCCATGAAGGATATGAAAAAGCTGAAGCTATAGAAATAGATTGGTTAATAGTACTGAGTAGCTACTTAATTGCAAATGCTTTGCTCTTAGAAACAATGCATAAAATAATTAGCACTGACATTTTCATTAGTTTATATAAAATAATATAAATTTGTAAACACCTATAAACATAGATTGCCTGGATAGCCTAAACTCTAAGATATTGTTGAGTAAAGTCAAGTCTTACTGGTTTAAGTAATAGGTATAAAACTTTGCTTGTATTGTACACATTCATATAATTACAATAGAAATGGAAGAATAACAAGGCAAAGTTCAATTAGACACTTGTAATCCATCCACTAGGGAAAAAGCTTCAGGAAGAAGATGGTACTTAACACAATCTTGCCAATTGTTTCAAAAAGCTTTAACCATGCAGAAAATAATCTTTTTGCTCTCCATACCTAATTGGACTATATTTGACTTATTTTATGTGTTGTTTCACATACACTTTCTTGCTTATATCACACAGTGATTTCTAACCTACACATTTGAGGTCCAAAGAACACTGTTGAAATATACTGAACTGTCCTCTCGTATATCATGGAATCACAAACATATACTTTAGACAATGTTGCTCTGCTACAGAATTCTGGGTGAAATACATTTTTAATTACCCATGGTTCTCTCCCCCCTTGAATTTATAAAAGAAATGAAATGGGGTTTAGTTAGATACAATTATTACTACATATAAATATGTGTCTACTTCTATGACAATCTACAATATCTCTTCAACTGCAGATATACAGATGTTTTTATTCTTAGATGTTCATTAAATTACTGGGTGAACCTATAATAAATACTGTAGCCATGGCTGTACTATCTCTTTTTAAAATTTATTGGTTGTTTTTAATTATATATGACATCAGAATAAATTTTGATATAATTATATGAGCATGGAATATATCCTATTCTAATTAGGACCCCATTCTTGTGGATGTACATGATGGTGATATTCACTATGATGTATTCACATATGTCCATGGGAAAACTATCTCAGATTTATTCTACTCTTTCCTTTGCTTATGCCCCCTACTTTTCCTCCATTTCCCACTATCTAATCTACTGCACTTCTACGCATCCTTTCACCCTCTTTTTATTGTGGGTTAGTTTCACATATCAGAGAAAAAATTATGACATTTACCAGTAAACGAATGGATCTGGAGACTGTCATGCTAAGTGAAGTAAGCCAGTCCTGAAAAACTAATGGCTATATTCTATTATATCAATTAATCACTACACTGTCCTTGCCATTTACCCAGCAGTTCTTCCCAAATGCTAGAATATAAAATATTTCCCTGAAGTGCTTATTACAATGCATATTCTAAGGTCCTGTCCTAAAGGGTACTCTTTGGTAGGACTTTATAAGTCATGTATTCCTAAGATCTTTTAGAAACAACCCTAAGAAGTTATCATTATTCCCATTCTGGGCTTTGAATTCCTTCTTGTAATTGAAATGGTATGTTATCTGTTCTAATATTGTTGCTCTAACAGTGTATGAAGAAATTTTAGGCACTAGTTATGCTTATTGGTGTTGCTGTTGTTTTTTCCCCAATATTTTATGATAATAACTACAATAGAGAAATTGATGACTGAAGCAATACAGTACAATGCATCATTAAAAATTCATCTGACAAAATAACTATCATCATATGCCTATTATTACCAAAGTTAGCTCCAAATCACTTCCACAAAAAATAAAAATAAATAAGTAACAAAGTGTTTCCATAAACCTAGTCCAAAGAAATCATTTCTTTAGTAATTGTCATTTCCTTTTTGTATGCCCTGAGTTGTTGTCACCAGTTAGTTCTCTTTCATGTCCTATTCCAAAGAGTATCACTATAGTCCATTATTTCTATCCAGGATTTTATAATAATTAAGAAAATTCAATCTTTGAGTTCACACATTAACTACAGAATTTTCAATAACTCTGTTTCCACATTTATTGTTATTACTATTCCTTGTTGTTGTTTTTACAGGGAATCTAACTTAGGAGCACTTAACCACTGAGCCACATCTCCAGCACGTTTTTATTTTATCTTTTAATTTTGAGACAGGGTCTCTCTAAGATGCTTAGGGCCTCACTAAGTTGCTGAGGCTAGATTGAACTTGGTGATCCTCCTGCCCCAGCCTCTTGAGATGCTGGGATTACAGGCATGCACCACCTTGCGCAACTTGGTTATTAATATTCTAAATTCTCTACTGTATAGGACCATACATTTGTAGGATCAAACAGCTACAGATAACATGCAGGCTTCAAAATTCTCACTGCAGACACTTACTGACCAGAGAGCTCTTCTTTCACTGTGTTTCATGTCTCTATTCCACATATGTTCTCTCTTTACTTGAGTTTTTAAAGTATAACACAGTTTCTTATGGGTTTTTGATGGCCTGTAAATAATTGTGTAAAAATTTCCTGAAAATAATTACTCCATTTTTATGAAAATCATTTATTCTGTGATTTTTTCACGTATTGTAATATTAGTATTTCTTCTGCTTATACAGGCTGCATTTGTTGTTTTACATTTTGTTCTTTTTGGTTCTCATGTCTGTCTTACTCCTATTAAGACTAGCCCAAGCATACCTCCAATACAATCATTGGCTTTTAATTCTGAAGACCTGAGAAAATTTAAACATAACCCCAAAATATAAAGTTAGGGCAGCAATGCACATTTTTATGCATGCTTTGCATACAAAATACAACATACATACAACCTGGGAGAATTCTAGACATAGTTTGTTTTGTTTTGTTTTTTCTTTGTGCTAGGGACCAAACCCAAGTCCTTGCACATGCAAAGCAAGCATTCAATCGTGGAGTTGCATCCCCAGCATCACGATTTTAAATAGCATCATCCCTTCTCTACAACACTTTTAACTTACCTCTTATTTCCTGAGAAGCATATGAAGATCCTGAAGCTGAATCCTACCCTACATTGTTAGTACCTTTGGTGCCCTATGCAACTTTACTCCACCTTCATAAAATTAGTGTATTACTTCCCTTTCACACACATTATTCCACCATTATCTAATACTGAATTACCTGACCTTGCCTTAATCCCACCCTCTGAACCATTTTTAAGCTAATTTTTTAAAGAAAATGGTCTTGGGCTGGGGTGGTAGCTCAGTGGTAGAGCACTTGCCTAGCATGTGTGAGGCATTGGGTTCGATCCTCAGCACCACATATAAATAAATAAAATAAAGGTCCATTGACAACTAAAAAAATTTAAGTAAAAGAAAATGGTATTTTTAAAATAAATTTTATTTGCTTTGATTTGTGAAATAATGATAAACTTCTCTTAAATGGAAGAGAAAAGTGCTTCTTGCTTACCCAGACAGCATCACCTGTTAGTACTTAGTTGTGATATTGGAGGCAAACCATCCAGTTGTATTGTCTAACATAGAATTATAGGTCTAAGGAATTTCAGACCAGATCAGAGGGGATAGTATCACCACTGTATACTAGTATGCAGTCAGTGTAATATAACATTTGTGAGATTGCAAGGCAAAGATAGCTACCTCTTTCACTTAAAGCAGTCCTGACCCTTTATATAACCCAAGAAAACATAACTGAAATGCTTGGCAACAAGTAAAGTCACAAACAATGGACTTCCAGCATTTGTTGTAAGCCTACTGGCACAGGAATCTCAAGCATATAATGAGTGTTCTTCATGCAATGAAAAGCCAATTGTGAGAGCAGCTCAGTCTGTGGTGCCAGTGGGCAGCACATACGTTGCATATTTCTATGCTAACGTCCTAAATGATGCAAAATGGCCTTTCTTTCTGCTAAAACACTTCATGTGTTAATACATATAAATTCATATGTTACACTTACTTGAAATTGATAATTTTTCCCTGTCTCAATAAAATATATTTGAAAGTGAAAAACTATACCAATAAAATAATTTTGTTCTTATTTTTTGAAATAGGCTGTTTTCATTCTATATGAAGCATTTGAAAATTCTGGGTGCTGTAAGATCAAATAGTAATGATTACAATTGATCGTAAGTTATTACTTGTAGCTACTTTTGGAATTTTTATAAGATTATATACTATTATGACTGGCTGTAATAATTATGTAAGTTGTGTATACAAAAAATTCTAATGTTATAAAAATCATACATGGAGACTGTTGAGTGTAAATCAACTCCAATTTACCTTATCACCCCTTTTGTAAAACATCTCTAACCACCAAACATAATCCATCAAGAGCAATATATGTTGCCTCCTCTGCTGCAAGTTAGCAATTTCCATATTGTTATACAATTATTTGTATACAACCATCCAACAAGTTCTGAACTGTTGGGAAGTAGAAACCTTTGCTGATTAGACTTTCGATTGCTAATGTATAGCATGGTTGGCAATCAGTATATTTTAAATAAATAACTAAACAATGAGCATTGTTTAGATCAGTTCTGTTTATAACTATATACATTTTCATTTACTAAGCCATAAAGAAGAATAAAATTATAGCATTTGTTGGTAAATGGATGGAATTGGGGAATATCATGCTAAGTGAAATAAGTCAGTCCCCAAAACCCAAAAGCAGAATGTTCTTGCTGGTATGTGGATGCTAACCTATAACAAGGGAGGGCAAAGAGGGGAAGAATAGAAGTTCATTGAATTAGACAAAGAGGAATGAAGGGAGAGGAGGAGTGTTGGGAATAGGAAAAACAGTAGAATGAATAGAACATAATTTTCCTATGATCATATAGGAATACACAACCAGTGCAACTCCACATTATGTGCAGCAGCAAGAATGGGATCATAATTGGAATGGGTTGCACTCCATGTATGTATATGTCAACATACATCCTACTGTCATCTATATCTAAAAACAACAAATAAGAATAAATAAAAATTAAACAACTATATATATTTTAATACAGTATATTGGGTGGTGATAGAATATGACTGAGCCAGTGATAATCTGTAGTTTAGCAAGTTTTCATTGGAAGAGTCTAATTATATATCACTATCTATATGTAAAGAGTTTTTGTAAATAAAACAAAAAAGAAGGAGAAAGAAGAAAATGGCAAAGAAAGGGTTTCCTGAGTGGCAGTGTATTTTTCAGAAACTTGCAGTGATAGATGTTTCCTTTTATCATTATAGAGGATGGCTTTGTTCCTATGAGGTGAGTGGCCTTAGTTTGCAATCTATTAGCAAATATTACATTGTGTGCATAAAAACATAAAAAGTCATTATCAGATAATACTACATGAATAACAGGAGGACTGAAATCATACCAAGAAATTGCCATTGTGTTTTGCCAAAATTGGCAGGACTTTCCCTCAGTAAACTCACTAACTAAACGTGTCCTATCAAAACAGGTTTGAATTATGTAAAAATAAATATATACTATTAAATGTGCACATATGAACTTAGGGCAATTACTTCTACATATTCTTGATACTCTGAAGAAAGGAATTGATTACCTACAAATATGCTTATCTTGGTGATATTCTTTAGTTAAAATGCATACAGAAAAATTAGAAATGTTGAATCTGCTTTTCCATATGGATTTAAGAAGGCCGAGGGAATAAAAGCTTGAAGCAGAAATTTCATACTTGTACATGAAGTTGAAAGTGTGTGTGTGTGTGTGTGAGTGAAGTAGTGGATCATCAAGTATAATAATTTTCAATCATATGCCCAAGACACAGTATACAGAATAATTTAATTTGTCTGGAGTGGGACATGGGCATGGGCAATATCGCAAAGATCTTCAGGCGGTCAGGTGATTCTAATGTATGATAGGGACACAGGGTGGGCACCAAGAAGTGTAAGACTCTACTGTAACTATTAGTAGTCAGAGGAATCTTTGTATTGCCTTTGATTATGTTTCTATAGAATTCAGTTCTGCACATCAACTAGGAGCAAAACCAAGGAATTGCATAAATGTTCCTCTTCTAAGGCCCACTCTATCTTTGTTAGGTTTTTCATAACTTGATCGTCATCCTCCATTTAAGAAGTATCAAAACTTAATTTCTCTTACTTTATACCTCTAGTAGCTAAGTATTTAGTAAAGTTTTCTAATTAACATTTTGTTTCATATATATCTTATTGAAAACCATCCTCAAGTATATGCATATTTTACTGCCATGGTTACATTTTCTACCTTTTCTTATGATTTTTTCAATGCCAATTATTATAGGAATTTTGGCAGAATCTCTGGTAGTCAAAATGGTTTTCTTTATTTCTGTATTGTTAGTTTATTGTGATTCCATTCTTGTTCCAAAAATAAAGTACCAATAATTTTTAAAGATTCAAATTATCTTAAAGTCAATAGTAATTAAATTTTCCCTAATGTATACACATATATTTAGTAATAAGTTAAACAGTTTCAATATATCTATAGTATTGAGTAGGAATTTAGATATAAAGTTAGCAGAACTTAATGGGCAATGTCCCCTTATTCTTATATGTAAACTTTTTGTTTAAATAGGATTTCCAAAACTAGAGTCTGTGTGGCACAGATGGTGGAATGATGCCATTCTTTCCAATCTGCTTGTTAGTGGAGACATGTCATATGTTTATTGATGATTGCAAGTATATTGGCACATTAAAGGTTCATATTTATTATTATAAAACTTAATGCAAATTGTGAAAAGTGGTTGCTATTTTATGAAAATTGTAGCATAGGCTCCTTGGGTTTTAGTAAGAAACAAAAATTGTCAATTTTTGCAATTACTGTGTACATATGCATAGATGAGAGTTAAATGCACAAAGCAATCTCAAATAAATGTATATATTCAAGAATAGAGGTTGGCTCAAGAATTCAAATATTATTCAATATCAATTCAGTTCCTTCTGTTGTGCCATTTAAATCCAATTGCCAATGATTATTCATCATGAAAAACAGACTCCTAAATCCAGAGTTCCTGCATTTTAATCTGCCTTTATTAAAGGAAGAATTTTTCCACTTCTGGAATATGATCAACATTTGCTAAGAAGAAAAGTCTTTAGTTATTACCAAAATGCATATTTTTTACTACTAACTTATATGGCCAGCAAGCAAATATTTAGAAATGTGTAGTTTCTTCTTATAATGTTGAGGTATCCACAGTTGCCATCGAAAGCTGGATCTTCATATGGAGAAGAGACATGCTCAAGTTCAATGAATAATTCTTCTTACATATCAATATTAACTAAATTTTTCCAAGTGAATAGTACTAAAGGGATCAGGAAAACTATTCTAAATAAAAGGAATACCTAGAACTCTAAAGATACTGCAACTCCAAAGTTATAGCTGAAACACTGCTCTAGGTCTGGTTGATACTTAGCTGGAGGTAAATGTGCACTCTACATTTTGGTGTTTCCCTGAAAACTTCTAGAAGGAACACAGGAGTGAATTTGCTGCTATCATCTACTCATGGAAGTATTCCTGCAAAGTGGCGTCAGCCACCTCTTATTTTTGTAGAAAACAAGAACAAAAGTGCATATGAAACAATTGCTACTTATTTGGTACTTCCTTTTCTTCCATATAACCACTGTTAAAATGCCACCTGATCAAGCCATCTAGGAGAATATCAAATACCTGACACATAATAATTAACCAAATATGCCTACAATATCACTGCCATCCTGCATTAACCTAGATGTGTACCACAAGTTACTTGTGTACTACAACAGATTGAGAGAAACTTTTCCAAATCTCATCACTTTGAATGTTGAAGGGATTCATTTTCCCCTCTTGAAATCTGCACACTATGATCTATACATAAAACTAGAAGATATATCCACTTTCAAATGTAATGCCATGCAAGTTTCTACTGAGTATATATCTTTGTAAGTGTCTCCAAATAAAATAACTTTCAACTTAATAGTTTTCTCTTGGATTTAAAAGAGAATAGCATAATAAGAGAAAATGTGTTTTTAAATTTCTGCCTTGATAGCAAGTTAAAGTGTTTAGAACAAACATCCTCTTAAATGTATAATTTATGTAATGGAAGAGGCTAAGCCAGCATTTCCAAAAGAAAGTTTTAAAGAACAATGATCCCATAAGATGTTGAATGAAAAACAAATTGTTGGAATAAGATAATTTAATTTCCTTCTTTGGAGAATCATAATTCAAGTCTTGAAAATTTTGATAGTATAAAAATATCCTGTTTAACTTGGTTTAACCCAATGTTTTCTTTCTATGTGTTCAAGGAAATGGTTTTGTCAAGTAATACATCATTTTCTAAAGGACTAGAATTTCAGGAAACACATTCTCATAAATACATAGCTTGATTACCCTGTAGCCTTTGTTAACTATGCTAGTATTGAAAAATATTGTTTGAACACACTTTATTCAGGCTTCTGAGTTTTCTCTTAGGCCCATCTGTATCCTTCCTTATAAAATATAGTTTTATAAGGATCCTGTTAAGTCATTTTTGCCAGAGCACTGCCCCTGCCATCCTTGATAACTGATTATCCTTCATCATCTTCCAGGTGTCGTCTTATCACCATAGCTCTCTTTACCAAGAACTTTACTAGAATAGTTTAGAAACCTCTTTACCTTTGATATTTCTTCTTAATCACTTTCCATTCAAGGACCCCTGCACTGTTCCTTGGTTATAAATTCCTATTGACCCTTGCTATATTCAGAGTTGAGCCCAATCTTTCTCCTCCATAGGAAGATCCTGAAGTAGTGGGGTCTATGAGTACTACAATGATCCAGAGTGAAGTCAGCCTTAGCATACTTTAACCAGTGTCATTGGATATCTTTTCTTTGGCAGTACTATTGTCTCACATAACTTTACCATTTGTTTTGAAAGATGCCATAAAAAGACTCACTGAAAACTAATCTTGACTGATGGCACTAGCAGAAATTATTATTCATCAATTCTTATAGAATAGGTATTTGCATCTCCTATTGAAAATTTAATGTTTTGATTGAATTACCATTTTGTTATGGAAATACAGAAAAAAAGACAAATATGATTTTTTTAAAGTTCAGATCATCCATCACCCACCACCATGCAAAATATACAATTTGTAAGATTGCTCCTATTTCATAGCATAATCTTAAAAGAAAGAATAAAATTTTTATTGAATTAAATATGGGCTTGGCTGTAGGAAATTATTTCCTCTCATTTGTGCATTGATAAAGGAGAAAGATAAGACTTGAGCTTCTTCCCCTACTAAATTGCATGACTGAACCCCAGTCTGGGTATTGGCAAAAGAAACCTGAATAACAATGGATTAAACAGGATGATAGTTTAATCTCTTTCTCAAAAGCAGCAGAAGACAGGCAGTTTCAATACCATTAACAACCCCGTATCCCCTGACATCTTCAATTCTCAACTTCTATCTTCAAAAATTATTTCATGTTCATGAGATGAACTGCAAAATCCTAGCAAAAAATTATTCATCAACTGAATAATCCCTCTTTTACTGGTTTCCCTAGTAGCCACATCCTACTGAAATATAATTAGATGTTGGGGAGATGATAGGTAGATGATAAATACATAGATGATAGGGATTATTTTATCTGAGGAAGTTTATAGTCTCAACAATGAGAAAGTCTCTGGATAAAGGATAAAAATAATAGTAGGCAACCAGTAGTCTGTCAGTAGTTATAAAAGCAATATAGTCAAGTATGATATGGCTGTGACCATTGGTATGTTAGTGGTTACAACTGGTGTGCAGTCTCCAAGCATAAGTAAAATCATCCATAAGTGATATACAGCAAATAATTCACAATGAAGACCCAACAAGTGGAACTACAGGTGTAACTAAGTGGTAGAATACTCACCTAGTATGTGGAGGCCCTGAGTTTGATGCCTAGCACCACAAGGTAAAGAAAAAGAGGAAGACCCAACAAGCATTAAATATAAAATAAACCACTAACAAACTGAAAATCATTAAATTAAGAACCCTGTCTAGTGAAATATACCAATAACAGTGAAAGGGAAACCACAGTCTGGGAGAAAAATATTCACAACAGTTATGCCTGACAAAAAAGTTTGTTCCCATAATATAAAATAAACTACTACATATCATTAAAATTGGCAGACAACCCATTTATTTATATGGACAAAATAACTGAACAGTTATTTCAGAAAAATAAGGGTTTCAAAAATGTTCAAAAAGCCTATGAGTAGATCTTCAACCCAAGTAGTAATCAAAGAAGTTCAATAAAAATGCAATGAAATACCATTACACACTCATTAGAATGGCTAAAATATAGTAAGACAACAATACCAAGGGTTAGGGAGACTGTGTGGATCATTTGGAATTCTCAAATACTACTTGTAAAGAGAAAATTAATGCTTGTAATATCTACTAAAGCTAAATTTAGGATCCAGAAATTTCTTTCATATGTATATATCCAACAGAAATGATTATATGTGACCACCACAGAAGCATGTGCAAGGTTGTTAATATCAGTGTTTTGCATAGTAGCAAAACCTGGAATGGCTTAAGTGTTCCTCAGAATTGGACCAGATAATAAAATGCAGTGTATTCATGTGATGGAATGGTAGAAAATAATAAAAATAACTGTTACTTGCAAGTACATGGGTGAATTTTATAAACATAATGTAGGATGGAACATAAAGAATCTTTACTGTATTTTTCTATTTATATAAAGTTTGAGAACTGGCCAAAGTTACCTATAATGTTACAGGTCAGCAGAGAAATCTCTGCCTCAGAGGCTATTGGAAATACAAACTGGCAAAGAGCATGAAGGAGACTTAAGGATGCTGGAATTGTTCAGGGCTCTTTCTCCCTTCTAACCTGCTTATGGAAGTGTGTAGAATTTTAGTTCCAATTTTCTATGCCTGCACTGTGCCTTCAAACAGCATACCTACCATATATACATTCATCTTCTGCTAAAATACGTATAGTTATAGAAAACCTAAGAGTCTTTCCTATGTCTCCCCTTGTCTAGTCAAGTTCCTGCAGAAATAAATGTTTTAGTTAATTCAACTTTTAAAAGAAAACCAGGTTTTTAACCTGTACCACATACACATGTACCTGGTCTAATTTCTATTGCCTCTTGGTGCATATGGCTTTGACCAAGTATTGTCAAATATAAATATAAGTGCTGAATATAAATATAAATAAAAGTGCTGAAGAAAAAAGGACCCATTTATGGGTTTTAAAATGATCATATGATTTTAAATTTTGTAATTTTAGAAGCTTCTAAATAATATGATCTGACATCTGTTCAATCTGAATAAAAACACATCCCTTATATTATTTATATATGAAATTTCCCAAAATACTATTGTTAGAAATGTTACTGAGCTGAGAAAAAAAATCTCTAATTTAATCAATATATACTTACACATATGTCATTAATTGCTGTTGCTTTCAGCTGTTAGTGGATGTTTTATGAACCCCATGATCTGTGAGCTTTCTTTGTTATAAAGGAGACTAAGATAAAATCTCATCATAACAATAATACATCAATAGAGGGCATGGTTCAGAGGCACTCTTATTATCAGAGATTCCCTAATAAGAGCTAGAAATGATAAAGAGGTCCATTCCAGGATGGCTGTGAAAGGGATATTTTGGTATAAACAACTCTTTAGTACTAATTGTATAAAAGCAAAAATGGCAGGAAAAAATCGTTAATGTATAAGGGGACATTGCAGGAGATTTTGTTGAATGAATGAATAACAAGAAAGTGCAGAGGTCAGGTAATTGAGCAAGGAGTTGGAGAAGTTGGCATGTTATGCTAATGTAAGAAAGCAGGAAGATGTATTGTAGGAGGAATCCAGCCAACTGTGATAAGTATAGTGCAGGGTTTTCTATTCTCAGGTACCTAGATGACCATCATTCTGTGAGCAGCCTGGGGCTATGTACATCAAAGAAACACTAATATGTACATTGTTTGGGTTTGTGTTTCTCCAACTATGAATCAGACCAGCTGTATCCCCTGGAAATTTGTTAGATATGAAAATTCTCAGGCTTTAACTCAGAACTACTAAATCACAAATTTTGGGAGTGGCAGGTAACATAAGGAGCTATTCAAGTGATTTTATTGTAGTTTAAAGATTGAGAGAGATTATAACAAGCAATGATTCACTTCTTCATTCATTCTTCTCAATGATTCTGTAAGAGAGTTATTGTTCCTATCGTGTTTTACAAATGAGAAAACTGAGGTTTTAAGAGGTTTAGCATTTTATAAATGGGTAACACAGCTGGCATGAAGAGATACAGGGAATAGGTACCAGATTTTTCAGACTACAAAGCTTGTTATTTTAGCCATTCTTCCAGAGTCAGGTGAATAAAAAATTATTAATTTAAGCATTTGCAGCATCCAACCTGCAAGTTCTAAAATACAGTGATAACTGCTATGGCATTATCTATGAAGAGAAAGATAGGTTTTCCAGTTGATCACCAAAATAACAAATGCCTGGTTGAGGAAAGTTTTTAAACTTTTTCTTTAGGTTCAGCCATTTGTGTTGAGTTAGATTAATTTGTTCTTATCCACTTACTAAACTTGTTATGCCACCATTAATACTAAACTTTAAAGGTTTTTATATTTATTTTACCTATTTTCTTATTTTATGTAGTTACCGTAATCTTGGATAATCTGGCCAGAGATTATCCTTTACATGCTTCAACTAAATTTGATTTTGTCAAGGCCCAAATTCACTTCAGACCTCATCTTCCCACAGCATCCTGTGGCATTATTGATCAATCCTTGCTGCTGAAAAATCCCTTTACCCTAAGCCTCTAGGATATTCAACTATTCTAGTTTTCCTCTTATATCTCTCCATCACTTTTATAATTTACTTGGAGGGTGGCTTTCCCTTTGTGAAGATTTCAATCTCCAATTTCAACCTTAACTCTCAATCAACACATTTTTCTTGATCTCATCCAAACCTATAACAATAACAACTCTGAATGATGACATCAGAATCTTTATCTCCCATCAAACTTATCTCTTGAGCTGGAGACTTACATTCCCCTATCAGTTATGCCCACTTGTGTCTCGGTTAATTCAAATTCAGTATGCTCAAACTCAAAAATTGCCTTCCAACCAATGCTTCTCCCACATTCTCCAGCTCATTCAAAGACAATCATGCACAAAGTTTCTCAGGTTTTGAGGTTTTCTGCTTGTGTATTCTCTCTATATCACTTCTCTAATATTACCTTGACTTTCTCCACTATCTGTTCCTGCCTGGATTACTGTAATTGCCCTAAAATGGATGATCAATTTCCTCACCACTGTGATTCAGTTTTCCACACTGCAGCCAGGGTGCTTTCTAAAGTGTATATTGGATTGTGTTGTTCCCACTCTAGAAAACTTTCTGTGATTTCCTCAAATTAAATTTAACTCAATAACTTTTTGAATTAATTCAATATTTTATTCATCACACTGAATTATTTTCATGTTCCTTGATATTGAGGGCTTAAAGTTCAAGAATATATTTGCCTTATGCTTACTTTAACTTATAAACTTTCTTTAGCTGAAAATTACTGTTAAATGACTTGAAAAGTAACTAGAATATCAAAGTCTATTGTCATCACTGGACATGACAGAGATATTTAAAAAATAAACCAACACTCTTCTCCAAAGACTATAAGATAAATACTTACATGAAATAAACATATCTATAAGTATATGAGATATATATTTGAATGCTTTGGTAAAATGATTATATGAACATACATATTATATACATACATGTATTTGTGTGTGTATATATATATATCATAATCAATTTACATAAACATTCAAAATGAACCAATGTCAAACTGAGAAAGTTTGAAATATTATTTAATTGGATTTATGGTTTATGTATGTCAAATAATTAACCAGTTTCATAATTCTCTGTTCCCAAGGCCATTACCTTCCTTTATGCCATTTTTCACGTGAATTATTGCAATACCTCCTGATTCCTTGACTCTTTATTTGCCATGATCCCCTTCTCAAACTCCCAAAGTTCACTGTACAAACTATTATCAAAAAGGATTTTCCTAAAATTCAGGTTAGTTCATGCTACCTAACCTGATAAAAATGTTTAAAATGTTTAAATTCTAAAATGTTTAAAAATGTTTAAATTCTAATTTCCCCAAAGATAAAAATCTGAATTCTTTAAGAGTTTCTATCAGTTTCTTCATTAATTGTCCTCTGCACCATCTCTTTATAGGAATCCCCTTTCCCCAGAACCCACCAAACCCATACATCCATCTATCACTGCATCAGACACACTGGTCATACTACAGAAATTGCTACTGTCTTCTGATATTCTCCCTGAAGTGACTTTGAACTCCTATATTCTAATCCCCCACTTTCGTACGCATACTCTTTACCCAATTAACTTCATTTTATCATTTAAAATATATTCCTTCTTCAGAAAATAACTAAGATTGGTATTAAGGAAAAACATCTCTTATGTTATCTTCTTAATATCCTGAAGTCACTCTATTTTAGCACACATTAAACTACTTTGTAATTGCCTGTTTACATATCCTTGTGTTTCATTAACTTCCAGAAAGATGGCCATTTATCCTATTCATCATTTCTCTGGTCCCTAGCACAATGCCTGATACTAAATAAGAGCTCAGTAAACATGTATGACACTTTCAAACTTATTAAACTCTAGAACATAGAAATAAGGTAAAAGGACAAATAGATGTCTTTTAAGAGTCATATCAAAGCAATGTTTAAAAGACTTGCTCAAAGATTTTTAAAACGTTCTATGGGAATGCATCTTTGTTTTACTTAGTATTTTCTCTTGATTAGGGCTAAGATTCTGAGACATTTTACATGAACTTGTAAATTTTTATTCAGTAAAGGGGAAAATAATTTTTATAGTAGAAAAATATATCATCAAATGATATAATTTTATTGCCTTTTAAGATATTAACTAGCTTTGTATCCATTTTGGCATTTTGCTTCCATTTTCCTCTCTTTCTATGATTATACATGTTCAAATTCTTGAATTCCCCATTGAATCATCTTTAATTTATTGCCTGTTTTTTCTTTAATTAGTTAAATAAATATTTATTTATTCTCAAGATATGTTTATAAGAGAGCAGTAAACATACTTCGGTATATTATAAACTATGTAAGAACACTGAACCTAGCATTAATAACTAATTCTAGGGAGGAAAAAATACCATGTACAAATAACCCTTGGGAAAAAACCCTTCAGGTTATATCCCCTTTTGGGATATTAGTTAAGGCTATTTGCATATGGAAGGTTCTGAGAAATCGGAAGATGAGTTAACCTGTTTTGCTTTGCTGAATCTAGCATTTCAAAATTGTTTTTATTCTAGGAAATTTTGTTCTTGGGAAAACAATATGGAAACTTTGGTTTATTTGTAAGTTTGAAGGACAGTGTTTTAAGTTATAATTCATGTATTTGAAGTACTGTTAAAAATCATTTCTATCTTGAGTTAAAGTTTATTTCTCCTATTTTTTTTGTTTGGCATTGAAGACAAAATTCTGGTTCTTTAAGTATACATTTCAGAAAAGTCCTTGCTTAACTGCAGGAAAGGTGTTCTAATTTCTCAGCCATATAGTCATGTAGACAGAATGGCTTCAAAAGTTATTTAAAAGAGAAAACACTTGTTTTTCTTATAGAGTATTTTAAAATGATTATAAGCATTAAGTAAAACTAACATTTAGTTCTGTTCCAAATAATCAATTGAGATGATGCTGGATCCAAAGATACATGCATAAAAGGGGCATATTTTCAAGTTTTAAAAAGAAATCGTATGCAAATGAAAACATTAGCAAGTAATTAAGTACTTAAAGGGTACATTACTTATATTAAAGTTATAAGTGAATTTCTGAAAAAATGTAGCATTGTGAGGACTTTAGTATTTAAAAAAAATTTTGCTTTGGGCTTTCAGAGTTATTTTGGAGAACGAGCCTGAGACTGGCCTAGAAGAATAGGTAGGCATGACGTGGAAGCCTCTCTTAATTTTGCTCAAGAGAAAAAAGGGAAAATGAACTACTAATGAATATTCTCTTATGATATTCATCTTGCCCTCTTTATACTTCTAAATGACAACATTGTGTCTACAGAAAACTTAAAAAAATATATTAATTGTACCTTGTTATGAACACTAAAGTTCATTAGTTATATTTCCTCTTTTCTCATAATTATGTCTTGTTTTTGCTGGTTTAGCAGTTTTCTATGCTAATCAAGCTTTGTCACAGGCTGTGGGCTGAATTGTCCTGTGAAAGACTGATTTGCTTCAAGTCCCAATAATCTGTCCCCTTGAAGCCTGGAGATTGAAATCATTAAGGCTCTGCTATTGCCCTTGATCTCTGCTCAAAGAGGATACAGATTGATTGGTTGACAGTCATTGACCTGGATGGTTTAAAATGAAGTAGTGATGAAGGAAAATAAAGTGCACTCATTCAGAATATTTAATAATGGCATTTATTTTGTGTGGATTCTTTTCAGTCTTATATTCTCTTCCTTTTCTCTTAGGATTTTTTTATAGTAATTTCTTATCCCCAACCGTATTCTTACCCCACACTTAACCCATTCCCATATCCTGAAATATTTAAGGTGTTATAATTTCATAAATTAATAATTTTTAAATGTTTTCTAAATATTCAGAAAAAGGAAGGTGACATAGAGAACCTATTATTTCATACCTGTCACTTGAAAAGTTTGGCTATTATTAACAAATACCTAGTCAAACCAGACATTTTGATCAAGTTGACCTCGATTCACTAATGAGTTATTGTACAAACAGCACTTAGATGTTTGATAGACTGTTCACTCTTTTAGCTTAGTAATGCTGTTAATGCTGGAAAAATATAAACAATACACATATGAACATAAACATTTGTGAAAAGAGAAAACAGCTTTGATATACATAAATTAATATTTCTATGTTAAAAATATAAGAACAGTTATTTTATTTGTTTTTTTTTTTTAAATTTCCAGTGCTGGAAATAGAACTCAGGGCATCATGCATGCTAAGCACATACTTTACCACTGAACTACACCACTAGCCCAAGAAACGGGATTTTAAATAAATATATTTGCAAATATTCTGAGAACATTTCATTGGGCCACTTTGAGAACAAAGCCAATTAAATTGAATTAGCACATTTGATTAAAGGAAAAAATGAGAGTGAGAAAGTATTGGTTGATTTCAATATTTAAGTGAACTTACCAAAAGTATCCAGGTTTATATTAGCCTTACTGACTTGTTTAATATCAATAATTATGAAAATATACATTTTTTAGTTTTTAAAATGTATTACGGATGATGAGCAAGTAATAACAGTCTTCTAAAATTTCACTGTGGTACAATTCCATAGTGGCCCTTTTCTTCCTCTTCTCTGGAGGAAGGTGGCCTACTTTTTGCAAGTTTAATATTTAGAGCAAAAAGTGGCAGTCTATGCAGAAACAGACAGGCATCTTAAATCTGCCCTACCCATATCTTATATTTAACATTTCTCTTTCATTATTTTTTTTGCTTTTCTTTCCCAGCATCCTGGATTTAACATTGCTTCTCTTCTCCTCGCTTTTGCCTTTCACATATTTAACATTTCTGCCATGAATAGTGCAGGCTGAGGAAGTGACACCCTTATCATTTAAGGGATAGTAGACTTCATAACTGGGGAAAAAAGAGACTTCTGAGAAACTGAAATAGATTGTACATAAAAAGTGTGTGAATACAATTGAATATGTGTATGTTAGGAGATACAATTGCAAATAAATTCTGCTATGATGACATTGAAAATTTAAGGGAAGTTTCTATATTGATTTTGGAAACACTGGTACAAAACCAAATCCTTGAGATTTGTGGTAGAAGTCTTTTAAGAGCTCAGACTGAGTAGATGCCACTACATGTTTGGAGTTTCCTTTGGCAAGCTCAGTGCAATTAGCTAAATGGAAGACAATTCATGATATCCTTGGTCTGCCAGAGAAGACTAGGTCTCCAACTCAAGTTTAGATCTGGAACTCAGTGAGACCAGGGAAATATACAAAAATGAGTGAATAAACCACCCACCAGGCCACATAAAGCTAGAAGTTATGTTGAGGCACAATTTTGGTTTGCAGTGATTAGACTCATCTCAGCCATGTCTCACTCACTTAATTATATGTTCTGCCTTGAATGCTTTGGCAACATGTTTCTTCTAGTCCTCTGTCTTTTGTTTGCTATACAGAGTGTAGTAACTGTTCTTCCTCCAGTAGTTTGCCAACTCCCATTCATTTCTTGCAAGTTATCCTTTCTCTAAGCAACTTTTAGTGTTGACTTCTGCTGGGCTACAATGCTATAAATTCATGACACATGGTACTGTCCTAGTTATGAGTACACAAAGGCTATAAACACACGGTTTCCTTCAGTTTTACCAGTACACTTACCCAGCTGATGGAAATATAAAGGAACTTAACTGATGACACCAGATTCAGCTCTTGTTTGCCTGAACAATCAACAAATAAATTAAAAATGATGAATAAATACAAATGATGAATAAATATAAAATGTGTATCTATTGTATGTATTCATAACTATATAAAATTAGATTACTCTTCTAAAGAATCTGTTTCATAACAAAAATACCTAAAAAGTTAGGTTAATAGATTTGTGTATTTCTAAATGTGAATCTTCTACAGAGTAGTCCAGATCATTTATTTCAAATCACTTTTGGAAGAAAACTAGCTATAAATTATAAACATAAAAGATAAACTAGTAATCTTTATTCAGAACCAATCCTCATATAGCTTCATAAAAATGTCCACAATTCATTTTGGAATGAAATTCATAGAGAATTGCAGGTATTATTTCCTCTACACTTTTATTCACTGCCAGGGACTTGGGATACTGAGTACATGGGAAACATAAGTCTGAGGGCACTTTGCAGAAAAGCAATTTTGCACTGGATAACTTTTCTTAAGATTTGTGTATTTGAGTAACCTGTTTTAGAGATTTGAATAATAATGATCAACATAATAAAGTTTAAAAAAGCACAATGATATATCTAACCATATTTGCTTTGTATTGAATAATAACAGAAAAGGAAGTTTCTGTTCGAGATCCTCACTCCAGCACACTTAGCCAGGTACTTAGCATCTTATAGCAAGATAACACATTCTGTGGTCTTGAGGGTCACAGCAAATACTCCTTCAGTTTTGCAAACTTTTAAGTAAAATCCTGTTGAACATAAGAAAGCATATTTATAAAAACATAAGAAAAACAATTTACTATTAGAAAACAGTTTTTTAAAAGAAGATCTATATTAATAAAAAGTCATTTTTATAAGGTACTATGTATCCCCAAAATACAAAAGTAGTTATGGATAATCATTTAAAAAACAAATTTTATTGCCCATCATTTTTGCAGGGCTGGAGGGCTTGCCATATTTAAACGTGTGACCTGTTTTAAATATTTGGGTCAAAGAAAAGGGAGGCACCAATCTTTAAAGTGGCACAAAAAGAAGAGTGAAAGTGGAATTGAGTACAGTGGAAAGTTAAAAGAAAATTTCAGATGCATGTGGGCATTGTTATGTGACCACTGTTTACTTTCCCATTGTCAGCTTCAGAATCAGTGATTAGTCAGCACAAGATATTGCTATTGGTTTTATAAGAGCGTTAGAGGAGCATGGGTTTAAACGTGTGCTCATCCCTATGACCTTGAGCAGCTACTTAACCTGTCTAAGCTTTGAGTCCCATGTGTTTTAGTTATCTTTTTCATCTCCGTGCCAAAAACAAAACAAAACAAAACAAAACACCTACATGAACAACTTAGAGGAATAAGACTTTATTTGGGGCTCAGTTTCAGGGGTCTCAGTCTATAGATGGTTGACTCCTGGACTCTGGGCCCAAAGTGAGGCAGAACATCACAATGGAAGGGCCCAGTAGAGGAAAACTACTCAGCTCATGGTAGGGTCAGGAATCAGAGAGAGAGGGAGGAGGAAAAGGCTGCAGGGAAGAACAACCCTTCCAAGGCATATCACCAGTGACCCACCTCTTTTAACCATAACCCAGCTGCCTACAGTTACCACCCAGTCAGTCCATTCAAACTAGGATGGACTGATTAGGTTACAGCTCTCACAGTCTAATTATTTTACATCTAGATATTCCTGCATTAACAGGATCTTTTGGGGAACACTATATATCTAAATCATAACACCATGTATGCAATGGAGTCAAACGAAGTACTCACCTGATATTATTGTTGTGAAAATTCATCACATTAACATATGTAAAGTATTTAGTGAGGGAATCATAGTAATCACTCAGGTTATATACATTATTACCATTATCTTGACAAATTATCTTCTCTCTCCTTTGCCCTATATGTAATATGGATTAACATGAGGATTAAACTAATCAACTGCATGAAAAAAACTTAAAGCTGTGTCTAGCAATTTACAAATACTCAACATTAACTATCTCCTCTTTGGTTTTTATTTCCAATACCGTGCTTAATGATAATTGGGATATAAGAAGATAACTACTTCTTTTGTAGCCATCTACTAGGCACTAAAGAAATACATCTCTTTATTCATTCATTTTGTATTCCTTCAATTTATGGAGGACTTAGTGTCAGGAAAAGTATGGACAAGTATAGGAAAGAGCATTGACACTTACAATCATGAGAGAAATTCTGAGTCCCCTGTCAACCACATAATGTTATTAAAGATAATAAATAAATAAAATCCAATCACACTAAACCTGGACTCCTATGCCTTTGCATTAAATTATGTGTCTGCAGTGGGAAAACTTTCCCCGTCACACTAATTTAAGTAGGCCAAAAATTTCACTTTATTACTTTTTCCATAACTAAATTAAATTTCTGCCATGTACCTTCCTTTTTTCTCATTTAACAGATTTCTTAATATTCTGTTCTCAGAAAATCTTAATTAAATTTAATGAATTTTCAAGTTTACCAGACATATTCAAAGTTTATCAGGGCTCTTCCTCCTCTCTAGGATGGTAATAATCTAAGGGTTGTATTTGATTTTATGTTATGAGGTCTGTCTTCTGATCTTGGGTCAGAGACACGTAGAGATGCAACATCCAGTTTGGTCTTTTTAGTGGGAGACCATTCTACAAAGGCATTTTCTGAGCTGAGCCAGTATCTGAATTCCTCCCTAGTTGAACTACCCGTTCTGCATTTGTGGTTTCAAGATGTCTGTGCCCTGGTTGCCATACTCTTGTAAGACTACCAACTTGTTCTCCTAACTTCTGTTGCTTTCTCAAATGCCAAGTGCATGGTAACTGCTTGTTTGTGAACCTGTTGAGATAGTCAGACTTCTGTGAGGCACTATTGCTCAACATCACTAGCACCCTTTTCTACTCTAGGTCTGCCCCTCTTTAAAGGTATATATAGTCCTCTTCAGACGAATTTGAAAGGGAGTGTGGGAGAGGAATTCAAAACCCTCTCCACACAGTTTCCATCTCTTATCTGTAACTCAACTTCTCCTTCATCTTGTCTTTTAGGCAGTAAAAGCTGGTAACAATTTTAAACAATGTTTGTCCACCCCTGTTGTTTAGACCAGAGTCTTGGTTCACCTGTACTCAAAAATATATTTACTTGTGTTAGTGATATCAATAATTAGTTTTGTAACTCAGAAGTTCTGCATTTCTGAACAATCAGAAGGCAGTGAGGATTCAAGACCTACCTTATTTGCTAAGGATGGAGCTTTAGACCATGGGCACAATCTCAGGAAATGTGTGTGTGTGTGTGTGTGTGTGTGTGTGTGTGTGTGTATGCTCATGCATGTAGTTCTCGTGATGGCATTGTTAGGAGGTGGACATACTTAGTTAACATTACATTCATCTATATATGCATTGTGCTAAAGGACAACTAATAATATCATGTTACCTCAGGTTTCCAATGTGTAGGTAGGAAACAAAATGTCTAAATCTTTTTCTCAGCCTGTTTGTAGTTGTGAGGATTAAATACAGAATACAGCATCAAACACATGGCATACCCTCAAAAATTTGTGTTTCCTTCCTCATATTCTCCTACTAATAAGGATCCCTCTATTATTTAGCATATTGCCAGTTACTTCCTTGTTTAAGACTGAATTGCTTTTTACTAATTATCCTTTAGTTTTTCATTTTTTATATTTTTTTGCATGGTACAACTTAGGAAATATTTTACTTAAATTCTCTTGAGTCTGTTTTATACATACCTAATAAGGCATATTTTTGTACAATTAATGTGTTTTGTCCTAAGGTAAACTTCAAGATCAAGTGAAAAATGAATTCCTTCTGTTTTTCTGGCAGAAATTTCCTTATAAGAAGTAGGTCAAGAAACATTGAACACAGAATAAATTTATCTCTGCAAACAGCTCTTCAGCTCTGGATTGTTTAAGGATGGCCTAGAATCCACGCTTAGCATTCTCTTGCATCTTCTTTTTCAGCATTCTTCTGAATTACCATTTGGGCATAAAACATTTTCTTGGAATTGCTCTTATTTTGTCCCCATATTCTGTACTGCATTGTCAGGTTAGAAGGCAATATGTAGAAGTCATTTCATAAATCATATAATTATTCCCCAAACTAAGTCAATGTGCATCTTATCTGTTCATTTCACAGTTAATTAGAACTGTTGGGGCTTGGTTTTATAAATTGTTACCATTTCCTCCTCTATTTTTTAAAAAATATTCACAAATATCAAGTTAAATCGGCTGGCTAAACAGATTGGTTTTTAGGAGCACCTGCAAAGGTATCCCATTTCTATTGTTCTCCCTCCTCCATGCTATTGGCAGTACTTTACGCAAGTACATTTGGATTTGCTAAAGGATGTGGGGTAATAATGAAAGAGGCGTTCATCATCAGCAAACACAGAAGTTAAGCGTCATTTCTTTTGCTCCTTTACTCAACTGAATTAAAAAAAATTCAAATTCCTCTAAGCATAGCTATACATTTAAAGAATTGGTTGGTTGTGTAAATACATTCTAGTTTTGTCAAAACTTCTTTGTTTTTTACTTGTTTTCGCCCATAGCTTCTCATTTTGTGTTCTGGTAAAGTGTATTCAAGCATGAATGCATGTGCAAGTGCATTTTCCTTAAATTTAAGAGTAAGGAAAAAAGAGGCAGAGACTGGATCATTCCCTGATAACCCTGACAAGTACCTGTTTATTTCTTTTGTCGAGGTAAATAGAATACTAGAAATATTGAGCCCTTTAGTAGTCATTCTGAAAGGATCAGTTCATGTTTGATTTGTTTGATTGCACAAATCTGTAATGATTCAGTGAAACTTTCTGGAGGATTTTAAGAAATAGATCAGATGGTGCTTACAGTTGAAGCTGAAAGGGCTTTTTGTTTATATTATTTTATTGGAGTGGGAAATTGGGAATTCTAAAATGTTCCCACATTTTTCACCCCTGTTACTCTGGCAGCCTTTTGTCATGATCACATTTTCCCTGATCATTTGTTATTATCTTGCATATGCCTTAATGATTCTAATGGGAGCCGTGGGTTGTGCAGAGGAATAGCAAATTTCAAATTAAAGAGAAATCTCTAAGCATTTTTATGGTTTCTAATTATTAAAACAGTTAAATAGTTTTGTTGATAAGTATACACTGACTCACCAGAATGTATGGCATAGTAAATTCATAGATGTTTAATGGAACAGTTTTAGATTTATGCATGCATGTGTGCTATGTGGCATTTCTGGGTACTATGGAGTTTGCCTGAGTCCTGAACTCCATTGAAATGGTATTGTTCAGAGTTAATCATTAATGTAAAATTTAACTAACAGGTAGTATGAGTAATACCTGTACAGTAGTAGAAGAATGGGTAAAGAACAAAAACACAAACAACAAAAATAGCATATCAAAACACAAATTATTAGAGCAATAAGTTGAATATATTTAGCAAACATATAACTTTAATTTTTACTTCAAGGAATACAGTATCTGTCTCCTCTAGGTTTCCTAAATGATAAATCAGTAGTACTATAGCTGTGATCATTAACTTTGTTTACTTCTTTAACTTTCAATGGCATTCATTTTTGTATTGAGGTACAGTTTTCCCTTCCTAATAATTCTTTCCCATCCACCAATCTAGAAATGATAAAAAAGGAAAAGAATAACTGGGGCTTTATGCATTAAATTGAAATCTATTCATGCCACTCTACAAAAGGCTACAAATTGGAATGGCTAAAATTATCTACTTCTCTTTTGTGTTGCATTTTAGGAATATCAATGAAATTTGAAATGATATAGTAAAATGGAAAGTTTGAACAGGAATTATATATTGAAAATGTGACAAAAGAGAAAGACTAAATCATCTTGGGCTCTTGAGAAAGGAGTATGCCTCACAATTTTGCATTTTTTTAGACAAAGCATTCTAATTTACCTAGAAGCCCACCTTGTATTTCATTTCCTAGTAATATAGCAGAGATTGTTACAGTTAGAATAGTTCTCTTTCTCCAAGAAAATGAACAATATGGAGTGGTAGATTCATTTAATTTTATAGTATGAGAAGCACAGAGGTATAATGGAAAGAATAAAGTCTTTGTAGTCAGAGAAGCTTACACTTACCAGTTGTGAAACCTTGAACAAATAAGTAGAATTTTTTAGCTGCAATTTTCTCATTTGAATGATGCAGTGGGGTTGGGGGAAGATTACCTACCATGCAAGCAGCTACAAACATAAAGCTTACCTCATACATGGATTTCTTAAAATAAATAATTATTTCTTGAAATAAATAATCATGCCTGCCATCAGAGTATTCATATGTGAATATTGGTATATAATTTTTCCAACAATAAACTCAATAGTAATTTTAAAGTAGCAGAATTAGCTTTGCAAATTGACTAAGTATAGTTATTTTATTTAGAATAGAAATTCTTATAGTTGCTACATTAATATTTTGATTTAATTACAATTTAGTTTTAGCATTCCCATTTGATTCTTTCATACCTTTCATCACTGTACTGAAGTTTTCAATCTGTTTGAGCAAATTTTCCAACATTTCCTTCAATATCTAATTGCATATATTCTTTACCTTATCAGAGTTATTTTAAAGTTCTTTTCTCAAATTGCCAATATTTGGGTTGTCTCTGAATCTGGTTATGTTGATGGCTCTCGTTCTTGAAAATGGGCATATTTTCTTTCCTTTTTTTTTGGTTGCTCATTTTAAAGAGAATATTAGCTCATAATGGAACAAAAGTAGAGAATGAGGTAAATATATGTGTATTAGCTTATCATTGCTATAACAAAATACCTCAGAAAAACAACTTAAGGGAAGGACAATTTAATTTGGGCTCACTGTTTCAGGTGTTTCTGTCTATGTTTGACTGACCTATTGCTGTGAGCCTGTCTGTGGTGAGGCAGAGCATCATGGTGGAAAGGGCATAGCGGAGCAATGCTGCTGACCTCATAGCAGCTGGAAAACAAAGAGAGTGGGGGGAGAGGCCAATGACAAGATATCATCCCCAAGGGTGCACTTCCAAGGATTCTTTCCCTTCATCTGGGTCCTACCTCCTGCATTTTTCATCACCTCTTAATAGTCCATTCAATTGTGAAACCATCAGTGGGTTAATCCATTGATGAGGTCAGCACTCTCATGATTCAATCATTTCCTAAAAGACCCACTTCTTTTTTTTTTTTTTTTTTGGTACCAGGGATTGAACTCAGGGGCACATGACCACTGAGCCACATCCCCAGCCCTATTTTGTGTTTTATGTAGAGACAGGGTCTCACTGAGTTGCTTAGCGCCTTGCCATTGCTGAGGCTGGCTTTGAACTCGCGATTCTCCGGTCTCAGCCTCCCTAAGTACTGGGATTACAGGCTTGCACCACCATACCCAGCTTTAAAAGACTCACTTCTGAACATGCATTGGGAAATGGAGAATGAGGCTTCAATGCATGAGCTTTTGGGGGACACTCAAATCCAAACCATTACAATATGTCATTCTGGAAATGAGCACCTCTTCTTTATCTGTCACAACATTATATGCAGTTTGAGTAGATGGAGTTATTCCTGAGGTTGTTTAGAGTTTTGTTGTTGCTACAACAACCTCAGATAGTCCACTACATAGTTCAAAGACTTCTAGGGACAAGCTGTTGCCACCTCATGCTGCTTAATGTAGTAGCTGGGGTGCTAAAGGCGTTTCTTTACTTTTACTTTTTCTTTCTTTCTTTTTTTTTTAATTTGTACTAGTGAGCCCAGGAATGCTTAACCACTGAGCCATACCCCAGCCCTTTTTTGTATTTTATTTAGAGACAGAGTCTCACTGAATTGCTTAGGGCCTTGCTAAGTTGCTGAGGCTGGCTTTGAACTCACAATTGTTCTGCCTCAGCCTCCCAAGCTGCTAGAATTACAGGTGTGCACCACAGCATCCGTCTTCTAAAAGCCTGTTCCATCTCAGCTTTCAGCAGGCCTTGTATAAATGCCTCTCTCTCAGTGGTAACCTATCATTCTGTTCCTTTTAAGTTCAGGATCTTGGGTCTAAAAGGGTATTATACCCCTCTTCCAAAGAGAATGTCCTGTCACTCCCAGATGCTCCTATACTCTTCCACCTTATGAAAAGCAGATCATTGCCTAGACTGAGGGGATAGTTTCCTACCTTTCTTTCAGTGACTTGTTTCCTAGGAGAAAAGGGTTTTGGTAAGTGGATTTGAATTTATTCCTGTTTATCACAGAGCAGGGCTTCCTTGTACCTCCTATGTCTAATATTTCTTGGAAGAACCCAGTAGAGGCCCATGGAAAGTAACTCCTGAGTGAATGCAAACTCTTTTAGGCTCCATTTCCAAGGATTCTAAAATATCACACAAATGCCCAGCCCACACCTGAATTTTTAGGAACTCATTGCAATTTATATATTTTATGCATAAATATATGGTGGCTATTTCTTCCTCCAGTGCTCTACTGAAGTTAATAACTCTTTCCTCCTTGGAGAAGATTGTGATATTTGAACTCACCTTATTGCCTAGTCATAGTACCTATCTAATTGTCTCCAAAAGGTATGCTTTCAATGATTCTATAGCTTCTTCTCATGGAGTGGAACAGTGTTCAGTGTTCCTATATCCTAAGTGGAGGTGGATCTTTATTATGATGTAAAAACAAAAACTGTTTTACCTTCTTAGGATATCTACATTCAACATCTTAATGATTACAGACACTCTTATTTTAGATAGAAACATTGAATGTATTTACTTATTTCTATTTGAGAAGACTGGATTGGAAAAGTGATATTTCAAAAATTGAATTGAGTGAAAATGTATTGAGAACCTGTAATCTATGAATCACATACTAGGAAGAGTGTGGATGAAAAGTTGAAAAAAGTGTCTGCTGTCTTTCAAATTTCTTTTTAATTCAAAGAAGGCAAAGAATGACTCGAAATTATTCTATATATTCAGAATCTATTTATGGAATATAAAATGTGATGTTTAAAATAAGATTTTACACACTTTCCAAAGTTATATTAAAAA
Source organism: Xerus rutilus (assembly GCA_028644305.1). Lineage (NCBI taxonomy): Eukaryota > Metazoa > Chordata > Mammalia > Rodentia > Sciuridae > Xerus > Xerus rutilus. The sequence continues at coordinate 96,652,341 of CM053417.1, forward strand.
TTGTAAAACCGGCGGGGTGTGGTGGTGCACACCAATAATCCCAGAGGCTCAGGAGGCTGGGGCAGGCGGATTGTGAGTTCAAAGCAAACCTCAGCAACTTAGTGAGGCCCTAAGAAAATTAATTAGACTCTGTCTCAAAATACAAAATAAAAATAGCTAAGCATGTGGTTCAGTAATTAAGCGCAACTGGGTTCAATCCCTAGTACCAAAAAGGAAAAAAAATGTAGAACCTGGCCTCTTGGCTAATTTAGGGGAAAGAGATAATAGATGGGGCAAAAAGGATGAGAAGAGTGTGATATTTATTATAGCTCTCTTTTTTTGTTTGTTTGTTTGTTTTGCAGTGCTGGGGATTGAACACAGGACCTTGAACATGCTAGGCAAGCACTTCCACCAAACCACATCCCCAACCCTGATAGCTCATTCTTAAGAGTCTAATCATCATGAGGCTGGAAATGTGGTTCAGTGGTAGAGTGCCTGACTAGCATGTGTGAGATACTGGGTTTGATCCTCAGCACCACATACAGATAAATAAATAAAATATTGTGTCCATCTACAACTAAAAATGTTTTTTTAAAAAGACCAATCATGAAGCACTTTAACTGAATTCCATTTGTGAAGTTGAAACATGAATGAAAGGCTCCAGAATTTTATTCATTGAAATGTTAGAGAACTCACAATTTTCTGAGTGATGCTGGTACTTTAAAAATGTTTGATCAAAATACATACAACAACAGAGAATAGAGACTATGGATCCCCTGTAGACTGGCAGCTTAGCTCAAAAAGTCTTAGGAAAGCTCCCTTTCATGTTTTTATTTCCATATATACCTTACTAAATTAAATACTCACTTTATTCCTTACCCCAGTTCCCCTCACAGACAAAATCCGTATTATTTAAATTTCAGCAAGAAACTCAACAAAGCTTACATAAACTTACATGTTTTTCAGTGCTGCTGTTTTTTTCCCCTCATTAAGTTTGAGTCTAATGAAACTAAACAGAAAGTTCTGGTTGGATTCCTTGGTCACCCCTATCTGTGTTTGTGAATTGTTATAATTGGCATGAATTGAAAGTTCTTATTCTCAGCGATAGTAACCCAGAGACAATTCCAATTTGAGTTTAAATGGCCCTATGCAGACAAGGATAACTGAACAAACTAAAACAGCCTGATATGTTTATGGCAGATAAATACCAATTAAGTGCTAGAAGTGACATCAGTTTCTTCTATGTAGTTTCAGGTTAAGACATATTTTGTTTCCTTGAGTTTTTATATAGGGAGTCACAAGCATACAAGAAGAAACAAAACATTTTCCCATCTAAATGTGAGATTGAAAAATTATATGAAATAAAACTAATTCCACTATTAAGCAGTAAACTCTATCACTTGGGTGTCATATTAATTAGAACAGTTGATTACAAGTAATATATACAAGTTTGAACTAGATTTATCAAGGTGGGATTTATTTTAAAGGATACATCTATTTTAAGGATTAAAATGTTTCTCAAGGAAGGCAAGGGTAACTTGCAATAGTGTCTCAGGAAAGTGCTTGAAACAGGCAATCAAAGTCTTCCAGGAGCCGGGCACAGTGGCTCAAGCCTGTAATCCCAGCACTTAGGGAGGCTGAGACAGGAGAATCGCGAGTTCAAAGCCAACCTCAGCAATGGCGAGGCGCTAAGCAACTCAGTGAGACCCTGTCTCTACATAAAACACAAAATAGGGCTGGAGATGTAGCTCAGTGGTCGAGTACCCCTGAGTTCAATCTCCAGTACCAAAAAAAAAAAAAAAAAAAAAGTCTTCCAGGTATTTCTGTCACATATTCTATTGGAATCATTTTCTTATGGCAGACTGACTTCCCCTATTCATGGCAGAACATTATTGCTAATGTTTTTTAATTCTTATATATCATGTTCAAATCATTCAGGAAGAGGCTGATTGAACTCCAACTCCCAAGTATAAATTCTCAGTATATATTTAAATACACCTACACACATACATGCATTCAGGTACAGATAGGTAGATATACACATAGACATAGCTATAAATTACATTTCATTTAACATATTAAATGTAGGCTACAGTGAATCATCAGAGACTTTTTTTATCTGTAACTGGTATGAATATGATTTTATGCAGAATTTTTGACAAATATACCAAAAATTATACAAATGATTTTCACATAGATACATGAATTTAATTTTTGAATTTTTTCCTAAAATAATAACTATATTGCTCTGGTTAGTGTTTCAAGGACTATGTTGAATAGCAGTGGTGAAAGAGGGCATCCCTGTCTTGCTCCCGTTTTTAGAGGAGCAATTTTGTCCATTTAGGATGATGTTGGCCTTGGATTTAGCATATATAGCTTTTACAAAGTTGAGGTGCTAAGTGAAGTAAGCCAATCTCAGAAAACCAAATGCTGAATGTACTTGTTGATAAGTGGATGCTGATCCATAATGTGGGGGAGGACACAGGAAGAATGGAAGAACTCTGTTCACGGGGGAGTGGGGGGGCAGGGGAACAGTAAAGATGGTGAATATGATGGACATCATAGCCCTAGCTTTATGTATGACTGCATGTATTTTGTGATTCTACATCACATACAACCAGAGAAATGAGGTCATGCTCCATCTGTGTACAATGAATCACACTCTGCTATCATTTAAACCTAAATAGAATAAGAAAGAGAAAAAGAAAGAAAGAAAGAAAGAAAGAAAGAAAGAAAGAAAGAAAGAAAGAAAGAAAGAAAGAAAGAAAGAAAGAAGGAAGGAAGAAATAGTCAAATCCAGAAAAGCCCTGAGTTTCACTTCTGGGTCAATCTGGAAAAGAAAATTTTGTGTGCTAGCAAACGTAAATTGCAGGGGTTAGGGACCAGAATGACACTGGGTCCAACCCTTAAGAATTGATCAAAGCTCCCAGTGATTTTCCTGCTTCAATAAAAGTGGAAAGTGAATTGAACTGGCATGTCTCCTCCCTTTTACCTTTTTCTGTAGGTTGTAGACATATTAGGACATTATAAAAATGGTAAAGAGTACAAATTTTGAATTTAAACAGATATAGGTCTGAATTCCAGATTCACTTTACTGGCTGTGTATTTCTAAACCTGAGTTTCCCAATTCATTCAGTGAGAATAAACAACATTTTTTTAAATGGTCATTTTCTGTAAAGGATCAGTGAGAACCTCCAGGTGATACCTCCGATGTGATGACTGGCATGTAGTGGCTGAGTGTTGTTTGCTTTTTTTCCTCTTAGTGGTGACCATGAGGGTGGAGGCCACTCTGACAATGACAATGCCTAATCGCAGAGCTCCTGAGGTTAGGGAAAAGGAAGAAGGGCTGGTCAAAAGGAAATAAATCCTGAAACTCTACTTATCTTCATTGGCCTAAGAAGGGAGCTTATCACTGAGATGTGAAGATTGTTTCTAATCATGATTAGTCTATGTGTGCTAACACAAGCACCCTTACACATAAGCCAAGTTTACTTGGAATATTAAAATAAAGGCATTTGGTGAATTGAAAAAAAATAATAACTACAAGTTTGGATGGTTGATATATAAATATATTTTATATATACATACATATATAATATGTATAACCTTATATGATCTTGTATAATTATAGTCATATATATGATTATTTTATTGGCAAATTAAACATTTTAAGGTTTCTAACAAAGGCGCAATGGTAATTTTCATGGGACCATAAAAGATAATTCATCTACCCATTTAAACTGTGTTTTGATAACATCAGACACCCCAAGTTATTATTTAAATGAAGAAAGAACATATCCCATTAGTTGTGCAATGCAATTACAATTACACACAAAAACGCAAAGGAATCATACAAGAAACCTCAATCACAGGGCTTTTAATATCCACATATTCTCTATTTTTAAAACTTAGACAATAAACATAAATTTAGTTCATACATTTCTTTATCTCAGCATTTTATTAACCATCAGATTCAATAAAGCATCACTTTTTATTTAATTTTAATAATCATATTAGTTTTACTCTATTTTTTTTACTTTGACTCCTCAGCTAAGTTACTTATATAAAGCATGACCTTCATACAAACTACTTTTCAACTCTGAAGTTGCTTTTCTAATCTCAAAATTTTATTTGCTCATCAGTGAATATTTAAGTTTAGTAGTTAACATATACAATTTTTACCAATCAGAACTGTTCTTTTAGAGGTTATTGGTTCTTTCTACTGATCTCTGCTGAAGAATTTGCTATAGTCATACTATACTTTTTTGTTGTCATACTCTACTTTGAAGGTACTGGTTTCTAAACTGTGAATTCACTATATCTATACTAAATGGAGTGATTTTTTTCTTGTCTGGCATGAAATATTTTTTATGATCTTAAAATGATCTGTTGCACATGTAAAAGATCCCTTCATGACATGGGCTACTTTAAACAAAAGTGTACATTAAGTTATGACTGATTAAGACATAAAATGTCTCAGTTAATTCTTGCTGAGTTTCAATTATTATAACTGCATTGCATCCACATTTAACATCAAGAAATGTCACACATGAAAAGCCATGGTTTTCTCAGAAAGGATTTTGCAACAAAACGGCTAGCAAAAAAATGTATATATGTATACTGGAGCATAAGAAACTAAAATTTTAATGCCATACCCTAGATGGTTGAAGAGTAATATCTAATGGCATGTTAAGAGAATTCACTTCTTTGCCTGGTTATAGAGTATTAGATTTTTCTGGCATAGCTAAAGCCTATATAACTAGACTTCTTTTCAATCCTGGTTACTATGAATAGATCCATAAAAAGAATAATATATTAGGGATAGAGATAAACAGTAAAACTTCTCTTAAATAAACATTGAAAAAAACTACAGTGAGGAAAAAATGTACCTGGGCTTAGTTGTACACGGACACAATACCTTTATTTTACTTATTTATTTTTATGTGGTGCTGAGGATTGAATGAAGTGCCTCACACATGCTAGGCAAGCAGTCTATCACTGAGCTACAATCCCAGCCCCAAGGGCTCTATTCTTTTAAAAAAAAGTAAAATATGAATCACCAATATCCATAAGATCAAGAATAATGTCTTTATTTTTTATCCAACATTTTTTAAACCATGAAGCCCTTTGAAAAATCTATTTAACATTGCTAACTTTCATACATATACACTTATAAAATCTTATTCACAATTTTAGAGGTTCATTCTATAATATAGAAAGCCCATAGATCACAACGTAAGAATAACAGTGTTGATTGTTTATTTTTTGCTAGATACTTCTGTGCCCCTTGAAGATAATAGCTCAATTAATTCTCACAATGATGCTATGAGGTAGCTATTACATTTTTGACTATTTATTGGACGAGGAAGCCAAATAAGAGAGATTTCATATCAATAAATCAAGAAAATTCACTTAGTACATAGCAAGACTGGATTTTGAATCCAGACAATGATTCTAGAGCATGTGTGTCAAGTAAAGATTCTATACTTCTTCCAGAGTGGGGGATGGGACTAGAATAAAGAAAAAATGATAGAATTTTGAATGTGAAGAGATAGAGATTGTTTTTTCCAAATTCCTTTTTTTTTTCAGTTGAGGAAACAGTTCCAGATAATTAAATGATTATCTAGACTCCATAGAGCTAATTAGTGTTCAAGCCATAGATCAAGTGGGAACATTCGTCCAAAACTCACAAAAAGCTGAATTGATATTCTTATTATCATTATTTTGCGGGTAAGGAAACAGAGTTGTGCTGTTAATATACAGCAGAGCTGCAATCCAAAACCAGGTAGACTGATGTAGAACTAAAACCACTGTAATATTGTAACTCAAGAAAGACAATCCTTAATAATTTCTTGAGTAGACACTTAGAAAGATTGAAGTAATCTTAAAATTGGGAAATTCAAATTTCTTTCATTTACAAACTTCAGAAATTCTTGACATTCTACTTTACAATCATTTCAATGTTCTCTAACCAAAAAGTAATGTCTGAAGTATGCCACCATTCATACAACTCTACATGAGAATATAGAATTATATACATATACATGTATGAAATTTATAGATAGATATGTATGAGATTTATATATCAATACATTATAAACATGTAAAACTGAAACATGTATACCTAATACACACACAGAGACACACACACACACGAAACCATTCAATTTTATACATTAACCATTGAAGAAAACAATTTGCCAATTTGACTTTAAAAAGCGTTTGTAGCTGGGCATGCTGGCACATGCCTGTAATCCCAGCACTTTGGGAGACTGAGACAGGATAGAGAGTTCAAAGCCAGCCTCAGCAACAGCGAGGAATTAAACAACTCAGTGAGACTCTGTTTCCACATAAAATACAAAATAGGGCTGGGGATGTGGCTCAGTGATCGAGTGCCCCTGAGTTCAATCCCCAGTACCAAAAAAATTATTTGTAATAACTAGAATTTAGACTACAATTTAGAATACATAATGATAAAATGGATAACTCAACTAAATTTCTTTAAAATCTCAAGGTCTTCTACTGCTTTTTGTATATGATATCATAAGAATCTCTACTTTCATTGCCATTTCTAAGTTTTTTGTAATTCTAGGCTTTTTTTCTTCAAGTTCAGCTCACTTGTGCCTAAGTGCAAACCAGTGCAGGCAGTTTGGTAATTGTTCTTCCTTGTTCTAGGCTTGAACCAGGTGACTCATGTGTACTAGGCAGTGGGGACTTTTAAAATTACTTAATATTTAGCTGGGCGCAGTGGCGCAGGCCTGTAATCCTAGCACTTAGGGAGGCTGAGACAGGAGAATCGCGAGTTCAAAGCCAGCCTCAGCAAGGGCGAGGTGCTAAGCAACTCAGTGAGACCCTGTCTCTATATAAAACACGAAGTAGGGCTAGGGATTTGGCTCAGTGGTCGAGTGCCCCTGATTTCAATCTCCAGTACCAAAAAAAATACTTAATATTTGTATTAACATAAATTCACATCTATTCAAATTATTAGTCAATCAAGATAAGATAGAATTTATCTTTTGGCCTCATGTACTAAAGGAAGTGTTCTCAATCTTGTTGTGTAACAGATATTAAAAAAGTAATACCTTTTTAAAAAATCAATGGCATAATAAACTAGAGGAAAAGATAAATCTTTCAATAAGAATCCTGGAAGAAGCCAGGCGCAGTGGCGCATGCCTGTAATCCCTGCACTTTGGGAGGCTGAGACAGGAGAATTGCGAGTTCAAAGCCAGCCTCAGTAAGGGCGAGGTGCTAAGCAACTCAGTGAGACCCTGTCTCTACATACAACACAAAATAGGGCTGGGGATGTGGCTCAGTGGTCGAGTATCCCTAAGTTCAATTCCCAGTACCAAAAAAGAAAAAAAAAAAAAGAATCCTGGAAGAACTTGTCATTAACCATTTGTCATCAGTATTAGCAACTGAAGCTGAATAAAATTGATTGTAATACTCTGGACTTTGCTCTGCCACTTAGATCATCTATAAGCTTTGACACCTGATTAACTCCCAAAGATGTCTCCTCATTTGATTAACTCCCAGGATTTCTTTTATATTCTTAGTAAAAATTTTCTGAAATCTGTCCTCAAGGACCAAGTCTAATATTCTTTTACTGACTGCAGAATTTCTCCTGTTTATGTTGGAAAACTCGCCTTTATTCTATTTATACTTTTTGGCTGGATCTTTCATAAACACTGGCTTAAGACTTCCTTATTTGGTGAAGAGGGAATAAATGATTACTTCTAAATTTTATTTCAGTAAGTGCTTTCTGTATTTTGGCATGAGGTATAAATGAGCAGTCTTAGTATTGACTGTTGTTGTTACAAGAACCCACTGAATTTCCTTAGAACTTACTCTTCCCTTAAATTGTTTTTAGATTGATTTCTGTCTATGCTAATACTTGGCCATGTATAAGAAATTCATGCTTGCTTTCATGTTTAAATTGCAAACGGTAAGTTAGAGGGAAAGTCCAAGATAGAAAAAGATAATATATCCTAAATGGAAGACTTTTAGGACGTTTTTTACCAATTTTTTAAAAATACAAATAACAGAATTTAACTTTCCCATTTTTTTATACAGACCACTGTTACTGAATTGTGTTCTGTAGGATAAATCTACTATTTACCTACTATACTAATCAACTTTATCATAGGATAATGCTCTGTAAGAAAAAATCAAACTTCAGTGACTAAGAACATTTATTTCTTATTAACATATTTGCTTCAAGTTTTGTATTACATTTAGTCAGCTTCATATGTCTCTCCTTTTGGGAACAGGCACAACTAGAAGCCTTATCTTCCACTGCCAAAAGGAGGAAGGGCCAAGAGAAGTGAAAACTCTTTATGGTTCTTAAACCCTTAGCTCAGGACTGACATACTCTGGTGTTTGTCCACGTTCCATCGGTCAAGGCAAGTTACGTGACTAAGAGCACATCAAAGAAGTGGAAAGTATAATCCACCCTCACTGAACCATGGCAAGTGAGGAGAAGGATGAAATACTTATGATAAAATAATGTAATCCACCAGCCTGCCTATAAACGTTTAATGCTTTTAAGCATATAGTTTATAAACATTCTATTTTAATATTTATTTTGCACTGAGTTCTTGATCAATACTATGCTTGGTGCTTTACAGGATACCTTCAAAACAAATAAGGAGGTTGTTATGTGATTATTTCCACTTTTCAGAATAGAAACCTGAGGTTTGGTGTTCCTCAAGAGATGTGTCTAAGGTTGCAAAGATAGTATGTGATCGAGCCATGAATCTTATGTCCAGTACTCGTATGGATTAATTTTAATTACTCAAAGCTGATGAAGCAAGTACTGGTATAAGGCATTAATTTGGGAAGTGATCTTTAGAAGCAAAAAGGAGGGAATAAGGAATGTGAGTCAGAAAATAGACAACAAAGGAGCTCTTGTGGGTCATTCTGTGTTCAATATCCTATGTAACCCTTGAGGAGCCTAATAGAACATGATGAACTACTTGTTCCACTGAATTTTGTATTTATAAATTTCTGTCAATTTTGAAGGTTGCTCCAGAGAGAACTAAATTTCTATCACTTCTTGGCTGGCCTGCTGGTGAACTTACTGAACTTTCCTAGAATCAGAGAAAGCCCCGATATAAAGAAACAGAGATGTGGATGCTTGTGGGGAGAAAAAATTGTTATGCACAGAATCTGTTCATGATGGTTACAAGTGAACTCAAGGTTGGCTCAAGGAAATAAGGCATAAATCGTTATCCATATCTACTGTAACTTTTTTTTAACTCTTACTCCATAGTGTAAGTTAAGCAAATATATCTTACTGGCTTTAATATCCTTTTTAATATAGCCAAAAACGATCCTGTTTTTGACCATATTTCTCTTTCTAAAGCATATAATTAACAAAACATATAGAAATGGTTGTTGTGCACTTTTTGCTGATTGTTTCCCATTTTATTTACAAAAAACCCTATTTTGCAAATGTTAAAATAGATAAGTATATATTACAGAATAATGTATTTTCACTCTTTTTAGTGTAGAAATTGAATATTTCAAAATAAAAATTGACGAGACTGAGGTATGGCAACAGGTATCTAGCTAGGAGTTCTGCTACAATATCCAATTATTTAATTTCACCTCCAAATTACATCAGAGACTTTGACCTTATTTTGATGTATTCTGCCATAATTATTCCAAGATTATCATTTCAGCAAAAATAAATGATCCTTCTCATGACATACTACCAATGTATATATTAATTAAATAGTAACTTATTTTTGCCTATAACAAGTCTGCACATAATGTATTCATGTTTAAACAAGATAAGGTATTTGAAATCATTGTATACATTGTAAAGCAACACAGAGATATTCATCACTTCCTTTATTACTAAAAGCAGATTTCATTCCTTTGTAAATGAAGAGGGGAAATTTATACTACCCTTTTACATTGTGTCTATATCTTTCAATCAAGAAGACTTTAAGTTCTGCATATTCATGAGTATTATTAAAATCTTATGAATCAATAATACAATTGCCTCTAGAAATTTTGTCTTTTTTATGACATAATGCAATTTATACAGGTCCATAGGAAGTTGTGATTTATCTGAAAGTAAATGTTTATAGGTTTTCTCTCTTCATTTTTTTCTTCATGTTTTTAAATATAAGTATGCATCATAAATGTGTCACTTTTGTTTTTGGTACCAGGGATTGAACCCAAGGGTGCTTAACCACTGAGCCACCTCCCCAGCCCTTTTTTATATATTATTAAAGACAGGGCCTTCTGAGTTGCTTAGGGCCTTGCTAAGTTGCTGAGGCTGGCTTTGAACTCAAAATCCTCCTGTCTCAACCTCCCAAGTCGCAGGGATTACAGGTGTGCACCACCATGCCGAGCTAAATGTGTCATTTTTTGTCTTCACAATTCTGTACCACTGTTCATTATCCCTGTGATGCAGATGGAGACAATGTGACCCACAGGGGTTAAGTAAGTTGCCCAAGGTCACAGAGCTGGTAAGAAATGGAGCTGAGATTTGAATCCATGCTATTTAACTCTGGAAATAATATATTCAACCACTGGCCTCTATTGTAATTTTACTGGAACAACAATGGACCATTTGGGGCTGAAGCTGTAGCTCAGTGGTAGAGCACTTGCCTCGCAAGTGTGAGACACTGGGTTTGATCCTCAGTACCACATAAAAATAAATAAATAAGGCTATTGTGTGACCATCTACAACTAAAACAATATTTAAAAAAAGAATGGACCATTTGTACCCTCTATCATGTGGCATTCTATTGTCTCAACTTATACCACCCAGTAGCTGTTCTTGGAGTTTCAATCTCTCTTCCATTCTAATATGCTCCTCTATCTTTTTGTTATTACATCCTATTTCATGACAACTTCTACAATACATAAAATATTTCTATAAGTCTTGTACTATTTTCTCTATATGGCATTGTTATTTTTATGAATATGCAAATGTGTGACTATATGAAGTCCTGGCCATAAATTTTATTAGCTAATATAGCATAAATTATATGATTAACTGGCATGAAATGGGAGGGAACTTTTATTCAGTATGTGCTGACATAGCCTTCCAAATTATTTTCTGGGTCTTCAACTCCCTACAATAAAAAGCAATTGACCTACATGAGAAAGAGGTAACAATAGTGGTGGAGGCAAAGGGTCAGACAGGTCATCCATAGCATTTTACATTTGTGTTAAAAACCATGACAGTCATGAAAGATAGAATAAGGCCAATTTCATCATATTGCAGAATGCAATTCACACAGACAAATCAAGGCAATTTGTTTGCAAGAAATAGTCTCTATCCCAATTTTTCATTCCTTATAAGAATGACAATAGAAATATTTTAGTCCTAAGCCTAGATTTTTAAAACATTTTACCTCATATTTATTATTTTTATTTAATTTCACCAAAAATAATAAGTAAATTAGCATCATAAGAAGTTAAAGGTAATGATACTGCCAAGGCTAGATTTTGAGGAATATTCTGAAATGTAGTTTCATATCTAGTGAGTGCTTTATGGATATTTTAGAAAACAAATTAATGATTAAGTCAGAAGTTCTATAAGGGAGTAGTTTGAGCAGTTTGGTAAAGTAGAAGGAAAAGGCCTTGGAATTAGTAGATCTATGATTTAATTTCATTATTAATCAATCATTTGATTCATTCAACATCCCCTTGCTAAGGACACATTTCTGTTTGAATATATACCATGATGGATGCCAGAAATTCCAAATACATTATAGTCCTTCCATCTAGGGGGTCACATTTGAGGCAGAAATGGGTATAATTTGGAATGCATAATTGAAAGGAGTAAAGTATTTGAGTATGTGTCTCTGTACACATCTAATACAATTAAAATATTTGTGTGTATACTTAAACATTTTTGTGGAAAACATATGTAGTATACACAGTTAGCAAAATGCCAATGTTTATGTATACATCATAGAAATTGCTGAACTCTACCAGGAAAAAGTGTTTGTGAAAATGCTTACATTTGAAGTAAATCTTATAAGTGAATTTTTTCAAGTCATATTCTAGGGACTGTGTGAACAAAAGATTAAAGCAAGAAAGTGTATGGTTTATTCATTGGGTCATTTGGCTTGTGTCAGCTTGAGTGGACCTGGCAAATACATGTTAAGTGAATGAGTATGTGGGACTGATAATAGGCTTGATGGATAATAAGTTTAGAAAGTTATGTTGAAGTCAAATTGTGAAGGCCCTTACAATGCCATTCTAAATATTCTGACCTTCAGCCTCAGGGTAAGTATTCCTCAAACTTGCATAATGACTCAAGAGTTACTTATTTGGTTGGCAGATGGATACTGATGTCACTAATTGATAGGAAGTTTAGTATAGGTGCATTTATTGGGAAAGATGAATGATATTGTTAAGGTACTGGCAAGTACATCTAGGTGTAGGCATTAGCTCAAGTCAGCCACATCAGCTTGAAGCTTATGACATTATAGAAGTTGAAAAATGTAAATTTAAGTATCATCAGTCATCGATATCAATATACAGAGGTTTTTGAGGTGGAGTTTGGGTGTCACATGGTTTAGGAAGAATAGACAAAGTAGACCAAGAAAAGAAGAGATGAAGGATAGATAAGACTTGGATGGAATGCCAGTGTTTCCAGAGTGAGGGGCAAGTCAGTGAAAGAGATTAGGCAGGAGTTCTTGTGTTGGAAAGAGAGCTAGGAGACAGTGATTATTTTGGATTTAGAGAGCTATGCACTTATCTTAGTAGTGTCAGTCACTATAGAGATTTCAGTTACTATGTACCTATTGGCTTGCATCTCCAAAGTCTTTATTTTCAAGTCACATTTGTCTCTTGAGCTTCAGGCTGCTACAGCCAACAGCCTTATGTACATATCCTTTTATGTCTCAAAGCTTAATATTTCCCAATGTTTCCCATGCCCTCATTACACACACAGAACCAGATCCTCTTCTTTCTGGGTTCTCTAGACTCCAATCTGAGTAATATCAGATTGCTCCAATCCCAACTCCCCTGTAATTAATAACTAGCTCTTATCAATGATACCTATTAAATACACTCTCTGAGCATCTACTTCTCTCTAACTCTGCTGCAATTCACTAGTACAGGACATCATCACTTCTCATATAGATCATAGGTATAACCAGCAAACTGGTCTTCTTATTTCCAGTCTTAACTCTCCCAAAATATACTCCATATTGTGAAATTTATTTCTCAAATTCAAACCCAGTACTCCCATTCCTCTACTTAAATTTGTCTCTATTTTTGTAGTTCTTTTTTTTAAAGTTTATTTATTTATTTATTCTACTTAGGAATACATGGTAGCAGAATGCATTTTGATTCATTGTACACAGAGCACAGCTTTTCATTTGTCTGGTTGTATGTGATGTAGAATCATACGTAAAGTCATACATAAAGCTAGGGCTATGATGTACATCATATTCCACCATCTTTACTGTCCCCATTCCCCCTCCCCACTTCCACCCCTGTGACTAGAGTTCCTCCATTCTTCCTGTGTTCTCCCCCATATTATGAATCAGCCCTATGGCTAAATATAAAGACTCTTCATACATTGGTTGATGATTATTTCACTTGTTTTCCAGAAATATCTCTTCCACTTTTATACTTCTCCCTCTTATCTAGTGATGTGAATGGACCACTCACTACCTTTCTCTCACATCCTGAGAGTTCTGCCTGATCTTTTTATTTTCTGAAGTTTTCTTTTCTGCCCTGTTTACCTCTCTGCTCTTAAATAACTTTCAGAACTCAGATGAGATGTCACTTCATCAAGGAATACTGGATTTTTCAAGTTCATTCCCTTACCATATGCTTTTGAAAAGAGCACTGTATTTTTTTGAAATCAGGGAACTTATCAGTATATCTGAATTCACTTATATATTCTTTTTGTGTCTCTTTTTCTCATTAAGCTATAATGGCAAATGGGTAGGTACATTATCTTTCTCAGAGTTTTATTTATACTACTAGTAGGTGTCAGTACATATTTGTTGTTGGACTTAATATGCCTTAAAGATGAAATGGTACATATTTGTTTCCTATCACTGTTGTAAATGTTTTATCACAAATTTACCAGCTTAAAACACCATAAATTTATCATGAAACAGTTGTGTAGGCCAGAAACCCAAAATGGGCCTCACTGGGCTAAAATCAAGGTGCCCAGGGGATTATGCGCCTTCTCAATACTCCAGGGGACAATCTACTCCATTGTCATTTCCATTTTGTTGAGATTACCCACGTTCCTTGGCTCACGGCATTTTCTCTACATCTTCAAAACAAGCAAGTCCTTCTTAAACTGCTGTCTTTGGTTCTCCCTCTCATGCAACCCTGTTTTCCTTTTAAGACCCTTGTGATTATATTTGGCCCACCTGGGTAATTCAGAATAATCTGCCTACCAAGAGTAAGCTGATTAGCAAGTATAATTTCATCTGTAACCATAATTCTCCATTGACATATAACATAATTTCTTCACAGATGTCAGAGATTAGGACATTGACATCTTTGGGGAACCATCATTCTGCTTAATAGAGTAATAGAATTCACATCTGCAGAGAAGAAAAATGAAAGGAGGAGTGAAAAATAAATTTGAATTTCATTACCTTAAAATGCCTTTATTGAGCATTACTATAACATATTCTATTCTAAATGCTAGGAATGTCATTCTGATCCAGATAGTCACTATCTTGGAAATGAAAAAGGATATAGATAATACTATTAAATACAACTTTTATTAGATAATGAGCATTGGAAACTGCATTGTATTGATTGCATAGTGAATGAGAAATGAGATCTCTGACACTAACTGTTTTTTAGTTCTTTGTGCGGATGTTTAATTATTTTAGACCTCCTCATTATAAACTGATCACTAAAGTCACCTTAGGCCCTAGAAATCTAAAATCCTCTGATCAAAAGCTATTACTCAATTTAGTGGAAAGCATTTTTCATTCTAACCTCCTCCACTCTGCATTGCCATTTTGTAGCATTAATAGCATGGCAAATCCATTTTCTAAATATGTCTTGAGTTTGGAGCCTTTCTCATATAGTGCCCCTAAGTATCACATAACCTTATCTAATGTTTACCATTAATCTTCCATATTCCTCATTTTCTTTTTTCTCATTTTTGGTAGAAGCAGAGAACAGACTGACCCTAATAGCTCTTGCCTATTACTTCATAGTCTTTTCTCTTAAAGAGAAATAAACTCATATCCCTTTGTGTTCCTTCCCTATGTATATTTCTAAACTGTTATCAATCTATGCCCAAATTTTTATTTTGTCTATCATATAAGTGATAAAAATCTCAATGAACATTTTAACTATAAAAGTAACATTTAGAATGTTTTTCAGGTACAGATTATGGCTAACTGCTCTGTATAATAAGGACAATACTTGGTGTTCAATAAACTGTTTTTAATTTGCAGTTTTTAAATGTTTTCTCCTATACTGTCTTATCTGATCATAGACAAGGGGAAGAGGTCCTGTCTTGGAGAATCTCCAGCATCTCACTCCCAGCTCCCTTTGCAATTTCATGCTATGTCACTCTCCTGCTCATGTTTTGGAGTGCAGAAAAATGGAATTGCATTTAATGAAGAGTATGCAATGCACTTTTGGTATCTTCATGTTCTACTTTTACCTTTCCTTCCTGCTTAGCAAGATTCATCTTTTCTTTCCCAACCTTTGTCTTTCTTCAATTTTACTCATCCTTCTATACTCAACCTAGCCATCATCTCCTTTAAAATATCTTCCCTAACACCTATGCAGCAGCATATCCCTTTCTCTGTGCTCTTGTGAATAGAAGTACTCTTTCTTATACAAAATATTTCATGTTTATCTATGATATAAATGTCTATAATTACATAAATAATTCTGCTGTATCCTAGCAAGAGCTCCATGGATTAAAAAAGTAATTAATACCCTCATTTTACAGATAAAGAGACTGAGGCCTGGCAATTTTGAGGCCATAATTCTATTAAGTCCTGCATTGAGACTGGAAACCACTTCCCCTGATATAATGTTCTTTCAGTTTGCCTGGTATCATTTTTCTTCAGTGACTTGTTCTTGTGAATCATGAATATCACAACTTAATATATCCCAAATTTATATTCCCGAAGGTTTCAGGGCTATAAAAGTTAATAATAGGGTGATGGGTCAATGTACTAATCTTAGAAAATATGAAGAGCCATATATATTGAATAAAAAATAACTTTATTAGAAGAAGTTAATTAATTCTGAGAAGAAATGCAAATTTTATGTCATGTTAGAAAGCTAATTTATATGGAGTTCCCCATAGAGAGAATAAAATAAAATGTTGGTCACTTTTTGCAATTTATGAAGTAGTAGTTCTTTACTCCTTTATATCACCAGGGAACAGTTTTCAAGTAAATTTTCTAAGAGAGATTTTCTTCTTTGCCTCTCACATTAATATGCCCTTGCATATTTTATTAGTAAAAGAAAATCAGTTATAAACAAACCCTAGAGAAAATGAAAAGGACTATGTGCTACTTGAAATGAAAGAACAGAAATATGTAGATAACAACTTCCTAGTAAAACAAATTTCACTTTATTCTTTTCTCCTTCACTGTGTCTCCAAAAATATCCATCTTGTTAAAGCATCAAAATAGTCTCTGTAATGATTTATATATGTGTGATGTATATATGTATTGGCTTTAGATTAACTGTAAGTATGTAACTGATCATGCTTAACAACTTTAAAGTACTATGAGAAATAATAATGGAATGTATAGATTAAAATATATAAAAGTGTAAAAAGTTACCATAATAAAATGAAATAAAAATTAAAAGGAATATGACCACTTGGAAAAATGTTTTAATTCATTAAATAAGACTTAGTAGCTTAATTTGCAATAGCAATCCTTAACTTTCATACTAATAGGAATCTTTAGCATAGATGTCAATCACCTCCAGAAAACTATGCAAATATGTCTGAAAAGACATGTTTTGGGGGGCAGTTCCAAGATGGCAGCCTAGACAGTCCACTCTGCGCTAGGCTCTCAGGGACCAAGGCTGGAAGTGGTGGAGGCGCGGTTTTCCAGCCAGCTTCCTGGCATCATTCTGCGGCTCAACATCCCAAGCAGGAATTTCGCTCCTGTGTGTGTGAGTACAGGACCACCGGGAGGCAGCAGTAGCCGGGAGGCGTGGCTTCGGTGCCGGCCAGAGAAACACGGTTGCAGCCCGGCCTCGGCCCAGGGCTCCGGCTATCCGAGACTGAGACTAGAAGTAGCGGGGTGCCATTCTCCAACCAGTTTTTTGGCAGCTCTCTGCGGCTTGCCGCCCCACGCAGGAGTCTCGCTCGCGTGTGTGGGCACAGGGCCACCGGGAGGCAGCGGTAGCCGGGAGGCATGACTTCGGGGCTGGTTGGAGAAACGCAGTTGCAGCCCGGGCCTCAGCCCAGGGCTCCGGCTCTTCGAGACTGAGACTGCAAGTAGTGGGGTGCCATTTTCCAACCAGTTTCTTGGCAGCTCTCTGCGGCTTACCACCCCACGAGTCTTGCTCGCGTGTGTGAGTGCAGAGCCAACAGGAGACAGCGGTAGCCGGGAGGCGTGACTTCGGCACCAGCTGGCAGAAAGCAGTTGCAGCCGGGGGACTCGGCCCAGGGCTCAGGCACTCCGAGACCGAGACTGGAAGTAGCGGGGTGCCATTTTCCAACCAGCTTCTTGGGCAGCTCTCTGCAGCTCACCGCCCCACGCAAGAGTCTCGCTTGCGTGTGTGAGCGCAGGGCCACCGGGAGACAGCGGTAGCCGGGAGGCGTGACTTCGGCGCCGACCGGTGGAGTGCAGTTGTGGTAGGGGATCCGGCCCAGGGCTCCCTCCCGGAGTTTACCCCGGGCATGCCGGGCCTGCTTCCGCACAGGGTGCCTAGCCCCAGTGCCCACCCAACCGCGAGAGGCCACTAGCAGTTGCTACTGTGGACTGACTGTCTCCTGAGCGGAACCCCAGCTATTGTTCCTTGTGGACCACCTTCTAACACAGCGGAACTTCCTACACACCAGGGGGCGCACGTGAACACCTGGGAGCAAACCTTGGCCACAGTGGAACAGCGACTCCACCAGCGGCCCAGAGTTTCACCTTGGCATGGGACCAGTACCAAGGATACCAGCCGGGAAAGTCCAGCAAACAACGGACAACGCCACCTACTGGAGGAGAAGTAACAAAACCCTTCAGGGAAACTATAACCATATAGGAGTTAAAACTGTAAAACCTTGGATAAGCAGAGCTAGAAGGAAAGACACACAAACATCATGAGAAAACAAGGGAAGAAAGTGACTCAAACAAACCAAGATACTTCACTCCTAGAATCCATGGGCTGTACAGCAGGAGGAATGACAGAACAGGAATTCAGGATGTACATAATTAAAATGATTGGTGACTTAAAGAGTGATATAAGAGAGCAAATCCAGTCAGCAATAGATCACTTTGATAAAGAGATTCATAGGCAAATACAGGAAGTAAAAGATCACTTCGATAAAGAGATACACAGGCAAATACTGGAAGTAAAAAACCACTTCAATAAGGAGATAGAGATTCTGAAAAGGAACCAAACAGAAATCCTTGAAATGAAAGAAACAATAAACCAAATCAAAAACTCAATAGAAAGCATCAACAGCAGATTAGACCACTTGGAAGACAGAACCTCAGATACTGAAGACAAAATATTTAACCTGGAGAATAGAGTTGACCACACAGTGAAGATGGTAAGAAACCATGAACAGAACATCCAAGAGCTTTGGGACCACATTAAAAGACCAAACTTGAGAATTATTGGGATAGAAGAAGGCATAGAACTCCAAACCAAAGGAATGAACAACGTATTCAATGAAATAATATCAGAAAACTTTCCAAATATGAAGAATGAAT
>CM053417.1:96671688-96745069 GCA_028644305.1 Xerus rutilus
GCAGCACAATTCACAATTGCAAAACTGTGGAAGCAACCCAGATGTCCTTCAATAGATGAATGGATAAAGAAACTATGGTACATATACACAATGGAATATTATTCAGCAATAAAAGAGAATAAAATTATGGCATTTGCAGGCAAATGGATGGAATTGGAAAGCATTATGCTAAGTGAAGTAAGCCAATCCCCAAAAACCAAATGCCGAATGGTCTCTCTGATTAGTGGATGCTGATGAATAAGGGAGGTGGGAATGGGAAACATAAGAGAAATAGAGAAACACTGGACGCGACATGGGGGAGGCGGGGGGCAGGAAAGGGTAATGGGTAAAGATGGTTGATAAAAAAAAATATATATATATATACTGTTCATTGAAAGTGCATATAAAGGTGTTTAATATGAAGAATTTAATCTGCTTATAATTTTGTGCAAAGTTAGAAAAATTATGATTGTAACAATTTTTTTCTATTTGCCTCAGCAAATGTTTTCAGTGAAGAGTGTGTACAGCTTCTGAAAATTTGTTTTTTTCTGTTATGTTTGATAACATGTATTAAAATGCAATTTTTGAGAAAAAATTTTTAAAAAGCAACCTTAAGAAGCATTTCAGTGTTAAAAAAAAAGACATGTTTTTGGTAGGAAACATGCATGACATTTATCAGATAATCAAATGGAGTCCATGATATGATATATTTAAGAACTATCAATATGTTATCTCATTCCAATTAATTTAAAAATATCTAGTACTCAAAAAATACATGTGAAGAGGATATAAGTTAGTCTTTTGAACAAAGGAGCAACATGCAGAATTAATAAATTCATGAAACATGTCCTGCTTCATTATTAATTAAAGCAATTTATATTAAAGCAAACACCAAGTATCTTCTTACATGTAACAAAGCAGTAATTGCTTAAAAAACAAAACCAGTGGAACTCCTAACAGCACTGAAATTATAGTGCAGAAACTCTTAAACTCATTTTTCTGGTACCAGTTAGTATGGGTATGATCATTGAGAAAGTAACATGGCAATATTTAGCAAAAGCCACAGAAGATGAGAATAGAATAGTGTTTGCTAGAGGCTGAGAAATGAAAGATGGATGAAAAGAATGTGGAAAACTTTATCAGTGGGTACTAAGTTATAGTAAGACAGAAGCAAGAATCTCTGGTGTGCTATGGCACAGTAGGGTGATTACTGATAGCAATAATACACTATACATTTACAAAAGCAAGAATAAAGGATTATAAAAGTTGTCACTATAAAGAAATGATAAATATTTGAGGAGATAGATATGTTTACTCTGATTTTGACATTGTAAAATGTATATATTTATTCACACATCACAGGGTAGCTCATTAAATATGAATGATTTTTATGTACTAATTAAAATATTTTTTAAATTTTTTTAGTTGTAGATGGACACAAATATCTTTATTTTATTTATTTATATTTATGTGGTGCTGAGGATCGAACCTAGGGCCTCATGCATATGAGGCAAGTGCTGTTCTACTGAGCTACAATCCCAGCCCTAAAACAAATTTAATAAACATCTATATTTTTTCCACTAAGTTAATATAAAAAAACACTAAATATCAGTTAGTAAATGTAAAAGCATTATTATTTAATATATTAACAACCAAATCACCTAGCATCCTGAGAAAGGTATATATTCAATTCTTCAAATGAATAACATTATAATTTTATAAATGTTTAACATTTATGATATGTAAAATGTATTCATATGATAAATTCATATAGACATATAGTTTGTGCATTATAAAATTCTGGATGCTGTTCACATAGATTACAACAACCATGGAACCCCCTGTTTTATTCTAAGTAGAAGATTCAAATTCATGGTTAGTTTGAATGTGTTAATATGTTCAGCTTTTATTACTTTTATTATCTTATGGCATTCCATATCTGATAACATTTCACTATATGCAATTATAATATTAATGAGAGATAGCTGGTCAATGTGGAAGTCAAAGATTTTGATTCACATAATCTACATCAAGTTTACTTCTGTCACCTACTGACTTTATTCATTCTGAGTTCACATATCTCTAATGTATAAAATAGTAAATTACATATGGATTGATTGATATGATATTTCAAAGCATCCTAATGAACAATGTGGTACTGGCAGTTGTTATACAGTTTATAATAATGATAACATTAATTGTAATAACATTTATTATGTTAGAGAAAATGGTCATATAAAACATATGCTTCATCAAAGTCATATTTTTCTTGTATTAAAGGCACTAGAGGTAAGAGATGACATCTAGTGAAGATGTTTATGCTGAACCTCATATTTAATGTTATTTCACAGTAGATATGTAGCATTTTTATATAATGCCAAAGTTTTCATGCTGCCTTCAAGGCTTCTGTGCATTTAATTAACAAGAATAAAAATAATATTCCTACCAAGGTTGGCTGACTTATCTTTTCCTCTATAAAATAATATAGTTTGAGAAAAATCAAGTAAATAAACTAAAATGTTTTCAAATTATTGTATGGAACTTGCAATGCAACATGTTAAGTGGGTGGGACCTAATAGGTAGAAGACTGTGTACATATTTGTCCATCTGTCACATTACAAATATACCTTATTTACCAAAGGGAAAAAAATAATATTCATTTTTCACTTTTAGGAAACACTTAAAACTGAAACACAGTTTTAATTAATAGTATATATTTTATTTTGAATTTGTGGTATTAAAAAATTCAAAAGGGCAATAATGAGGTCCAAAAACTATTACTATTTTTATTCATTCACAGTTGTCTACAAAGGGAAGACTTTAATATTATATATATGATTTGTCCTATACCATATCAATAATGCTAATATTGACTGTATTCATGGTATCTTGTTTGAATAACACAAATTACTAAGAAGAATGTATTTTTTGAAGCTAAATAAAAATTTTTGTGTTTAAAATATATTATCCACTACTATTTCACATATTGGTTAAAAACATCTATGAATGGATTAATATTGTGATTTAAAGATAAACATAATCTTAGTGCATTCAGACATTTATAGTAAATGTATTCCTTACTATATGTAATCTGTTTTCAAGAGAAGTAATGGAGATTTACTACTGAAAAATAATATGAGAGCAAATAAGGTTACTTTTTCAGGGCATTTCAGTTACAGATCTTTTGACCCAAGTAAATAAAATATGAAATTCCCAACCTTTAAATATCTCAAAGATGTACTCATTTAGTGAATATTAACTAAGATGATCACATTTAGAGTAATTCAAAGATAGGCTTTGACTTTGAAAAAGCATTTCAATAAATCAAGATGGATGATTTTTCTGTCCATTTTACTCAGTACTAATTTCCAGCTTAGGTAAAGGAAATAATTTTTAGAAGCATGAATTCTGTAAAGCTGCTCCTTAATAATTTTTCACCCTAATCCTTTGGCATAATTCCTTGGGGATTTTTTCTTTGAGTATTTATATGTAGGCCATGAAGAGTATCATTTGCATTTTTATTTGAAATTTCCTGACTTTTAGATGAAAAGAGGTACTAGAAATCTTGGACTTCTAGGATCTCCCCCCTTTAAAGCATTTACATATTTATCAAATATATTTTCTGAGCTCTTAATTTGGGCAGACAATATACTAGTTTCTGGGGTGCAAAGATAACTAAGCCATGCTTCTGATCATTAGAAAGCCTCTCTCCTATAAGGAGATCAAGCCCATGTTAGAGTATGTAGGTGTTGCAAAAGAGGGAGTAATTATTTCTACATGGATAGAAGCTATTATAGGGAAAAGATCAGGAATAGTTTTACTGAAGAAATGACAGCTAATAGTTTCTTTTAATTATACTACAGTAGTATACATCATAGCAAAATAAATGCTTTTCCACTTATTTCCACTATTTTTCTACAATGTCTTTGTACAATATTTGAATGACTGTTGTCCTAACTGTATCAACTATTTTCAAATATAATTTTAGATTGGATGCCTAATACAAAAATCACATATGTTTAATATAATTTATTAATGAACTTAGTACTAAACAGAAAATAATATTAGTACATAATAATTGATGCTTATTTTGGTTATGAAATAAAATTATATTTAAAATCTACCTTTTCTATTTTACATTGTAGATGAAAGAGAAGATGTTCAAAAGAAAACATTCACAAAATGGATAAATGCACAATTTTCTAAGGTAAGCATATTTGTTAATTCTCTTTTAAGATACAAGTGGTGGAATTTTCAAAATGGATTATATACCTTTGAATTTTAAATGTTCATATGTTCCTTATAGTGTTGTTTTTGTTTTTGTGTGTAAATCTGCAAATATTATGTTTAATCTTGATTAAAAGCAAGATAATATATGGCAAAGTGATTAATTTTATAAAAATGCATCTTTGGTTCTTGTCAATAATGTGAGTTTCTTTAATGATATGAAAGTCATCACAAGGTTGTAATAGCAATCTTTCAAGTGGCTATTATATGTCACACATTAGAAGCAGATGCATGGAATTTTTATCATTATGAAAATTACCATGTTTTGTTCCTATCTTTACCAAGTTCAAGAAAAATTAATACAAATATATTGTACCCACTCAGTCCCTATAATTTATATTTCCAATAATTTAAAATGACAAATCATCCTCCTTTTCTGCAGTCATTAATCCATATTCTTAATATTTATGTTGCAATTAAACTCACAATCGATAGCACAACTCTAGATAATTATATATGGACACAGAGTAAAATATTCTTACCTTGGAAACTATCATTTGGAATGCAATATATAAAGGTTTGTTTGAATTTTAAGGTCAGAAAAACTTGGATTTATATGTAATCACGCTGGATTTGAGCAAGTAAATCAAATGTTTTGTGAGTCAGTTTTCTTATTTTTCCATCATCTCTGTACATATGCATAAATATTGAGCATCTAGTCAATAAATACAATATAGACAAGGGGAATATACTGCTAGTAATGTATTATTCCTACATCCAAGACTTTAAGAGTGATGGTATTGTGGTAATTTATACTTTGCATATTGTTGTAAGGATTTAAAGATTCATTTGAGGTGAAAATTTCTAGCACAATGCCAGCCACTCCTAATATATATGAATTACTCTCTCCATAGGTATTTAAAATCCTCAGCATTTTCTGAACTAAGTGGGGTACACATAATAAGCAAAAAATAAAATGTAACAATGCAGCAGAGTAAGAATAATCACATACATGAGTGCATTAAATGCCTTTTCCCACATATTTTCATTCTCTAAATTCATCTCCTACTTATTTCATTTATTTTATAAATGTTTTCCTTAAACCTGTTATAATTAGATCAGAAGAGTCATCATTCTTTCAGATATAGAAGTTCCAGTCTCAGGTATACTCTCCAAATCAGAAATATAAGTAAATGTTTATAGAAATAGAAGAGAAAATTTATTTAGAGTTAAAATATATATATGTGTGTGTGCGTGTGTGTGTGTGTGTGTGTGTGTGTGTAAACTTTTAATTTTGAGGGCTTTAAAGTACCTTTTTTTGACCTTATGTTTTTCTGTCCAAACTTCAGGTAGGTGATCATACTGCTTTTAGAAACTTATGAAGAAAATAGGAATTAAAGGAAAGCTAGTTTATTCTGTTTAAACCACTGGTGAACTAAAACTTAAACATAATTGTGAGATAAGTAATTTGACTCTTTACTGTGTAACTGTGTGGCTTTCAGAATTCTGGGCATGCAGGACAGGTATAATTAATTGAAGCTGAATCTTCTGATCTTCTGATCTGTACATGGTCATTTGGGAGATGTTGACCAGTTGCTAAATAGAGTAGAACTTAGTAGGCTGTGTGTGGGTGGTCTGAGCCAGCAGTACTCTGGGCTAAGGAATCTGGAAACCTTTATGAAGCAAGATCTAAAATGTGAAGTCATGAAAGGAAGGACTATGTGTCTTATTTTATTTTTGTTGCTTCTTTTTAGTTATATATAACATTAGAATTCATTTTTATATACTTACAAAAGCATGGAATGTAATTGGCTCTAATTCAGTCCCCAGCATTTCCTCTTTCCGTCCCCTCTCCCTCCCCTTCTTCCTTTCACTCTACTCTACAGATCTTTCTGCCATTATATATATTTCTTAAAACTTACTGTCTTGTGGATGTACATGATGGTGAGATTCTCTGTGGTATATTCATATATGTACATAAGAAAGTTAGGTCACCACAATATTTATTAAACCAGGGCACAAAATGAATGTAATAAATACACTTGGCCAATAGTCAAGATAAGTAACTTGATGCCAGGTTAGAAAAAGAGGGAAAATTCTGAATGGAAAAATGTATTGAGGAATATTTAAAAGGGAGAAAAAGGAACAAAAAAATTATCTATCGGTATGGCAAATTACATGCACACATAATATAGTAGAAATGAATATGAGTTCAAAGGTTTATCAGTGGAACATACACACATTTATATAATATTTGTAAATTATAGAGATATAGCAAAGTAATTCCTTGTTATTTTGTAAAGCCACAGAAAGTGTGTTTTAAGAAAATAAGTGTGATTAAATGTATCCTTATCATTTTGGTGTTATTGGAAGCCAAATGTGTCTGCAGTAAATCTAGCTGATGTTTTACAATTTCATTTTAAAATAGACTCTATCTCTTTTTCAAAATAAGTCTTCTATTAACCTCTGATTCCAAAAATTTCTACTAGAATGTGATTTTTCACATCCATTCTATAAAGATAAGCAAACAATATTTATCTCCACATAAACACAAAGCCATTTCTAGATAAGATTAATTCAGGGCAAATAGTCTTCCATGTAATTTGTAGATATGTGATAATTCTCAAGAAATGCTTAATATTTATTTATAATAAATAAAATTCATATCATAAAAATCTTACTCATTCTCCAAGCTTGTTAAAACAGTTTTGAAATCATTACCAAAAATAAATAAACCATCTCCCAATGAGTTGTAGTGTGATTTTAATCCTAAACTGGATTTAGTGATTATCATTATTTCCATAACTCTACTTTTCTGTCTGATTATTCATAATCAATTGAAGCTTTATATTTTACTTACATGAAGTAAGAATGTGCAATTAGTTTTCTCTATGACTTCACCAGGTTCTATGATATGATAGGAAATTTGCTATAACATATAAGCGTACATCAAAAAGCTAGGACTCACCCTCAGGATAACAGTATCATAAAATAGAACTGACTAATATAACATGCTTCTCCCAAGAATTCCTCATAATTTATCTTGTACTCAGCATAATGAAAATGACGTAATACAATTTAATGTTAAAATTGTGAGTCAGTTTATCAGTTTCTTTACACCACTCTGTACTTTAGGGAAAAACATAGCCATACTTTAATTCATTTTGGAAAAAAAGTTAAACATAAAACTCAAATTTTCTGAGTCTTTATTTTCCTTGTATGTCCATGCTTACTTGTAATAAAAGTTTTATTAAAAGGGCATTATAAGTGGCTAGGGTTGTGGCTCAGTGGTAGAGTGCGTGCCTTGCCCACAATCCTCAACACCACATTAAATGAGTAAAATAAAGATATTGTGTCCATGTTCAACAAAAACAAATTTAAAAAGGGCATTATAAATAGTAAAACATATCCAAAAATATTGTCATTTTTATCATTGTGGAAGATATGCTCTGAAATGAAAGAATCTTATATTAATGCAATTTCTCTACTTTTCCTCTTATTCACTTCTGTTGTTTTCTGTGATGTCATCTGGTCTTCTTGAGAACATAACGGTTAAGTAACAACCATTGTATTCCTAACTCCATGATTTTGTGATGCTGTTGAAACAAGTGGGAATTTTAATTCCATGCCATAGTTTTAATGACTCATATTTCTTTGCTACTTTAAATTGGATAACTTTCTTCCTATAACAACCTATACCCCCAGAAATCTGACTGTTGAAAAGTTGATCTCAGTAACATTTTGTATTCTTCTCCTCCCTGCTTATAATTCCCAAGGGCTAGATAGTACCCAAAATATTGTAAAAGAGTGTGCCAGTTATCAGTCCATTCTGTTTATTGCTAGTATGCTTAAGGGCCAAGTGGACATATCTGCATAAATTGCCTCCAGTCTACATGCCATGCCTTTCTTGGGAACAAAGGGAGTTTTACCAATGTTGGACAACTCTATCCTTGGTATCTGACCTCTATAGTCATTTAACAAGGATGTCTTAACATAACTTCTTTAAATTCTGTGTGAGAATAGGGTGTTGAATTCAATATCATTTCATTCCCTGTCTTTGACAAAGCTCATTCAATCTCTCTGAAGTCTGACTGATCCTACACCCCACTCTTCTAAAACTTTCTCCTACATTCTTTTCATTTAGAACATTGTATGAATCCTTTATGTGGGTTGAGCATACATAATCCCAAAATAAAAAATTTGAAGTACTTTGAAATCTGAAATTTTTGAGTATATATATCGTGTTTAAAATACTTCAGATTTTAGAGCATTTTAGATATTGTATTTTGGTATTAGAGATGCTCAACTGGTAAATTCTATACAAATATTTCAAATGTGAGAATCTCTGAAGTTTGAAATATTTCTGGCTCCAAGCATTTTGCATGAGGGAGACTCAACCTGTATCAACCAAGATTTTCAGAACAAAAATTTTGAATGAGGTGATTTTTCTCGGGATGCTCCTTCCTTCCTTCCTTCCTTCCTTCCTTCCTTCCTTCCTTCCTTCCTTCCTTCCTTCCTTCCTTCCTTCCTTCCTACCTTCTTCCCTTCCTTCCTTCCTTTTTTTTGTACCAGGGATTGAACTCAGGGGCACTCGACCACTGAGCCACACCCCCAGCCCTATTTTGTGTTTTATGTAGAGACAGGGTCTCACTGAGGTGCTTAGTGCCTCGCCATTGCTGAGGCTGGCTTTGAACTCGCGATTCTCCTGTCTCAGCCTCCCAAAGTGCTGGGATTACAGGCTTGCGCCACAATGCCCAGCTTCATTTCTTACTGAATGTGGTTTCAGCTACCTTCTTGGCTTGAAGCAGGAAGAATAGGACATTTATTTATGTTTTATTACCCTACTACATCATTTTCTATGCCAATTAATGCTCTCAACACACACACACACACACACACGCACGCACACACATGCACACACACACACACAGAGAGAGGGAGAGAGAGAGAAGGTACTATAAATTTTCATTTTATAAAAGGAAAAGGCTGAAACATAATGACAAAATATTATTTCAGTGAAAGAGATACCAATCTGTATGTACTTTTCCTTTGTATCATTTCTAAATTTACATGTAACTACTATATATGATACCTGATTTAACAGAAGTAATAGAGCTGTTGTACCACAGAAATCCACCATAGATATAAATTGATATGTATACCCTTGGCTTCCCGTTTCTTCCTCCTATTTGGTATTCAGAAGAATCATACATCTAGAGGGGAAGAAGGGCAATAAATTATCTATCTTGATGGTAATAAGCAGCCTATACATGGTTTTGGTAACACTTGAATTTGGTATATTTGTTTTGAAGAGGTGCATATTGATACAGAAAAATATAGAAATCCTCATTTCAGAAACTGTGAGAATTCAAAAATTTGTATTCCTATATACTCTCATATTAATAATACTATTGAAAGTTATATATGATAGCTAGTTGCTTCAACAACCTAATGAGAGCCTCATAAAAAGTGAAATTAAAGATTAGGTGTTCTTAAGGTACATAGAACAGGTGAAATTGGAACCTCACAAATAGATCCTAAACCCCATATTTCCTTCCCTGTTATTGCTGTGTCCATTATTCTACCTACCAAATTTCCTTTCTTGGGACATATCACAAAATTGATGAGTTCTATGAGAGCAGAGGAAGGGGCTGAGGGACATTGATGAATTGAAAACAGGAGGTACTAAATACTTGTAATAATAACAGATGATTCAAACTACTTTTAAATGTTTAATAACCCCAACATGCAACCATTGTTTAGGGAGCTTTTTAGTTGATTACTTATTAATTAATTCAAATATATTATAAATCAGTATTTTTACGTACTATCTATTCATAAATGAAGTAATGTAAACATAATATTATTATTGTAAGTATTACTTTTTGTTTGTACTAAGTATAAATTATTTTTGAGAGATAATTTGAATATTCATTTGAATAACTTCATGAGAAGCACAAAATATGGCTCACTGGTATGTGGACTCCCTAACATCTACATTAGACATTAAGATGGCTTGTAGAATGATGTATCTGTGTTTAGAATCAAATTAATTATGCTAAATGGTTGTAATCCATTGAGAACCATTCCCTGGAATGTTTTTCTGAAATATTCTTTGCAGAGTACCCAAGTAACAAGGATATCATTCAGTTTGTGAAAAGAGAATTGAATCATGATAGGTCACACTGTTTTCAGTGAAAGTGAAAATAATTTGTTTATAGGGAAGATTTTTCTTAGAAATATGTTGTTCTTTATCAACCTGCTGCTACTAATATATTGATAATTCTAGCTAGTTTTAGAAGTGGAACATGTTTTGCTCTTTATATTACTGTGTTCTGAAATACCTTATAAGAAAATTGGAATTATTGATTGTATAATATGAAGTGGTCTCCGTGGAAAGAATATTTAGTTTACAAATGTAAATATTTGACTTGTCAGGGAGGCAGTGGCTAAAGAGAGCTGTAGGAGTAAAGTACAGAAGTAGTGAGAAGGAATGAAATGCCATTTTTGAGTAATTATATTGTTGTTGAGTTGTTTGGGCCAACAATGAGATATTGATTTAATCATGTTATTATTGAACTTTGGGTTGAAAACCGTGAAGTTATAAAACAATAGACAATGATAGAGTAATGAGACTTCCCTATAACCACCAATCTTTCATGCAAAATTGAGTCTGAAGCCCATACTTTATATTAGACATATCAATTTAAAATGAAAAAGCAAGTCAGTTTCATTTTTATAGAGATGTTTGATATCATACACACTCCAAACAGTGATGTAACACAATACATCCAAAACACATAGGGATTATTGTAACAACATGTATTCCAGGGACCCAAAGTCAGAGTGTATCATTCAAGAAGTCTAGGGTGGGACCTAGGAACTTTCATTTCTAACAAATTGCAGGTGATGCTGATGCTGCTGGTCCAAGAACAACTTTTATAGAACCACAGCCATAAAATGTCATTTATTTAATCAGATCTATAAATGAAAATGTTTGAAGAAACTCCACTAAGGAAATCAGTGAACCCTCAAAGGGGAATAATCTTTCCTTTTTTGCAGCTGAGAATGACTATATTTGATTTAAGTTAGGGTATATTTTGTGCTAACTATACTCAATAATCTAGTTGGGCTGGTGTTAAAAGACTAACGACCAACCAACCAAATATATGTTTATAATATATTTTGATTCCTGTAAGACTCTTTTTTTTAAATGTTTTTTTAGTTGTAGATGGACACAATGTCTTTATTTTATTGCTTTGTATGTGGTGCTGAGGATCGAACCCAGGGCCTCACGCATGCGAGGCAAGCGCTCTACCACTGAGCCACAATCCCAGCTCCCTTGTAAGACTCTTGTTATATTACCAGGCTTTAAAATTTATATCTCATCTAATTGATATAGGTATCTGGGGTGGGTGTGTAGGAGTATACATAAATTTCTAGTTATTTTGTGTTCTATAAGCAGATAGATAACAAGACAGGAAATTAATATGATTGTTCTCAAAGTTTAGAAAATAGCCCATCTGGGTATTAGGATTTATTGCATATCCATGTTTTCTTTCTCTGCATTTCTTTCATATATGACAACATGTCTCTTTTGCTCTTTGCTTCAGCAAGAGAATTTCTTTTTGGTGATTGTCAGGGACCTCATCTGTATCCGCTTATTGGATTATGTTTTTACCTTAACAAGTTTCCGTAAGCTCCCTTAAATTATGATATGGTAGCTAGAACACAAAGAGTTAAGATCAAGTCTGACAGTAATCTGTTGATATAAACTCACCTGTACGAACCTCACTTGTAGAGCAGATGGAAGGCCGAGTTGTAAAGTCTTTAGAACAAAACAGGCAGAATATAGTTTTAAGAATATCTTTACTTACTTTAAAAAAAAATAGTTGTCAATGGATCTTTATTTATTTATATGTGGTGCTAAGAATTGAACCTAGTGCTTCACACATAACAGAAAATTGCTCTACCATTGTGCTACAATCCCAGCCCACTCTTTACTTATTTTTATCCTAACTCAAGTCCTGATATCACTATGCCAATTCTGTGTGCAGAGAGAAGTAGTGATAAGAGTAGACAAAGGGTTATCAACAAATACGCAATCATTTCTAATCTTGTCCAGAATTGTAGCCAACTGATAAATGGAGACTAACACACCATTTAATTAGAAATGTGAGTGAAGTCACTCCTTGGTTTAACATTAGCTGGTTTTTAATGAGAACAAATGAGAGTAGTAGGTGAGTTTCATGAACATTCCTTCTTTGACTTAGCTCACTTTGCACAAAAAAAAAAACAATATTTTTCAGTATACATGGTTCATGCATGGTATTTTTATAAGAATTGGCCCTGTTATTAAAATTAGCTATAGCTATTATATCAGAGAATAAATATTTTGAATATTGTATCTATGCCTAAAGTTGTTATCCTTCACCTCTAATCATTTATATTTTAAGAAACGCGTGACAGAATTACACATAAAGCTGACCTTCACTAACAGTACTTAGTGAGTACCTATCATCTGTCAGGTACTTGAGATGTTTAAATATGGCAATTAAGAGTCAAAGTTTCATTAATCACAGGACTCTATGAACTAGGTAAAATAAAGTAATGAATATTTATCAAAGGATTGATGGTATTCTGTATTTGTTTGTCAACTTGTTTTCTGTTCCTTTGCCATTAGAATACAGAATGTTACATAGTGATGAGTGCTAAGCGTAAAGAAGAGGAAGGATAGAACAGGATGTTTCAAGGTATGGGTTAGTACTATCTTATGTGGCCTCAATGAAGAGACATAAAAATAAAACCCTAAAGGAAGGAAAGGAGTGAATCTTGCATATGTCTTATAGAGTTCCAGGCAAAGGGAAGAACATATACAAAAATCCTCAGGAGGGAGTATACGTTCAGGGGACATCAAAAAGGACAGAGTAGCTGGAACAGAATCACTTGGTGACAGCATTAGTTCCTATAAGGTAGAATGGTGTTTGGAGGACATATCAGGTGGGGATTTATTGACCACTCTAAAAACCTTGGCTCTTACATTACTGGAGAATAGGACATTGAGAGTTTTGAACCCTAGCCAGAAACAATGTAAATTATAAAATGGATTTAAGAATAGAAGTGGATAGCCAAATTAGGGGATAGTATAGAAATCAAGGCTGGGGATGTGTGTGACTAGGACTAGGTTGGCATCCATGGAACTGAGGGTAAATTTTCATACTTTGATAGCATTCTGAAAGTGGAGATAACAGTATTTGTTCATGCATTTGATATGCAGATTGAGAAAGTGAGAAAAATTATTTTAGTCCAAATGAAAGAAAGGATGGGATAATTATTTACTGGAAAAAGAAGACTATCAGTAGAGAGTTTTTAATTGTGAAATTCATATGAATTTCCCACGAGAAACCATGAAAAATTTTAATTTAAGTATGTTTTTATGAAATCAGCATGTGTTTTCAACTCATGAAATTTAGCCTTAGTTCAAAAATAAATTTATCTTCATTTAGATATACAATAAAAGACACAAGTACTTTTATTATGTTTTGTGTCTGTGTGTGTGTGTGTGTGTGTGTGTGTGTGTGTGTGAATCCAATAAAAGGACAATGGACTTAACTTGATCTTTGCATCTCTTACAACATATGGATGGGTGGCAATAAATCAATGGAGACAGAAATAATTTACCTGTAGTTTTCTTCTTCATAGCATTTACTATTTAGAACTTAGACATATTATAACTGTTATTTATACATCTTTTACATCTGTTAACTAAGTACCTTGAGAGTCTGAACCTTTCCCCATAAGAATATTGTGTGTGTCTATGTACATATTGTTTTTTTTTACCTAAATATGATGTTTAAAAGGAGTAGTTAGAAAGAATATCCTTTCCTTATTGCCAATATTAGTAGGGATGCTTGTTTCCTCACCATTAAATACTATGTTAACTACAGGTCTTCTGTTCGGTTTTTATATATTTTTTATCTTTTTTGGGGATACTCTCAATCACTTATCTTTTAACTTTCTGTGGATTTTAATTATAATTCTCCCACAATTCTCTTTTGCTCCTTGCATTCTTTGTATTTTCTAAGTGTTTCTTTCCTGTTTTTTGTTTGTTTTCATTCTTGAATTCATTTCTCAGTCTAGTAATACTAGCTTTTTGTTTTCATTTAAGTGAGATATCAACATTTGATAAAATTAAATACCCTTTCCTGATAACTAGTCTTAATATAATCAGAAATTATTGAATACTTTTGCTAACATGTTATTCTATATGTATACAGTTTAATCTCAAAGTTGGCATTTCAGTAAATGATGACACATACAATACATTGTGAGTAAAAATAGGAAAAATATAAAAGTACTCCAGCTATTTCTACTATTAGTTAATATTGTATTAGACATATTAGTCATCACAACCAGACAACCCAAACTAATTCTGGCAAAAGAACTGTAAGAAGCAGTAACACTATACCAATCTGCAGACATGATTGTTTACCTAAAGAAAAAAAGAAACAAAAATAATATTTGGCATGGTGGTGCAAGCTTATAATCTCAGTTACCTGGGAAGCTGAGGCAGGGAGGATAGTGAGTTTGTTAATAGCCGAGGCAACACAGCCAGATCCTGCTGAACAAACAAAAAAGGTGGTGGGGGGAGAAACAATAACATTATCAAACATCAATACCAGTAGAAATGAATATCAGTAAAATAGTTTAGTGAGTTAGCAGAAAGTAAATTTCACATATAAAATGAATAGACTTCATGAAAAATAATAACATTATCAAACATCAATACCAGTAGAAATGAATACCAGTAAAATAGTTTAGTAAGTAAGCAGAAAGTAAATTTCACATATAAAATGAATAGACTTCATGTATTTAAATGATGATGAGATAAAAGATATTATGGATGACATATAACCATTTACAACAACAGAAATAAGAAACAAATTTAATAGGAAATTTTCAATATCTATCTTTAAAATTCACCTGTAAGACCTAAGAGAAAATCAAAATAAAGTAAAAACATCATTCCTGAAAAGCATAATTCAACATTTTATTTATTTATATATTTATTTATTTTTATGTGGTGCTGAGGATCGAACCTAGTGTCTCACAAGTGCTAGACAAGCGCTCTACCACTGAGTTACAACCCCAGCTGCTAACACCATTTTAAAGTAATATATACATTAAATGCCATTACAATATAATAACTAATATTTTTTCTAGAGTTAAGCAAGTTAACTTTAAACTTTCTACAGAAAAATAAATAATAAAAATAACCAGACAAAAAATCGCAAATGAAGAGATAGAAAGACAGAGAAAACATAAAAGGTTGTAAATCAAAATTTGGGGAAAACTGTGATATTAAATTTTACATTTAATAGCAATTTATTCTCACCAATTGGAAAGGCCTGGTAGTAATGAATACATCTAGCACTTAGATATTAATTACTGAATTTCATTCGACATTAATATGAACCACATCTCATTAGAGTAACATTTGATTCCTGATCCTGGAGAGAGAACATTGTGGGTAGGTCTGAGACTTCTGTGCCATACAGCAAGGAAGTACTTCCCAAATTTGATATGACCTTGAGTTCTCTTCTTTCCCTCCCCTGATCACTTTATGCTCATAGAATTATGTCTTTTTAAAATTTTTTAGTTGTTGATGGACCATTACTTTATTTATTTTTATGTAGTGCTGAGGATCCAACCTAGTGCCTCACACATGCTAGGCAAGCACTCTACCACTGAGCTACAACCCCAGCCTGATTTATGTCTTTTAAATAGTTTGTCCTTTCATTTTATGAGTAGGATTCCAATAACTTTAAAAATACTTTTAGGTATTCAAGGTGATTTATTTTTCTCATATTTTAGTAGAAGCACATGTATTGACAGGTGCAGTGACATATACTTGTAACTCCCAGCAACTCAGGAGGATGAGGCAGGAAAATCACAAGGTCAAGGCCAGCCTCAGCAACTTAGAGACTCTTTTGCAAAATAAAAAAGACTGCAGATGTAGGAGATAGAGTGCCCCTGGGGCTAATCTAGAGTCTCAAGGAAGGAAGGAAGGGATGGAAAGGAAAGGAAAGGAAGGGAAGGGAAGGGAAGGGAAGGGAAGGGAAGGGAAGGGAGGAAGGAAGGAAGGAAGGAAGGAAGGAAGGAAGGAAGGAAGGAAGGAAGGAAGGAAGGAAGGAAGGAAGGAAGGAAAGAAAAAGAAAGAAAGAAGGAACACATATGTATTTAGTAACAGTGAATCAGTGAATGTTGGCTTAATTTTCCTCTGCTGATCTCTTCAGAAAACTGGAGCATTGCTTGTAACCACAAAAGATAGAAATGTTTGATCTCAGTATGTCTATTTTCAAAGAAAACTAATTTAGAATTTATGGTTTTTTAAAAATATTTTTAGTTGTTGATGAACTTTTATTTTCATTTACTTATATGTAGTGCTGAGAATCTAACCCAGTGCCTCACACATGCTAGGCAAGTGCCCTACCGCTGAGCTACAACCCCACCCCAGTACTTATGTTTTAAGAATAAACTTCGAAGAAGAATGTTTTGTGCTACTGATTTTACTATCATAACTGACTTTAGAAGAACTGAATATAAGCCAGGCATGGTGGTGCATGCCTATAATCCCAGCTCTTTTGGAGGCTTGAGGCAGAAGAATCCTGAGTTCAAAGCCAACCTCAGCAATGGCCAGGTGCTAAGCAACTCAGTGAGACCCTGTCTCTACATAAAACAGAAAATAGGGCTGGGGATGTGGCTCACTGGTCCAGTGCCCCTGAGTTCAATTGCTGGTACCAAAAAAAAAAAAGGAAGAATTGAATACAATTTTGGAATATCAGCAATATTCCCTTAGTATTTAGATAAAAGTAAGATAAAAACCCTTGAAATATATATTTACCAATCTTAGCAGTTTGGCTTATGAGCTAATATTTAATTTCTTATAGGATTCTTATTTCCCAAATTATTTTAGTGTTATGTAGGACTAGCCCAGAAAATGATATGGAAAAAGGAATGAAAATCATCTCTCAAGGAATTTGCAATAGAGAATGATCACAAATGTCATTTCTTCTCTTTACTGAATACTGTACACATGATACTTCAATCACATAGCAGTGGATCTGTTCTCAGAGTAACTGTTCAGACCAAGATTTGATTTGAAAACATTTCTTCAAGTGACTCGCTGTTTTATTTTTCTCCAGTGGTTATCAGTAGATAAATGGAAAAACATTCCTAATCATATAGGAACATTCATTGACAACACAATCAATAGGAAGCTTTTGAAAATGTTTTTCCTCAAAATTTCTGCTCAACACCATCACCATCAATGTTTCCTCTAAAGTGACTGTGGCTTTTTTATTAATGTTATTTTTCATTGACATAATTGTACATATTTATGAGAAACAGTGATGCTTCAATTCATGTATACATAATACAGTGATCAACTCAGGGTAATTAATATAACCATCACCTTAAACTTTTATCATTCTTTTGTGACTAGTATATTCAAGTTCCTCTCATATCAATCTTGGGATAGTACAATGCATTATAGATACATAAACACATATAGATATATAAACATATTATATAGTATTAATTATATTCACCTTACTATGCCATAGAATGCCAGAACTTCTTACTCCTCTCTAATGATAGCATTGTACTCATTGATTAATCTGTCCTCATTGCAACCACAGATGTCCCTAGCTTCTGGTATCCACCATTATAGTCAAACCTTCATAAAGTCTCCTTTTTTAGATTCCACATGAGTGAGAACATGCAATATTTGCCTTTTTGTACCTGGAATATTTCAGTTAGTATACTATCCTCCAGATCCATTTATATTGTTAGTACTAACAGAATTTTATCCTTTTTATGGCTGAAGAGAGCTTCATGAGTTTTTTTGAAAAATACAACTTTTTGCTGTTTAGGGGTTTGCATCTATAAATCTTTAAATGGTGTAAGAATACTGATAAATTTATAGCTATTTATGTTTTTAATTTGCACACTTGAGACTAGGAAAGTATGTAGAATATTTATTGAAAAAGTATTTAACACTTTCCTTTTTATCCCATAAACTATAGTTTTGACAGGTACTTTGCTCATTCTTTTATATCTTTAGCTGTGGGTAACTAACAGATATTAGGTACTCAAGATATATTGATGTTACAATAAAGTAATGCGTATAAGAAATTATCTTCACTACCAATTACTGAAGAATATTTTAGATGTAGTTTTTTGCAACTAAAGGAAGTTTAGGGCCCAAAAATACAAAAAAATCAGTGATTATTTTAAGTGTTATAAAATATAATTACATTTTATCAAGCACCACAATAAATTAATAAAAATACACAGAAATATATTGTAGATAATTTAATTGCGAAGGTGAAAAGTAAAGATTTCCACCTAGAATAGGAATTTTTCTTATAATAATTAATAAATATCAATTGTATCAATTGATGGTATTCACTGTGATATTTTTATACATGGATATACCATACGTTCATTATGTCCAACAGCCCCTCTTTTCCCTACTCTCTTCTCTCACTGGACTTCTCTGTTCTAATAGTCCTTTTCTACTTTTGGTCTTTTTCTTTTATATCTTCCACATTTGAGAGAAAACACATTATATTTGTGTTTCTGTGTCTGACTTATTTTGCTTATCATCATGTCTTTAAGTTATATCCATTTTCCTGAAAATGACAGGAAATAAAAAACATAAGCAGAGAGCCAGATGTAGTAACCTTAGACTATTGAAAGTTCTAAATAAGTAAATATTTATAATGTTTGTAATATGAGTGAATAATTGTATTTAATTATTCATCAATCTGTATACAATACAAAGGAAATCACTAAGTAACTAGAAATACTTTTATTTTAGTTCTTAAATACTTCATGTTTCTGTAATTTATAACTAAAATTAGAAATAACAGTTGTAATATTAGGATAGACTCTGATAATTCCTCAAAAATGCTAATTGGAAATTTTTCATTTCCTCATTAAATGTGAATTCTTGAGAAATTGGTTCTCTCTCTATATATATACACACACACATAAATACATATGTAAATATATATACATATATCTAAACAAAAAAAATTTGTTTAAAAAAAGAGAAAAAGAAGATAAGCTGAATTTGCTGTCTTTGAAATATCAAAATCTTTCACTGAAAATAATTTATATGGCAATTAAATATTTAAGGGGAAAATCTTTGTAGTATTTATTTTAAAAGGGTTATACAACATTTATCAGGTATTCCCTCATTTTTAAAGCCATGTTTACATATATAACTATTTTGTTAAGTATTGGTATAAAGTAGATAGTTTAAAGATAATTTACTTAAAATAGGTAAAACCTCAATTTTATTGGATGAAATTGGGTAAATTTGACAAAAAAAAAATCACAAAAGCTTTTTGTTCACATTATTCAGACTCATCAGGTAATTGTTCATCTCTCTGTGGAATAAGCATTCAATAAATAGTTTGTAGAGGAGAAAAATAATTTTCCCTCTATCCTTAATTCTTAAATAGGACTCCTCTAACCAAGGGCAGATTAACAAGAGAAAAACAAACAGAAGTTTATTAGCATGTCTACTTCATGTCATGGGAAACCCCCAAAGGAAAATGAATAAATCTCAAAGAGGTATCTTAGAACCTTTGTTTACATAACACCTTAAACAGAGAACAATGTATTTTTAGAGAAGAGACAAATTTTATGGACCTTCAGTCTCTAAGGATGGCAAATTATGGGAAAGCAAGTATGTTGGAAACTAATGGTAGATGAGAGCTAGTTAGTATAGTTTATCATGTATATTTCTTTGGTGTCAGGAGCTGATAAGGACTTAAAGTTGTCTCTGGTTATGAACTTTGTCCTTTCTGATAGAGAGAGAAAGAAGGACACTTTTGTAAATTTATGTCCTGCTTCTAGACAGATAAGGAGAAGGCAGAATGCTTTCCTAGTATCTGCTTTTCTGAATTGCCTTGTGCTCAAAGTAGTCTTTATGTCAAAGTGGCTATTTTGGGATGACATATTCCATTTTTCTACAGTTGGCTGGGCAATCTAATGTATTCTGGTATTTTTATTGATGGTAATTTCAAAAATAGAATTTGGTGCCTAGGAAAATAGTATTAAAACTTTCATAAAATATTGAAATTTGATTGTGTTAATTTTTTTAAAAAAATCAATGTTCACAAATATTTGTTTCTTTTAGAAAATTAGAAGTATTTACACACACCTTTGAACCATTTTTCTCATTATTTTATCCAAAAATTTCTACCCAGAGCTTTTAAAAACTCGTATTTTGTGGCACCATCTAAAATGTGATTTATACTACTTGTCATTATTTAATCTTTGAAATGATACTTTATCATTGCTTAAATCAGTGTGGGTACATTGAATAAGGTTTGAGAGCCACTCTGTAGGACTGAGTCATTATCCTGTAATTTTATAGTGGATCAAGTACTATGTTTTCATTACTTGAAAAAAATAATGACCTTGCAATTGACTCTTACATTTAACATTTTTATCTCAACTTTACCGCCATTAAATATAACTGTTTTCATTGACCACATAAGAAGCTGGAAAATCACTGGGTCACAATTTAATCTAATTCAATTTAATTCCAACAAAGATAGCCATAATTGACAATTTATCAAATCAAAAGACAGAGTAAAGTTATACTCAAAACTGTGTTGATTTGGAAGTAATTAACCTTAAATTTTAAAACATTATACTGTGGGTGCTGAAGCTATTTCATGATTTTATTATATGGTACCTAACATTTTCCAAGGATAAGATGATTTATGAAGTATAAGCTATTACCTAAACCAACTAATGCTTTCATTATAATTACTATTCAAGTCTTTATGAATAGGTGTAACTTTACTTGGTCTGCCTTGGGGTATAGGATCACAGTTTTCTACAGTGGCAATATGAAGGAAGATCCCCAGCAAAAGTTTCTTATATTGTATGAATATTCATATGCAACTAACTCTTTGCCTCTTAGTGCCCAACACACCCTTTTTCTTCTTTTGAATAGGCAACAAACTTGCTACTAACAGGGTAAGGTTGAATCCTGGGAGTTGGTGACATTTTAAGAACAGAGTAATTCACGTTAGAAAACTGGGCAATGAGGGCTTACTCCCCCAAATTGTTTTTGGTATGAAAATTATGCATGTTAAAAAAATCACATAACTAGGAATTTTAGATAATGTTTTAAAACCACAATATTTTACATAGGATTTAAGTGTAAAATGAAGAGTAAAATATCCACATTATAATGAGTCATTGAACCTAAAAATTAAAGTAAATCAAGGATCACAGAATAAAGAAGTAATACTAATAGCATTTATGAGGTGCCAGGCATTATTATAATGGATTTGCAGTGGCATTTCATTTAATTCTTTTCATTTATTTTTATTTCACAAATAAATTTGTAAATTTATGGAGTATAATGTGGTGTTTTGATCTATGTACACATTTCAGACAGAGTAAATAAAATTAATTACCTTATCTTTCACCTCAACAACTTATCATTGTTTTGTGCTGTTGGTAGGAATGTAAATTAGTATAGCCATTTTGAAAAGTAGCATGGAGGTTCCTCGAAAAGTTGAAAATACAATTATAACGTATTCCAGCAATCTCACTACTGTGTATAAATCCAAAGGAATCAGAATTGGTGTGTAGAACACATATATTTACTCTCATTTTATTCTTACAGCAATATTTTGAAATAGGCATCTTACATTTTAGTATGAGAGAAAACAGAATGGTTAAATAACTCATCAAGATTAAACATGGCAAAGTCAAAACTCTTTCTAAGGCTTTCAGGCCTCCAGTGTTCAAATTTAGGGCTTCTTACCTGTTTTCTATTTGGTGTTGATGAAGTTCCAGATATGCTACTAAAAATGTGGCATCTGACCATTTGAGGAAGCCACAGAAGCAACAAATATGTCTCTGACATTTTCCTATACTTCTACCCTGAAGCAGTTTATAAAAGAATTTTCAGGCCTTCCCTGAAGGTAGATCACAAGACCTTCATGTGTGCTATACCCTGAAGAAAGGAATGTCACATAGGGACACAGAGAAGAATCTGAAGAACAGAGCTACCAAGTTTCCACCCAGTTTATTGCAATCAAATCATACCCATTTGGCTCCCAAACATACTTCTGTGTGACTGCACAATCTCCATCAAACTTAGCCTAAATATGCATAGGACTCTCCTGTTGTTGTTGTTGTTGTTGTTGTTTGTGGGAGGATCTTCATTTCTGAAGGCTCTTGTGTTACATGAAACTTATATTAAGTAAATTTGTGTTTTTCTCTTGTTAATTTGTCTTTTTAAATAGGAGGTATTAGCCATGAAACTTGTGATACATATGAAGTCTTTTCTCCCCTGTTTTCTATAGCCCAATTGAGGAGAAAAAGTGAGAACCTTAATGATCCAGTTTCTCTCTCTCTCTTTCTCTTTCTTTAACACACATACACACAAGCACTTGGAAAATCAAAAGTTTTATGCAAGTGATATCTTTACTATATGTAGCCACGCTTTAATACTTTTTTATTCCATTCTTTTCTATTTGATTTTTTAAATTTATGGCAGTCATGACACATGAATGAAAGGAGTCATTCACAATTCACAAATTTCTTACCATGTAGCTTGCAAAACACCTACATGATTCACCCAAACTATTTAATAATAAAGTCAGGTACTAAATTTAGGCATTTTTTTGGCTTGAAAACTATTGTTCTTGCCTTCTGCCTAGCTGTATCAGTCCAACAGTATTTTGTTTCCTAATTTTTCTTACTTTTTGTTATAAATCAGAATATTTAGGGATGAAATAGGAGCAATGCTAAAGGGTAATCCCAGAGTATAATGCATGGATCCAATATTTGGTAAACCAAATAGGTTTCAATTAAATCCACCACAAATTTTTCTTTGCTAGAACGCAATATAAAACATAAGCATCTTCTTTTTCAGGACATAACAAATAAAAGACATTGTAGGTTCCGTGCATGTTTTACTTTCTTAGATTATCACTTAGGAATTCTCAAATCAGAAAACATTGAAAAGGCATTAATTAGAAATATCACATAGTCAAGTTATTTTGTTCTTTTTTTGGGTACCAGACATTGAACTCAGGGGCACTTAACCACTGAGCCACATAACCAGCCCTATTCTGCATTTTATTTAGAGACAAATTCTCACTGAGTTGCTTAGCACCTTGCTTTTGTTGAGGCTGGCTTTGAACTCATTATCCTCCTGCCACAGCCTCTCAAAGCCACTGAGATTACAGGTGTGCACCACCACACCCAGCTACAATATTTTGATCTTAATGAGATTATGCATCAGAATTTGCCTTCAGAAATGACCAGAGTAAAATCTATTACACAATCAAAACGATTTGAATTAGGCATATAGACTTTTGCAGCAAGAAAATCTGGGTCATCTGTCATTTCCAGGTACATGGGAAAGATGTACCAGCACTCCTTTTATTACTATAGCTTTGAAGGCAGCTTGTTATCGTCCTTCCCAATGTTTGAATTTTTACACTGATAATTAAATCCATTGGTATTACTGCTGCTTGAATTACAAATGCTTAAGACAATTAGGTTTCTATCAGATCACAGATTGACATCAAATAGATGTAACTTTTTAAAAAGTCCTTAGCAAATGGAATCATTCTAAAACTTTTGATTGTTTCCAATAAATTATTAAGTATATATTTGTCTTTAATATAGTCAACAGCAAAAAATATTCTGTATTTCAAAAGAATGACAAAATGTACCATATTCTAGCATAATAGTATTGCAAAAGATTCAAGAAGGAAATAAGAGCAACAAAAATCAGCAAGTGCAAGCTGTGAAATGGTATATGAAAGCAGAGGATTAAGTTGTTTATGTAGTTCATTTTGGCGGGAAAAATCTCTGGTTTTGTAGAAATGGCTAATACCTATCATTAAATTATATGCATAAATGTCCATGTTCCTCATATTCACTGAAATGAAGCAAGAATCTGTGGTATTCTTCATATTACAGAGAGCTGGATTTTGGTGTTTAGATACCAATAAGATTGTATCCATTTTATGTACATTACTGTACATATAACAATTTATGATATATTTCCAGATAAAACATATTTATTAGTAACTAATTTCTAGAAATGTGCTGTCTATCATGGTAGCTACTGGAACGACAAAATAAACTGAAATTGAAATTAGTGAAAGTGAAATAAAATATATGTTATTATCCATACATGCTCAGTAGCTATGCTTCTAGGGGCTACTGTGCTACATAGTGCAGCTATAATACATTTTTATTATCCAAAAAAATTGAGGAGGTGCTGGTTTAGCTCTTTTTAACATAAACATTACCTTTAAAAATACTTGCAATTTTTAGCCTATACTTGATTATGTTCCAATATACCAACTCTTACCTCAATATAAAAAAAAATCCAGCTTTGGATATAGTGAAGGTCTTTTGATTTTTTTATAAATTAAAAAACATGGTATTCAAACTCAGTTGAGGAAAATCTAAGTGTAATATAAACAGTTTTAAAGAAAAACAAAGAAGATATAATTTTTGGAAAGAGAAGAGAAATAAGAAACATACTATATTTGTACATCTTTGCAATTTCCTAGTTACAATTACAGATTTTAACAAATTGAGAATAATAGTAATGTGGTAGGCAGTCTTCAAAATGGCCCCAAACTGAGGTTGTTGGATGAAATGCAGGATTCCATGTTCTTTAAGTATAATTATTCTAATCTTCTCTAGAGAGAGCTTGGCATATGATTTCAAGATGTTTATTCTTATTTTTCTGTTACTGTTACTGCTATTGCTGTGAGTTTCAAGTATAGGGACAGATGGTTTCTTCTTGTTAGATACAAACCCTATATGAACATTTTTAGACAATTTCAAACTGAGGGCAGCACTAGCTGAATGCCTTTTCCCAACATGGGCCTACTGCTAAACACTCCGGGTAAGAAGAGTATACTAAGGACTATAGAGTACAAATCTATGTGATATTTGATCACAGTTAGGTGGTTTTAATTTTAAATAATCTCTAGTGAAATAAATGTTGTGGGGGTTTACTTTGTAAAAGTAATGCTGTTTATAATGATGGCATATTATGGTTTCTAAAAATTGAAAACAAACAGTAGTTTTTCACAAGTTACTCTTGTTATTTTGGATTGGCATTTTCAGGTGACAGCTAACTTCCCTACTTTTTTGAAGGACAGGAGATTCAGTGGAAACAATGGAGTGAATCTTTGATTAATCTAGAATGTGATTTTATCAATGGCCAATGAATTTTACTGTATTATGTTGGTAAGGGCATCTTTACTCTTAACAATTTTGAATTCCCCCCCCCCTATTATTCCAGATGAAAAAGTCTTTGTTTTTCAGAGTTGATCCACTATACCTAATGATGGTATGTAAGAGGACATTTATAATTCCCTAAATGTTTGATTGAAAGGAATTACAACTACACCGAAATCTCTTAACTCTGTGCTGTAATCAAAGAATAAATACACAAACAATTTAGATAACACTCAGA
The DNA here is from genome assembly GCA_028644305.1 of Xerus rutilus. Lineage (NCBI taxonomy): Eukaryota > Metazoa > Chordata > Mammalia > Rodentia > Sciuridae > Xerus > Xerus rutilus. The sequence continues at coordinate 96,697,451 of CM053417.1, forward strand.
AAAAAACTCTAAAATCAATGCTGTGCATTCAGCATTTTGATGATTCCATGTGTGGCAATGTGCTTATCAATCCCAGTGCTATATTACTATGCATAGTAACATTGCACTTACCCAATCAATAAAAGAAATGAATGTACAGTCATCGATGGCAGCTTTTCTTATTTTCATCCAGAGGTTTGACACCTTTAGGCTACAAAATAGAATAGCTAAAAATTAGACAACTATTAACAATGGAATTAATTAGATTCTGGCCCTCCAGCTAAGAAAATGGAGTAAGAATTAGAATAGCACCAAAAATTTGCCATTGTCCAAAATTCAACCAATTAATACTAATAAACTGAAGTCTTATCAGACATCATTTAAAGTGTTTTTCAAATACAAGCAAAAATTCAAGTAGAAAACCTATGGCTTTGTAGGACTAATAGCAAAAATTCAATAGCAACACACATAATGTTTTAATTAAAATATATTTTATAACTGTGTAATCTGAAAATATTGACTCTCTTTTGGAGACACATTTTCTCTAATGTTTTCAATAAAATAATTTATAGAAAGAATGGTTTTGTCTTAATTTTTTGTATGAAGGTAAAATAGGTTACTAATTCACTGCAGGAATTAAGCTTCTGTTCTTTTTCAACAATGATTGTGACAGTTTACATACTAGAACTTAATATTATTATATGCTGTACATGTAACATCATGATGAAACAAATTATTTTTCCTACATTTACTTTAATGTTAATCAGAGTGGTCATTTAAGTTTCTACTTGATTCTCAGACAGAAGTTTCAAAATGAAATTGGCCACTGATTCCCAGACAAAAACACAAGAGTGGTGTCAGATGAGAGGTACTTCACAGTGTTTTGACACATTTCACTTTGATTTTTACTTATTTCTTTGTTTGACATATGTTCTCAAGTGGAATGCTATAAAGTTTTTATTGCCATAAGTTTGAAATGACCACATTACTCATGAGCTACAGAGTCACGAGTGAGTTTTTAGCTTCTTTCAAAGCTGTAGAAATAAAATTTTATAGTACCCTACCCTGGTATATGTTGCTTTATGCGACACATTTTATTCCACTTTACTCTTTTCTTTATTCTCCTTCATTACTTTCTTCTTGAATTACAGCAGAATTTGTATTAAATATTTCCAATATGTAATGGTTTGATTTAAGCTGAATTTTATGGTAGCTTTATGCATTTTTTCATAGATTGTCTTTGACCTTTAATGACCATCTTTTAAAAATTTTAGATGATAATTTTAAATATAGTCCATTGGATATATATTGCTTTTGAAACTCTGATTTTATTGCAAAAAGGTGACATTTTATTTCTAAGTGGACCAAAGCTATTGTTGGAAATGAGACATGAAAGATGAACGTTTGCTTCCTCTTATAGAAGTAATTAAAATTCTTAACACCTACACAATAATTTTACACAATTTGCATAGTATGTACACTTCAGTAGAATATGAACCTTCCTTTTATGTGTTATGCAATCCAGCTCCTATGAGGACATCAGTAACTCATTCTGAAAGTATCCAAACTATAAAGTGATTCTAGAATTAGATTATCCCAGAGGAAACCTATGAGTAATGTGACTGACCTGACAGCTTGAAGTGATGTGCTCAGAGTGGATCCGATAGGCAGCTATTCGTTTTAAACTCAGGAAGCAAGCTTACAATGTTGTCAAATATACTAAGTCATTTTTTTTATTTAGGATACAAAAATGGTAAAGAATTTCCCCCAGATTTCTTGTAAAAGATCTCCAAACTTTCATCGTGTCTCCAGACCTTGAACTGGAGCTTTTGCAATTTCTATTTTAATGATTTCTGGAAGGCTGTACATCTCAGTGAATAAAGTCAGGAACATATGTGCATAGCTGACTCAGATTCAAGAAAGAATTTTGGTTGCTATCATATAACTTTTAAGGCATAAATAATGAGTACTGAGATGTACTGGTTTTTCTATTTATGGATTAGATTTTTTTCTATCACAGTAATTCCAATTGACGTATTCCTCCTTTGGTGTGATTGCATGCACACATTCACATGCACAAACCCAGCCATGCTATGAATTTTACTTTACATGTATGAGATGAGAAAACCAGGGTTAACTGACTGAATTTTTTATATTTTTGTAGGAGAGATTATATGTGAATAAATATGAATATTCACACACACATACATGATTTTTAAGTGTTTTGCAAATAAGCCAGTTTTTAAATCACTTAAAACTTTTTGTCATTTTTATCATTTAAACTGCATGTGTGATGATATGACAGAAACTAGTAATATGGGGAGTATATACATTATTTACGCACTCCTTCCTATAGCTTATATCTTTTTATTAAAATAATTCATCTAAGTTTGGTGAAAGAAAAAAAAAGTGCTTTATCACAGAGAAGAACTGAAGAGATTTTTTTTCATCTACTCCTCTAAAGACTCTTTGCCTTTACAAACAGCAGGATAGAATCAGGTTGGTTGTAAAGGCCTTCATTTAATGCAAAATAGAGAGGAGAAAAGCAAGAAAGTTCTTCTGTATTAGAATGTGACTGTGAAATAACAGAGGAGGTATTGCTTTGGGTTAACATGGAATGAAATCAGGTGCATAGGACTATGTATACTTAGGTATGGAAAGAATCACCAAATAATGTAATTCTCCAACAGTAAGCTGAGTCTGCCTCTGTTATGTCTGGCTGGTATGCTTGGTATGTGGGCCATCTGGCTCCTGGATGCTAGTAATGTTTGCACACTCACACATCAATCAGAATTGGTCCAGGGTCTATTAGAAAGCACCAGCCAGTTAGGTGACATGCCATGACTGCAAAGAACTCAAGTGGGAATGCCAAGCAAGGGAGCTTCTACTGGATTTGACATTGACATGGGCATTGGGAGGACCTTTTGATCCATTTGGCTGTACCATTGATGTTGCAATTCTGCTAGAGTAGGCATGTGGATGTCAGGTTATATAAGACCTTATTTATATCATTGATTTTGCCTGTGTAATTCAAATCAAGCAAAAAATGCAAATGATCTTGAGCTTCAGGTCCAATGCCTTTTGGATGTAGGAGAATCATTGACTTGAAATTGTTTTGCATTCCTGACTAGTAGACAGGGAATATCAGAAACAGCTTTGCCTATCCTGTTTCCAGACCTGTACTATGGTACTAGTTTTTCACAAGAATACTATTTCAGATGCATCTACCCAATAATCTTTCCAAATAAGGGGAGGCTTGCAATAAAATGCATTATCATTCCTTGTGTCTTTTAAACCAGTTCAGAGAAACTTAAAGGAGAAAGCATACTTTACAAGAAATGTAAATGAACTTTAATACTCTCAGATGAGATAGAACATAAGACATGTGTTTCTAATTGGAAGCCTTATCATTTAGTTGTTTGGCTACAATAGTATATACAGTGCTGGAAATTGAAACTAGGGCTTCCTGCATGTTAAGCATGTCACTTACATCCAATATTTTCTTTTTGAAAATTTTTCACAGATTCAATTGCAAGTTTTAGGTTGTTGGCTTCAATGCTGATGATGAGAAAAATTAACTGGAAACTATCATAGAACCTAGATGATTGACTATTTTCATTCTTCTTTGACCTTTAGATGTTTTGATGCAATAAGAGTAAGAAAAAATATGCCCCAAATTTTCAGTGTTTTAAAACTTGAATTGTCATGCACATACAATTTTACCTAGCTATGAACTTAATTAAGGCTCACCTAGAGAGCTCTTTAAAATGATGGTATGATTTTTTCCTTTGAAAATGATTTCTCACCTTTGAAATTTCTAAAATCACCAAAAAATATAAAAGGTAAGTATTCTTTCTAAAACATATTTACATTCAATAACTTTCCAAATAACTGGTCTTTGCTAAACAGAAATGTCTAATAAGTTACCTCTGGATAAACTTTAAAATAGATTTGATTTGTCTATCTTGGTGTAATAATAAAAATATTAATATTATAATGATGCAAGTTTTATTAATTTGGTATAATAGAAATAATATAGCCGGGTGCAGTGGAGCACGCCTGTAATCCCAGCACTTAGGGAGGCTGAGACAGGAGAATCACAAGTTCAAAGCCAGCCTCAGCAATGGTGAGGCGCTCAGCAACTCAGTGAGACCCTGTCTCTACATAAAACACAAAATAGGGTTGGGGATGTGGCTCAGTGGTCAAGTGCCCTTGAGTTCAATCCCTGTTACCAAAAAAAAAAAAAAAAAGAAAGAATATGATTTTTCATGTTTGATGAGTGCTAAGTACTTTATACCATTAAATATATCACATGCATTATTTTACATTTTCCCTTGTGATGGTACAATTATGTACATTTTATAGATAGGGAAACTGAGGCACTGAGAGGGAAAAATCATAATTTATACAATTATAATACTTATTCCATAGTTTTTTTAAAACTTATTATTTGCTAGAGGAAAGCTAGATTCTCCTTGGACATCTTGTTATCATTATACATAACAATATTAATTCTGTGTTTTCAACAACCTCAACAATAAAAAACAAGTGAATGATGCCTTTTGGGGACAAGGCATTTCTGTAGTCAGGCCCACACATGAAGCATTTGACCTTTATGGGATTCAGCAATCAATCAGAAGGAGCTATTTTCCCTGCTTTGGCATCTGCCTACTTGGCAAATCCCCCAACTGTGGTGTTGGCAGCTCCACAACTGTGACTACCTCTGGTTTTTCCACAGTAACTGGCTGGAACTCATCTTCTTGTGTTGTTCTATTATTGTGAAAATTATTTTCCTCGACTGAAATCAGAAGAGTATAATAGAAATTGTGTATTTTCCTGACATTTTTCCAGAAGTATTAGAAATTGGTTAAGGCTCCCCAGGAGTAAACATTGGATTCTAAATATGTATTTTTCTTAAAAATGAATCCATATGTCATGGTAGATGTTCAGGAATGAGTGCCATTAGTTACAGCAATAACATTATCTTGAACTCTTAATTGTAGCAGTTAATTGTAATTTTAATTATTTGTGTTTTTAAATGGAAACTTAGTTAAGTTTTAGAGTCCATTGTACATAGTAAAATACATTTTATATCTAAAACCTTAGGAAATACTAGCTTGTACCAGGGGAAAAAATACTATAATAGTGTATATGCAATCCAATTTATGTAGTCCTAAATTTATTGAAATTGAAAATCATATTTCTGTGTAGCTGCATGTTAGCATATGGACATAAATGCATATAACTGTTTATTTTATATAGACCCATGTTTATCGAAAGGGTATCTTCTTATATAGATATAGAGCTTAGAATTTCTTTATCAATGTAAGATAGGAACTTCTAAACCATGAAAATGAAATTAAGCATACTTTCATTCATTTATCACCAGTTTTCAGAATTAGTTGCCCTATGGGTACCTTTTTAATTATATTGCACATCTTTCAATTAAATATTGGGAGGTTGAAAATTAAGTGACAATTCTAATGTTTTCAGTGGAAGACCTAAAGCTACGCTATTAAAAAGCTAGTAAAGGGAAGAGGAAGGATATTTCTTTATCCATGCTGTTAATTATACAAGCAGTGCACCACGCAAATGCTAGCAAAAAGGGTGAATACAAATACTATTTAAGAGGTTTCTAGTGATAAGCAATCCTTTATGTTAAAGTAGATTTAAAATGCTGCCTCCTTTACTCCTACAAATTCTAATGAAAAATTATTTATTTTCTGTGAGTAATAATAGTAATTAATATTTATTGAAGTGCTTACCATATGCTTAGTTCTGAACTAAGGACTTCACATATTATAGCACATCACTACTCTAAGAAGAAGGGACAATTATTACTTCTCTTTTTATAGATAGGGAAACTGAAGCACAGATGTTAAATAGCTTGCCCAAAGTCACACTCCTATGTGCCTCTTGTGATGAATTGCCATTACTTCTTTTCTTTCTTATCCTTCTTTCCTTAAGAATGCATTATCAGCCCCTGAGTTCAATCCCCAGTACCAAAATAAAAAAAAATTAAAAACAAAAAAGAAAAGAAAAAAGAACAAAGAACAAAGAAGAATGCATTACCAAGTTTACATGAGTATTTTAATGAACTATGTGTACTAATTATGTTTTAAAACCATTTCTTTAATAGCTTGGAATTTTCTTTAGCTGGCAGGAAAAAATACATCCTACTCAAAAAGGAAAATAAAAGAGTTTTGGACAGAAAAGATTCTTTGAATATCGGCTCATGTCTATAATGTCCATTCAAATAACTTAGCAAACGGCAGATAAGGTCATATCATGTAGCATTCTTTTAAACTAAGATTGCTGAAAGTTTAGCTTTCTCTGAGTAAACACAGAATGGGAGGATTCTTAATTGTCTGGTGAGTAGAATAAATACAACCATCTAGTGAAATTCAAATAAAAAGGGAAAATCAAAATTGACATTTTAAAACCTGATAGATTCTTTAAGATGATTGGTTGTAGTACACAGCAGTTAAAAGAAACAATATAGAAAGATCCTGTGTACACTTATCCTGTTTTTCCCAATGGTACCATTTTGAAAAATTATAGTACAACATTACATATGGACAGTGATACAATCCATCAGTTTTATTTAGATTTTACCTATGTTCACTTACTGTATTATGTGTGTGTGTTTGTGTGCATGTGTTTAGTTCTATGCAGTTTTATCCCATGTGTACGTATTGCTGGATAGGAGATGTAACTCAGGGCAAGCGAGGACAGAAATTGCTTCCCTATTTACTGATTATTAGCTAGTATCTGGATTGTGTCTATCCATTACGTCCTACATGGTATCCATAGTGATTCCTGTTGGATCTGGTGGAGGAATGAGCCTGTTTAAGGCTGCCTTCTAATACTAGAAGTATTGTGGTTCATGAAATAATGGGTCTGGGTCGCCTTCTATAAGGTGAAGAGAAATAAAGTGACCCAGCTACTGCAGTCTCAGTGTAACAAACCATTATCATAATTTCTTACAACTTTCAGAGTTATCTTTGGTTGCTTGCTTATCACCAGTGTTTGTTGTTTTGTTGGTGAGGAAGAGACAGGAGAAAGGTGTCTAAGCCATCTTATCCTGACCATAAATCCTCACCTTGACTTTTTCATGAGAAAACTGTTTTCTATTTATGTTATAAAAATTCCCAGAAATTTTCCTACTGCTGTATATTTTTAGAGTTAGTAGTACAACTGAGATGCTGGGATTACAGGCATGCACTCTCATGCCTAGCCATTTCTGGGTTTTCTGATCATATGCTGAATTCAACAAATGTTGGATTGGTACCCAAGAACATCTCAGAAATTATTAAATAATTTCTTATCTGCTTTGTTGTGTGTGTGTGTGTGTGTGTGTGTGTGTGTTAGGGGAAAGGATGAAAGGATGTATTTAAAAATTTTCTTTCTACATGTGCATGTACTTACACACAAAAATATGTTATTTTCAACTGATAAATTTTAGTTATTAATTTTGTTACTGTAGTACTTAATATCTCAGTGAATAAAATCACATTTTGAAATATCATTTACTTATAATAAAAATAATCCATCATTTAGTTATAATAATATTTTTTTATTTATAAAATTATCTCCTAAAATGGCATATAGAGATCTGAAATTTTAGCTAGACACCTGTAATCCTAGCACTTTGGGAGGCTGAGACAGGAGAATGGTGAGTTCAAAGCCAGTCTCAGCAACAGCGAGGTGCTCAGCAACTCAGTGAGACCCTGTCTCTACATAAAACACAAAATAGGGCTGGGGATGTGGCTCAGTGGTGGAATACCCCAGTACCCCTGAGTTCAATCCCCAGTACCAAAAAAAAGAAAAAGAGATCTGAAATGTTGTCCTGCCTCTGTTGTAAATGCTGAGAGAATTAATATTAATAAGGTTGATGTCAATTTAAATTTCTAGTACAATGCTCATTAACTAGAAATTCCATATCAGAGAGATAGTATTTCAGAGAACCTAAACCCTATTTAGAGATAAAAGCATACTAATTAATAAGGTTATAACTATGAACCACAAAAAGTTAAAAATTTTTCCAAACTCATTCAGCTCATCATACTAACCTTGATTTAGGAAAATGTTGGATGGGCAATTATCAGTAAATTTAAATATTACAGCTAAAGACAGGAAGCAAGTAATATGGAAAGTACAAGAAAAATGATAGAAATGGGCTTCTGGTGAGAAGTGCCAAGTTAGGATTAGCAAACTATATAGAATATTAAAAATCAGACTGTAATGTATATGCTATTAAATAGCATATACATTATCAGAACACTCCTTACATCTGGCTTCAAATATCCAATTGTAGAGTAGACTGTTGGCCTTTTGCCCTTGAGCTCCTATTAAGAAAGCAGGAATGAATTATCTAATTCTGATTTTTGGAAGAGCACTTGAGTAACTGTGGCTTAGCATCCTTCAGTTCAGGACTTTGACTCATAATATTAAGTTATATAGGGGATAGGTCTGCTACTATTTCATGCTACTAGTAGATTTCACTAGGTGAATTACTGATTACCAAAGACATGTAACAGGAACACCTAGGTTATGCTCACTGATACCAGCTTTATCATTAGCACAATGAACATTTTTATGTCTGTCTGACTCTTGTTCTTGATGAAGAACCTGGGTGGGGTAGAAAGAGTTATTAGTAATTTTATCAAACCTCACCAATAAGTAATATGAAGACATCATCAATTTTTTTTTAAATATTTTGTTTTTTAGTTGTAGATGGACACAATGTCTTTATTTTATTGCTTTGTATGTGGTGCTGAGGATCGAACCCAGGGCCTCACGCATGCGAGGCAAGCGCTCTACCGCTGAGCTACAATCCCAGCCCGACATCATCAATTTTTAAGGAGGAAAATGAGATGAAAAGAATGATAGGAAAATTTGTTTCCTTGAACTATGAAGGATATTTTTGTTGGGGAACAGAATACAATACTCCAAATTTCCTAAAAGTTGCCACAGAAACAAACTTCCTCTCTGACCTTCTGCTCTCCTCTCACCCTCATCATCCCCTAAGGCAAACAATAGAAACTAGAATTACTCTTCCCCAAGGGAATAGGAAACAAAACCTCATTTCCCCAAAGCCATTCATAAAACCTAAATTATTACTGTTATGGTTTGGATGTGAATTGTCTCCCAAAAGCTCACCTTTGAAAAAATGCAAGAAAGTTCAGAGGAGAAATGATTGAGTTATAGGAGTCTTAACCCAATCAGTGAATTCATCCCCAGATAGGGATTAACTGAGTAGAAACTGAAGTGGTAAGGTGTGGCTGGAGGAGTTGGGAATTGGGGCCTGGCTTTGGGGTATATATTTGTGTCTGGCAAGTGGAGTCTCTCTGCTTACTAATCATGATGTGAACTGCTTCCATCCACCACACTCTCCCGTCATGATGTTCTGCCTCACCTCAAGCCCTAAGGAATGGAGCTGGCCTCCTATGGACTTTGATGTCTGAAACTGTGAGCCTTCAAACAACCTTTTCCTTCTTTAAAATTGTTCTGGTCAGATATTTAGTCATAGCAGTGAAATAGCTGACAAATACAATTACTCTAACTTTACCCTATCTTTTTTTGTGAGAGCTGATTATAAATAACTTTACTGAGTTGACTTGTTTGATTTTAAGTCATAAGACCTCCCTATTCCAGAGAAGAAGGAATCCTATGTAGAAATGCCAAGAAAAATCTGAACAGGCAGCCTTTCTGGGTTTCCTCTCTTCAGTCTATTACTATTAGATCACACCATTTTGCCCAAATATATTTCTTTTCATGTTCTATTAAATTATTCTTTCCTTGACGAAAGGGAAATTAAACTGTTATAATAATAGGTACATTCTAATATACATCATTATGTTTTATACAATTAGAGTATTTTAATGACACAATAATGGATTTCATTTTGACATTTTCATACATGCAAATAACTTACTTTATCACATCATGCTCCCATTACTCTCCCTTCCCCCTCCCCCTGATCCATTTCCTTTTTAATAGTTTTCCTGCTACTTTTACATCTCCCCCTCTCTCAGATTCTACATTTGAGGGACAAGGTGATACTTGTCTTTCTGTGTCTGGTTTATTTTACTTTATGATCTCCAGTTCCAATCATATTTCTACATGGCTGTCCATGTTTTCTCTAGCCAGAGCATAAAAAGAAATAGCACTCCTTGGATCTTTAGATCTTCAGTCTTAAGTTTCCTATGTCTTATAGAACTCTAATAAATTTACAAATAAATTATTATTACTTTCTCTTGTTAACTGTCTTTAGTTATAGGGGTAAAGGCCATAACTCTTTAGAACTGGGATGAAATAGGTTCAATCACCCACCTTTTCTACCCTTATAATTTGAAATGGGCTGGAGATGATAATTAAGCAACTCACTGTAATGGCTACTTCAATAATTCTGACAGTAGAGACTAGACTAGAAGGCAAGAGTGCCAACAGAAAAGTGAAGACATTTGAATGGAAAAAGACATTATATATGGGTTCTAATAATGTTCATTTCTGCATAAAACTTACTTTTGTGTATCCTATTATATTTTTTACATCCTCCTAATGGTCCACACTTCATTTTCAATATTACACATATGATAAATATTTTTACAACATTTATTTGACTGTTGTTTACAATTCTTCAATAGCCATCCATTACTATAAAGGTAATGCTTACATATGTAAAATGACCTACAGAACTGTATCTTTGATTCTCTACCCATCTCCAATCTCTCTCTCTCTCTAATTTCTAGTGATCCTGATCTCCTTTAAAACAGTAGGCTCCTGTCAAATTCTGTACTCACCCTCTATTTGGGATCAATTCTTCCATTATATATCCTCCAAGTATTCTGTACTCCCCTTCACTGAAACCAGCACAATTCATGTGTTGGCCAAAGGTATGAAATTTCTGTGAAGCTTTTTCTTACTCCTGTTGTTTGTGGTTGTGTTCATTCTTTCCCAGTCAGGTCCCATATATACCTTTCAGTATTTTCACAAATACCCTAGTTTCTGTTTGATCTTCTCTTGTGTCCTCAGCTGATTATAATCTTATAATTTTATGTTTTAAACACATGTATACTTCTGTCATTTCAATGAATTTTAAACAGACAGGAAAATAGTGTAAATGCCTAACTGGTTACAAAGAAAACCAAAAAAAAGAAAATAGTTAATGCAATTGGGTAGCTAATCAGATTAACTTTTTATTACCTGGAGAAAAATGCTTTGGTAACACCAGTAGGTCGTGTTAAACAAATTCGTTTTGTGGAACATTGATAAATTAAGCGTTATCTGTTCTCCAGGCTAAGTCTAAGCCTCCCAAATAAATGCTTTGTATATCCATCCTCTGATTCAGGTCCAAAGATAGATTTGTTTTCATTTTGGCAAAGCCAGCTCCACCAAAATGAGATATTGTTTCTGTTGCCAATTTTTTGATGAGAGGAAAAATAAGCCCCTAATATAGGAGATGGAACTCATCTATTGGTAATTTTGGTCTTATGAAAAATTAATAATCAATCCCTAAAGAGATAGAAATTATAAAGACTTTGTTTAGCTCAGCCACATATGTTCACTCTAAAATTTGTCTGAGAAATAATTTTCTAAATGCCTTTTACCAGTAATTCTTTGTAAGACTTCTTTCTATAAGACTGTCTGAAACAATAACTCTTTTTGGCTACAGTTACGATAAATTCTTCAAATAGGTTGTGTATTTGTGAGCTATCAGTAGAAAGCACTTGGGTGGCAACAGCTGGACATTTACTATTGTAAAGGAAATAAAATTTGTCTCTAATATCTTGTAAAAAATGTATAAAGAGCTTGCCATTTTAGGGAGACAGCATGAGATTCTTATTCACTTGGAATTTCCTGAGATAAGAGCAGAAATGAAATATGAAAATCTTTAATATGAATCTGAAAAGATAAGGCATTTATTTTGGAAGTACTTTCTACACAGGCAGCTATAGAGCAAATGGGGAATGAATCCCTGTCTGTCCCTTGACACAGACAACTGCTATTGCAGAGCCTACACTGGCCCAAAAGTTTCCAAAGATAATTGTGCTCCTGCAGCTTTGCTCTATATAATAGACACTTACTGCCCTGTAGTAGCCTGGCCTGTCTGTGGACAATGACATCGTGGGATTTGATCCTTTGAAGACTTTTCTTTTAAAGGAGTTTGTCCAGTTTGTTCAGATTTTACCCAGTAAAGGTCAGCTATAACTGATAATAGGTTTGTCAATGTCTCCATACCTTGGGACAAAGTTCCTTCTTTCCCAGTATTTTTCCCTCAGTTTTACTTCATATTCAATGAAATGTTTTTAAATAAATTTTTCTGTTTTTCCTGACTGTAATAATGCATTGTCCCTTTGGTATTTGGTACTTAACTTGCAAAATAATATTTAATAAAGCAGCTAGATATGTGTCCATTTTGGGTGGGATAGAAGAAAGAAATATCAGCTATTATTTGTCGCAATTGATATTTTCTTCTCCCATTCTCTTCACATTGATATACATATACATAAATTGGTCTTTTAAAAAATTCCTCTAGCTAAGACTCAGTCTTGAATTTGGTTTCTGATTGCAAAGAAAATCCTTGATGTGGTCTAGTGATCCATTTTCTTTGGAAGCATATTGACCATAATTCTTGGATTAGGAACTTGGATAGGAACATTTAAATATATAAAACATCTTTCAGTAATTGGGCATACCATCTTACTCTCTAAATATGTATACATGGTTTATTTTTTAAATATTGTTTTAGTTGTACATGGACATAATATCTTTATTTTATTTATTTTTTTATACGGTGCTGAAAATTGAACCCAGTGCTTCATATGTGCAAGGTGAGCACTCTATCACTGAGCCACAACCCCAGCCCCACATTGTTCATTTTTGAAACCTTTTTTCCCTATGAATTGTATAGTTTTTAAACCCAATGCCTCATTTGCATAAAACAGTTTGAAATATGCCTTTTGCTATCCTCAAAGAAAATTAATAAAAAATGTAACATATATAATTTCAGAATAATTCCATAATAGTGAATATGTTAAAGGACAATAATTATAAAATAATATAGAAAATTATCACATCAATCGTCCATTATTCAATATGTAAGTAAAAATGCTACTTACTGCTATACCTATGCCTATTAAGGAATAGACAGCTCTAAATGCTGATTAATGCAGGTCTATGGTATTAATGATTAAAATGCCATGAACAGCATAGCTAATAGTAATGGGAATTTCCTCTATGACTCAGAACTTCTGCTAAGATGTGAATTTAAAAAGTACAGATTTTCCCTTTGATTTATTTGCATGATAGTTGCAGTCTTAGATATTCAGTGTATATTTAAATGTGACAAAATGCTTTGCATTTATATGTAAAATGCAGTTTCTGTATTCACATAATTATAAACAGGTTGTCAACCACTTTTCCAAAGCTATAGAGAATCTGAACCAATTATTTGTTTTGCTAGAGTCTCCTACATGTTATTGGTTGTCTAGCATCCTTTGTACACCTTCCCATTCATTATGGAGACAATCAAAGAGCTTCCACGTATTTCCTAAATTTTCCTAAAATGGCAGTATTCACCACTGAGATGAACTGCAGATGGTGATTATAATTTTGGCTGGAAGTAACAGAACCAAATAGAGGATTTTAATTTTCTTGTATGATGAAGTCTGAAGGAAGGCAATCTAAGGTGAGAAAGTAGCCTTATGATACCACCAGCCTACCAAACCCCTAATCTTTTTGCTCTTTTAATAAGCTTATCAACTCTTGTTTGCAAGATAATTGTTTCAGCACCTCTAGCCCCACACCCGCATTCTAGGACAGGAAGATTAAAAAGAAGCAAGAATAAGGAAGGAGCAGCATCTATATCAGGAGAAGAAAATCATCCCAGAAATCCCCAGTAGTTTTCTGACTTGTCACAAAGCCATGGCTGGCTGCCAGCAAGGCTAAGAATAAGGGGTTGTTTGTTTCAACTGGACACACTACTACTTCCAAAAAAAGCAAGATTTTTTTTGATAAGAGAAAAAGGCACCCCCTTCCTGTCCACATGTTCCATCCAACCTTGCTCCAACTCATCAGCTTCCTCAGACCCTCATGCAGTTGTTTGTAAATTCTTCCAGCAGCTGGTTTACTGTTTACTTTTCAGGATTTAAAAAAATGTCAAAAACATAAACAGAATTTAAAGCAAAATATGGAGTGACATTTTTGGGTATAATCATACTTTCTAATTCTTAGAGTTTGCCTGTTTTTTGTTTGTTTTTGTGTTGCTGGGGATTGAACTCAAGCTTCCTGACTATTAGGCAAGTTTTCTACCACTGAGCTATCGTCCCAGTCTGAGTTTGTCTGTTTTTAACTTTGGGTCAACTGTTGATATTTCATCAAGATAACCATTTCTTTGCTGAGTTTATTGGGTTTGGGGGAAGCAACTAGCAGTATCCATCACTCCTTATAATCAGGAAGAAGTTGCCAGAAAAATTAATGTTTTAAGATCTAGATAAGCAGATTTTCCATCCATTCCTGATTATTCTGAATGGGATTTTTAGTCAGTTTACTGTACATTTCACAAACATTAAAGAAAGCTCTTGCAAATGATGACATATTGACCTAATATTCACAGTACTCATCTATCCTATCTTCTATCTATCCTCTCCCATTCAGGTAAATGTATTATCTTATTTACCAACTAAAGTCGTTAGTACATGACAGCATTTTGCCAGAAGTTGACATTAAATAAGGAAGAATTGCTGTCCTAGAAGGCCAGAATGGGCTACAATAAAAGGAAGTCATTTTTTTGTGAACCATACGTTTTGACCCAGAACAGCTTATTTCACACCCTTTCTCATGGTAGTAAACAAGGAGGAAAACAAATGTTTACCATCTGCACATTAAAACCTGTTGAATCTCTGGGGAATTGGAATTGCTGCCTTTGTTTGTTTGTTTTTAAGCTCCAAATTAAAAAAAAAGAGACTCAGGATATGTAAGCTGGGTAGATTCTAACAGTAAAATGAAACAAAACAAATAAACACATAGCAAGCTGCTTCCAAAAAGCCACAGCACAACAAAAAGAGCTGTAAACTTCTTCAGAAGACTTCAAGGGAAAAATATGTGTTTATTCAGAAATGGGATTTCCTGGGGACTTTTTATAACAGTTTTATGGAGATGTAATTCACATACCATAAAATTCACCCTTTAAAAGTATACAGTTCGGTGTTTTTTAGCATATTCACAGAGCTCTGCAATTATCAGCACTATCTAATTGTAGGACATTTTCATCATTTCCCCCAAAAAACTCTCTTTACATTATCACACACTCCCTGTTCTCTCCTTCCGTTCTCTGACAACCACTAATATATGTTCTGTCTATATGAATTTACCTATTTTGGACATGTCCTCTAAATGGAATCAGACTATATGTGGCCTTTAATATGTCTTCTTTTATTGTGCTAAATGTTTTCAAGGTCCATTCATATTGTACACAGCATCAGCATTCATTCCTCTCATTTACTGAATAAAATTCCATTGAATGAATATACAAAATTTTGCTAATCCATTCATCTGTTCATGAGGACTCCCTCCCACACAAATTTTTTGCTTCCTGAATACTCCTGTATGTTGCAAATATCCTTGTGTGTTTGTCCCATAATTAGAATAAAAAGTATTGAAGCTGGAGTTTTGAGATGAGACTAGATTCCCCCCTTCGCCAATTTCCTCTGGGTTCTTGTCTTGCAAATTTTGTAGAATAAAATCCATGAGCAATCACAGAAGGGAAGAGTAAAAGGAACACAATTGATTTAAGCTAGAAGAAAAACAACTACCACCATGTGGGAGGGGGCCTGATAGCAGAAAAACCCCTTTTGTATGTTAGCTTAGGAATTTATATATGGTTATGGGCAGAGCATGGAGCAAAATCTATGTAAAATAGGTATTGAAAAGGAATTGTCTTTTTTTTAGTTGTAGATGAACACAATACCTTTGCTTTATGTATTTTATGTGGTGCTGAGGATCATACCCAGTGCCTCACATGTGTTAGGCAAGCACTCTGCCACTGAGCCACAACCAGCCCTTGAAAAGACATCTTAAGGCATCCTGGCTACCATCTAGGTTCAATTCCATCCTCCTTTCTGTGACCCATCCTCCTTCCTGTAACTTCCATCTGGGTTCACTCCCACCTAAGGTTTTCCATCTCTGGGACCAAGGAGTTGGCTGGAAGCGTTTCCACAGGTGGGCCTCAAGGTCTTTTACATTTGAAATAGGCATTAATGGTGCTCATTAATATGTCTACCTCCAAGTGTGGTTGAATGGGCCCAATTATCCTGAATTCCT
The DNA here is from genome assembly GCA_028644305.1 of Xerus rutilus. Taxonomy (NCBI): domain Eukaryota; kingdom Metazoa; phylum Chordata; class Mammalia; order Rodentia; family Sciuridae; genus Xerus; species Xerus rutilus. The sequence goes on from CM053417.1 coordinate 96,713,756, forward strand.
GGTCATTTTACTATCCTGTTTTATCTTCATTCAATATTTTTCTGTTAGAGGACAGGCCTGTTTCAGAAAGGGAGGGAAATAAAGAAATAAGTTATATTTTCTCATTAAGAAAACATCTTTGGGTATACATACATACTTTCAATTGTTTGAAATTTCATAGACATGTTGGCAGGGCGTTCCACTTATCCTTGCTATAAAACAAATCACTGTAATATTTAGCAGCTTAAAACAAACATTTTTTGTTATGTTCATAGATGCTGTGAGTCATACATTCAAATAGAATATAGGTCTTGTCTACTGTGCTTTATAAGGCCTAGAACTTCAGCTATGAAGACCTTGAAGCTCAATGGCTGGAGACTAGAATGACAAAGGACTACATATGACCTTGATATGTCATTTGGCTTCTTCCTTGTATAGGGCCTCAGCATAGCCACACTTATATGCAGTAGTTCATAGTTATAAGCAACTAGTGTTCCAGCAAATAAGATAGCAGCAGAGAACATAATAGCCATCCTGTTCTTTGTTGAAGTAGCTACAACTCCACCCAGACTGAAGAGGAGAGAACAGAGATCCCACTTTTCAATGTGTCAAAGAGTTCAGGGGCTCTGCCATTACTGATATCCCGGTCCTTGTCCCCAGTGTCAATCCCATAACAAGAACGTTGTTTTAAGAAAAAGGAAAAAGGTTTAGTGCTTTGCTAGCAAAGGAGAAACACAGGGACTCCTGTCTCAGGGGCTATGATTCCCCCCATCAGGGAGAACAGAGGGTTTTGAAATAAGTGATTCATTCCAGATATTCCCTGGGTGGGTAGGTGGGTGGGGGTGATTCACTTGTTAATTTGGGAGAAAGCCATCCCTGAAGTCTGAATTACTTGGTTCCTGTGGTGGGTGCACCCTCCAAGATGGATAAATGCGCCAAGGATGGGAAAAGGTAATAATGTTTCCCCTGAGGTTTGGGAGGAGAGAGAGAAAGAAGAGGAAAAGAAAACATCTATTTTAAAATAAGCCTCAGTAGTAGAGGCTAGTCACAAAGGCTATATTCAAAGTATGAGGTGGCCCACTGTTACACTGTTTTAAAAGCATCATAACAAAAAGGGTATGTTTTGTGATGGGTGAGATTTTGCATCTTGAAAATAATTTGAAATGATTGAATTTGAAATCAGGAGAATAAGCCATTGTATTATTTTACCCACTTGCCACAGAAGATACATCCTGGTTGGTATCGGTAAAACAAGGTAAAAACAAGGTAAAAAAACCCCAGAAGCTAAATAAGACTAGCAGTGGGAAGAATTTTAACATAAATTTGGTTCAATTAGAGTTGCTGAATTTGAGCCAAACCTTTTGACATTAAAGTTCATGGGAGCACAAACGAAAGAATAAAATGTACATTACATACATTTTAACTAAAGATAAAAACCTATTAAATCTCCACCAAGGTAAATTGTAGTCTTCATAGAATTCTATATGAACTTGATCATATGTATGGTCACTTATAAAATAGGCATAGATAATAAATAGAATAATCAGCAACAATTGTAAAGCAGTTACTATGTCAAGGTACCAATCCTTAGCTCCTTGTATATTAAGGCGTTTAATTTTCACAAGAATCCTGTGAATCAGCTTCCATTATAATCCTTATTTCCATACAGAGAAACTAAGTTACAGTTCTTTAAGACTAAGATTAAAGCTAAAGTTCTTTAACATCACTGTAATTTAGTGATGCCACACTAAGACTCAGATGTTGCCACAACTAGTATGTGTTGAAATTGGGACCAGACCTTGATAGGTTCCAAAGCACATGCTCTTAACTCTTATACCATATTGCTTCTGAGAAACTTTTAATGGTATAAATAACAATGTTTATAAGCAAGACTTAAAAGTTCTTCAAAGCTTTTGATTATAGTAACCCTTGATTAAAAGCTAAGGTTATAAGTGTAATTTTACTAGGTGAGAATGTATCTGTAGCAAACTATAATTTGTCCCCTGAAGGGAACATCCCCTCTCTCACTCCTTTTGCTATCAAATTCTCTACAGAAAATGTCTATATCTATCACTTTACCTATCTAACAAATATTTATGTCTTTATTCCATGAAATTTGCTTTTCTCCCTTATTAGCCAAATTAAATGACTTTTAATGAATCCCATGCCTTTGTTGATTTTTGATAGATTTAATATTCTTATCTACCACTTTCTATTCAAATGTATATTTCATATATATTAGCTATTTACAGAATATATGTGTATGTATGTATATATATATATAGAGAGAGAGAGTCTTGAAATACTATAGGATTCTAATGTAAACAAAGAATATATTTTAATTTAAAAAGGGTTCTAAAAACATGCTATGTGAGAATGGGGAAGTACAGCTTTTGGGGAGGGGAAGAAAAATCATGAATAACTTTATGAAGAATGTGGCATGGGTAAATAAGCATTAAGATTGATTAAGAATTTATATCTACTGAATATATTACCAGTTCACTTAATAAATAAAAATTTAACTCATTAAAAATTACTATTAAAGATATTTTTACTCCATAAGCACTTTTTTCTTGAATTTCTTGGCACAAAGTGACTCTCCCTTACATGTAACTTTTGTCATGTGATCAAGTATTTATGCTATCTTTAATAACTCTTAACTCACCATGTATTTATCCTACCATGTTTTATTATAGCCTGGTCATAAAATATAGCAGTCTCACCTAGTAAAAACTTAATGAACTTTAATATAGTCAAATATAGGAAAGAAAGTAAATATGAACAAGAAAGAGAAAATGATTGCTTTTGTAAGGTTTAGAAGTGACCAAATTATTTCAGCAATTTTATTTTATATTTTATTTATTTATTTAGTACTATGGATTGAACTCAGGGACACTCGACCACTGAGCCACATCCCCAGCCATATTTGGTGTTTTATGTAGAGACAGGGTCTGAGTTGCTTAGCACCTCACTTTTGCTGAGGCTGACTTTGAATCCTCGATCCCCCTGCCTCAGCCTCCCAAGCCACTGAGATTACAGTCATGCACCACCATGCCTGGCTTCAGCAATATTTTAGAACAAATAGATTAAATGAAAAATGATGCCATTAATATTTTAATATTTCAAATTCTGTATAATTGCACATAGTTGAGATGCATTAATACTTTTCATGTTTTAAGACTAAACAAAGAACAGGAAACTCTTACTCCTGAGTTACTCAGAATCCATTGAGTTTCATTATTTAGTATGCTTATGAACTTCTCATTATTTATCTTTCAACATGATATTATGTAAGATTTTAATATTTTTAATGCTCACCTTGAAGAAATTAGAATATGTACATCATAGGAAAATTATATAGCCAATGCAAATAATAGTATATATTTTGTAGGTTTGCAGTGAAGATCAAATTATACTTATCTAGATACTATAATCATCCAAATACTATACAGTTGAATGTTGATACTGTTAACACTATATTGAATTGTTAGAATAGACTTTTCTATGAAGTAATGAGATAGTAATGATTACTGAATGAAATAGCCTTTTTGTTTTTAAATAAAATATTAGTCAATTTGTTAAAGTAAAAACTTAGTTCATCACAATGAATATTTGGCCTCCATTTGCATGAACCATCATTCACTTTGTTAAAAAAATATAATTTTAATATTATTGATGCTTTGAACAAAGCATTCCAATAAAGTTTTTTTAACAACTTGTAATAAATGTCAAATAATGCCATTTAAAAATAATATGAGAATGAACATTGAAATCAAATCATTAGCATCTCATCTGGTCTAAGTTATTCATGGATGAATGTCATTTTACCTCTAAGGGAATTGCTTGGTTTCTTTGGGAATTAAATATACTGAATCAGCAATGATATAGTAAAGTAGGATGTTAAATTGGTTACTATTAACGTGTATTGTGTAGTGACAGTGGTTTTCACATAATGTCCCAGAAAATCAGAGTCCATGAATAAAATGAATTGATAAAAATGAATATTAGCCCCATAGCCTCAAAATTTTCCAAAGGAAATTTTGGTCTCTAGAAAAAGTATCCTTTTTTTCAATAATATGGTTTATCAGTGCACTGCATTGTTATTTATAGACGTTTATAATCTTATATAAAATGGTAGTATTCGTACAGATAATTCACTGTAATAAAGCAGAAAAGAAAAAAACACCAAATTTGATCTTAAGTTTATAGTTTAAGCAAAAGGAAAATTCCATTTGCGCCTGTAATCCCAGCCCTTTGGAAGGCTGAGACAGGAGAATCGCGAGTTCAAAGCCAGCCTCAGCAATGGTGAGGCGCTAAGCAACTCAGTGAGACCCTGTCTCTACATAAAACACAAAATAGGGCTGGGGATGTGGCCCAGTGCTTAAGCACCCCTTAGTTCAATCCCCAGTACCAAAACAAAAAAAAAATCTCCACTTTGTTTACGAAATTTGTAAAATAATAGAAATAGCATTTTAGGATAAAAATTATTTTTGAATGCTTTGTAATTTACAAATTAATATGAAGAATTTTGCTTTATGGGAATATTAGCAAAAGGAAGCATAAACAATTAAAACTAAATGACATACATTTGGCTGAGAAATTATTCAATAATTTGAATTTCATATATTTTTGTCCTATGAGATTGACAAAGATAAAATGCTTGCAAATGCAGACTGAATGCAAGTGTTTGAGGAGCAAAGCTATCATTGACTGTGGAGTAGCACAAATAGGCCCAGGCTTTTGAGATCAATTTGACATTATCTTTTAAAATTAATAGTATAATTATATTTTTACATAGCAATTCTACTTCAAGGATTTTACGCTTCAGGTATGTTTGCAGAAGGATAAAAATGCAGATGTACCTGGATTTTCTTCATAGCTAGCTAAAGGGTAAATAAATGGGTAAGGAGACAAGCAATCTAAATGAGCCCAGGTTGGTGATAGTCCATTCAAGGAACCCTTATACTACAATTTAAGAAAATGAGATGAGTTTATGTTGAAATGTGGTCAATATGTAGGATTAATTGCTTAAAAAATTAGAACACATATGTACATATATATGCTATAGTTTATCTGTAAAATAGTCTATTAGTATTAAAACACTGTAAATACATACATATATACATGAATAAACAAGCAAACAAACATATGTTCATGCCAAAAAACTGATTATGGCTGTTTGGTCTCATACCAACCATTTAATAGTTTTATGTGTAGGGACTAGAATTTGGTGGTGGTAGAAATTTCATGTATGCCTTGGGCAGGTGGGCCAGTGGAACATGAGAGCTATTTTTTCTTTCACAACTTGTATGTACTATTTTTTCTTAAGAATTGATTTAAATACACACACACACACACACACACACACACACACACTTCACTATATGTATTAGTAGGTGGCTTATGGACAATAGAACTTTTTTCTCACAGTTCTGAAAGCTGAGAAGTCAATGATAAGGCCAGTAGCAGTTTCTATGTATAATGTGGCTGTTATATCCCTGACATTGTTCTTGTCACAGAGCTCTCACATGGCCAAAGGGGAAAGGGAACTTTCTGAGGTCTTTGTTTGAGGTTATTAATTATACTCTTGAGTGTTCCATCTATCCTCATAAATTAATCATGTCTTAAAGTCCCTACCTCCTGATGCCATCACTTCAGTGGTTGGGATTTGAACATATGAATTTTGGAGGGATGCATTTACTCCACAGTAGGGCTTATATTATCCTATGTTAAAGTTTTATTATTTCCAAAGCATTTACTCACTATGTATGAGTGTATGTATCTTTGTAAGAGTTGAAGGTTAACAATATCTTTTGAAGTAATATTGTGGGGGACTCCTCACTTGCTAGGGGTGTCCCATCATTATTAACTCCTCAGGCTGAAAGCATTTGATCCCCTCAAATTCAAAGTTGTAGTGAGAAATCTATTTTCTCTCTTATTTCCTTTCACCAGACATAGCTATTTCCTTTTAAAAACAAACAAAAGAGGAACTGGGGCTGGGGCTGGGGCTGAGGCTGGGGCTCAGGCTCAGGGGTAGAGCCCTTGGCTACCATGTATGAGGCAGTGTTTGATCCTAAGCACCACATATAAATAAATAAAATAAAGGTATAAAAATACAACAGCATTAATTAAAAAAACAATGAAAGAGTAACTGAAAACTTTCAGGGGTTGTTAAATCACTGACAGGAAATAAAATCTGTTTATCAATTGGAAGTATCTCAAGTAAAGACATTTAAGTTGGCTAGTGGAAGCAGATTCTGAAGGAAGTGGTGAACAAGATCATTAGCAGTGATACACATTCATTTATTCGTTCAACAAATATTTGATGAACACTTACTGAGTTTGAGAGACTGTAATCAATATCTGAAATACAAAGATGAAAAAGGTCCAATTATTATTATTATTTTTGGTACTAGGGATTGAACTCAGGGCACTCGACCACTGAGCCACATCCCCAGCCCTATTTTGTGTTTTATGTAGAGACAGGGTCTCACTGAGTTGCTTAGCACCTCACTGTTGCTGATGCTGGCTTTGAACTCGCGATTCTCCTGTCTCAGCCTCCCTAAGTGCTGGGATTACAGGCTTGAGCCACCGTGCCCGGCTAAAAAAGGCTCAATTCTTGCTCTCAAGGAAATGATAATCTGTTAAGAAAAATGGATTTTAAAAGTAAATAATTATTGTACTAAGAAGCATGAGGAATGAAACAACAGTAAGATGTTCAGGCTACTAAGCAGACACAAAAGAGGGGAAAATCAAAGCTAACTTGGTAAATCAGGACATGCTTTACATGGCACTGTCTTAAAGAATGCAAAGTACCTTCCAACTGGAAAATTATAAGTCTGTAGAGGTATCTTCATATTTCCTGCCCAACCTAGAATATATTTTCAACAGTGCTTCTTTAAAAAGAGGTATTGGGTAAAGAAAATAAGACTACTACAGTGTATATTATAACTATAGGGTATTTGTTGAATCTGGCAGACTCTGTCCATGTCCTTTTGTCATTCCCACTATACTCCATGCTTTTCTACTTATACATGCCTGAAAAATTTCTCTGATAGGTTTGCCAGTGTTGGGAAGGGTAGAAATTCTAGAATACTGAATCCTTATATGGCATCCTTTGGTTCATGATGGATAAGAATTGGATGTCTAAAACCCCAAGATTTTATCCCTCAAATAGGATTGTGACCATTTCCAGAGTTCCCAGCGTCATTGAGTCCCCTATAAGTTATACTTATACTCAACACTAGGCTTATTAATATACTTGTATTGACATTCCTCTGTCCTCTATCTTACCTTCTATTTCCCTATTGATTCTTCCTGTGAAAACCATCTCAACAAATTCTATGGACTCAAATTCTACTTTAGATCTGATCCTGGCAAACCCAATATAAGACATTAGGCAATTGACTGGCTATGAGAGATTAAGAGACTTCTATATTGCTAGTTTGGGAAACAGATGGATAGTAGCACCAATTAGTGAATATGCTCTGCCTTTCAGTGCCTAGGGGATGTTTTGCTCAGTAAAGATCTTCCCTTCCAAGCCCTGAAGAGTTCATGAATATTTTTAAATTCTTTTCAGCTATATACAACACCAGGATACACTCTAACATAATCACAAAAATCACACAACCCACTCCAATTCTGTTCCTAGCACTTCCCCACCCCTGGTCTCCTGCTCCCTTTCTTTTACTCCACAGATCCTTCTTCAATCCATTTAGAGTTCACATATTTTGGCTCCCAGCCTGACCCATGACACTGAAAATGATCATGAATATTATCATAATCTCAATTGCTTGTGAGGTTAGGAGCCTGTATAATAATAGGTTGTATTGGCTTTAGTACCCTAATTTTGATAGCTTGTTAGAATCTGCACGTGCATCTATAAGACCTTGGCTATTCTTCAGTATTTCCCACTTCAATTTGCATCATTGTCCCTATAGAATATTTGTCACTCAGGAAATTTCAAGTTTGAACTGATGTTCGACTCCCTTGTCTCTGCTGTTGGCTGCTTCTCCCAGGGCCTTTCACATCTCTATCAGCTACATTATTAATACTGTACTGAAGACAGATGTTTGCCTCCACAGGTACTGCAATTCAACACTATTTTGGGCCACTGCTAATCTCCTCAGTGTTGCTGCTTGGTGCTTCCATTGTGTATAACACCACAGCGCAACTCAAATCCATGAAGTAGCAAGGGGAAACTCTCCATGGTTGGTGTTATACTCTTATAAGGGAGGCACAGTAGAGTTGCTGGGCCCCAAAGAGTAACAGTTTTGATAAAAAAGTTCCTTCAAGTTTATATATAAATCTTGTATTCCAAGGCATATATTTGACAGTGAATGTGCTGAGTCAGTTATGGTTCAGGTAACGTCCATCAAGGTGAACTTTAACTCCTCCTCTATTAAAACACTTAGGCCAAATTATTATATAATTTATTGTGTCCACATCTACCAGACAAATTTTGCCCTAGATGACTATACTTGCCCCTTGAAACTGTACTTTTTGGAGCTCCTCAAATTCGATAGGCATGGAGGAACATAGGTTATATCATTATTGAGTTCTAATTAAGTTCTTAATTTTTTTTCATCAGGAGATCTTTAGACCCCTGTGTATATTAGATATAGATAGATAATGAATCTTAAGGCTAGCATTTAACTTCTTCTACCAAATATAGCTGAATTGTTGCTTTGGCCAAACTGGAATACAATTTACTCTGAATCTGAAATACTTCAAGAATGATTCAATATCAGTTTTGTTGCAGAAGTTTAAATTATTGTTATTTATGCTTGCATGCTTTCCAGAAAGTTAGACTATTTTATTACATTATTTTCCTGAATACTTCACTGAAGATTATAAACTAGCAACAAAAATTTAATACTGTCTCTTAGACCTAGACAAACTATAATGACCAAAGGATATGATTACTTAGAGACTAGATGAAAAAAAAGGAAGAGCTTAAGACATTTGTTCTTAGAATAACATATCTTGTCATTAATTTATTAAAAATACATATGATCCATTACATTTTGGGGGGGGGATATCAGGGATTGAACTCAGGGTCACTCAACCACTGAGCCACGTCCTCTGCCCTATTTTGTATTTTATTTGGAGACGAAGTCTCACTGAATTGTTTAGCACCTCACTTTTGCTGAGACTGGCTTTGAACTCATGATCTTCCTGCCTCGGCCTCCTGAGCTGCAGGGATTACAGGCGTGTGCCACCACACCCCACACTCCGTTAAATTTTTTGTTGTGGACAATTTCAAATATTTAACAGTAGAAAAATGATATGACAAAATCTATATGCTGCTCATTCAGCTGCAACAATTATCATCATTACAAACTTGTTTCCTCTCTACATTTGTCTAGTTCTCATATTCTAATTGTTATGAAGCAAATTCCAGAAAATGTATCATTTTTACTCTAAACATTTATGCTTTTATCCCTAAAGTAACTATTATAATCGTACCCACAATGCTGATTATATGCCCAGAAAAATAATATATTCTTAATATAAAAATTTGTTCATGTTTCCCAGATTATTGAGGATGACTCCCTGTCTTCTCTTCCCTTTTTATTCCTCTTTCTCTTCCTTCTTTACCTCCTTCTCTTCTTGTTTCTTGTCCCCCCACACCCTTTCAATGTTGTAGAAGAAACAGAACCTATTGTCTAGATTGTGTTGATTAAACAATATGGTTTTGTTTAAGCTGTTTCTCTGTCCCCTGTGGTTCTGATAAATTAGCATATAGAATTAGAGGGCTGCTCATAGGTTTCTTTCTTTTTCTTTTTTTGCAAGATGACTTTATAGATAGTGTTATATACTTTCATCAAAAGGTACCTAACACCTTATCTCAGAAGGCATTCATGAACATCATGCTGATTATAAGTTGTGTAATACTGATATTCCATTATTTCTTCTTCATTTATTAGCTGCAGTAGCTCTAAATAGAGAAATTCTCTGTATCGCCTATTTTGTTGTACAGTTCCTACAGGAAAAGCAAAAAATGTTTCAATTTCTTTCTGAAGACAACAATTTTCAAGATAATCATTGGTTCCATGGACTTGTCCAAAAGTTACCAGTGATGATTTTTATTCATTTATTTATTATTACTTGCTTGTTTGTTTTGGCATCATTACGGATGCAGTTATTGTTAAATATGTTTAAATCAACTAATGCATTATAGTATTTTCCTTCCTTCCTTCTTTCTTTTCTTTTTTTTCCGTTTTTTTTTTGTTTTTTTGGTACTTGAGATTGAACCTAAGGGTGCTTTAGTACTGAGCTGCATCCCCAGCCCATTTATTATTTTATTTTGAGACAGAGTCTCACAGAGTTGCTTAGGGCTTTACTAAGCTGCTGAAGTTGTTCTCAAACTTGAAATCCTCCTGCCTCAGCTTCCTGAGACACTGGGATTATAGGCATGCACCACCACAACCAACAGCAATACATTATTTTGCTGTTATACTTATTGAGCCTAACATTTTTCTGTCTTTTTCCAAAGGAAGCCTCTTGACCATGGTTCTTGAGTTTTGTGATGTGACACTAGTAAATTTTGGCACTCCACATAGAGCTTTTGATTATAACTCACTAACGGGGATTCCTGAGGTATGGATTAAACTTTCTCTCTGGATTATTTACTCACTCAAGACATTTACTTAGTGACTGACGTTTACTAGGAGTTAACAAGGAAGTAGTGAAGCTACAAACTTTCCTCATTTCTGTATTTGAGTTTGTAAAATCAATAAAAACAGTAGTTATTGATGATTAATATTACTATGTGATTAGCACACTCAAAGAGGTGTGCAGAAAAAAAAACAAGAGATATTAAATCCCATCCTAAATCTAAACAAATTTCCAATCTGAGCAGAGATTTTGATTCTGCAAATTTGGATGGTCAGGGCTGGCATTATCCACAGTTCTACAACTATTGGATGATCAAATATAAAATAGAACATGATATGCAACCTTAACCTGGCCTCTTGTAATTTATATTGTATAATCTATTTACTTCATTTCAGAATGAAGAAGATAGAACCATATCCATTGCAGTATATTATCATAATTAATTGTTATTCTTATTTTCACCCCTTCCTGTTTCTGTATTTTATAATATTACATTGATTTTTATGTTTTCACTTTCTTTGCTATTAATTTTTTTATTAGGCTTATGCTGTAATACACATATGTGCATGTATGTTTGTGTATGTACACTGTATATATATGTGTGTGTGTGTGTGTGTGTGTTTATAAAGTTGGTATAATAGAGTGTTATCATTCTCTTTGACCTCCTAGATAGTGATATATGAATACATTTTCTAGGGCTCTTGATTCTTATTGCAGGGAGGAGGCACTTGCAGAAATGCTATAGACCCATGAAGGACAGCTATCAGATTACATACCACGTTATCACTGTTTCCTTTTTGCTCCTATCTTATACTAGTGTCCTTCAGGGTATTGTATAAAAGTTTCATTGGTTCTAATTCATTTTGTCCTCTGGTGCTACTTTTCATGCTAACTCAACCATAGTAGAACTGATGCCCTGGCATATACTGTGGTAATATTGCTTTCAAGCTTATCAAACAGAGGAAGTTAATTCCTATTTATTATTAAGCCAGATCAGTAACATCTGCCCAACAACACTCTGAGATATATTTTATTTTAATGAAGAAATGACATTACAAATTCTTCAACCTTCCTATTCTTGTGGAGATATATATGAATGTGTATATTATTATATCTTACTTCTCCTGAATAGTGTTGTCCAACAAAGAACCAACTTCAACTTCCCCTAGTATTAAATCATTTGACTCTATGTTTGTTATAGCATAATATTACTCAAACTTGAGTAATAGACTGGATAATATAAAAGAAATTTATAAAAATTACTATGTCAATCAGTGTTGATTAAAATTATTTTAATTAAAACTTACTTACATAAACACAAATACAAAACAAAGGGTGAAATCTTTGAGGATAAAGAGCATATAGATGTATAACACCAAAAATATTTTCTAATTAAATAAAATGCAAGTACAAAGAAAATAAAATTCAAATGCGTAACTTTAAGGTTGTCTGATAAAAGTTGCTTTGGGTAAATTAAATGATAGTTTGTAATGTGAGTATAATACTTGTGCAATGGCACAAGTTTCTGTTTTTAATTCTCAGCATGCCTTTTTCTTTATAAATTTTGTGAAAACAATTATTATGCTATTTTTCCCCTTTGCTGATGGGCTGGGGATGTAGCTCAGTTGGGAGAGTGCTTGCCTTGCATGCACAAGGCCCTGGGTTTGATCCCCAGCACCACACACACAAAAAAAAACCTTTACTGAACACTCATTTGTACATTACAACCATACTTTTGCCATCATGCATCCTATATGTTTGCGTTATCAGCCTCTTCCCATTACAAAAGTATAGTATTCTATTGTAGTATGTTATTTTCATTATCCCACAACCAAACACACAAACTATTAAATTAGGAAACTGAAGTTTCAGACTAAAAAATGTTGTTAATGTAAAATTGTCCCTAAGGGAAAAAAGTTGACCTCTTATAACTGGGAAAATAATTTAATGCAAAGACAATATGCATGCAACTAGAATGACTATTCTTGTTATATTACAAGAGGCCACATGGCAATCAGGCATGATTTTACAGCTGAGGAAATTTTAGATAAAGATATATATGTGCATGCAAATTATACAACTGTGAAGATGCATGTCTCAGGCTGTTTTGTGTTGCTATTAAAAAATACCTGATAATGGGTAATGTACAAAGAAAACAAGTTCATTTGGCTTATAATTAAAGTGTCTGGGAAGTCCAAATGATATCATACCTGCATCTAGCAAAGGCTGCCGGTCTGTGTCACAACATAGTAGATGGCATTACATGGTGGTAAAGAGAGGTGGGGACAAGAAGTGCAGGGTTGGAGGGAAGTGCCACATGATGAAACATGGCAGGGGCTAGGCTTAGTCTTTTATAATAATGCACTTTCACAAAAATATAATTAATTCCTGTGAGATCTGAGAGAACAGCATTAATGCCTTCATGGGGGTACTTGTGATCCAATCACTTCCCACTAGGGTCCAACTCTTAAAGGTCCCACCACATCACCTTTTGGCACATGAACCTTTGGTAACCATATCCAAAACACACCAACTAGTTCAAAAGCAGCTCATTATAACTGCTTGAGATTATCTCAGTGAATAATTTAATATAACATAATGTTTCCTTTTTATTAGAAAACAAAATATTACTTTCCTTACAATATGCTCACTAAAATACATGGAGAGTTATGAAACAAAATATTAATGAAATACAGCTATTTTCACTATTTGGATTATGGATATTAATTATTTCATTAATATTTCATTCAATATGTAATGAAGATTTATAGTTTCTATGAGACAAGCATTTTCCTAATAGCTTTATCTTATCAGAATTTTCTAATGTGTTTACAATGATCATATATTAATTCTAAAACAAAATATATTATGCATGCTTAAAAAATAGCATTAAGCATAACTGGATACTGAAGTTCAATAGAATGGGTGAATAAACCATACCATAAAAACATTTATTAAGTAGTTGTTCTCAAGCCATTCTTTTATACTTCAAGCATTTGTAAAGTCAAATATTTTTTTCCTTTTTTGGTACTGGGTATTGAACCCAGGGGTGCTTAACCACTGAGCCACATCCTCGGCCCTTTTTATTTGTTATTTTGAGACAACATTTCACTAAGTTGCTTAGGGCCTTGCTAAGTTGCTGAGGCTGGCCTTGAACTTGTGATCTTCCTGTCTCACTCTCCTGAGCCGCTGGTATTACAAGCATGCACCACCATATGCAGCTTAAATCTTTCTTTAAAGGAGGAAAAACGGAAAAAAAGTGAATGACTATCTTCCTACATAGAAAAAATAAAGCAATAACAACAAAAGTCATAAACCAAGCCAAACCAAACCAAAACAAACAACTGAGATAAAATACCTAATCCTTTGTTTTTTCTTAAAATGGCAAGCAATAAGTATTTTATTCTCCTTTGTTATATAGCTTCAAAAATTCCTATGATCAAAACATGTAATTTTATGAAAAAAATAGATTATACTATTTGACAAATGCATTAAGTTCAATCATTCAGTACCACTGATGTTTATACACACACACACACACACAAATACATGCACATATGCATGCACATTTACCTACACACAAACATAAAACATGGTAAAAAGTATCATATTTTCCTTTTTGATATGTTCATTGATATTTGTATCCAGTATTTCATCTATACATTATGACATTTTGAGGCCAAGCAATAGACAGATATAGATCAGAAAGAAAGATTCCGTTGTATTCTAATGGGCATCTTCTGATCCCTGACAGATCTTTAATGAACTCAGAATAAGAGTCTATAAATGTATTAGTATAACCTAAGGGAAACCTGTAAAAAACTGCCTATTCAGTAAAATAAATGAAAAAGATTTGCATGGAGGTACAGGGCCAAAGGTTAGGTTAAAAGATTTATAAAGAAGACAGTCAAAATGGAGAAAGGGTAATTGAGTCTTAATCCCATTATTTCAAAAGCAATCTGTATATTCAAACCTCTCTGACTTGTTCTGTGGGAACAGCACCTAGAATGAAAGCATGATCAAAACAGTCAGGAGATTCTGAATGTGTTTCACAAACAAAATATTCTGTATTTCTAATCATGACATACATAAAGATTGTTCTGGTTTTCATTCTTATTACCATTCTCTAAATTGTCTAAAATGTTAATATTTAAGAATAGCCACTAACTGAATGTGATATGGATTTGAGAAAAGTATCTTTAGAAGATAATGGTACAAGAAAAAAGAAAACTATCTTGTTGCTTGCTTATAATAGGCATGTGGTTCATCATTCCGGGTTGCTAATGGTCTGCTCTTGCAACTTGTAGCATTATTTCCAGCCCTTAGCTAAAACAAGAGGACAAAGCTAGTTTTGATGTTCAAAGTAAATGTAATTATTTCAATACTATGTGCAAGAAAAAACAGATAGATGAATTGGTTATAGCTTCTCTCCTGGAGAACTTGTATGTCTAAAAATCTCATCATCTTGAGAAACTAAAATCAAAACAAACAATAAACAGCACAACTTTCAAAGAAAACAAGGCATAAAATTGGTTTAAGTGCTAAGGGCAGATTTTAATCAGTAATATACTGCCAAAATAACAAAAAAGAATCCAATATGAACTGAATTCCATTTCAATTTATAGAGAGGTGACTGGGCATTTTAAAAGGAGAATGAGAGAATGGGGAGGAGTGGGGGTTCATTAGTGTTAGGGAAGTGAAAATTTACAAATAAAATGGGAAGTAGAGTTTGGTTTATGTGAAACCCATCTGGGTATACTAATAGGTGCTTATGGAAATAAAGATCCTGCTCTCCAATAGAGACTGCAAAATAAGCCCCACCTTCAGATTTTGGGTGGAATGAATAGTAAATTCTTTTGGCAGCCTTGTGTTTGCTCAAGCTTCCACTTTCATGGTTGGAGTCTTCCTAAGAATGTGGTCTTGAACTGTTAAAACCCATGTTAGTATTTTGTTTGTCTAAAGATCAATATTGAGCCTATATAACAAGAGCCTCACAAGAGACTGACTCAAGTTTTGTTAAAGTCTTTGAAGATCCCCTGTCTTTTCAAGGAAAGAAGGTGTCTTCTTTCTTCTGAAAAATATTAGTCCATCGGTCATTCAATTGCCTTTTGTTTATTAAGCACTACCTGAACCACTGGTTGAGACTTGGTAGTGGAGGACATTTGCTGACTTGTGCAAGAGATCAGGCATTTAATCAGTAGTATCTCTATAGACACAAAAAGAAAAAAAAAAAGATAAAATGATTGGAGAAGAATGTAAATCTAGTTTGAGTCCAGAGGGCAGTATGTTGAGAAGATTTTTAAACATTAGAGTTCTAAGCATTTTCAGGTGGTAGACTAAGGACAGACGTGACAGTATGATTGATTTTTCTGGTTTATAGTTTGAATGTTTGTGCTGATGGCATAGACATCAATTTTCCAGTCTGTCACAGCAGAACTTGGAAGATGCAGGGATTCTGCTAGACTTTGTGAATGACCCCTGAAGCAGCAGCCTCGGGCACAAAGGTTGCCTATTACATGAGTCCTTGTATTGCTATGTCCTTTGAAGTTTATATCAAGTCCTCTGGCTTCAGCGTGCAGGTTTTGTTTGTTTGTTTTGTTTTTTTGTTTGTATATCCAGGGGAGGAAGGGCACCTATAAGAAAACCTGAGCTGTGGCTGTGGCTCAGTGGTACAGTGCTCGCCTCACATGCGTGAGTCACTGGGTTCGATCCTCAGCACCACATAAAAATAAATAAAATAAAAATATTAAAAAAAAAACCTGAGTCCCAGTGGGAATCTGTGTAGTCATATTTTAGTTCTTAGTGATGCCAAGTCTAGAAGCAGGGAGACACATTGGAAATGTCCATTTGGAGAGTCATAGCCCCATATTTAAGGACACTAGAAGAATTACATATTTGGCAAGAACTGACAAAATGTGTAAGATGTAGGATCCTGTTTAATTAAAAAGTTTAGCTCAAATAGAAAGAATGGGTCTGGAATCTGATAACCAAAATGCTGGGTTTTACTTTTAATAACACAGAATAAAACTGATTGGATGACACTATTTCCTATATCTAGGGGCACCAGAATGTAGTTATTAAGATTTGAGCTCTGGGAGTAAGTAGATTGCCTTCAGTTCAAATAAGATTACTTCTACTTTATGCATTCCATGCTCTCAGATGAGTCATTTACTTTCTCAATACCTCAGTTTCTTCCTTTGAAAAAGGGATGTTAAGAGTATATACCTAGGGGCTGGGATTGTAGCTCAGCGGTAGAGCACTTGCCTCGCATGTGTGAGGCCCTGGGTTCGATCCTCAGCACCACATATAAAGCAATAAAATAAAGACATGTTCATCAACAACTAAAAAAAAGAGTATATACCTAATAGGATTGTTTTTAAAATTAGAGTAAATTACTTTGTGTTTGGCACATTGCTTTAAACTATTACCTCACTAATATACATTTTTAACTTATATACTTTCTTGTTTTATTATTAAGAAAAAAATTTTAAAAGTCATTAAATGTACATATTCAGAATAAGTTATTAAAGGCACTGTATATATTTCATTAAATAGGCTGCCTTTTGACATATTAAAAAAAACTGGCCCCCATCCCCCTAAATCTTTTGCACAACTGCTTTAAAATATCTTTGGCTTAAAGATGCATTTGTAATAGCTAAAAATGTTTAATTCTCTTAAATAGCAGGTTTATAATCATATAGATTACAGTTGTAGTAATGGAAATTCTGATTAAAAAGGAATTTTTCTAAGTAGCATACAGAAGTTAATGAAGTAATAAATTAACTAATAATACTATGTCTCTGTTTGGATAAAAACCACCTCTAGGTTGAATTCATATTTTGCACATGAATGAATAAAAGAAGAAAAATAACAAACACCATTTGCAGCCCTGACATTAATAAACATTAGATGAATTTTGTAATCAACTGGGATTTCTTGAAGACTCAGGGATTTTCTATAGAGATAAGGTTATTTTTGAGAACTTAAAGGAAATGGAATTTGCAATAGTGATTGATAAGCACTGTTTATTGAAGAAAAAATTTCCCTTTATATTTGCCCTTTGATTTTCTTGAACTCTTGCTATGTATTGTACTTTATTTTTCATTAATAAATTTTGTTTTTGAAGCATATTATAAAGAAGAAAATTCATGATCCATAAATATGAATAACATTCACTTTATTTGCCACTTGGACCAAGAAATAGGAATTAATATATTTGACTTCAGTAAAAGTCTCTTTATTCTTGCACTGAAAATTAGGTTCCTAATGACATTAATATAATTACTTATGTGGTTTATCCTACTTTATATAATGATTCTAAATGAACAGTTCTGAAATTATTTTTATAAAACATAATTTATACTTAGAAATTAATAGTGATTTGTGTTTATTTTATAGATTTATGTATTAACTATCATTGGCTAATCATATATATGTATCATTATGTATTATATATGTATTATTAACTAAATCTTTAGATATATCTCTATCTCTATGTAAATATACTTTACATATAATTTACATATGAATGTATGTAATACATACATATTTATAAGTATACATACTTTTAGATATTGACTAATGGTCCTGATTATTAGACTTCTATAATTCACCTGTCTGAAGACAGCCTTAATATTTCTTATTCTATCCAGAGCCAGAACCATCAGACATTATACCTGCCAAATTTTTTCTTCTCCGGCAAATCAGTTTTCCTTCTGAATTGCTTGTTCCTCATTTTGATTTCTGATGTGAATCTTCCATTTGTTCTTCATTTTAGGCTGTTCCCTAGCTTTAAAATTTTTTCTCACTTTCTTTCTGCTTTCAAAATTTCCTCCTCTGTTCTTCTGCCTTAAATAATAATATCTTCCAAATTTCCAGATGAAAGAGTTAAGACTCAAAAAAGTCATTAGACTATTATAAGTGATAGTATTCATTCACCTTGGCCTCATGGAACTATCTCTGGTATCAAACAAAAGCTTATATATATCATCTTGACCTTAAACCCAACCACAGTTTCTTATATACATATGTCACTAGTTTGTTGATATGTTAGCTAGTATATCTTCTACAATATAAATGTGCCATGAAGGTGTAGACTATATATACATCAGTCCTCACTATCTACAGTTTAATTTTGTGTGGTTTCAATTACGTGGGGCCAGTTATGAACCAAAGATATTAAATGAAAAATTCCAGAAATACTTTATAAGTTCTAAAAAGCATGTCATTATATGTATTGTGATGAAATCTCTTACTGTTTGATTCTGTCTAACCCTGAATGTGAATCATGCCATTATATTTATGCCATATCCACTACCCACCCATTAGACACTTATTAGCTATCTTGGTTATCAAATCGACTATAGCAGTTATCACTATGCTTCTGTTCAAATAAACTTTATGTAGTAGTCTTATACTATGCTACAATGTCTACATCATTCACTTTACTTCATCTCATAATATCATTGTTTCACCTCACATCATCACAAGAACAAGGGTAAGTACAGTACAACCAGATATTTGGAAAGAGAGACTGTATTTATATGACTAATTATGAAATATTTTAATAATTGTTCTATTCTATTGGTTATTGTTAATCTCTTATTGTGTCTAATTTATAAATTAAGCTTTACCATATTTATGTGTGCATGTGAAAAAGCTTAGTATATATAGAGTTCAGTATTCACTGGGATTCTTGGAATATATCCCCCAAGGATAAGGGGGATGACTGCATATTTTTCAAGTGCCTGTACATATTAAGCAAAGAAATATTTTCATAATGAATTAAGATAAAATTGAAAGTGGAAAATTCAATTTTTTAATTTAGCATTCCCTTCTCCCCCCACAAATATATTCTGGAGCAGAAGCAATATATTAGCTTTAAAATTGAAAAGCCTTTAACATTATGGTACAGATAAGTAAATGAAACAGAAAATGAGTATAGTATGATGATTGAAATAGTGTCCAGAACACTCTTTTTGTTGACACTGAAAGTATGTTCATCATACCAAATCTATGCTGTTCAGCTCTGGGAAATGTGATTTAAATGAGACATTAAAAACTGGGACCAGTCTAGC
The DNA here is from genome assembly GCA_028644305.1 of Xerus rutilus. NCBI lineage: Eukaryota > Metazoa > Chordata > Mammalia > Rodentia > Sciuridae > Xerus > Xerus rutilus. Next base: position 96,733,432 of record CM053417.1, read on the forward strand.
AAACAACTGATAATGTTAGGGATGGATAAACTATCTTCAAACATTCAAAAAGCTGTTTAAGGGAAAAACATGAAGTATATTCTTATTAGGTTGAGAAGAAAAGAAAAGGAGCCAGGTATCCACCCAAGATTTAATTAAATAACTAACTTGTTCACAATTAGAGATGGATAAAAATAGAAAAAGATTCAATTGGATGTACTGAGTTCTCTTACATTGAAGTATGAGGCAGAGGCTCAAAATCTCTTTGGTAATGCTGCAGAGAGATTTGGGCCCAAACTAAGAACTGGGAAATATTAGAGAATTTTGTAATATTTTCATTAGGGTCTTAGTGGCTAGGAGTGTTTCAGCGACCATTTCCAGGCTGAGGAAAAAGACTGCAAACTCACTACCACCTCCACTACCACCAGCATCAGCAGCCCTTTAGTTGAATTACTCACTCTTCACATATTTTGTATTGGACTGTGTGTCATGTTCCTTTTGAAAAAACCCTCCATTTAACCCTGAGATTATTGTTTCTGATGTAGTTCTCAATAGTCCTTGTGGAAATTTCACTGGCATTTGTGGTGTTTGAATGCATTAGGGTAAAAGGAATCTGTTGTGCTGAACTGACTCTTTATTACAATTACACAAAGATCTTAAGTGTTTTATTAATAAATGTCTTCATATATTGGCATTATTTTATACTTGTTTTCTAGCAGATTAGTGCAGAGTTGAGGTAGCCAAAAGCAAACAAAACAAAGAACAGGGAAAGAAAAAGGAAAGAAAAGATGATATATGATTAGTCATCTTAATCTGCTTTTTATGCAACAAATAGATGGGACATTTTGAACAGTGCATTGTACATTGACAAGAATTTCTATAAGCAACTGATGCTTCACTGTTAACCAGGAAGGAGATCAATGTAAGGAAACAGCTACTCTCTTCCTATATGTTTTCTTATATTTCTTACTCACCCCTCCTAAATGCTTTGTTTCATTCATTATAACTTCTCCCTAGCAATAAATTCAGATACAGCTTCTTCCTAGTTTTCACATGTGCTTTTTCTTGTATCTCTGAAAATTCCATCTAATTTGATAATTTGGATGATTCCATCAAGGCAACATAAACTATTTTTATTAAATTTTGTCCCAGGTCATTAATTTTAATAATCTATGTGAATATTTCTATATTGATTTGTATTTTTATTTTTGTTTTTTCTCTTCAAGCTCCTTGTGAATGGTGACTAGCAATATCTTAATTTTCTGAACTATTTTAAATCATCAATTTCAACAACTCAAGTTAAATTTAAGTTTTATATACCAATGATAAAAACTTATATCTATGGGCTGGGGTTGTGGCTTAGTGGTAGAGCGCTTGCCTAACATGTTTAAGGCACTGGGTTTGATCCTCAGCACCACATGAAAAAATAAATAAATAAAATAAAGTCATTGTGTTCATCTACAAGTAAAAAATATTTCAAAACTTATATCTAACAGATATTGAATATCAATGTTAATATTTTAAAGTCTTGAATTTTCATCATGTTTCACAAGGATAGAAATAAACCTAAACAGTATGGTGATGTGTATGTCTTATTTGGTAATTATTTGCTGAATAAATGGAAAACAGAGAGGTGAATAATTTTGCTTCTTGCTCATCTTATGTACTTATTAAGATGTTTATTTTGAATTTTATTTATACCCTTCTTAGTAGTAGAAAACCTAATTTCATCTTTAACATGTACAAATGACCTTTTGGTTCTAAAGTGTTTCTCACATCTTAAACTGCGATTTAAATTGGAAGCTTTACTACTGTAGTGATGTGTACTTTCAAAATTATTAGAAAGGTTATCAGTCTGAAATTTAATATAAGGTTAAATAAATAACAGTACTAACACCTCAGTGGGAGCTCAGACTCTATGACCTAAAATGTAGACAATTTCACTTCTAAATTTTTATTTTTAAATTCAAATGTCTAAATTTTGGAAAATGGGTGACAAATGGATTTCTGATATAATGAACATGCAACAGTGGGAAAATGTATCATGGGTTGTGAAAGATATCCCATCCTCCTATAATACCTAGACTTTTAGAATGAGCATGTGATAAAATTAAACTCAACTCTCTCTCTGATACTGGCAACATTGACAAGTAACTGAAGAGGTACCCCTTCTTCATTTAGGGGAATGAGTATTATTGAGAATCCAGACTGAGAGAACATCCTGTCCACAGTAGAGTGGCTTAGGAAAATGTTTTATCCTAGCACAACTTAAAGTTTCTACTTAAGGCTATTCTACATGAATATTTGAAAAGAGTATATGTCAAATATAACTGCACGAGAAACCCTGAGGGCTTAGTGTCTTTATTTGCATTAAAGTTTTTCATAAATAATTCTATTTGGGGATATAGGCTCTGGTATATATGTAATAAATGTGACCCTTTTTAATATCAGAGTTACCCTTAGGATAGTAAGTGCATTTATATCAAAGATATATAAAAATAAAATGAATAAAATATTTCTGATACCTCAGATCATTGCAAATGAATCATCAAGTTGTTCTCAGTTTTTCTTGGATTGTAAGAATAATGCCTTGGGATAGAGTGAAACTCACCAAAGTATATTGCTGAGGAATTGATGTAGGAAAGGTTTCAGAATGTAGAAACCCATGGGAAGAATTTTTCTACTGACTGTAAAGTAATTCGTCTCAACAGAAGAAAAGCTGATTTTATATCAGTTTAAGATAATAGAAGATGTCAGAATTACAGGGCTTTCTTTTTTTGTGTGTGTGTATGTGTTCAATAGCCCACTTAACCAGTTGGAGAACAAACACCCTAGGAATAACAAGTGAATCATAAGATGGAGTGACATTCAAACATAATCATTTACTTCAAATACTGATGTTTTCTCCTTAAAATTATATATGTAGAAAAAGTTGTCCTTAGAAGGAGCCTGTTAGGGTCAGAAAAGTAAATAATTGTCACATACTAGTTAGATTGCCTTCCCATATTTTAGGATCTCTGGACTGGGGAAACATGACCTAAAGGAAGACCACTGGTTTGTCCACTTTCTATATTCCATCAGAACGAAGGTGGGGTATGATAAGAAGCTGTAGATATTGAAATGCTCACAATAGTTTTATCTCATGAACTGTCAGCTGAATATTGCTGACAATATAGGAATTATTCATGGCAGAAAAAATGAGCCTCCCTGGAATGATAATTTTCTCAGTTTATGGTGTGTGTATGTGTGTGTGTGTGTGTTTGTGTTTTAAAGTGGAAAATATTTGGGGGTGAGAGGTTGACAATCCTACAAGGTAACACTAGGAAGTTCAACCAAACAAGTATCATCTGCAAATTGGACAGAATTCAGTGGACACAAGAAACTCAATTGTCCATTTACCACCCTTATGTTTCTAGAACTTATAGTGCATGGATCATAAAAGACTCAATAAATGATTATTGAATGAATGAACAAATGAAAGCGTGCACAGATGAATATGTCTCTGGGATTTCAAGATACTTTTGTGTTCATGCATCTTGCACAGCTGTGTCCTTGTAAATTCCTAAATAAAGAGAACGTTGTATTTATTTTCTGCAATGCCTAAACTTACAAAACTGAAACAAATAATTATAATGAATAGAACGTACAGTGAATGAGGATTCAGAAGACTGAAGCTAATTTGTATACTCTGAGCCACTGTTGTCACCTGTGAAGAAGATTGATAATACTTTCTCTGCTGTGATGTTTCTAAATCATGTCTCCAAGAAGTATATCATTACATAATATACTGAATAGTACGGTCTCTAGTGTCTTCCCGCTTGCCCAGTGGCAACAGAGTCATCTCTTTAAAAATACAGGGCAGTACACAGAGCATGTATTTGTATTTTTGTTTGAATTCCCGCTTCACTACTGTTAGTCATTCCATAAAGTCTAGCAAGTTACTTCATCACTCACCTAAGCAATGATGAGAATATGATGCCTCTTTCTATGAGAATTAAATAGCTAATACACACAAAGTCAGTGTCTGGGTTGTTTAAGTGCTTGATGAATCATAGCTGCTGTCATTGCTATCAACATCATCATCATCATCATCATCCTTATTACATATATAATAGTGTACCTTACTTAAACCCATAGGTTACCAGCACTGTGTACCAAAGGAAAAAAAAAAAAGCTAGTTCTAGTTGTAGATGGACACAATACCTTTATTTTATTTATTTATTTTTATATGGTACTGGGGATTGAACTCAGTGCTTCACACTTGCATGGCAAACACACTACCACTGAGCCACAACTCCAGCCTCAAGAACACTAGTTTTTTAAGTACTGGGAGTGATTTCTCCATGATGGCCCCTAATAGGTCACATTGGAGAGTCATACCACAGCACTACAGTGTCTGACTTCAGTAACATATGCACCAAGAGATGCTCTTGGCACCACATGACAATGTGGCCTTCTTATTGCTTATAATGCTTTGCATTTCTTAGAGCAGCTTATTAAAAATCATGTTTTTTTTTATTGCAATTGAATTTACTGTTATGCTGAACTTCTGTGCAGACCTGTTTGAGAGACATGAATTCACCTGAGATTATTTTTAAAAAATGCATTGAATAAATTGTAATCATTAGCATTTTCAGAAAATGCTACTTTACACTTTATCGTTATGTTTCCCATCTCAAGAATTTTCTTCATATTAAAATATACAATAGAATAAGCAATATTTTCAATGCAAAGGAAACTGTGTTACAACCTTAGAAGCAAAGAGGGGAAAGTTTGCTCAATTTTTGTGTGTATTATTTTAAAAAATGTGTTCTTGGTAATTCACTGTGTCCTAGTAATTCTCCTTACTTTTAGGTGAGCTTAGGTATTTCCATTTTTTCCATTGATAATTGCAAATGTTTCTCTCTCTCTCTTTTTGTCTCTCTCTCTGTAGGGATTTAATTGGAACAATAACAGGGCATTAAAACTTGAAAAATACTATTTTACTTTACAGTTTATCTCAAGCTATCACAGCATGGTTGTGTTTTTAGTTCCTTTTACTTTGATTCAGTTTGTTAAGCGTTAAGACACTAGAAAGATTTGAACTATTTGAACAAAAATACTTAGAAATAGTTTATTTGATAAATATACAGATAGTCATGATTGACTAAAAAAGGACATGCTTTATTTATTAAATGTTGAGACAAAACTTTTGCTCATTATTATAAAATTATGAAGTATTGAGAATCTTCCTGAGTTCTAACTCTGTCACTTCTAAGATAATTATCTCTAAGTAACAAAGGTGTTTTGATGTACAATGTAATATGAAAGGATTTGTGAAAAAAGTATAATGCTGCATAAATATTATTGTTCTGCTGAACACTATTTTAAATATCAAAGGTCAAAGATAGCATGGTCTCATCACATATTTTAATTTAATTGTTGTTAAGTTATTTAAATATCTTGACCTCACTTGCTTCTTATTCAGTCTACTTCAGAATTGAAACATGGAATTGGAAAACACCCTTTATCTAGTGAAAAGTAAATGGCTGATTCATTTAATAGGAATAAAACAGATATAATAAAGCCAGTAGAGAAAATGAAAACAAAAAACAACCTACTATATTCCAGATTTCATTCCCACTTAATTGAATGGTCAAGAAAAATCTCTTCCATGGTACTTAGGTGAAAAATGTGTCAGTTCTCTTTAATTTCTCTCAAATTGCATATGTTAATATAACTCCGCTTACCTGTACAGTCACATGTACAACCTGCTGTGTTTTGGACTGTATAATTCCTTCTCAAGAGTTTCTCTAAAATCTGATTGGCCTTTTCTCATCCAGAGAAAAGGGAGAAAATTGTAGCCCTAATTAACATCTTCAAAGTAACTTGATTTATTTGATGAGGAGGCAACTCCCTCCTTCCCTATTAAATGAAAAATTCATTCCCATTGGCTATTCCCAAGGCCAAGAAACTTTTAATTATCATCATTTGTCTCTCTCATTCTCTGTCTCTCTCAGTCTCTTAATTTTGGATAGAGTTTCATGGTTTACCTAGAGTGACAACTATAGTAGAAAAATCTCTGATAGTGTTATTTGTAGAATGATAACTAGTTATGTGATTTTTGTACAGCCAGTTTAGGACTCACATTCATAAATGGTAAACTTGGAGAGACAAGTTGCCTTGTGCATTGTCTTGGGTCTGTTACACTGGAAACAGTTTTAAAAATCTGTTTTTCTTCCTAGGAAGTAGTTTTTCTTCCCCTTCCCCCACTTATTTAATGTATTCCTCTACTTCTCCCTTAACTGAGATCCCTCATTAGAGGTCTGGGGAAAATGTTTCATTGTTGGAATTATAATATATCAATAGTTTACATTATATTAATTTTCTAATTTCCCAAGGCATTTTGAAATGCTATGGTAATGTGAAAAATGTATGACTATTCTTTATAAAAAGTTAATTAATGATTCCTTTTATTCTTTGATGAACAGTTTCATGGCTGAATTATTGCTAAGTTTTTGTTAATTAGATAGCTAAATAATGCTGAATTAGACCATCTTTGTTCTAGTGCTAAATTAGACCATTCTTTGGCAACCTATGTGCAAAGTATTTTCACTTTTTAAACATTTATGATTCCATGAAAAAGTAAATGCAATTTGAATTACTGTTCTTAAGAAGGAAATTGTTTTCAAATGATGTCATGAAGCCAGTTTTAAAATGGAGATGTCTACTTTTATAGAAAAAATGAATGAATACAACTTCACTTTGAAGTTTTTTTTTTTTTTTTTTTTAATTCTCGAGTTAGGCTGGAGGCCAGATTTATAATTGCTCATGTATATGTTTTCTAAAACTTGATTAAGGAAATCTGGATGAATTTTCCAAAAGGCAATTAAAGGTTTTCATTGAAAAATTATCCTCCTTCATAAATATTGGTGAGTATGGTAGTTTCCCTGCATGGGTGATGTGCTGGACAATATATTAAAAGGTACAGCTCCAGGCAAAATTAAACTTCTGTTTTTCAAAGATACTGGGATTAGCTTGTTTACTAATTGCTTAAAGCAGCTGCAATTGCAAAATACATAAACCTTAAGTTTTAATCTTATAAACTTCCTTTTATGCATATTCTAATGAGTTCAATGGTTCTCTACCTTTGATGCTGTTTGGAACTTCATGAGAGCCTTTAAAATTTACAGTTGCCTGGGTCCTGCCTGGGAAGATTTTGGTTTAATTGGTTTGGGAGGTAACTTGGTCATTGGGATGTTTAAAAGCTCCCCAGGTGATTATAACATGCAGGGAAGGTTGCAAACCATTGAATTTGTAAACAACATACGAACTCCTATTAAAGTAAGACATAAGAATAAATGGAAAAAAATGTCCATGAAGCAGGCACTTCATAAACATGTTTACAGTAAGACATCGCTGAATATGATTGAAGAACTTGGTATACTATTTTTGTTACAAAATGCCTACTCTAGAAAAAAATATTGTAATAAAACCAGAAAACCATTAAAAGCAAATAGGAAAAGTCAATTAGTAGATAATGTGGTATAATTATTGGATAATATAGAAAACTGACTTTCAGTTTACATTAGATTTATATAGATACATAGAAATAAAAACACTTAAAAAAGACAACAGGATGTTAGCAGCAGTGTCTCTAATGGAAAATGAGCTATTTCTACTTCTGTTAATAGTTTCTTTCTACATATATGTGTATTGCTTTTGTAAAAGGAGTAAAATGTTGTTTTTCTAAATTAAAGAAGTAGGTAAATTACAAATTAATGCATAAACATGCAGTAAATCTTCTGGGATAAAAACAAAGCTGTAATCAAAGAAAATTCATAGCCTTTAAAGTTTTTTTTTCTATTTGAGATAAGAGGGAAAATAAGGGAACTAAAAATTTGACTTTACAAGAAATTAAATTAACAGAAGAAGAAATATTTTCAAAATAGACAAATGCTTTCAAATATCTAATTATGAATTATCTATTTATAAAATTCAGAGCACAAAAATAGTTCTAATACTTCCACATTCGTATTCTAAATCCTACATAGCCTCTATTATCAAACTTAAAAAAGAGCATAAACATTGAAAACTGTTGACAAATCACAAGAATAAAAATGTTACTATTCTATAAGGTACAACAATTTAAACCAACAAGATACTAAACTGTCATGCTCAGATAGGATTTATTTCAGAAAAAGAGATATGAGAATCTATATCCTTCATTATAGGAAAAGATCATGAGAGAAATATGTTTCTTTATATGGCATAAAAAAGGTATGACAAAAACAACTTTTAGCAATGTAAAAAGAGATAATAGTTCATAAACATGACAAATAACGTCTATCTCAAAACAATAGTCAACTTCATAATTAATGTTAAAATATGGAAAGCATTTCCATTAAAATAAGAAGCAACTAGAATGGCCATCCAAACTACTCATTTAAAAATATTATTCTGTATATTCTCGCCAATGATATAAGTCTAGAGAAAGAAATGAGAAGTATAATTGAAAAGGAAATCATATTCATATTAGAAGATGGTACTATTATCTACTTGGTACTAAGTGAAATCAACAACAATGCCAATTATTAAAACTAATGCTTACAAAGCTTGTTACCAAAAAGGGCAAGCTTTCCAACATGCTGGTAACCCTTTACCCAAACGTTAGAAATCAAAACTCTGATTTGCTACAGAAGTTCAAAATGTTACATGACTGTCTGTGAATTTATTTAGTGTGAAATTTGGTGATAAAACTTTATTGAAAAACATGAAAAGATATTTGAATACATGTACAGATATATACAATATTTTTTGGTGAAAGATTAACATTTTGGAAATATCTCCCTCAATTCAAAAATATAAAAGAAATATGTAAATATAAGAGAACATCAAAATTAAATTCAGGGAACAAGGATACACTGGATATAAGAAAATTAAAGTTTATCTGGTGGCAACATTCATAAGGATTAATTAAGAATGTTGAAAACCTTAAATGAAAGGATATTTTCCTATGTGAATATTAAATGTGTAATAAAACTATTAAAATAATATATAGACAAATCTGTGAAACAAGAAGGAAAGTCTCTAAATATAACCAGTATATTAATAAAAATGGCATTTCAAATTAGTGGATAAATATGGAATATGAAAGAAGTATTTTTGGTAATCATGTAAAGATGTCAAAATCCTTCTTCACATAACGCAACAAATTAAATTTTAATTCAATAAAAATTTATCGAATTATGCTATGTACCTGTATTAATACCCCACAGTGAATTCTACCTTTATGTATATCTATAAAGCACCAATTAAAAAAAAACAATTACAAATAAGTCTATGAAGCCCAAAGAACAGGGAGAAAAATAAGTGATAGTGCTGCAGTGAGGTGATAGCAAAAATCTTTGTAAAACTAACAAGAAATCAAAATTTAAAAGAGAAGACACTCATAGCTATTTAAAAAGTATGTTTATTTAAAAAAATGAATCTAACAACAAATCAATTAAGTAAATGAAATCTAATACCTAACTTTAAACACACCAAAGGTAAAAAATATAAAATCCAAAGGTATATGAAAGCATGCTCAAACTGTAATCAAATAAATGAGCAGTTTTGCAACATTAATCAGAACTAGTGTATATACACTTGACCAAGCAATTGCAAGTGACCTACCCAAATAAATATTTAAGTCCATATACAGAGATTTAGTTGTACACATATTTATTGTAATTGAAGAACAAAATGAAAACAACACACATATCTGTCAGTAAGGGACTGTCAAAAATGATGACATACTCTAAAGAACAGAAAATTAAAATAAAAATTTAAAAGTATTTGCATTCATATTAGTTATTCCAAATATACAAATAAAAAATAGACTATAATACATAATAATCATATATATAATTGTATACTGTGATCCCATTTATATATGTATGCATTTATCAAAATAAAAATTTTTATTATCTCTAAGAAATACAATCATACATTATTTTAATTCTCATTTTTCTTATTGGGATTTTCAAAAATGTATTTGGTGCATATTATTGAAAATGAAATTGTTTGAATAAGAATTTGTAATTTCTATTCAAATCATTACCTATACATGGACAAACTACCTTTATTTCATATATTCTCTTTTTGAAACATACTGTTTCTCTCTTATTTCGCACTCCTCAGAGAAAGATAGCTTGAGCCACTTTATTCTTCTAATGCTTACCTTCACAAAGCCATAATTGAAAGATTAAAATGTGGGGTCCGCTCTGAACCAGAGACCACAGGCTCCATATAGCCAAGGGATCTTTATTCATGGTGGGGGTCTGTGCAGGTGGGCGCCCAGGAGGAGGAAGGAGGAAAGGGCAGAAGGGACGTGGGGCATGGAATTTATAGGGCCCGCTACAAAACACGTGGCAAGCTATGGATTGGTCACCTCAAAACTGGCGCGATAGATAAGCGGCGGTGGTCGTCTTTGATGTAGTAACCTGAGCGGCCAGGCTTTGTTCTCCCAGGTGGAAGATTCCAGAGAGGAGAGAGAGGAACTGCCTGGGCCAGGGGCTGCTTTAGGCTTTTAGGGAAGGGATACTAAAACTGAGTACAAAAGGGCTGTTCTTTACCTTACAATAATGACATTGTATATTTCTAATTCTTAATTTTCTTATCTTTGTCACTATGTATAGTCTTTCTCTTATGAGATGGAAAATTGACTGATTTGCATACACCCCATTATACTACTTCTTGTATTGACTATTTTCATTAAATGCAAACCCTGTATCTTTTTGAAGTTCAATATAAAAATTTATTAATCATAATAAGGGAGTAATTGTAAAGACATAAGTGAAACCCTGAAGACTACCATAAGGTTAATGGGGAACATCCATAGAAGAACCATAAACCTTTATTTCTTTTTTCTATAAATTGTCAGCAGTATCTCCTAACCTTTCAAATAATGGAATAGAGATTTTAATGACTTTCAATGTTTGTTCACTTCTACCTACTTGCTTCCCTCAAATTCTGTAAGCTCTACTTTGAATTTTATGTTGAGTTACATTTCTTCTTTGTTCTTAACTATAATTAGGTCTCTTGTGTTTTGTCAAAGATACGTTCTAAAAATTGAAAACATAAACAGCATGTACATTATTATGGCATTATAAATTCATTTTATTGTAGAAACAATTATGGCATTGGGCTTACATTTCCTTTCCTACAGTTACAATGACAAGTTGCCTCTGCTACTACTTTAAAGGAGAGTATTCCTGGATTTAAGTTCAAGTGCATTCTCTTTTCTTATGCTCCAATAATCTCTCTAATTCAAATAACAATATAGAAGTTCCAGAGTGTCTTCAGTTTTTAGTCTGTCTCTCTCCCTTCTTCCCTCTTTCTCTCTCTCTTTGTACCCCCCCTCCCTCGCCTTCTCTCTTTCCCTCTTGTGCACACACACACACACCTCTAGGAAGGTAGAAGAATACAATTCTATTTGATAGGCAGGAAAAGGGGTAAGTTCTAGGTATGCCCATACTTACTTTCTTTCCTCCTTCCTTCCTTCCTTCCTTCCTTCCTTCCTTCCTTCCTTCCTTCCTCCCTCCCTCCCTCCCTCCCTCCCTCCCTCCCTCCCTCCCTCCCTCTCTCTCTCTCTCTCTCCCTCTCTCTCTCTCTCTCTTTCTTTCTTTCTTTCTTTCTT
>CM053417.1:96745169-96861137 GCA_028644305.1 Xerus rutilus
TCGCTGTTGCTGAGGCTGGCTGTGAACATGTGATTCTCCTGTCTCAACCTCCCTAAGTGCTGGGATTACAGGCTTGTGCCACTGTTCCCGGCTAGGTATGCCCATACTTTAATAACATCTTAACTGAGCATATTACTTTTGGAGGGATTTGTTGTTGTTATTTTGTTGTTTTGAGTTATTGATTTTATTTGTTTTGTTTTCTGGTGCCCTGCAGAGTAGGGAAGAATCCAAGGGTTAATCCACTGGTTGGGAAGCTCCAGTTCAAATTGGAAGAAATTTTAGGATATTAAAAAAAAAGAAAATTGATATAGAATTTAAATTAGCAGCTTTATGGAATCACAAAGTAGATCCCTTGTTGTTACTGTCTATCTTCAACAAAAGTCTCCCCCATACACAATGATGTACATATACCAAAGAAACCTCATAGGTTCATTTACCTTGCTGAAGCAAGTCAAAACTCATTCCAGGGGAACCCGAGGTATATTTCACTGAGAGAGAATGGGTTAGGTGGTTTATTATAGAATTTTGGCCAGTGTTGAGGGATTCTAAGGAGGATTTTTGGAAGTAGGATCAATTTCTGAAATGTACATTGGCAACAGACAAAAGTAATACAATAATTGGGTATCTTAATTTTATTTGAGAGTTTGGAAGAGTAAAAAAAAGCTAGAGATGTCATTGGTCAGTTTGATTATTTTCTAGCTGAACAGTGGCCTTGTCTCTAATTTCAAACATGGTGATGAAGTGGTCTTTTTTGGAAATCATTTATTTCTTTAGTGCTATTTATCATTAGTTGGGAACATTATGGCTTAGATGCCCGCTGGGCTTTTTCCACTTTTCAATCCCTTCTTTTGCCTAAGGGCAGACAAGTTTATTTGAAAGAACATTGAACAGAGGGCTTTAGGTCCATACAAACCAGGACGTTCTGCCCTTGTATAGGTCATCAATGGAATGATTTTATTTCTTTGTGGATGGATGGGTCAGGAGATCCTCGTTGTTTACTCGAATGTGTTTGGGACAGGATGTTTCTCCCTTGTATCTGTTAGTGTCCTTTGATAGTACTTGTATTTCTGTTTGGCCTTTTCCCCTGTTCAGTTTTTCTTGGTGGAGGCAAATACTGGGTCTTAGATTCAGTTCCCTCTAAAGGCAGATCTGAAGATAACAACTTACATACGGGTGATTCACTATGGTATATTATCCTTTTTAGCAATGTTGGCACAACTGCATAGGAGCTCATCTGAGGGCCTATAGAAGATCTACCTCAGAATGGACTACCAGAGATTCAAAAGTGAGGGTCTTTATCAACTGGTCCACTCCCCATGGCCAAAAGTGGACTGTGAACCATCACATTAATCTCCTTGCCCTTCCAGGAGTATGGATTTGCCAAAATGGTTTTGTGGTACCTATAGGCATCCCCTGGCAGATGTCATACATTTCATCAGTATGGACGAAGGGAATGGGTAAATGAAAAATCTAATATTTTGCTCCTGAGAGTTTTCAATGATTTTTCTGAGAACTGCCTAACAGGATTGAATTCTTTGGAGGTTGTCTCACATCGATATAATGATAAACTTTAGACCTTACATGATTTGCATCATTTCACTCAATCATCCTTGCTTCTTAGACCTTCTATAAAAATCTAAACATTTTCAGGGTAAGATCCAAGCATTGTAACTTTTCCTCCTATTATGTATATTTCATTGCTAAATAAAAATATCCAAAGATGGAAAGACCTATGAGGAAATGAGGTGTTGTTTCTGGCATCACCCTACAGACTTTCTGTCCTGTGTCCCAAGCTCTGAGGATGGGAGCTAGGCTGGCTCTCTGCTTATCTCTCCTGGCCCACAGAACATTCAGTTGTTTCTGATTGACCTTCAGCAATGTCAATACCTGAAAAACAATCTGTGATAGTTTTTTGTGCCAATGAAAATTTTGGCCTTAAGAGTGTTTATATCTCAGTAATGTAAAACAAATACAATGTAGTACACATATGTTGCCCCATGGTATTTACATAAATGATTTAATAATCATTAAAAATTGAGTACAACTATCTTTTCAAGTAAAAGGGAAACTTTGGCATATGTCTCTAGCCTTGGGGATTTAGGTTACTAGCTACATGACCTTGGCAAAGTCACACATCTGTAGGTTAAACAAAATATGATCCATTTATAAACAAAATTGTAGAAGTTGGATCAAGAAACATGAAGAAGTTAATATCAAAGAAGCTTTATTTGAAGAAGGGAAAAATCAATATGAATGGGGAATTAGATGTTTTTACTGTCTGGTTTTCTCTGCCATGGCTGCTATCTTGCCTCGTCTATAGCTCAAGAATCTATCTCATCAGTGTAATTTAAGAGCTCCTTCATAAAAACGTACTCATAAGAAGTACATAGTGTGTAAGACTACCTAAGATTTTTATCTTTTAAGTTGAGAAGTAAACCAATAATTGACTCCAAATTATTTCTCATTTGTAAATTCATAATAGAATATATATCCAATCAACTTTTCTTACTGAATCCAATGTCATTTTTTAATATAAAGCTTTTTGTCCTCAATTTTTTGAAATATTATGGGTTTTTTTTTTTGCTATTTAATATCATTCTCAGTTTGGTTAGCATACATGTTACTGTTAATCTTTGCATTGGTCAGTTTGATTTTTAAAACAAATATAAGAATGTTTAACTCATGTTCAGAATGCCTAAAATTGCATAATTCATATTTTATACCTCATTTATGCATATATTGTTTCTTATCAGAATAATGAAACACTATATAAAACTAACTTAACAGTTTTTATTTCACTTCTTCATATGTGTACATTTTATCAACAAACTAATATTTGGCTTACTGATGACTAAGAAAGTACTAAAAGGAAAGGAAAATTAGCCCTGTCTTTCCCTTTTCTTCTATGCTATCATTATCAGTTTAAACGGTTGGCTAAAAGGAAGAAACACAAGAAAGTATGTAGTGGGGTTTGTTATTATTATACCTTTGCTTTGTTTTTGTATTCAAAGCTTTGTTTCTCCTGTAAAGTATGACCTTTCACAGTTATCTATGCCCCTGCTTACTCATTCATAGATGTTGCACTCTTATCTTTACTTGATAGGAGTCGAATGCAATTCCACCAGAATTTTGAACTCATGTGGCATTACAAAATTCCAGATATGAATGAAGTATCAAGGAATGGTTGACACATACATTGCACTGTGTCCTTTGTTCATGTGCATGCTCCATTGGTTCATATTACTCCACATATTAAGCCAAAATTCAAAGATAATATTATCAAAAATTGCAAGATTGTAAGACCAGAGTATTTAACCAAGGGCAACATCACAGGGCCCTGTGTAATAGAACTGGTCTCAGGTTCATGAAGCTGGCCTTCTTGACATGTCAAAATTTTATGTGAAATGTGATCACTAAAGCAAAATAAGATTTTTCAGACCTTCTCCAACCCCTTATTATGTCTATGTGCTTTAGAATCTCCAGAATTATTATAAATTTAACCCTTATAATCTGCAGAAGAAAGATGGACCAAAATTCTGTAAACAGAATGCCAGTCAGGTGGGGCATCATATTTCCTAATGAAATTCTTTATTTTGTAGATATGTAACATAGAGTTGAGCACAGATTACTTTATATTAATTAAGCTTCCCAAAGATTCATGGGTATATCGGCTAAGAGCCAATGGAGTAATGAACAATTAAAGTTATCTCTCTCTAATGGTTTGAATTTTTACAGAGCAGATCAAGCAAATTACTTCTTCCCTTCCCACATGAACATTCATTGAACCACCAAAATGGGAAACTAAATTATAATTGGAAGGTTATTTGGTGAATACACCCTTAGAACAAAGGGAGAAAAATATTGATAAAGTGACTATTTCTCAACTCCGATATGTGAGATAGCTGCTAATGGACTACTTATAATTATAAATGTAGTATATGTTTATTGTAGACATTGTGAAAATACAAAAATCAACTATAATCCCCCTCAGTTTGTGCTGGCCACAATGATAACACCCCTTACTCTGCTTTGTAACAGCCATTCACTTTTTCTTTGAGATATTTTTTAATGTTTTTAGTATTGTCAGATTTTTCCAAGTGTTATATCCTTTTCTCTTCATTGTGGTTCATTTACTATCTAATTATTTTAAGTGCAAAATATAATTTATTACTCTAAGTAGCAAAGGAATTAAAAATCCTAGGAACTGTCTTATTACTTCATATATGGACTACATGAAACTATACATAAGGGAAGATTTTCTAATTTTAAATATCAGAATATTTTCTATCTGATTTGACAGATAGAAAAATGAAAAAAAATAAAGGATGACTATGTGCTTTTGAATTATCCAAGTATGGTTGAAAATTAAAACATCCTTACTGATTTTTTAAATTCTCATATAATTCACTAATTCTGCAGTAACTGGGATTGGTAGTAACTAAAATCTATTACATTCCTAATGATGCTCAATGAGCTATGGGAAATGAATAGGTGGATACAGTCCAGTTTCTAGAAAATAGTTGTTTGTTACTGACTTGTCTGAGAAGAAATGAACACTTTAATTTATCAGGGACAGAGTATAAAGTGTTTCTCACTGGTGCATTTCTAAAATTTCTATGCTTCTTTGAATACTGATAAAGATTGAGAAATTAAAGACAACATATACAAGTAATCTGGACTATCACAGTTATTTTACAAGCTGCTGTATTTTTTATTCCTTTGATAAGTACAATTTTCCCAGACCTCATACCTAATAAATTTTATAATCTTTATTATATCTAACATTACCAGCAAAGTAGTTGCTATCATTTGGATGTGAGGTGTCCCCCAAAAGCTCACGTGTGAGACAGTGCAAGAGGGTTTGGAGGAGAAATGATTTGGCTATATCTTTAACCTAATCAGTGAATTAGTCCCTGATGGCGTTAACCAAGTTGTAACTGGAGGCAGGTGGGGTATGGCTGGAGGAGGTCAGTCATTGGGGGTGTGGCTATGGGGTATATATTTTGTTTCTGGAGCACGGAGCCTCTCTTTCTCTCTCTGCCTGCTGATCATCATGTGAGGTGCTTCCCTCTGCCACACTCCTCTGCCACACTCCTCTGCCGTGATGTTCAGCCTCACCTCGAGCCCTGAGAAATGGAGCTGGCCTTCTATGGACTAAGACCTGTGAAACCGTAAGCCTTCAAACTTCTCTTTCTCTATAATTATTCTGGTGGGGTCTTTAAGACACAGCACTGAAGATGCTAACTAAAACAGTAGTATTTAGTTCCCTTTAAAAGTATAAATTACTGAAAGAACCAGAATTGTTGTGGGGTTCATAGGTGTATAAGTCTTAGAGTAGCAAAATCAGCACTTTTCAAATTTGACTGCATGTTGAAACTTTTACAAATAGTGACACCTGGTTCCTATTTCCAGAGAATCTGACTTAAGTAGGCCGTGGTCCCAGATCTCAACTTAAAATTTTCTCCAAGTGATTCTAATGGACAAACAAAGTTGAGAACCACAGTAAAATGAAGGGAATTCTGGGGCCACAGAAAAGCAACTCTGCTACTTTTCCAACTTCTTTCAATAATTAGCATAATACCTCAATTCAAATTATTGATAAAGAGGTGATAAATAGCTGTTTTGCTACAAGAAATCAGTATAATGTTTCAAGTAATACAATAACTTGGTTGACTTCATCAGTCCATCTAACCACTCATCCATCCATCCATCCACCTATCTAATGGCTCTGTCTAGGCATCAGGAGTAGTGCTTGAAGGATGATTATTTTACCAACTCCTTATTATTAGTTACTGCCAGACTATGGAAACAAATGGATTTAATTAAAGGAGCAACCAACTCAACATACTAGGTTAACACAGAGTGGGGTAGTAGAGGAGATGTTCTTGTTAATGTGTAAATTATTTCCTTCTTTCCCTTCAGATTCACTCTTGATTCTTTTTTTTTTTTCCACTGTGTTTTGTGTCCTGAAGCCTGCCTTTTAGGAAGTCCCCTTTCCCTGTGGTTTCCAGTTAAAAGAGGCTGAGGCAAGAGCTCAGTGGGGTGGGGAGAGAGGGAGTGTTCCTGGATCCCACTGGCCCTCTACCAAAGACTAAATTCTCTTAGCTGTCTCTAGCATTTCTATTAGTCCTGGCTCTCTAGAAGGGAAATTCTTCCCCTTGGTCCTTTGAGTCTACAGCTAGTTCTGGGGTTCTCACCATCCCTTCTTGGTTTTCCTAACTCTGATTACATACCTGTTGATAACTCTAGTAAACTCTCCGTGCATACTCTGTGACTGGGAAACAACTTCTCTGGACAAGAACTTGATTAAATTGGTTTGGGAGAATTTATATACACTATCTACCCTCTTATAGACAGTTATTATGTACATTACCATATTAACTTTTTTCTGCAAATTCCCATTTCTCTTTAGTATTACAACATTTTACATATTTGGCAATGTAAATTTTTGTTATGGAATGCCTAAATACCTAGTGATCATTTCCTTTTTGCATACCATTGCATAGCTGTGTTATGAGGAAGTAGAGACTCAAATTATCATAGACAAAAGTGTCTATGACACAGACACCTGTAATGGTTCCTTTATATACAGTATTCTTCCACCAGAAACTGAGACTAGGTTCAAGTATTCTAGGTAACATATCATTGACACAGAAATGAGAGACAAGTGTCCCCAAACTTTTCCCTGACTACATTTGGGCCACACACTTCTCCCTTGTGCAGTTATCTGAGGACATTCATGTAGTGGCAGACTTCCTTTTTGGAAAATTGAAATTCAGGAAAAAAGAGGGGAAGGAGGAAAATGGTAAGAAGGGCCGTGGACTAGAAGCAGTGCAGTGTTTCTGGGAAACTTTAAAAAGAGGTTTTAAGAGAAGGAGTAGTTTATAGTGAATGAAAGTGAGAAGGAAAATTTGGGTATTAAAGAAATGGGCTATGCTCTCTGGTGGTATGATTAAGAGATTCAAGTAAAGGTGTGAAATCATCTGTGGTTCCTGGAAAATTCTTTTCACAAATACTAACTATAGAACAAAAGTGTTAAAACTTTTTAAACGTTTCAGGAGCTTAATAAGATTTCTTAAGTCTTGCTTTTTTTGCTTGTCTTTTATTACCTCCTACCTCCACCCCCATAGAGTATTTACATGCAGGACCTTCTAGTAAAATCATTAAAATGAGTTTTATGAATCACTCATAATAGGCAGGAAGTACTAGGAAGCTAAGGAGATAGTGATCCACTCATAGCTGTTAATGTATGAGGAATTTCATTAAAAAAGAAGAAAAGGCAGATCATTAGAAACAGTGGTTGTCTTAAGGAGGAGGCAGTTGCTTTTATTTCTTGTAATCCATTGTCTTTTACATAAGATTGTAGACCTTCTGTGGTCAGACAAAAGAGATGTTAAAAAATAAATTAGAAAATTGACTTATACTCAATCTCCAGTGCCAGGGAAGTTACAGGACATTAATAGCTGCAATGTACATAATAGCAAATAGTTGTATCATGGTCATACTATGGAGTATTACATAGCAGTAAATATATTGAACTATACATATATGGAAAAACATGGAATAGTCATAAAATCATGATGTTGAATTTTTTTTAAAAAACACTTTGTCAGAGGACTGAAAACATTTCTTTTTCTTATAAGGTCAGATAATAAATGTTTTAAGCTGGAAGACCATAGTGGTATCTATTTCAGATACTTTGTATTGTTGTAGCACCAAAGCAGCCATAGATAATATGAGTGAATAGATGTGGATGAACCAAAAAAAAAAAAGATTTACAAAAACTTCTCTGGCTCTGGGGCTGTAGGGTGCTAATCCTATATTAGACAACACTCCAGAAAGCTCAATAATAAGAAGACCTAATCAAAATATCATCTTGGCATACATATATATATGTGATAAATAAAAGTCTATATGAAACATATGAACAAAAAGACAAAGGCAAGAATATGACAATCCGAAGCTACTGTATGACATTTAACCCTAGGCAGGTGTAGGAGTACAGCTGAGTGTAGGACTAGCATAAGCATATAAATTCAAATGCAAGTTATTATTAACTTTTCAGTTTTGGGTTCACATATGTATTTGTTATATATGTAAGTTACAAAGCATATTAATATATATATATACACACACACACACATATATATATTCTGTGAATTAAATATGATGTTTGAAGAAAAGAAAGAATAACTAATAAAGAAAAAAATCAGATGCAACCATAGAATTTGAGGCAAAGTACACCATGTATTCTTTAACATTCTGAAATTAATCTTGGAAGCCAAGTGTTTAGAACTTTATTTTATAAAAAGTGCATCTATTACAATCATATTTACAATGCACTTGTAAATTCTTCTCATTGTTTTGACTAAAACTGCCCATCCAGTGATTTGATGATGGCTACCAATATTCATTCAGTTATAATTTCTGTGATGTCCTTAACTCTATAGGGATCCTCTTACATTAAATCTTTATTGTGAGTAGATATTGTTAATTATCAAAGCCTTCAAATAGCAGGAAAATCAGTCACAATATCATTTTACTAGAGTAGAACTGTTAGAAAGGAAGCCAAATAACAGAGAATTAAAATACATAGAGAAAGATTAAACCTATTGCCACTGGGATGAAGACCCAAATCCTGATTCATCACCCGCATTCTGGCCCATGCTCTGATGCTCCTCCCTAACTGGATGTGCATCTATTTCCTTAGAACCAGAGGATATTTATCCTGTAATGGGTTTTCTGGCAATATGTCTCATTTTAGCTGCTTCAGACATCAAGATAACATCCTTGTCACTGCCTCTCTGATGGTTCCCCATTCAACACCACTCATTTAATCTTAGGACACTTTTCCTCACAGTCAACAGTTTTTCTTTTGTGTAATTAAGTCTCTTTTTTTTTGTGGATGGATCCATTTGTGCCAGAACTCCTCTGCCGCCTTAAAGCTTGCACCATTCAGTTATTTTTAGTGTTATCTCTTTCCTTTCATTAGCACAGAGCTAAACTGTGCATATTTTGTTCTTTCAGCTTTACACAGATTAAGATCATCTAGCTCCTTAGTCATTCATTTTAGCTGTTGCATTGAATTTCCTACAGTTCATTTAAATTCTCCAGTTCACTTTAATATGCCCCAAATAGAGAAGGCACCGTTTTCTAACATCTAATCTCCTACCCCTCCCCGTGGTAGGAATAAGGATTATAAACCTCTGTCACTTTGCCTCTTTGCTCTCCTAGTGTGTGAGCTCTGAGTCAAAATATAAATTCAATAAAGCTTTTCTTAAATATTTGTAGTCTCTACTTCTGGCTCGCTTTCCTCAGTATTAGTCCTTTATACCTTTTAACTTTTCAGTGTCCTCATGTTTCCACTCATTTTCGTACACATTCCTTTAAAATATGCATTTTTGTGAAAATAGGGAAAGATCTATGATCAGTCATTTCTTCTCTCATTAAAATACATTTTCATTCTTCAACATAGTCATCTCTAACTGAATACAAGAAATAGATACGTTGCCCTTCAGGAGAATTTTAATCATCTAAGTTTGGATAAAGTGCATTTTCCATATCCTGGAGATGGTTTTAGAGTGCTCAGGAAGCTGCATCAGAAGGGATCATAGTTGTTCTCTCTCCCTGGGCATCAGCCTGATTCTCTTGATGGAAAATTAGAGGGTGTGAATCCTAAGTTCCAGCTGCCAGGAGATGACTTTACTCAGAAGTTTTACATGTAAAAGGATACTTCCTTTCCGGGATCACTGATTTTCTTTAGCTTTAGCCCTGGAACTGGGAGCCAGACACACTTCTGACCAACAGATCTGAATGTTCTTGGAATTCTGCATCCAATATTCAAACTCACTATAGTAAAAATTATTTGCTAAGGCTCATTGCCCTTCTCTCCTAGGCACAACTTATAATTATATTTTTCTCAACATGTGTCCAGAACTCTCCTTTCTTTAACCCTATGATATTGGTTCAAACACTTATTTATTTGGTACCAAGGATTGAATCCAGGGATGCTTAACCACTGAGCCACATTCCCAGCCATTTTTATTTTGAAACAGGATCTTGCTAAGTTGCTTAGAGTCTCACTAAGTTTCTGAGGCTGGCCTTAAACTTGTGATCCTCTTGCCTCAACATCTTGAGTCTTTGGGATTATAAGTGTGTGCCACCACACCTGGCTTATTCAGATATTTAATTTGCCCCTTATTTATATTTTTATTTAAAATGCCTTAGAGATCTGGAATATATGGTATTGTCATACCCTATTGTACTTCTACCATATAGGTGGGAAATATGTTAATGAATTCTGTATGAGTTTGGAACTCTGTAGCCAGACATGGTGGCATGCACCTGTAAACACAGCCTGAGACAGGAGGGTCACAAGTTCAAGACCAGCACTGGTAACTTAGCAAGACGCTTTCTCAAAATAAAATTATAAAAAAAATAAGAAGGGCCAAGGATGTAGCACAGTGGTAGAGCACCCCTGGGATCAATTCCCAGTATAAAAAAAGTTTGTAACTTCTTCTGAAGCTGAAATCTGTGCACTCTAGTAGTAAATTATTTATAATGTGGCATATTACCATCATTACTTTTATTACATGTGTTTTTATTTATTGTACAAGTTTTCAAATACAGTCCTATATGCTGTACCTTTCACAAAAGAACATCATCAGTAATTAATAATAAATCAGTATTATATAGCCATGTATTTTGTTTTTTTTAATATTTGTTTTTTAGTTGTAGGTGGACAGAATATCTTTATTTTATTTTTATGTGGTGCTGAGGATCAAAGCCAGTGCCTCACGCGTGCTAGGTGAGCATGCTACCACTGTGCCATAACCCCAGCCCCAAGATAGCCATGTATTTTGTGATCATAACTTGCAAAAATTCCTTATTCTAACAGAATCTCACTTAAACATTCTTTTGTAACCATATCTATAAGGAAACTATTAGACAAGATAGAAAAATCAAAATCCCTTCTTTCCTTCCAAAAAATTTAGGAGATCTAGAAACTCATTTTAGTTCTAACAGTAATTGGCTAGGATTGAATGAGGACTTTTCCACTTTAGATGAGTAAGCATAATACAATCTGTCACACCTACCACTGAACTCATTTCCCTTATATACCCTATTCGACTTGAGACTATAGGTATTTGAGTTTCTTTCTTTTACTTTTCTTGGTAATGGGAATTGGGATTGAACCCAAGGGTTCTTTACCACTGATCTATAGCCCCAATCCTCTTTTTATTTTTCATTTTGAGACTGGGTCTATCTAAATTGTTGAGGCTGGTCTCCAACTTGTAATCCTCCTGCCTCAGCCTCCCAAGTCAGTGGGACAATAGGTGTGTACCACCGCACCTGGCAAGTTTCATATCTTAATATGAAACACAGCTTTAAGGTGTAATATAAGGTGATATAGCTAATTTCCATATACCTACATGAGAAAATATGTAACTTCTCAATTGGCTAATTGTTCTGTATTTCATTCAGTTGGCTGGCATTTGTTCTTCATTCATGCACGTGAATACTCATACATTCATTAGTATTTGATGATAACACAAATGTATTCCCTATCAAATTAACATTAAGTCCATTGGTATGTCAGCATGAAAATATATGTGTATACATATGTATATATGCATTTATACACTTATACCCTTGTTTCTATCTCTCACTAACCTTAGCAGTGACAGCATACTTACTGTTTATATTTATTCCTCATCCTAAGCCTAAGCAAAAGATTCAGCAAATCAGAATAGTAGTTTCTGTACTTTCTATTTATTTGTAATAAATATGTATTATCTGCATAATCTGTATATAAGTATAAACATACAGTACCTACACAAGGCAATAATCAAAGTAATGCGATAAATATCAGTAAGCAAACATTCTCCCCATAGAAACTAGAGAACACAGTTTTGTTTATTGGGTGACATACCCGAATTCAGAAAATTTAGGATTATTTCCTTTTTAGGATTTTATTTGTACTGTTAATCCATTATATTTACATAAAAGCAGGTTATTATAAAGTGGACTGCTAATGAAGGCAACAAATAATACTTCCCTCCAAAATTGAGGCTTTGACCATTCATTTAACAAACATACATTAGTTGCCTATTATATGTATAAGATTGGGTTAGGTGAAGATGGAAAACAAAAGAAGCAGACACTGCACTTAGTTCATCATCTAGTTCAGTGGTTAGTAGATAAATTAATATATTGGATATTGCATATACAATAATAAAGATACATATTACACGAGGAAATTAATGATTCTCCTAAGAGTATGAGGAGGGGTTAATATTCGAAATAAATCTCAAAGAATGTAAGGATTTACGAGATGGAAAAATGGGAGTATGGAAGAGTAGTAGTTGCATTCTAGGAGAGAGAGAATAGCAAGTGCAAAAGTTTAGAGGAATGAATTTCATGGTGTCTCAAAAGAATAATAAATATTTTAAGTTTATGAAATGTTCAGTGCTTAGGAGAGGTTCCAAAAGTGGGGCTAGAAAAGAAAGTTATGATTGGATAGTGAAGGCCATCTAAAAATATCTTAATAAGCTGAGAAAAAATTTCTGCATTGTTTTATTTGTACAAGTACCAAAAGTTCCTTTTAGTAAGAACTTAGGGGAAGTTCTTACTTCCCTAAGTAAACTAGACATAACAACAATACAGCATCATATATTTCTATGACACTTGGTTTTCCAACTATTTTCAAGTGTATGGTGGATTTTGACATGCACAATAACCATCTTGTACACGGCACAGTATTATCAACTTTCAGCAGGACAAACAGAAGAACAGTTTAAAGAGAGCAGCGGGCACGTCCTCTTTGTGCTGTGTCACCCTCCATATTCTTCATTAAATCAAAGAAAGCAGAGCAAAAGGGGAGTTTAGTAGCATTCAGCTCCACTACACTGCACACCAGATATACACACAGGCAATCAATATGGTTTGGACACAGCTGATATAATTTGGTGGAACTATAATTGAATTTTCCCCCTTCTTAATATCATTACACCTACGGAACATCTCCAATTAAGTGTCCCCCCATCATTCTCAAAATTAAATATCCCAAATGGAACTCATTATCTACTCCCACATAAACTTGTTCCTCATGACTCTTTCCCCTATCTATTACAGGCACCACTGCTTTCAGGCTCCTAAATCTGAAATCCCTGGAGTCATTTCTTCTATTCCTTTCTTCGTCCCCAAACCCAGTCACTGAATGTTGTTGACTACTCTTAGAAATTATTTCTATACATAACTTCCTTTATGTTATGGATAAGTGTTTTGGAATACATTTAAACAAATCAAAGAATCAGTGAACCAAAGAAACGAAGCCACGAGTAAACAAATGAATATTCACCGTTTTCATTTTACTGTTCTCAGTGCTTATATAGTCCTACAACCTAAAGTTTGCAATGTGTGAAAGAATCTGAATGTAAACAGATGCTTAAGTTAATGCTGTAATAATAAGAGATATGTCTTACATATGAATTCTTTCAAAGTCTCTTATATTAAAGCATCTCTTATTTTACAAAGCATTCTCAGTTGCTTTATTTGGATTATGATAATGCTATTTAGAAGACATGATTGCAGGTTTTAGATCTCTAAAGAGATTGCCAGAGGAAATTGATTGAAAAAGCGAGGTCAAATACAGATTAACTTTTAAATAATTTCTTGGGATATGACCTTACATTTTTACATGCTAGATGCCATTGTTAATGAGAATTTTACAGATCACATATACACACACTCCCATATACAAACCAGTAAGTAGACATGATACTCAATTGATAACTACACACTTAAAAGACAAGGGAGAATAACAATAGTTCTCTTGGCAGCAAGCAAATTAGTGTGGCATGGAATAAAGCTTTAATGATGAATAGTATAAGTATTCACAAAGTATTTTATTTCTGTGTATCTGGAAATGGAGATGGTTTGTTCTCTGAAGAAAACTGTTAGATGACATAAAAAAGTGGTTCTTAGAACCAAAAAAATAACATCAAGGCTGCTTGCAAAAAGATTGAATGAAGTTGTTATTGCTCCATGAAACATTAGAATAAATACTTTCTAATATTTTATCTAATATTTTATCATATGTAATCATTAATATGTACATTTATTATTATAAAAGTATTGATTATTTCATTTAAAGTTCTAAAAGTTTATGTATCCATGTTAGCCTCAAACCATTTTAGGGAGCAGAGTGCATTTTTTCTCTTTGGAAAATGGAGACTGCCTAATACTTGGGATGGTTTTATATTTTAGCACCCAGGATGTATTTTACAAGGGATCAGGGAAACATGTTTCTTCTTTCTAAGCCAAATAATCTTGTCTTTACATACATGCTACCTTAAATATTAGCTTCAGTGTCAAAATTAGGGAAATAAAGTTCCAGAAGGATTTTAGAACAAAAGTTTTGTAAGATGAATATGGAGGCTAAGAATTGAAGGGATGTGGTGATTAAACCTCAAATTTACTTCTAGGAATTTATAACCCAATTGATAGATCAAACTAAATACCTGAAAACTTATCCCAAGATTGTATTCATTTGGCGAATAGATTTTTTTCCTATAATTTGTATATAGTATATAAAATTAAGACACATCACCCTTCAGTAAACAAGTCACATTTGCTTCATACTTTTCTTCATGTATTCAGTAAACAAACATTGATTGAGCACCTATCATAGGCCTAGTAAAGGAGACAAGTACCCTGTCAAAAGAGATTAGTTTTAGAGTAGACTGGAATGATTTGGAAAATAAAGATTCATGGTAGAGACTTTTTTCACATAGGCAGGCCTTCAAAGTAGAAATACAGACCCAAATATTTTACTGATACTTATTATGGCATAAATAAGTCAGTACATTCATTTCTGTAATAATTATAGCTAGGACTTAGAAATTAATTTGTCAGACATTAAGACAAGACCTTTACATATGATGTCATATTTAATATTTAAAAATTTATTTTAGTTGTAGGTGGACACAACACCTTTATTTATTTATTTTTATGTGGTCCTGAGGTTTGAACCTAGTGCCTTGCATGTGCTGAGTGCATGCTCTACCACTGAGCTACAACCCTAGCCCCTCATATTTAGACCTTATACCAACCTGCTGCATTTGACATAGTGATCATGCCTATTTTATTTTTAATAAATCAAATATAAATTTTATCTATTTTAATACACAAAATTTGTATATATTTATCAACTATATTATGATGTTTTAATATATATTTATATTATACAATTATTTAATCAAGCTAATTAATGTGCTTTCTTCATACAGTTAATTTTGTGGTGAGAACAATTGAAACTACTCTTAATTATTTTCAAGAATACAACAACTCATTATTATAGTCACCACACTACATAATAAATTTCTTGAATTTACTCCCCTAATAAAAACTTTGTAGCCTTTGACCAACATCCTTGTCAATGATCCCTCACTATCCTCAGCCTCTGGTAACCACCATTTTACTCTCAACTTTTAAGAGATCAGATTTTTAGATTCCACATATGAGTAAAACCATGTAATATGTGAGTACTTGTCTGAATAATATTGCATTGTGTATGTGTACCACATTTTCTTTATCCATTCATCAGTTGATACACATTTAGGTTGTTTCCATGTCTTGGCTATTGTGGATATTGTTGCAATAAACATGGGCATGCAGATGTTTCTTCAAAATTTTGCTTTAATTTACTTTACATATACACACACTAGTGCTATATTCACACATAATGAAGATAAGAAAACAAAAGCTTAAATGTTTATATCAACCAAGATAAAAATGGTAGGCAGTGGCCAAATTACCATAAGTTATCTAACTCCTATGCTTTGTTTTTGTTGTACTTATGTTTCATCAAACTTAATATATTCCTCAAACATTTTTCCTATAGTTGTACTCATTCCTTGAAAGTTAAATTGTTTATAATTTAGATTGTAATATAGCCATATGGTGATTGAAATAACCCTGATAATTAATTTATCTCCTTTTAGTTGTTATTATACACTGTACTTTTATATACTATCCTCCTAAAAATGTTTAAGTATTGTTTTTAAAGCCTTCCTAGAAATGCCTATTATCCTAGTTACTTTATCATCAGTTACATTCAGTTAGTGACAATTTCATGAAGTTCATTTACTGGATTCAAGATATGGCTTTAGCTAATCTAGGAGCCTGAAAGTTAACAACCTCTGAAAGTGCATGAATACCTTTTTTCCAGTGGTGTGCTCCAAATACTTAGATTTTATTTGATATATCAAGTGTTCTATCCCTTAAGTTTCTTGGAGGATACTCTCAGAATGAAGAGACTCAAAATAATGGTAGAAGTCATTCAGAATACAAGGTTGTCAAGGGCTGGGGATACACATCTCAGTGGTAGAGTGAGTGCTTAGCAGGCATGAGGCCCTGGGTTCTACCATATATATATATATATATATATATATATATATATATATAGAGAGAGAGAGAGAGAGAGAGAGAGAGAGAGAGAGAGCAATGCTTGCAATTTGCAATGTTGTAGCTTTAAGATTTTACTTAAAAAATTGATTAACATATAATGTAACATGCACATATTTGTGGAATATATTGTGATATTTCAACATATATATACATATACATACATATATATATATATATATACATACATATATATATAGAGAGAGAGTGTGTGTGTGAGTGTGTACTGGTCAAATCACAGTAATTAGTATTTCCTTTTCATATTTTCTTTATGCATAGTTTTTAGTTCCTTTATTCTAGTTATCCATGAAATGTGATAGGTTTTTGTGAAGTTGAGTTAACCCATTGTGCAGTGGAATACTAGAATTTATTGCTTCTATCTACCTGGATTTTGGTACCCGTTATTCCTATGGCATATATATCTTATATATTTATTTTCACAGTGGTCTCTTACAATGCATATCATTAAATAATAATGAATGAAAGAAAAAGTATTTCCAGTATAACATTACCAACTGTTGACGTGGTCACTCCAATTCCAGTAAGTCACATTCTGAGAATGGAATAGACTATATAAAGTATGCCAAAATGTGATCAATTAATCCATTTTTAGAGTGTTCAAAAGCCTACTTAGTCATTTTAATGAATTTGAACTATTACATTAAAAATTACATTCTTAGAAGCCCTAAATATCATCAAATCCACTAACATCAGCACTACTTCCTGATTTTACTCATATCCTCCAAATTAATTGCAAGCTTGTCTGCTTTTAATATTCAGGTTATGCCTAAAACACCATCTTAATAATTCATTTTATAAAAACATTTTGATGGTAAAAATGTTCATGTGTGATAATGTGCCAATCTCCAACTGCACACACATTCCATTGACAAAATGTTCATACCCACTCATCAGGAATCTGTGTCTAAAAAATAATTTTTGTGCAGTCCCTGAGATGGAAATTATTATTTTTTTTAAATAGAGAGCTAAGCTGATCATGGTACTGTGCACCTGTAATCCCCATGGCTTGGGAGGCCAAGGCAGGAGGATCGAAAGTCTAAAGCCAGCCTCAACAATTTAGCAAGGCCCTAAGCAACTTAGTGAGACCCTGTCTATAAATAAAATATAAAAAGGGCTGGCAATGTTGCCCAGTGATTAAGCACCCTTGGGTTCAATCCCCAGTACCAAAATAATAATAATAATAATAATAATAATAATAATAATAATAGAAAGCTAATCAATTCTGTCATGTCAGAAGTATACCTGCTATATAGGCAATCATTTGGAATAGGCTTTTACCCACTGAATGAACTCAGGTAATACTAGTAGGCTAACTAAAATTTTGATATTCTAATTTTTATTTCATAAAGTGGAGACTCAATTTACAATCATGGACTTACGGGAACATTGAGTCCATGTGGCTGAGAGATTGTTTTTGTTTTCCAATATCATTAGATCTTCTGTAAGTACTTTGATCATTTCTGTATTTCTCTTTTGACATTTCCTCTATCTCCTCATGCCAGAAAATTCCAGTGTTGATATTTACTTAAGATTACTCAGGTACTTGGATATTTAAACTTGGTAGTTTTTAATGTATCTATAAATTTGCAAATACCTTTTTAAAGCTTAATTTTCTATAATTAAATCTG
Source organism: Xerus rutilus (assembly GCA_028644305.1). Taxonomy (NCBI): domain Eukaryota; kingdom Metazoa; phylum Chordata; class Mammalia; order Rodentia; family Sciuridae; genus Xerus; species Xerus rutilus. The sequence goes on from CM053417.1 coordinate 96,763,286, forward strand.
ATAACCATCTTATTTTTAATGTATTTTGCTTTGAACTTGTTTTCCCATTTAAAATTTAAAATATTATTTTACAATGAGATGTACCTTTATTTTTAATAAAATAAGTAAAGACAGACAAGCCCTACAAAACCTATGAAAAAATTATTTGAAAACATATGTAGCAAGTGATATAGGCCAAATTTTATTGTTATATTGTGTGCATGTTCTAATATGTAAAAACAAATTCCACCATCATGTACAGCTGTAATGCACCAAGAATGTGCCAAAGAGATATGTAATTAGAAACAGTTAAAGAGAAATTCATGGCAGGGATTTTGAACTACTTTCACCTTTTAACCCCTCTGGGAAATCTTCTGTCTTTCTCTACCTTCTGCCTCTGCTTTTGCATGTGGTCTTATGAAGCATCTACCAGACCCTTTGTATCTATAATTATGCAGTTTTTCTCCTTAATTGAAAAATTAGTGATAGTAGAAACTGACTCATTTCTCATTGTATGTCTTATATGTACTTTATGAACCATATATGGAATCTAGGAGTTAAACACTTTTTTTTCTATAAATTATACATGGGATGGATAGATGGATGAATGGATGGATGGATAAATGGGTAAATAAATGTAATTGGTTGAGTGAATACATGTATAATTCTATCTATGTAAAATATTCGTTTCAAGACTAAGGAACCTCTAAAGTACCCTTTGAATTCTAATTATCTAATTAGTTGCACATGGTACAAGATTCAAAGAGGTATACAAAAAAAGGTACACAATGAGAATCATTTCTCCTATTTTATCCCTCAGGCACCTAGTTATCCTCCTTCACTCTTACCAGAGGGAATTGGTATTAGTGGTGTCTTATGTGTACTTTCAGTAATATGCTATATATGCATGTACACATACCCACAAGCATAAATACACTATATATATATCTCAATTTGTAGCTATCAGCAAGGTATGAGAATATCAATTATTGCCTACCATAAATAGTAAAGCATATTATCAAGCTTCTTGTTCTTTGCCTATCTGGTTGGTGAAAAATTGTGTTTTATTGTTTTAGTTTACATTTATCTATTCATAAAAGAGGGTGGACATATTTTCAAATGTTTAAGAACTATTTTTGTTACTTTCATTCTGAACTTTGTTCACTTCTTTTGCATGTTATAGAATCCCTGTTTTGGAGCCAATTGACAAATGAGAACCAGTTTCTACTTTTTTATCACAAACAGTATTATCCAGCATGTTTAAACTTATTAATTTATTTGACTTAGCACTATTGTAAATTGCATGGGTATTTCAAAAGGTAACTTGCACTGTCAAGGTGGGATTGGTTCAAAATTCTTGACCATGATAGAATATGCCATTAGGATATTAAAGTAAATCTGTAAAGAGGTTCCAAAAACAATAAGGGAAGCCTTATACCCACCTCAGGAATTTTGCACAAGTGGTTGCCTGGATAAGCATTTGCCACTATTAGCATGGTAGGATGTTTTTCATCCTTTAGCTCTCAGTTTAATTATACTTCTTTGATTATAAAATCTAGATGAGCTCTCCCTCCTTCCCTGGACTCTATTTTAGGTGTTCTTTATCTTCACATCTGTTTTTATTCCTTCCACAACACTTATCATATTGTGTGGTTAAGTTATTTTGCCATTTACTTGCCATTCCCTATAATAAACTAGAAGTTCCAGGAGAGCAGTTTTCATGTATGTTTTGTTTACTTTTTATCTTCCTTGACTGATCCATAATGTGGCATAAAATAAACATTCAACAAATATTTGTGGAACAAATAAGAAAACAAAATCGTCTAAGTTCAAGTTTGTTTTTTTTTTGTCAAAAACTCAGTTATTACTTTAGAACTATTTCAAATATTTGGTTCCAGGAGACTGAATTTAATTCAGTTGAGTTCTTACTGTGTATGAGCAAAAAAAGATAAGAGAATATGGAGAGGGAAGGAGGGAAGGAAAGATAGAAGAAAGGAGAAGGAGAGAGAGTAAAGAGGGAGAGGGGCAGAGATGGAGAAAAATGAGAATGTATTACTATAGATCCTTCAAGTAGCCTAGGAACATTATTCCTGCACTTATTCAACTGTTTATTGCACATGAATTTTCCAAGTATAGAAACAGCAAGTATAGAAACAATGATGTTTTATCTTTCCAAGTATAGAAATCTTATCTTTCCAAGTATAGAAACAATGATGTTTTATCTCAAAACATCATTGCTTTGAGATAAATGGAGCCAGAATGCTTTCAGGCTCAGATATAATTGATAAACAAATGCAAAATTGAGAGAAATTATTAAAAATTGTTTTGAAACCTAATTTCTTATAATTCTCAGGGAGGAGAAAATATTTTTAAATTGTAATCCTTGGCTTCACACTCCGTCTCTTAGTTAAAATCAGTAGAATATGTATTTCAATACATCATATATGCCAGGAACCACCCGATTATATTGACTAGTATGAAATAATGATTATCTTAACTGGGCTCTTATTACCTAGTGTTTGAATGGGGATAGAGGCTGGTGATTTAAACTAAATTAATTGAGATATAAGAATGAATTTAATAAACAAAATATTAAACAACCTTTTTTTGTTTATACTATTTTATTTTCTTTTTATGTTTTTTATTAGTGCTATATAATTAAAAGAGTGGGGATCATTGTGGCTTATACATGCACATAACAATTTACCCCAATTTATTCCCTAGTCGGACCCTTTCCCTCCCCACTTTCTTCCCGATGTTCCCCTTCCTCTATTCTTCTGGTCTTCCTTTTATTTATTTGCATGCATATTGTTTATTGATATGTTATAATTATACATATAAGTGGTATTCATTGTGGTATATTCATACATGCATAGAGAACAATTTGGTTGATTTTATTCCCCAATTCTTCCCCTTTCCCTACCTTTTTCACCCCCCTTGGTCCTCTACCTCTCCTCTACTGATCTACTGTTTATTTTTGTAAGATTCTCTCTTTTTATTACTGTTTTTATAACTTAATCTTACAGTCATTGATCACTAGACTTGTTTGTAAGGAACAAATATAAATGTTTTTTACAAACAAGATCGGACTTCCTCTTTGAACCATGACTGAGCCGAGACATTTCTTATGACTTTTGAGAAACAGAAGGATGTTATGGAGTTATATGCCTATAAATATACAGAATATTAAAACCTATGTAGAATGTAATTTATAAATTATTAACTTGTGAATAGTGTAACTACATGTATTTAGTAATGAATAAAACATAGAAAGGTGGATTATGGAAATGGGGAACCTAAAAAGTCAGAATTGGGATGTAGATAACCTAGAAAATAGTGGCTATTTTTTCTTTTTTCTTTTTTAGAATAATTTTAAATGCATAAACATCAAATATTAGCACATATGATTTAGCAGAAAGAAATGAAAACAAAAAATATAAGAAATGTAAAAGTTGAAAGATGACCAGGTTTTAGCTTTTTCATACATGTATGTTGTGAGTGCAAGGGAAAGGATCAGCACTTGTAAGAATCTATTTGTTTTATGGTTGAGTGATAAAAATAATTATGCTGTGAAAAAGACTATTCTCTAGAGATGTCCTTGCACATGTAACCTGACCAAAAAATACACCATATGACAGATTCCATCAGTGTAAAAATTTTCCCATTAACACCAACAATCCTTTTCTTCAACTAAGACTAATTTTTATGGGCTTCTTAATTTTATCTGGACTCCTTGATTGTGATTTTTCCAAGCTGATTATTTCATAACATTGCTCTCATAATTATTCATGTAAAAGATTTTCATGATCCCTGTTGTACCAAGTTTGAATGACTTAGGTTGACTTATGAGGTTCTCAGTATTTTGTCATTTTCCTATTTTACCTCTTCATTTCCTCCAAACTTTGACTGTCCTACATACATTTGAAGGCAGTCCTCTTAGACCTTGAATGCTGTCTCCAAATTTCTCAACTTGCCAAGCTTTTGATCATCCTTTGGGACCCAGACAAAATATAATATTCTATGTGACACTTTTCATCAATTCTCTAGAGTGAAATCTCCCTTTCCTTTGATACTCCTGTAGCACTTTGTACTAACCTGTACTGTAGAAGATATTATATTGCATGGTAATTATATTTCCAAATACCCTTCTCCTCAATCCAATTATGAGTACCTCAAGAGCCAGGACATTATATTATTGTGTGTATCTTATACTAAAAATGTATTAAGCTTCCATCAGAATTTTCAAGTGAATTATATGATACATTCTTAATGCTGTGAAGAGAGCATTTTTATTCTAAGAATTCATGCTGAAACTTTTGGGATGTTTTGAAGCAGGTTTTGATTAAATAGTACTTGAATTTCAAGAGCAATTTTTACCTCTAACGGACTCTGAATTTTTCTGTGTAATAAAAATTTTAATACAGAATCATACTAACAACATATACCCCTGCAATAGATAATAAGGTCCTTCTTTATGTGTGTATATCCTTCACAAAAGTTTTACATCACATATTTTACTTATGAATTCGGAGAACTAAATACACACCTTTGTCCTAGTTAGACTACATACAACATGTTGAACTTTCATTTTAATGCGGTAAGTGACTGCCTGGAAATTGGATCTGGATTGCATTTAGTCTTCCCCCCTAAAACCTCTAATCTCTACCAAAAGCTGATAGGGAAGTGAACATCATTCTTCTCTGTCAGAAGAATTTTATTGAATCATCATTTGGGGTCTGGTGATGATATCTATAGAGCAGCTTCATTTTTCAGAGTCATTCAGAAAGCTTTCATAAACTTCTTTCTTCTTAGCAAGAAAAGTGAATTCCAGACTGACAGGAAGCGCTGAGAATTTCTCAGAGTGAGAAATGACAAAGGAACTTGCTTCCAGCACTCTCACAAAGCCAGGCTGCCTTTCTGGAAGTGTGAAGAATTTACTCAGTAAATCTCAATATAAACCAGAAAGCCCAACAAATAGAATCCATACAACAAAGATTGCCCACCAATTTTTATACTATAGAAGATGAATACAAAGTTGAGAATGTAGGTCAGTGGTAGATGGCCTATATAGCATGCATGAAGCCTGGGTTCAATTGCCAGTACCAGAAATAAAAAAGAGTGAATATAGCAGAAAATCTAATTTATCTCCTCCTATTTTTTTTCCACAGAGATGACAATACATGGTTAGAGAGAAAGTATAAGAAGGGGAAGTTAGGAATTCACAGTTTTCTCCTTGATTACCACTTGAAAAAGCATGACTTTAAGAAATGTTCTCATTTGATTTTCTTTTATGTGTGAAAATGTTTTGTGTTATGCATTTGTGTGTGATGTACAGTGAAGATGGTTGCAAATTATCTAAGATATATAGTAAACAAACAAATTCTTTTAAAACCCCATTACAATAATTGCTAACCTGTCTTCTGGATGCTTATGACAACAAAATAAAGTTGACATTAAACTAATGGGTTTTGTTTGAGAAGAAATAAAAATATTTTCCAAACTTTTAGCCAGTTAAATCTTGAATACAGAAAAGGGCAGATCTGATCAAATTTTCATATGTACATAACACAGTGAATCCCAGTATCAAGTATATCCACAAGACATTAATTTTAAAATAAGTATAGGGGCTGGGATTGTAGCTCAGCGGTAGAGCGCTTGCCTTGCATGCGTGAGGCCCTGGGTTCAATCCTCAGCACCACATACAAAGCAATAAAATAAAGACATTGCGTCCATCTACAACTAAAAAAATATTTTAAAAATAAAATAAGTATAAATAAATTGCAGAAAGATCAGTAGAGGGAGGGGATCGGGGGAGTGAAGGAGGGAGGGAGAAAGTGTTGGGAACTGAATTAGGGTAAATTATATTCTATGTTTTTGTGATTATGTCAAAATGTATTCTAATGTTATATATGACTAAAAATCAATAAAACTAAAATTATTTGTAGGTTTTAATAAGGAATAGAAAGCAATAAAATGTATTATCCAGAGAGACATAATATTGACAATTCCAATTTTTTTTTAAACTCATGTATGGTATTACCCGCTGTTGAAGAAAAAATAAACTTAATGAGGTCTGATGGGATATACTGTTGACTAAATTGGCTAGAATTTGGTTTGATTTATATTTTTTAATTATCTCCTGGACTTTGGAATCAAATAGTAAATTATGAAACTGTGTATGTTATTTTTATTTATTATCCTACTTACAATATCACACCTGAATCAATTTAAAGCAGATAATGTTTCTGGTTATCTTTCCTCAGAGAATAAACATCTGCTCAAATGCATTTCAGTATTTTAATTGTGTTAATAGGAATTGTTACAAAATTATAGTATAAAGCTGAGCATATTCCATATTGGAGAAAATGAGGATGATGATTATTAACTCTGATTAATTTCCCAGTGTAAAAAGAGTGCTTTTTTACCTCTTTATTTCATTCCATTTGGTATTCTAAAAAAGGCAAAACAAACTTTTACCTTTCTAGTGACTATTAGATGTAGAAGTAAATGATTTTATTTTTGTTCATATTAATTAATAAGACTATGTTAATATTGACATTATGTTTACAGTTTATGAAGCATTTTTATATATTTTAACTAATTTGCCCTAATAGCTATAAGCACCTCCTAAAATAGTCCAAGCAAGTTGTTGAGCATATTATACAAGTCACACATAGAGTTTGATCATGTTTTTAGAGATTAAACCCAGGGGCGCTTTACCATTGAGCTAAGTCCCCAGCCCTTTTCACTTTTTATTTTGAGACAGGGTCTCCCTAAGTTGCTTAGGGCCTTGCTAAGTCACTGAGGCTGGTCCCGAACTTATGATCTTCCTGCCTCAGCCTTCAGAGCTGCTAGGATCACAAGTGTGCACCACCGTACCCAGTGAGTTTAATCCCTTATGGTGCTTGAAATATGTGCTTTTATACCATATACTTGCCAACTTTGAGCCTCAGTTGTTTTTTCTATGAAATGGAAATATGAATCCTGGGCTTATACAGCTGTTGGAAGGATTAAGTGAGCAATTGTTTCTAAAGCTCTGGCACAGTGTGATTCTCAGCACCCATTATTCCATTTCCTTAAACTTATAGAGAAGTGACTTTACTGGTGATACTACAGGGGGAGTGATTTCACCTTCACTTAACTTTGATCAGTCTCCACACCAAGGCACCCCAAGCAGATATACAATTTCTGAAAATAGAGAAACCCACATTTAAGGCATGTCCTATGTTTTTCCCCCTCCCCTCTCTTTCTCAGTAAGTTGCTATGTCTGAACTATAAAATGCCAGGGGTCACCTAACAATTCAATAATCAGGATAAATTGCATGATATTTCAATATTTTAAAAATAAAAATTGATGCAAGGTAGTATATGGTGATCAAAAAGTAAAATTTTAAAATAACTATAGGATCTAACCTTGTACTTGGGCAACTTGACACTCACATTCACTGACTTCATCCTACTCTCTGCCCAACCACCAACTCAATGACTAGAACATTGGTATATTATTCTACCTGTGTGCTGCTTCCTTATCTCATCCATCAATATTCCCCATTCTGAGAGAATAAACACCTAAATTCATCATCTTATAACTTTTATTTATTTTTTAAGTGGTACTGAGGAACCCAGGGGTGCTCTAACACTGAGCCACATCCCCAGCCCTTTAAAAAATATTTTGGAACAGGCTCTTGCTAAGTTATCCAGTGTGGCCTCAAACTTGTGATCCTCTTGTTTCAAGCTTCCTGAGTTGCTGGGATTACAGGTGTGTGCCAATGTACTGAGCTCCATCTTCTAATTTTAAAATCTTACCACATATATATGCATTGACAAGATTTGTTCAAGTTTGTTGTAGCTTTTTAAAGTGTGACTTTGAGGGCTGGAGTTGTAGCTCAGTGGTAGAGTGCTTGATTAGCATGTTTGAGGCACTGGGTTCTATCCTCAGCACCACATAAAATAAATAAATACATATCATAAAGGTATTGTGTCCATCTACAATGAAAAATATTTTTTTAAAAAGTGTGACTTTTGAACTAGGCATGGTGTTGCATGCCTGTAATTGCAGAGACTTGGTGGCTGAGGCAGGAGGATCATGAGTTCCAAGCTAGCCTCAGCAACTTAGTAAGGCCCAAAGCAACTCAGGAGACCTGGTCTCTAAATAAAATATAGAAAAAGGCTGGGGACATGGCTCAGTGGTTATGTGCCCACTGCTCAATCTCTGGTGCCTGCCAAAAAAGAAAGTGTAACTTTTGGAGTCCCTACAATCTTAATTTGAGTTCTGTCTGTACTAGTTAATAGATATCTGACTTTCAGCAATTTACCTAGGTTTTCTGAGCCTCAGTTTTCTCATCCATAAAATTGGAGATAATAGTACTTATACCATATGGCTATTGTGGAAAATATGTGAAAATATTTAGTTCAGTGTGTGATACACATTCGTTGGGTTTTGATTTTATATTTAAATTTTATTAAAATTGTATTTGGAACTCACAAATTTTTTCACACAATCACATCCTTAAAATTTATCTTGTTTTGTGTATCAGAAGTTCCTTTGTTTCCAGTGCTATATAAGCAACATAACTGTTCATTTTCTTGTCAGTGGGCAAGAGGATGCTTGAAGATTTGTTATTTTGAACAATGTGCTCTGAACATTCTTATGCATATTTCCTGGATCAAATACCTCTGCTTTTTATGTCACAGATGGATATCTGAGTAGTTTACAGTGCCATACAATGAAATCCAAATCCTATAGCACTAGATTTTAATAGATGTCTTGTTTGTCCTTATTGAGATAGTGATAAACTTAAACCAAAACAAGTTAATGGTTACTATGAAGTGAAGGCACTGCTGATCCACACTGAGTCCTTTTCTATGAATCCTTCAGTACTCTTTTTCCCAGGGTCTGGTCTGTACTGAGCTGACTACTTTTTTTTTTTTCTGAGCCTTTATTGTTTTAAAGTCTTCATACTCTGGATCTTCACTTATTCATTCCAGAGTCAGTTGGGATCACTCTGTCTCTAACCTAAGGATCCAGAATGTGATTTCACTTAGAACAAATATTCTCTTATTCTTTTGTCAGTGTTCATTTTTATAATGATGCTTGATGAAGGGCTATGCATTCCCTTTGAAAGAATTTCTTTTTCGTTGTATTTTGTCCTAGTATGTCTTTGGGTTTGTTTTTGTTTTTTGTTTTGTTTTTTTTTTTTTTCGTTTGTTTTTGTTTTGCCAAGCCTCAGGCAAAGACTAGAGAGCAAGTAGCTCATTTGGTAGCTGATCATAGAAAACACAAGTGAGAGTGGGAGGCAGAAGGAGTGAGGAAAAGATTTTTTTAAAAATGGTAGTTTGTTACTGACCTGGCTACTGTGGTAGAAAACTGAGCTCAAAGCTCTGAAGAGTGCTGTGGAGTATACTTTGAATTGTCACTCCAAAGGAGAAGACGTGGGCACTCTGTCTCTGTGCATTCTTGATTGAGAGTTGTCCAGGGATATCATATTTCCTGCATTTGGTAGGATGAGTGAGTTCCAATGACTTCAGGGTAAGTCTTGAGGCAGAAACACCAAGAGATGCAGCTGGTGCTTGACTTGGCAGATCTTTGTGTGTGGGGGACTGTTCCTTTGCAGAACGGATAAAGTCAGAGGTAGGTCCGTAGGATGGGAAGCCTGCTACATAGCACAAACTGGATTTCCCAATTATTCAGTACCATGATTTTTTTGGCAACATGTTTCAAGAAGATAAAATATAATTCTGGCTTAATGCCATTGAATCCTTCACACCTGATATCATGTGACTTACTTAAAGACATTTCATTCCATTGTTCAGGTATTTTAGTATCTGAAAGCCCTATAGTCTCTTTTCTTGATGTAAATCATAATTAAATCAGGCAAGATCATTTTAAATTCAGTTTGATGTTGTGTACATAGCAAGCACTCAATAAATACTTCTTAAAGGGATGACTTTTAAATGACTTTCTATGTTATGTAGATGCATAGAGGCTATAATAGAGACCTTCAGCAGGAAAACTGATTCTTCAAAGTTGTCAAGTGACTGACAATGATATATATAACTGAAAGCTTGAAGGAAAATGTTACCAGAGGTTACTTTAAAACTAGGGTAACAATAAATTTTCACAATAAACTATCTCACCCCTTCCCCACTGTAGTTTCTTGTCTGCTATGATTAGTAATCTCCCATCTTTCAGTGCAAAAATCCCTGCAATTGAAAGGGAAATATTTCTAGGAAAAAAATTAAAAAGCTTTTATAAAATTTTATTTGATAGCTGTTACATTAGCTTGCCAATCACTTAAATATATATGTATCTTTAAAAATATTTTTCTTACTCTAAGATTATAAGAATTACTATGTAAGACTATAAGATTTATAGTTTAAATAATAAAATAAGCAACTTTGTTATTTGGAGTTGTCTTAGTAACTTGAAGCCACCTTTGTACTTCTCCCCAATTCTATCACTTCCTCCACTGCCACCAGAATTAACAAAAGCCCTGAATTTTTCTTTGTGTTATAATTTTGCCACATGTGAATGTATGCCAAAATAATAAATTATTTTGTATTGCATGCTTTTGCACTTCATATAATTGGAATCATGTTGCATTTATTCTTCTGTAAATATTTTTTTCCAATTATCATTATGTTGCTATGATTCATACATGTCATTGAATGTAGCTGTAGTTCATTCATTTTCAATGCCATATTCCATCAGAGGGATAAACTACAACTTATTTATACATTCTCCAGTTTTATTTGTTTTTTATTAAAAGCAATGATCCTTATCTACACTTAGGAGTGAGATTGCTGAATCATATAGTTCATGTATGTGACCTCGGATACACTCCTTATCTCCTTTATACTTCTCTATTGGGTGCCACTGGGAAATGGATCTTTGGAAGCTCCCTGTCTCAGGCTTCCATGTCAGCTGATTTCCACCTATATTTGGATAATGATGGAGAACTGGACAGTCAGAGAAGAGGCCAGGATACTTCTTGTTCTGCCTTTGTTCCTTGGGCAAGGCAGGCTGTGTTTGACAGCCCTGCTTAGGCTTTGAGGTTCCAGCTCCAATCAGATAGGCCCACTGCCCTGCAGCTTCTGGCTTCTACTGAATGACCTCATGCTGGCATCCACCGAATTAAGGCATCCCTCCTCCTCTCTCCTCTTCCTTCCTTCTCCTTTTTCTCCTTCCTGTTAGACTGACTGAATGACAGGATGCATTTCTAACTTCATAAGATTATGCCAGATTGTTTTCCAAATTAGTCATGCTACCAACTCAATAAAAATTCTGCTTAATCCAAATTCTCTCCAACACTTGGTAATGCCAAATTTTTAAGTTTGGGTTACTCTACTAGGTATACAATTTTTTTTCCTAGTTGTGGTTTTAATTTAAAATTGACTAATTAAAAATGAGTTTGAACATTTTTTATAGTTCCTTTGGCCAAAATTTTAAATGCAGGCAATTAATTATTCAATATAAAATATAACTTTCTTTAAATTACATTGAATTACCTGGAGTTTCACCAGTTGATTATCCAGTAACGTTTCTATAATAGTAAACTATTACTTATGGCAATTAAATTTAATGTACACATACTAAAATCTTTTTTTTATGATGTCATAGTTATACTCAAGTTACTCCTTAAGCAAGACTACACAATTCTTTTCAAAGAGGGTCAATACTCTAAATAGAATAAAAACAAAACACTAAGATGATAACAGCATCACCTTAAATTAACTAATCAGACTCCCTACATAAGACTTCAGGTATAATTAACCTATTCACTTAATGAGATGCAAAGTCATTTATAACCAAATATTTTTTGACTACTTCTTTCTGTCATATATCAAATATCAAACTCCTGATACTTTTTGTAGTCAATTCATATACCATCCCAATACCTCCTAAGTTTGCAGATGGGATCTAACTAGCATAGATTCACATAATTGGCATGACACAGGATTTTTAAAATATCACCTACCTCAGTAACTTTTTCATATGAATCTGGAAGATTCTTTATAGTGTTTGAGCTCTTACTTTCAGATATTCAGATGTCAAAATATTTTTAGAATGAGTCCGTAAGGCATCATTATTTGGTAATTATAATTATTTTGATTGACAGCAAGTACTGTATTCAATGAAAATGTTGCTGCATTGAAATGATCTTGGTTATTGCTGGAGACAGACTGCTTAGATCTAAAGTCTCACAAGAGGAAAGAAGTGATTTTAAATTCACCAATATGAAGATAGAGGGTTTCTCATTAAATGCTAAAAGGTTGTTTTTGCCCCCAGACTTTTAAAGTTTCTATTTTGTATTTCAAAAATGAATTTGGTTACTGTCAAGTTTAGGTGTTTTATACAAGTTACTTTAAAGTCATTTTAGTGCTGTTTATTAAAATTGTGGACTTTTTTAATTCTGAAATGAGAAATTAAAGAAGCTGCAAGCCATGTGATTGTTCACATTTCTCTCGAGAAAGAGAATGTGCAGCTGTGTTCTGCGTGATAGACTAAGATTGAAATATGAGAAATTATAGTTGTGTTTGATGACAATATTAATGAAACTAAAGTGTGATATAACTTAACAGTCTTATGATAGGGAAAAATGCACATTTTAAATTATTGGAGTGTTGGTCTTTCAAAAAGTCATAGGTGATTCATACTACAGAATTATTTTTCTCCTTTCTGAGAGTTAATAGAAAGTTAACATAAAATTCTATGAGGTAAAAGACCTTGGGCTAAGGCAAAATAAGAGAAATCTGAAGAGAAGTACAGTATAATATGTAGATTGGTTAGCTGTGAATTTCTCCAAGTAGATGTTTGAGTTTATGCCTAACAGTATTTACAACTAAGAAGAATGAATAAAAACTGGTCATTTCTCTAGTTTCAATGTTTTTTTATGAATCTTAGGTTTATTTTGCTAACATCAGTAAGAATATTCAAATTAAACTACATGCTTTTATAAATTTCAGATCTCTGAGGGGTATGCATTAATAAGTATTCTGTCATTTAAATATTATAATTTTTATGTAATTGGATTCTTCTTGAATGTATGAAAACATTGTTTACTAGACTAAGCATACCCTCAGTGTTTTTTTTTCTTCCAAAGTTCTGGAATTCCTTTGTGTTCAAATGTTAATTTCTGAATTGTCACCAATGTGTAGTTTAAATACAGAAAAGCTTAGTCAGAATTATGATTCTGAAGGAAGAAAGTTATAGTGAATATTGATTAGTTCTCTCTTCTTAGTGATTAATTCAATTAAATACTTAGATTTTTCATTTCATTATAGAGCAATATGAACATGAAGAATAGGCACACTATTTGCTATAATCTATAGAAGATGAAGGGAGATTATGATAAAAGGAGAAAGATTGATAATGAAAGCCTTGTTAAGATATGACACAAAAGCAAGATAAAAAATTCATAAAATCTAACAAATTTTATAGGAAACCTTACATTGGCAAAGCAGTTATATGAACACCAATTTTTTTAAATCAAAATATGAACAATTTCAAAGTGATTTTGCAAATAAGAATTTACTCAAGATGTTTCATGAAGTGAAATAAGTGTGACAGTGAAGTAATTATTCCAGCAATGATAATATTAAGTGAAACTTACATTATAAAGTCCAATAATAGGGGCTGGGATTGTAGCTCAGTGGTAGAGCGCTTGCCTCGCATGCGTGAGGCACTAGGTTCGATCCTCAGCACCACATACAAATAAATAAAATAAAGATATTGTGTCCATCTACAACCAAAAAAAAATTTTAAAAAAAGTCCAATAATAGTAAGTATATTTACTCATAAATTTACACTAGGATGTTTTTATTCTGCAGCTTAGAGGACATCCTCATGAATGAATAAATGCACGGAATATGTGATTTTCTTTAAATCTTCAAGAAATATAGTGCATTAGTTCCAATTAAATACATATAAAATAACCAAACCTCTATCATTTTAATAAATTAGTCATGATCATAAAATTTATGTAGACTCCACTTTGCTTGGCAGATTAATTTGGCCTAACCTACAAATTTGTGTGGTCCTCCTCAACCGATACACTTTTGTGTATTACTATACTCTCCTTCCTGGAGTACCAAAACAACATCCTAGCTGGGCTTACGTTTATGCTCTTGCCCCCTTCTATCCATCGTAATTGCAGCATTTTCAACAACCTTTTAAAAAAGGTCAATTAAGTCATCTCACCTCTTCATTAAAACTCTCCTCATTCCACCAAGAGTAAATTCTAAACCTTTTACCTTGACCTACATATTTGGACTGTTCCTTTCTCTCCAATTTCAATTCAGCTTTGCTTTGTGGCTTCAGGCAAGGTAGTTTTGTCTTCGTTCTTGAATGCAATAAACTTTTAACCTCTCTCTGCATCTACTTATTTACTGTTCTGTTTGCAGAGGATGCTCTTCTGTTTGTTTCTGAGCAAGCAGTTATTTTTTTGTTCACTCACTCATTTATTCAACCATTCAGTACCTCTCAACTGAGGGCAATTTTGCTCCCATGATAAATATCATTTATTTATATTGAGAAATAAATATCATTTATTTATATTGAGAAATATCTGGAGATATCCATAGCTGTCACAACTGAGTGGAGAAGTGATTGCTACTGGTATCTAGTAGGTAAAGACCAGGAATATTACTAAACATGCTAAAATGTACAAAACAGCCCATTATAACAAAGAATTATCTTACTGATGATATTAGTTGTGCCAGGAATAGGAGTCCCTGCAATAATTCAACACTTCTTCTAGGCCTCAGGAATATGGTGATAAACTGAATGAATATGGCCCAAACTTTCATAAACTGATCCATTAGGGGGAAGACAGTCAATAAGCTAGTTAACAACTATATATATATTTTAAAATAATGTTAAGTGCTGTCAAGGAAGAGGTGACCAAATAGTGACTTGTGAAGCCTACTTTAGAGAGGGTGATGTTTGGAGAAGTTGGTATTTATGCTAAGATTTAGAATGAAGGATTCAGATATAACCTATATGTGTAGTAAATATTTATTTATTTATTTATTTGGTACTGGAGATTGAACTCAGGGGTACTCAAACACTGAGCCACATCCCCAGCCCTATTTTGTGTTTTATGTAAAGACAGGGTCTCACTGAGTTGCTTAGTGCCTCACCGTTGCTGAGGCTGGCTTTGAACTCACAATTCTCCTGCCTCAGCCTCCCAAAGTTCTGGGATTACAGGCGTGGGCCATCACACCCAACTTATAGTAAACATTTATTAAACATCAACTGTAAAACATTGCATTTTCCTTCATGTTTTTTTATCCTTTGTAACTGAGAATGCTTCAAATTATTTTTTAGGACCTTGCATCAAAGATTCTTTGTTGAGGGGACGAGTCTAGCATTTGTCTCTTGTGAGCAATTAAATCCTCACAAAGTTGGTGAATCCCAAATCTTATGTGCTTCCTCCTCATTTCTATGAAATTACCTTAAAAATGCATGTAGAATTCCTAACTTAATTGGAAAAGAAAATGGTACTATATGTTTAATCATTAAAAATAATTTCCACCAAATATCCAGACAACATAGAATATTATAGTATTTTTACAAATTCATTTAAACTAATTTTTTAAAAATATTTTTTCCTGTGGAAGGTTCCATGGTCCCAATATAGGAATGCCTTCAGAAATAAGCACATATATAACCACATAATAATAACACAATTTTAAACCTAGTAGAAGAGAGGGATCTCTTCTTAATTTTGGAACAATGTGATAAGCAACAGTGCTACCTAGTCATTTAAATTGTAGCCCTTGAATAAATTATTGAAAGGAGTGCTTTGAATGTCAACTACTGCTTCAATGTTAATCTTTCAACTCAATGTCTATAGGCTTACCATTTATTCTGCTCAAAATCTTTTGGAATATTCTGTTTGTATATCCCATAGGCCCCTGACTTCACTTACTCAAAACTAAATAAATCTGCTATCACCTCTACCACATGTCTTCTTATAATCTTTCTCTTGGAGAGGGTATTTCTAAATACTTGTGGGCCAAATAAAATCCCTAGAAGTCGTGACTCAAAAAAATGTAAAGTTCCAATAGTGTTCCATTTTTTGTTCTGATGGTAGTTAAGTGAGTGCAATTATCTTTGTGAACTTATTGACCTTTGCACTAAGTCTTGTACAAGTTTCTTTACATATGTCATGTTTATATAAAAAGTTTACATAGAATTCTAGAAGCCAAAATCCACCTTTCCTTCTTAATCACCCATCACCTCTAACAAGATAGCTAGGTTCCATTCTGTCTCTTCGTTGTTGAGTGCTTGCTATATATGATACTGTGATCAGTTATTTACTTCCTCAACTGGTCTAATACTCAAAATTTTCTATACATGTATTATTATTATTTCCATTTTACAAATTAAGAGACAAGCCCAATAACTTGTCTGGAGTTACATAGCTAAAAAATGGACAGGGGAGTTTCAATTTGAGCCAATTTTTAAATCATTTTTTATTTTTATTTTTTAGGATGTGGAAAATTTTATTTAATTATTGTATTAAGGAACAGTGCACACAGATGAATGTAAAATTGAGAATACTCATTCCATTATCAGGATTTTAAAAACAAGTTTTACTAATTTATGAAGCCCTTCAAAACTTTGTATCTTTTTTTAGTTTGTTTGTTTATCTATTTATTTATTTATTTATTTTAAACAGCAGAATGCATTTTAGTTTGAGCCATTGTTTTTAATCACCATATCTTGCCTCTCATGAGTTGCATCTCCACCAAAACTGTGAATACTCCTGCCTTGCCATTCCACCCATACTTCCTAGTTTTAGTTGAGGTCTTCAGAGCTTCTTTTCTATTCTGTAATGATAATATCTCAAGAAATCATGTGTACTTTAGTCTACCCCCAACTCACTCCAAATACTGTCAGAGTTAGTGCTTGTTCTACAATGTAAATATGAATATGTAATTTAGTTAAAATCTATTAACACAGCAGTTGGTGACCTTGGCTACATATGAGAATTGCAAGTCCCTACTCAGGATCAATTATACCAGAATATCTGGGGATGGGGAACTGAGAGTTAGCATTTCTTAAAAGCTCCTTAGGTGATTATAATGCACAGCCAAACTTGGGGACCATTGTTTTAATGTCTCCCTATAGCTTTTAGGATAAAATACACTCTTTAGTATGGCACAAAAGACTTTTCATGAGGTCCCTGCATTCCTCTTTCTTATTCTCTACCCTAATTCCCTTCTTCCCCACATTCTTTCAGCACTCTCTACCTATACATGCTTCATTCTAATTATGCAAAAATGTTTGTTCTCCCCAGGGGTCATGATTTTTATATCACACCTTTATATATACCAATCTTTCTCTCTCAATGCTTCTTTTGTTTTTTAATTTATTTCAACTCTTGTTTATCTTTCAAATAGCATGTCTGGCATCTTTTTCAAGGGACATTGTTCTATTTGTTTAGTTATTTAGCTATTCATTATTGATTTATGAATTAATACATAAAATGGTAAAACAATTAATAAATTATAAATGAATATATATTAATAAGTCTTGTTGATACTGTAGATCTCCAAGTCAGTTTCCCAGAAGTGATTAATATTTCTAGATTTTTCATATAGAGTTTTAAAAATATACAGTGCTTATACAAATACATAAAAATAGATATAGACTTTTGCACACATGGTAATATATCATGTACATTCTCCTCGCTATTTCACTTAAAACAGTATTTCATTTATTATCTCAACATGCAGAACTTCATCAGTCTGTTGAATATCTGAAATATTCGGTGATATACATATACATCAATTTATTCAAATAAATCTCAATCTACAGCAATTCCTTGGGTTTTACCTTTACTATTACAAAATACTTTAGCATAAGGAATATTACAATAGATAGAACACATAATTATTTGTGTTTAGTAACTTCAATTCTAGAAGTAGAATAGCTATTTCAGATGCTATGTGCTTTTATGAAATTTATAAGTGAACTATCTTGCTCACAAAATTATCATGCCCATTCATTTGTTTTAGGAACACTGCCTCTTTATTTACACATTTCTTTGAAAATATAATCATAGTAGAAATTATCATTTTAGACTGCAAACATTTTATTCCTGTATTCATTCACTCATTTATCAGATCCTGCCTCGATTTAGAAATTATTAAGAATTTAGCCAGGTGCCGTGGTACATGACTGTAATCCCAGTGGCTCGGGAGGCTGAGGCAGGAGGATTGCGAGTTCAAAGCCAACCTCAGCATCTTACCAAAGGCTTAAGAACTCAGTGAGACCCTATCTAAAGAAAAAATGAAAAGTGCTGGTGATGTGGCTCATTGGTTAAGCACTCCTGCATTCAATCCCTGCCCCCCCATAAAAAAGCATTAAGAAACTATGTGATACAAAATATATTCTAAGTCCCCAAACTGGACATATTAAACAATATAAAATGTCTCTATCTGTCATAGAATATATTATCTAGTGAAGACTAAAGTAAAAACGCAACTACAATACTGAGATTAGTAGTCTTGTGGAGGTGGGGGATGGAAAATCAAATCCTACCAGAGTTTTGAGATGGTACCTATAAAACATGTTTTCTAAGCTCATAAGTATGAGTTAAGAAAAGTGTTCTAGGAACACCTACAAAGATCAGTAATAAGAAATGACCTTATGCAGTCAGAGAACTTGGAGCCATCAATATGATCATACAATAAATGATTTAATATGTGATTGGGTGACAGATGCATATGTGGGAACAGAAATATAAGCAGGGCAGCAAGGGTTTTATAAACCACATTAAGGAGTTGAAATCCCATATTTTGACAAGAGGGGTGAGGGGCATGCCATAACTAATCAGTGAGTTAGTAAAATATGAAATATATTTTGAAGGATAAATTCATGATAAAGAGAATAGATGTGGGATTCAAACTTTTCATATACATTGAGAAATTTTGCTCAAAGGTAGAAAAAAAAGAAATGGAAACATTGGAAATAGGAATGAGACATGGAATTTTCAGAACTGGATGAATGATATTAAATGCAGGGGTGAAGAAGAAATGAGATAAGGCCAGATTTGGGGTGTGTTTCAGCTGGTACATGGTAGTACTTTTACCTGTCTTTCTCATTTGATTGTAAGCTCCCTGGGGCAGAGAAGCTGATTTTACTTTTTATCCACTAACCTATGCCTGTCACAGTTTTCTGATGAATGAATACATTATACTTTTTTTTGAAGAGAGTCAGACCATATTTTAAAGTTCTACATTTTTAGAGGGTCACACCATTGATGATCAGATATAGAGCAATTTTATATTTTTCTCTTGAGAGCATAATATTGTGCATTAGTCTTTTTCTCAGTAACAGTGTATTAACCTTATATTTCACATCCATAATGAGCACAGAATTCATGCCTGCTTATCATCTAATTTCACAGTGAAATTTTTTCTTCATCATAGGCTTGGACATAAATTCTGCTTTGTTACAGGTGTTGCTATAAATGCTCTTCATTTAGAAGGTCAATCTGGTCTCAGTTACATTTGTTTTTAGCTCTTAAACCCTTTAATTGGTATTAATGGTGAAATTCCTTTAGTCGTCTTTTCTTGCCTTGTTTTTAATTTACGAAATTTCCCTAGTAGATAGATACTAGGCAATTTATAATTTGAAGTTATTTTCCTACATCAATTATGCTTTACCTTGTTTGTTTCTCCAGTTTATGTTGCTTCTTGAAATAAAGGTTTAGTATCTGACAAGTCTCTTTTCCCTTTCTTTTCAAATCTATTATTTTGCCTAATGTTTCATCGTTTACAGAAATGAATGCATTTATTATGCATGTAAAGAATGGTTTATTATTTGGGCTGTAAGTCTATTTAATGAATTATACCGAGCAGTATCTTTGCTTTTGTATTTATTTATTTGTTTGTTTGTTTGTTTAGTGTCTTGTGGATGTACATGATGTTGTGATTCACTGTGGTATATTCATACATGGGCATAGGAAAGTTAGGTCAGATTCATTCCACTGTTCTCTCCTTTTCCTGTCTTTTTCCCTTACCCAAATCCCCTTCATCTAAATCTAATTCACTGATCTTTCTTCTATTTTAATGGAATCCTCCACTTTTTTTCCCTATTTTTGCTTTTCTCCTTATTTTGTACTAGCTTCTGCATATAAGAGAAAATATTCAACCTTTTACTTTCTAAGTCTTATTTCACTTAGCATGATACTCCCCACTTCTACCCATTTGCCAGAAAATACCATTATTTCATTCTTTCTGGCTGAGTAATACTCTATTGTATATGAGGTTGTGTGTGTGTGTCTGTATACACCTCACATGTGGAGGTATCACATTTTCTTCTTTCATCTGTTGAAGGACACATAGGTTGCTTCCATAGCTTGGCTATTGTGAAACAAATGATCTGTGTTCTTTGAAATAGTTCAGACTAGTACTTTGTGATACTTCTAAGTCAGGAATAGAGTAATGTCTCTAGCTATTGAAGTACAGGAAAATTTATGTTATTGATACCTGACATGAAGAATAATGCTGTGTAATTGTCCATGCCTAAGAATTTTTTTCATATGTGGTATGTATTTGCTGAGTGAAAAGAAATTACAACTTATTATATAGAAATTTGATATCTTTCTAAACATCTCATGGATATTTTTCCTTCAAAGTATCTCATGTTCTGCTAGAACTATATAGATACATTTGAAAAACTTTGTTTTTACTATTTGGGCATTTATAAGACATTCTATGTGAAAATTGATATATCAGTGAAGAATATATGTGTGTGTGATTAGGAGGAATTTATTTTGTGTATTTCTATTTCACTATTGCACTCTTAAAATTTGTGTAATTCATAATGTAGTTTTTCAAATATTAATGTAAATATTGTTCAAAATACAACACATGTCTTTACAAGTAAAGTATACAGACATTGCTATATTAATAATTAAGAACTTATTTATAATTTTGGATAAAGTCAAAGATTGAGTTGGATAACTACTTATGATTTACTAGAAACATACAGAATAGATAAAAGTAGATAAGAGGATATTACAAATATCTCATAAAAATGCTGTATGATCATCCAAAGCTTATTTTTTCCATATTATAATTTTTACATGGTTGTGATTTTAGCATTTTCCTATAAGATCTTCAATAGTGCCACCAACAAATATAAAACCTTTAAGGAAATTTTTAGAAGTAACTCCTCATAATCTGACATTTAGTATATAACTATGTGGAATGTTTTTGATGAATATTATTTCAAAGTTAGGCAATTTCTCATTTGGCAATCTCAAAAGCAAAGCTAAAATTTGTATTTCAAAACTGGCTAAAGTTGGAAATTATATTCAGTAATGTATTATAAGAGTTTTATACAGCATATTGTTGTTCAACCTTGTAATTTAAGAAGTAATAATTTTAAAGGTGAATTTTTCTACAACTGAATGCAGGTATTTGAAAGTGTCAACATTTTTAAGGAAAAGAATTAAACTTCTCAAACTGTACACTAGTTCATATTTTACATTCTTTATCCTTTAAAGATGAATTTTACTGAGATAATCTTCTAATATTTAAATGTTTAACAGTATAAATGCTCTTTAACATTTTACAATATGCATTTTTAAATATAAACAATTAAATGTCAACATTATTTAATTCTGACATAAATGCATTAAAATATAAAATAATTCCTTTATAAATAATTAAAATCAACTGTTAGACTTTTTTCCAAAATATTGACACTGACAACCTTTTTATTTTATATATTTATATGACACAAATATATTTACATCATTTGGTATGAAAAGATGAACAGCTACTTACTATCTTACATTTTGGATATCTCTACATAACAGGGATTTTCATTTTTTTTGCTTATTCAGGCACTTGTTGATTAATAAATAAAGTATGTAAAATGTCATTTACAATTTTAATACTTTACAATTTTAGTAAAACACCTTTACTTTGAGTTGTTTTGTCTTTTTTTTTTAATGTGACAGTTTGACCTGGCAATGTGGACTTCACTTAAAGAAAATATAGGTGAAACTTTCTTTTTGTCATTGATAATTAATGTAAATATAAAATTTATGTATGTAAGAAATATAAAACAATAATGAATTCAAGTACGCCTTATGATTTTGCTTAAGAAATAGAATATTACCAAGACTCTGGAAGCCTCCCTCCTCCACATGTTAACTTCCTCCTATCAATTTTCTTTTTTGTACTTATTCTTTTTGTTCTTGTCTGTACAGTTTTACAAAATCAATGTATTTTCAGCAGACATTTTTAGTTTTTTATCCACCTAATGAAATACTATGAAACAATAGTCTATATGACATTATTCCAACATAAGGAATCTTAAGCAAGTTGAGGAAGCAATGCACAAATAATGGACATATATAAAAGCTAAAAAAGTATAATAACTTGTTTTTATTAATTTAAGATAAAGAAGTTCAAGATTGTAATGGATCATAGAAATAATCTGTCCAATGGGTCTTCTAAATTTTTTGGCAATAAAACTACTTTTCTCAAAATTTAACATAAGGAAGATTCAATCCAAAATGTAGTATTAGAGCTGCTCCCCTAAAGCATGGGGGTCCCTAGAACTGTTTCAAATCCACTAATAAGTAAAAATACTTATTTTATTGATGATCTAACCAGGTCACATAGAGTTGAAAACACTCATTCAAATTTATCTACCGTGTTTATGCCAGATATAATACAAGAATCAAGAACTTTCTACTTTAGAATTAAGTATAAACATGTTGCATGATATTAGGTAAGTAATTAAAAAAGATTTTTCTAATTTAAAAATTCTCTGCAAGCTATGTTCAGTCCAAATTAGATCATTGTCTTTTAGTTTACTGCTTTTTTTTAGATATTAGAAAGATAGGAAGTTTGTTTGTTTTTTTAAAAAAATTTAGAAGGTAACTTTCTTTTTTAATTTGTTCTAATTAGTTATACATGACAATAGAATGCATTTAGATACATTGTACACAAATGGAGCACAACTTCTCCTTCCTCTGGCTGAACATGGTGCAAAGTCATACCAGTAATGTAATTATACATGTATATAGGGTAATAATATCCATCTCATTCCACCTTCCTTATCCCCATACCCCCTCCCCTCACTCCGCTCTGCACAATCCAAAGTCCCCTCATCCCCTTCCACCATTATGGGTCAGCAGCTGTTTATCAGAGAAAACATTCTGGCTTTGGTTTTTTTGTTTTGTGGATTTGGCTTATTTTGCTTAGCATAATATTATCCAGCTCCACCCATTTACCTACAAATGCCATAATTTCATTCTTCTTTAAGGCTGAGCAATATTCCATTACATATATATATATACCACAACTTCTTTGTCCATTCATCTGTTGAGGGCCATCTAGGTTGTTTCCATAGTTTAGCTATATTGAGGTGCTATAAACATTGATATGGCCAGGTCACTGTAGTATGCTGATTTTAAGTCCTTTGGTTATAAACTGAAAAGTGGGATAACTGAGTCAAATGGTGGTTCCATTCCAAGTTTTCTGAGGAACCTCCATATGGCTTTCCATAGTGGTTGCACCAATTTACAGTCCCACCAGCAATGTACAAGTGTACCTTTTTCCCAACATCTTTGCCAACACTTACTATTGCTTGTATTCTTGATATTGCCATTCTGACTGGAGTGAGATGAAATCTTAAAGTAGTGTTGATTTGCATTTCTCTAATCACTAGAGATGATGAACATTTTTTCATATGTTTGTTGATTGTATTTCTTCTTCTGAGAAGTGTCTGTTCAGTTACTTAGACTATTTATTGTTTGGGTTATTTTTATTTTATTTTTGGTGTTAAGGTTTTTTGAATTATTTATATACACTGGAGATTAGTGCTCTGAGTTGCATGTGGTAAAGATTTTCTCTCATTCTGTAGGCTCTCTCTTTACGTCATTGATTGTTTTCTTTGCTAAGAAGAAGCATTTTAGTTTGAGTCCATCCCATTTATTGATTCTTGATTTTGCTTCTTCCACTTTAGGAGCCTCATTGAGGAAATCAGTTCCTAAGCTGATATGGTAGAGATTTGGTCCCACTTTTTCTTCTATTAAGCGTGGGATCTCTGTTCTAGTGCCTAAGTCTTTAATCCACTTTGAATTGGTTTTTGTGCAGGGTGAGAGATAGAGGTTTAATTTCATTTTGCTGCATATGGATTTCTAGTTTTCCTGGCACTATCTGTTAAATAGGCTATCTTTTCTCCAATGTATGTTTTTGGTGCCTTTGTCTAGCATGAGATAACTGTGTTTATGTGGGTTTGTCTCTGTGTCTTCTACTCTGTACCATTGGTCTACATGTCTGTTTAGGTGCCAATACCATCCTGTTTTTGTTACTGTTGCTCTGTTGTATAGTTTAAGGTTTGGTATTGTGATGCCTCCTGCTTTATTTATTTATTTATTTTTTTGCTAAGGATTGCTTCGGCTATTCTGGGTCTCTTGTTTTTCCAGATGAATTTCATGATTGTTTTTTCCTAGTTCTATGAAGAATGCCATTGGGATTTTAATAGGAATTGCATTAAATCTATATAACTGTTTGGGTAGTATGGCCATTTTGACAATATTGATTCTGCCTATCCAAGAGCATGGGAGATCTTTCCATCTTCTAAGGTCTTCTTGAATTTCCTTCTTTAGTGTTGTGTAGTTTTCATTGTAGAGGTCTTTCACCTCTTTTGTTAGGTTGATTCCCAAGGTTTGTTTTTGTTTTTTTTTAGGCTATTGAGAATGGGGTAGTTTTCCTACTTTCAGTTGATTCATTACTGATGTATAGAAATGCATTTGATTTATGGGTATTGATTTTATATCCTGCTACTTTGCTGAATTCATTTATTTGTTCTAGAAGTTTTCTGGTAGAGTTTTTTGGATCCTCTAAACATAGAATCATGTTCTCAGCAAATAGTGATAGATTGAGTTCTTCTTTTCCTATTTATATCCCTTTAATTTCTTTTGTCTGTCTAATTGCTCTGGCCAGAGTCTCAAAATATATGTCAAATAGAAGTGGTGAAAGAGTACAACCCTGCCTTGTTCCAGTTTTTAGAGGGAATGCTTTCAATTTTTCTCCATTTAGAATGATGGTGGCCTTGTACTTAGCATAGATAACCTTTATAATGTTTAGGTATGTTAGGAAGTTACTTTCTATTGGGTATTTTGAACCTCAAGTAAACAAAAATTCCAATCTTAACTTCTTAAACCCCAGTGCCTTGTCCTTATTTAGTCTTATGGGTGGCAACAAGGGACGAGAGCATATCTCCTTAGGAAAAGAAACACCTTTTTAAAACACAGTCTTTATCACAAACTGTTTTTAAAAATGTCTATATGCAGTCTTAAATGTAGAGGCAAAGTATGACCATATTTTATCAAAGCATTTTGATTCTTGAATTCTGGAGGGGGACCCTTAAAATAAAATTATATTTCTACATATGGGATTTGTAATGATATTTAAAATGGATGTGCTTTATTGCCTGACAGCTCCTTTATATTGGCAGAATACCGTAAGGATCTCATTACATTTTAATTTACTGCTGAAAGCGGAGAAAAGTTCAGAGGGGAAGCCTAATTAGCGAAATGGTTGCCAACTAATCCATTGAATTAAGCCTGCTAAACACAGTCATGCTCTTCTTAATATTATGAACAAACATTTTATATTGATTGCAGAGAATAAAGAAAAAGAAATGACTTGTTTTGAACTTTAAAATAGAAAAAAATGAAGACAAAATCTGGATCTGGATAAGCCTTTGGCTATATCAACATCTTCAGCTTGAATTATACAGCATCAATTGGCAAATGATTTAAAGTTGTTAAAACATGAGAACTAGAAGCTATTAGATGAAGGCTCGTGAATCAGTTGGAACACTCAATAGATAATTTTGATTGACCAAATATTAAATATTCCACAGATTAGAATCTTCCAACTTAAAACATACACACTGTTTTTCAATGAAAGATTATCATATTTGGCTTTATCTGCCTGTACTTTATCTGATGATAATAAAAATCAGTTTTTCTTATTTCTTCACTCCTTTTTTCACTTTTTCTTACCTTATTCCCTCTCCTTCCTTTATTCTGTTTTTTATTCCTGATGGCCTAATTATATCTGATATTTTCTAAAATGATTAAATTTTTAGTACCATTGATATTTTTTACACTGATGTAAGAAATTTTTCTCAGAAACTATAATCAAAGTCTTGTGACCTTCTAGGATGTAGTCCAAAGCACAAGAATCATTTTAAAGGCATATTTAGTATGTAAAAAATAAAAATATAAAATTTTTAGTCAATGTAAAAACAATCTGTTTTTGTAATTTATATCATTTAGGTGCTTGAAAGCTCATTTTAAAGTATTATTGGAGAAGATAAAAGCATACTTCCTCACTTAGCATAATGCCTTCCAGTTTCAACTGTGTTGTTGCAAATGACAACAAAAATAGGGTGTATATTTCCACTGTGCTTATAGACCATATTTTCTTTTTCTTATTATACACATATGTGTGTGTGTGTGTGTGTGTGTGTGTGTGTATGGTTAGGTTGTTTCTATATCTTGGCTATGGAATCATGCTGCAATAAATGTGGCAGTGCAAATCTCTCCAATGTATCAGTTTTAATTCCTTTGGATATAGAAGCTACACAAAGAAAGACAAATATTGTATGATCTCACTTATTTGTGGAACTTAAAGTCAGCCTCATGCAAATGAATTTTCTTATCTAATGCTGGGTGGGAGGAGGACAAGAATAGGGGAAGAGAAGATATTGATCAAAAAGTACAGAGTTTGATATTGAATAAGTTTTATTGACATTTTGTACTGCATTGTGGCAACATTAATAATGATGTATATTTCAAAATTGCTAAAATAGGTATTTGGCATTCTCACCACAAAAAAATCATTAAGATGATAGATATGTTGATTAGTTTGGTTGAATTTTTTTGCAATATTTACTTAGGTCAAAACATAACATTGCGCCCCACAAATATGCAGTATTGTTATTGGTCATTTAAAAAATAAAAATATATGCATTTTAAAACCTGCTTTCTCAATTAAGAAACTCTCAAAAAAAGGGTATAGTACTTTATCCTGAATATTTCCTATCTCAATTGCTTACACACTTAACTTTTCATCATATAACCATTCAAGTTCTATTCCACAATGTTCTTGAATCTAAAACAATTTTTCCATGAAAGCTCTGATAAAATTTATCCCAAATAATATATTTATGATGGTAAAGAAACTTTTTTGAACATAGAGAAAATTGTCATTTTGTTGTTACAAAATGGGACATGTTTAGTTGCTCCCAATTTTAACTTGGATAACTGTGAAAAGTAGTTCACTATTTAATACCCTATGTTTTGCTTGTCTTGCACTTGGGTGAATTGTCTTGATTACTGGAGTGTTATGTGACACCACTTGTTTTGTTAACAGTGCTTTAAAAATAGCTCTAGCCCTAAACCCCTTAAATAAGATTTCTTTTAGGAACCTGAGTTTTTCTAATCTATAGCTTAGCCCTCAAGGCAATGTGGCCTCTTGCTGTTTACTTCTCATTATCTCTGTAGTTTCAATTATATATGTGGCTCTTTGCTTTATTTTAAAACAGTTGTGCATTGCTGATGAGCCCCGAAGTCACCAGGGGTGGCTAGTGTCAATAGTGAGTTTATGTATGGCTATTTTTATCCATAAAACAGTTTACTTCCTGGATGATGAAAGGCACTAAAGTGAAACCTGCATCCTATTATACCCTAGGGGTGTAATGGAGAGGGGTTCCATCAGAGCATACCAATTAAATGAACGTGAGAAGGCTGCTCTGGGTTAGACTAAGGAGTAGGATGTTCACAGATTTTTGAATTCTTGTAAAAGCATCAGGATATAGCACATCTAATTCTTTTGATAGCATAGCTATGTACATAACCCCCTATGTCATAGTTTCTGCTCAGAGGCTATGCTCTTAGATTTAATTTTCTTATAAGCCATTATACTCATTATTGTTCATTTAAATCTTGGCAAGATAGGCATTACTAGTTCCCTGTGAACTAGATGATCTTTTCCTCTAGACTGTATTTTATCTCAGGGACAGTTATAAGTGTTATAGGAAAATAAGACCAGCAAGGTTGCCTATTTATACTATATCTATAGGAATATAGACACATATGCATACACACAGCCAGCTCAGTAGTCTTAATAGCTTCTTGTACATACTCCAATGAATGTATCAAATCAGAATTCCCTCTACCCCCCTCAGGAATATTTCCAATTCTTCTATTAAACTTCTAATTTGATTATTATTGCTATGGTCTGGAACCCCCAAGGATTTTTTGTATTCCATTATACACACCTGAATTCTGCCTCTCTGACTGTTGGATACTGTCTCATAGGAATGGGTGTATCTGATCAGCTGTTGTCTCATATTGATCTCAAAAAATTATTCATAAAATAAAGCCACAAATCAAATCTATGACTGAGCAACCTGGAAGCCCAAAACTCTAGGTGTGAATTAGCACAGTACCCCACAACCCATTACTGTTTGAGGAAAAAATGTAATTTATTAAAAAACAAAAGCTGCAGTTCTCTTTATATTCCTGGAGAATTCCATTATAGTGAACTGAAATAGCTATAAAGTATTTTCTTTGTGTCAGTTCTTAATCTTCATCATGGTATTACATAATTTATCCACTTGCTTTGTCATTTTTATGTAGCTCATAAAACAAAATATCGTTGGACAAAATAGGTTTTCTTTACTCTTTGCTATAGATTAAATGCTTATATCTCCCCAAATTCTTATTCCCAATGTTATGATATTTGGAGATGGAGCCTTTCTCCAAAACTATGAGAAAATAAATTTTTGATATTTAATTTACCCAGTCTATGGTGTTTTTTTTATAGAAACCTGAGATGAGTAAGACACTTGTATTATTCCCAGACTTGACCTCTGACTTTGTTAAAACACACACATGTGCACACACACATGCAAAATAACACAGCAACTGAGGCAAGTAATCATGATATCGATATCAGGTTTATTTATCAGGTAGATATTTTGGTCAGTTCTTACCAGAATAATGCTGTGTATATAACACTTTTCCCTAACTTGATTGCTTTCAACAAGCATTAATTTTCATGGTACCGAGTTTGGCTAAACTAAGATGAGCTGAATTAGCCAGTTCTGTATCAGGCCACTAGTCTTCTATGTTTTGATTCAAACTGCAGGTTGAGTTTGGAATTCTTCAATGCATCCACACTGAAGAAGCACTAGCTACCCAGTGCTTGTTGTTTTAGGGGAGGGCACATGTCATAGGATTACAAATTAGCAAGCTCAAACATGCCAGCCCATTTTTGTTTGTTCACATCCAATTGACAAAAGGAAATCACATTTCCCACCATAGGCTAGATATACAATTCTGTTATCTAGGAGTAAAAAAAAATAGAACCAATAAATCAATCCACTGTAGTGGAAAAAGTAGGAAATTATTTATTAGTACAAAGAGTTTAAAGTGTCCTTGCTGCTTTTCTTTGTGAATTTGGGAGAAATATCTAAAAGATATTTCATTTTTCTAGATTAATCATAATAATGGCTCTGGAAAAAATGTAGATGTATCCACTGTTCACTACTTTGCTTAATAATGCCACTGTTTGCCCCAACAAATTTTATCATATCTGAGAGTTTTTAAGGACCTCTACTATGAAGATTACTGAGGAGGAAGATGATTGCTGTCATATCACAAGGAGTATATTTCATACAAGATAGTTTACGCACATCAAGGAAATATATGTTCATAGCCACACACATAGGATATATTATTCCCTTAATATTTTAATAAAAGAAATGAAGACCAAGAGAAAATGGGTAACACCTTCAAGAGGACATAGCTGGGAACTATGGTGAAATCTGGTTCTAAGTATGTGCTTTTGATATTATAAGGAATGGAGACAAACTCAGTTTATTTTATTGTTACATAGGAATATAAGGAAGATCAGGAAACAGTTTGGCCAACTGAACAGCCAAACAAAGATACTATAATGTCATATTGGAAAACCACAATCACAGTATAATTTCATAAAGAATTGGACTATTAACGGGAACATAGTGTAGCAGTTGATCCAGCATTCCAGCATTGTAGGTGTTAATCTACCATCCTTATGAATTAACTACTTTCATTCCCTGCTTCTACCATGGCTTCTACTCACTCATGATAATAGATTTACTCTAACTTCCCAAGAGAAAGTATCTGATAAAGGCAGCTAGAGCTGGGCGCAGTGGTGTAGGCCTGTAATCCCAGCACTTTGGGAGGCTGAGATAGGAGAATTGTGAATTCAAAGCCAGCCTCAGCAACAGTGAGGCACTTAGCAACTCAGTGAGACCCTGTATCTACACAAAATACAAAGTAGGGCTGGGGATGTGGCTCAGTGGGCCAGTGCCCCTGAGTTCAATCCCTGGTACCAAAAAAAAAAAAGGCAGCTAGTCACCATCATGCACCATCATGCATCATGTGTGGGAGCCTCAAGTTCTTAACTCCTATTCATTTGACTTGGTTTTCATATGTTCTTTCTTATGCTTAAACAACCATTGTGGCCAGTGTGGTAGAATGTGAAGTTTGCATAGGCCTGAGCCAGGAAACAAAGACAATAAATACATAGTAGCTAGGGAGAATGACATTTCCCAAATAATACTTGTATAATGTTATCAGAGGAAGGAAGCATAGAAAATGGACTGCTACAATATAATATATGTCCACAATGCGCAAGGATCTATTCTAGTCATTTTAACCCTGGCTGCATATTAACATCACCAAGGGGCCTTTGAAGAGGTACCTTTTTCCAGGTTTTACCCCAAACCAATTGAATCAAGACCTATGATGTGGAGTTCACATTGGTGTATATTTAAAAGTCCCTTAGGTGATGTCAATGTGCATCCAAGGCTGAAATCTAACCTAAAAGACAAATAAGCAGTATGTTGCCAATCCCAAAGTGCAGTGTCTGAGTGTTTTAAGAGTCTGGTGAATTCTAAAGACTGATGGATGCTATGAGACGGGATCAGAATTGTGAAGTTTGAGTGATAAGGCCAGATCATGTGAAAATTGTAGGTAAAGTTTCTGCTCAATGATTTCCAGGCTGTCAACTAACAAATTTAGTACCTGATAAATCAGAGTTCTGTGGGCTTCATTTCCATGTCATGTAGCTAAACTAAACATACACATATACGGGCAGCATACCCAAAACTATGACTCACTTCAAAAGATGACAAGATTCTAGATCTGAAGGGAGGAAATTGAATTATTATCCAGGGAAGAAATATTTAAGGTACCTCAAATCAGACTATGGTAGCAACTACTATAACTTCATCCTGACCAACTCTGAACGATCATGTTTTTTCCATAAGTCTTCATTAACAATAAAAATATTGATGGTTGTACCACATAGCAATTTGTAGATTATAATCTCTCCTCATGTTTTCATTTTCTCTTTCCAACACTTTAAGTCCAGCAGATTTTGTTCCAATTTTATTTATAAGAAAACTGAGGGAGCCAGGCACGAGACAAATGCCAGTAATCCCAGTGATTCTAGAGGCTGAGGCAGGAGGGTCTCAAGTTCAATGCCAGCCTCAACAATTTAGCAAGGCCCTAAGCAACTTAGTGAGACCCTGTCTCAAAATAAAAAATAAAGAGAGTTGGGCATGTGACTTCATGGTTATGCACCCCTAGGTTTAATCCCTAGTACCAAAAAAAATTGTAACTCAGAAAAACACACATTTTCTAGGGTCTTGAATATGTGTTCCCAATGTCCTAAACATTTCCATCAAGTTTTAAAGCCAAAAACCAATAGTCGGGAGAGAAGGAGGGAGAGGGAGATGAAGAAAGAACAAACTGAAGGGCAGAAAGTCAGAGATAATCTGGTTTTCTCACTCCTGTCCTAGGTCACATTATTAGATGGTCTCCACTAGCTTTAATTCTCTTTCCCTTTATAAATGCTGATTCTTATAAAAGTGATCAAAGGGAAAAATAGGAAAAGGAAAGTAAATTTAGATTAATTTAAAACATTACTTTGAATCTTTTACTAGTGTCAGAAAATGTAAGCTTAAATTGAAATGATTCTAATATTACTCTATCTTAATTTATATTTCTCTGTCTCTCCCTACCTCCCTCCTTCCTGTTTTATATGTTGAGAAGGGTATTGATGAGATATATTCTGGTTTCATTAGTTATGTTATAGAAACTCAGACTGGTGTATGTGAAGCAGGAATCTATGTTAGTCTTGAACTCAGCTTTGGGAGAAACACAAGTGTGGCTTCCTTTTTTTATAACGTTTTTTTTTTTGCTAGTTGTTGATGGGTCTTTATTTATTTATATGTGGTGCTGAGAATTGAACTCAGTGCCTCACACATGGTAGGCAAGTGCTCTACCACTGAACTACAATCCCAGCCCCAAGTGTGGCTTCTTGCCACATTTTAGAGCTATACTCTCCAGGTCAGCATTGTCCAATGGAAATATAAAGTGAGTCACATATGTAATTTAAAATTTATAATAGCCACTTCAGCAAGAAAAAATCTGGTAAAATTATTTTAATGTTATACTCCATATATCTGAAACATTTCAACATGTAATGAATATGGAAATATTGAGATGTGTTGCATTCTTAACAAAACTTACTGTCTTTGAATTCTTATGAATCTTTTACATGTGTCATATTTTTGTGAGCTAAAGTGAATTCTTGACTTACCAAAAC
Organism: Xerus rutilus; assembly: GCA_028644305.1. NCBI lineage: Eukaryota > Metazoa > Chordata > Mammalia > Rodentia > Sciuridae > Xerus > Xerus rutilus. The sequence goes on from CM053417.1 coordinate 96,795,986, forward strand.
AATTCAATTTTGTTTCATGGAAAATGATTTTACACTGCTTCAGTTTTCAATCTAAACAAAATTAAAATTTCACTTTCTAAGTCATGCTGGTCAATTTCAAATGCTTTGTGGCCACATAGGTCTACAGCTGTCTTACTGGAGAGCACATCTCTAGAATATGAAAAAAATTGTGTCTTTTCTCAAATTACCCAAACAATTTGGGGATGATCAGTCATCTTAGTATCAAAGCAAAAGAATGCTGCTGGGTGCTTTTTTGTTTTAGCAGTGACCTTTTAAATTGTTTTTCCCTTGGAGTTGGAAAAGTCTAGAATTAGGTATCTCATTTACGATAGATTAAGGGGGTGGTTTTTCCCAGACAGTGGGTTCCTTGACTTCATTGTGGCAGTTGGCGTCAATAGTTTTGCCTTTCCTGCTCTATGAAAAGTTTCCATCATTGTAGATATATAGTTTGAGGTTAAGTTTGTCACCTATAGTGAGTGTACTATTTACTTTTTCTGTCAGTACCTATTGAAGTACCCAGGACATTTGAAGCAATGCACTGTCTTTCCAAAAAGTCTCATCACAGTGTACCACTGTCTCAGAAACACTGTGACTTGTGAGCGTCTGCTTCACATCTGCTTGCCCTTTCTCTCTCAGGGTCACAGGCTTTTGTCTCAAGATGACTTGGCTCTAATTCTTGTCTGTGATTTGTTAGCGGTTTGCATTGCATTTTAGTGGACAGGGATTCTTAGAAATCCCCAGATAAGCCTCTACATGCAATGGCAATGAATCTCAGTAATTGCATTTTCCTGTATCTGAACTTAATTTATATATTAAGCCTCCTTTCTGCCAGATCCCACACATTTCATCTCAGTCAATTTAGGTCTAATATGCCCCAGTTTTCTCTGGGGTTTCATCTTAAATTTTGAGGGAGCTGATATAGTGCCAATATTTGAAGGTGGGGGTGGGTTATCTGATCCTATGCATAATTCATCACATAGGGAACTTGTGCCTTCTTTTTAGGCCCTAGACTCCCATTCCTCTGTTTGAATAAGAATCATACCTATTTTTCCTTGTCATTCTGGGTCCTCTGAAAATCCATTGAGTATAGTATTCATTTTAGGCATATGGAAAATTATTTTTTTTTCCTGCACCCTATGTCCTGCTGAAGTCCAGTGGGTATTGGGTAGCTAACTCAATACCAATCTACTCAGATACACTTTGTATTCTTCTACCCTGGGCCTAGGGTGACTTGAAGTCTTATTGTATTTCTGCGTGTAGCAGGGAGCAAGATCCATTTACTTCTACACTTGGACTGATCCAAGTTTATCTTGTTGGCAGTGGGAGTAATGGAGATTGTGGTGTTTTTTCCCACCATCTTTCAGGAATGTACACTTGTCTAATACTCTTATTCTTTACCATACCTCCTCCATCAATCCACAAAACAATATTTTCTAGATTCAGATGAAAAAGATGGCTTAGATGGTCTACTTTATTTTACAAATATTATTTTACATGCCCAGATTTGGGATTTTGAAAATCCAAAGACCTACATTTTAAATATTTCCATGATTATAAGAAAGGCATAGTCACCCTCTTCTCTGGGGAGAGTGAGACAGAGTTCAAGCCTAACAAAAAGTATGTTAGAGAAAAATATTGGTAAATATCTCAAAAATTATGTCACCATGAATAAATTAAGAGCTGACTTATTATTTTTAATGTTTTTATATTTTTATTGTTGATCTTTATTTTATTTATTTATTTATATGTGGTGCTGAGAATAGAGCCCAGTGCCTCACACATGCTAGGCAAGCACTCTACCACTGAGCCACAACCCCAGCCTGAGCTGACTTATTTTTAAAAAACAAAGTTTGTATTCAGGTTGAAATTAAAACTCTGATTGGAGTCTGTCATGGTGACATGCACCTGTAGTCCCGAGTACTTTGGAGGCTGAGACAGGAGGATCATTTGAGTCCAAGAGTTCCAGGCCAACCTGGGAAACATAGACTATATCTCAGAATAAAAAAAAGGGATAGGCTAATGTTTATCCTGATTACATGGCTAAACTTTTTTTTTTCTCTTGAGAGAAATGTTCTTATATATTTCAGTCCTGTATAAAAGTAACTGAAACATCAATGAGGAAGAACAGTGACAGAGAATTTAGAATTTTTCTTAGGAAAAAATATGATTTTCAGCAAAAAGTTTTCCCAAGTGGTCAGAAATTTAAATATTATTTTGCTTCATTTAATATTATTTTCACTAATAGTCAAACATAAACTTAAAAAAATTCAACAGTGAGGTGAACAAGATTTAAAAAAAATAATACATTGAAATTTGGATAATATTATTTTGGTACTGGTGATCTAACCCAGGGATGCTTAACCACTGAGTTATATCCCCAGCCTGTTCATTTTGGGACAGAGTTTCACTAAGTTGCTGAGGCTGGCCTAGAACTTGAGATCCTCCTGCCTCAGTGTCCCAAATCACTGAGATTACAGGTTTGCGCCACCACACCCAGATGGATAGTAATTTGTTGCTGGTGTATGGAATGTAGTTATCATTTATCTTAGAAATAATTGCAGAAATTTTAGTGCTGAATTGAAGAACAAATCGGATAAAAACACTTCTGACTCCAAAAATGTATTCATAGTAAGCAAAAAATATTCCAGACTTTTCTTACTCTTCTTTCCTGGAGTAATTGACAAGGCCTGATATTTTCTGCCAAGTTTATGAAAATTAGTGAGGATTTTTTTAGTGTAAAATTTCAAAATATTCTTAGAAAATAATTCATAACTACAGATCTTGATGACTTGATAGGTAATTTGCTTTGTTTTGTTTTTGTTCTAGGTGAGTTCTCACATGACATCAGAATAGATAGATATATTACAACACCAAAATATCTATGTTTTCAAAAGAGATAATTCTCATTTGGTTTATTATATTGAGTTTTGCATATAAATTTGACATTTAGCTAACATCTTAAAATACTTGAAGTATTTTAAAGGTGCAACAAAAAGGATTAATTTTATAATTGTTTGTACTTTTGTAATTTAATGTAATATTTTAAAGACATTATTCTACTTGAACACTAGGATGTTACAATTGATTTAGGAGCGTTGGTTTTTAAATAAGACATACATTTCACTTTTGGTGATAATTTCAAGAATGTATTCTTAGAGTTTTATCTTAGAAGAGGAAATGTTTATTTCATGCTCAAGATTTCCTAAATCCAGTCCATGGTGGGCAAAGTCCATTGTTCTGGACTTGAGAGTGATGCAGTACATCATGGCAGAGGACAGCTGTTCAGCTAATTACAGTCAGAGAGAGAGAAAAAGAGGGAGCATGCACAAGGAGATATAATCCTAAAGGGTACAACTCCAGTGACCTACTTCCTCTAGTCACATTCCATTGCCCTACAGTTACCACCCAGTAATTCTTTCAGTGGACTTCCATTCCATCAAATAGACTCCCATAATCTAATCATTTCACCTCTGAACATTCTTACTTTGCCTAACACATGAGCTTTTCAGGGGACACCTCATGTCCAACCATAACAAGCTGTAATCATTTTCTGTTTATTATTTTGTACTTGATTTTTACTGTTATATGTGCTTTTAGGCTATTATAGACATATCTGCATGATTTTATAACATGTTATTGTAAAGATGCACTACAGTTTATTGAAATATTCTAAGATTAGACATAGACTTTTTATTTCTTTGTTATTCTAAATAAACCACTTGACCTTTTTTGAGTGTTTTCTTTGGCCATCTTGCAAGATTTAACATAATTAAGTCAAAGGATATTAGCATTGCTGAAAAGGATCTTTATATATATATCAAAAAATGCTTAACAAAATTGTTTTACCAATTTACATTACTCTACAAGAAGAAATTAGGTCATCTAAATTGGGACATAAAACTGTGTGGATAAATATTTCTATTTTATAAACTGTATGTAATCAAAAGTCTGCTTTTTAGATATTAAAATTTAAAGATAAGAACAATTTTGGCATGTTTTCAAAGTAATATTTTGGCTAAGGATGTAGCTCAGTGGTAGAGCCCTAGCCTATCACTCAGGAAGCCGTGGGTTTGATCCAGCACCACACACACACACACAAACACACACACACGAATAATAATACTGACTTCATAAACTAACACATAATAATAGAATATTTTATATGCTAGAAAGCTGTCATTTGGAATTGAATACATATTTTGTGTCTGCTGCTTATATAAGTATTTTATACAGACATACAAAATATATTTATATACTATAGATATATAGATGTACAGGCATACAGTCATTTCTGCATTTTTATTAGATATATTTATTTTATATTCAGTTTGTGCTGAACTGCATTGTTTGCTTACAACCTAAGTCATATGCAAGAAGAATATGAGTATATTATGAGTAATATATTCTTGGTGTCTAGATTCTGTGAGAAAGAAAAACAGAGAGAGCAGATAAAAGCATGTGTACATATGTGTGTGCAAACTACTTGAAATGGAGGACGTTTTCCTCACCAAAACCAATTATAGATACTGTATAGACATTTGAACTTCCTAGGAAATATTATAATATTTTTAAACCCTCAAATTTTATTTCATATATTAGGAAAATGGTGTTATATTTTTATTTTATAATTCCTTAATAAGAGAAAGGGAGAAAGAAAAGGGAATTGGTATGGAATGTAGTTATCACTTATCTTAGAAATAATTGCAAAAATTTTGGTGCTGAATTGAGGAACAAATCAGATAAAAAAACTTCTGACTCCAAAAATGTATTCAAAGTAAGCAAAAAATATGCCAGATTTTCTTACTCTTCTTTCCTGGAGTAATTGACAAGCCCTGGAGGGAATTTCAATAAATTGTACATTACTTTCATTTAACAATATATTTTAGTATTAAATTAAAAACTGACTTTCATATACACTTTTAAAAGAAATCTAGTAATTTAGTTTAATATTGTTTGTATGAGTTTTAGTCAAAACATGATTAGTTATGCCAGTAGTTTATCTCTCACATCATCTTAAACTTAATTTTCTTCATAGTTATATACAATTGAGAAGCTTAAAATTTGTGAAAGTAATAATGATTGACTGTTATTTTTTATAGTTTCTTTAAAAGCCTTAGGTTTTGCAGTGGTGCAGTTTTGAGATGAAAATCTTACCTCTCATCCTCTTTAGTAGGCTGAATATTTTGCATCTAGCCATAAAAAGCAGCCTGAAACTTCTGATCGAAATCAAAGGTTAAACCACAGGGGTGCAATATCTCTAATTTGTCTTGGAATGATGCAGTACCTTCCCTTGACTGCTGTGATTAAATTCATTCTAGTTTGTTCAGTTAATGAGAATAGCACATCTTAACCCATAGAAGATATTCTCTCTTTATAGCCTCATGACTCTCAGCAGATTAGCATCATTATCAGGGAATAATATTTAGTAAATTAATGCATGTGAGTGGCACTAGTCAAGGATATCCTACACATCAAATCACAAGAGCACATTTCTTGACCTTCAGCATATGACTTTCCAAACTATAGGCATTTTTCAGGCATGTATATAGATGCAGTTAAATATATACCACAAAACTAAAGGGCAAACTGAAATTTAGGGTCAACTGAAAGAATTTTTTCTTGACAATCAGATGGAGAAGGATAGTCAATATTCTGAAAAAATGCAAATCCAGTAGTAATAGTTACATTATCTCCTGTTTGGTGAGTTCAATGAACGTTTTCACACTTTCTGTACTTGAGATTCTGATATGGTGAGTCATTTGAAAGAATGGTTCCTTACTGCTTGTATAGACACTGTGTAATCTGTGGTAATGCACTGAGGATAACAAGTATATGAACTATGGATTCCAAAGTATGTTGGCAAAGTTTATATATGTGTAGTGTAGAATATAGTTCAGAAGAAAATTAACCAAGCTCTGGTATTACATCAATCTTGTTCAAATTCTGGCATCATCACCTGTGACTTTTAAGACATTTTGCAGCTGCCTGAATTTTCTTTTAGATTCTTCATCTATAAAACAAATGTTGATAAACATTGCTTTCATGAAAAATTTGGGTGAATTTTAAATTATAATGGTGCATATAAAATATGTGCAATATAGTAAGGCCTCAGTAAATGGTAGTGGTTTTTTGCTTTAATTATTTATTTAATTTATTAAAATTTCTGAATTGCTCATTTAATTAATTATATATTTTTCTGCTACTTCACTGTTACTAGACATTTCTCCATTGTTTTCTGTTTCACCTGATTGGAAATCATCCTATTGAATATATCTGGAATTGTCACTGAACCCGTTGTACTCCCTGGATAGAATATCTGTAAAGGTTGAACCATTAAAGATAGTTTTTTCAAATGATTCACTTTCCTATATCCCCCTGCCATCTCCCAGACCAAGAATCTCATACCTTATTCTAGCCCTGTCTCTTTTCTTCCAGTGCCGTGAATGCAATACATTTTTTTATCCCTGCCTGGCTATTTCATATAGAATCAGTATAGTCAGTGTGGAATGGCAAAAAGATGGTCAGGAAATAGAGTATATAAATACAGATTGGAGGGAATTCTAAGAACAGGACAATATCTAGGCAAGTGAGTAGTTATTGAGGAGTAAACTCAGGAGATAAGTACAGCCTCTAGCAGGTGAGGGAACACAAAATCAGGGCAGAAAGCAAGGAATGATTATTCATCATCAAATATCCTATACTGGGGATTCCAGTAGCAGATAATAGAGAACCAACCTTGAGCACTGGATTCAGGATTAGACTTCTAAAAGCATTGAGGAAACAAGAGACTTTGGAACAGAAATACAACTATTAGTATTAAGGTATTGAGCTGAGTTACATTCATCCATCCAGTAATTCAACCAACCTCCGCTGATCACCTCAGTTGGCCAGGTACTGAAGAACCAGTGAGTGCTGAAATTAAGGCAGTTAACAAGACATTCAAGATCTTTACCTCCTTCTTTGTGAAACTTCATTTAAAGACATCAGTCAAAGGTCTCCATGTTAGAAGAAGGTGGATCATAAAGATGAGGACCAGGGTATGGCTTATAAACAGTGGGCTGCTGGACCAGTAGCAATATTTCCTTGTCCTCAATTTATGTATGTAGAGGATCCTGAACTTTAGGTTTTCCCAGTCTTAGGCCAAGTAAGTAAGGGAGTAAGGGATAGTAGGGAAACTGGTCCTGGAGTAAGGGATAGTAGGGAAACTGGGAATGGCATGTTGAAGTAACATTGTATGTAATGGTCAAGGACAAACAAGCAAGGAGTATGTAGATCACAATTGAAAAACTAAAACTCTTGTGACTGATGGATTTCTAAAATAAAAGATATTGTACAAAGAATGACAGGTTCTGGGAAAGTTTCCACAATCAATAAAAGTTCCAAGAATCAAGCATAGATAGTAATTGGGAAAATGTACATCAAAACTAGTACTGGTGGCTGGGATTGTGGCTCAGTAGTATTGCACTTGCCTTGCACACGTGAGGCACTGGGTTCAATCCTGAGCACCACATAAAATAAATAAATAAACAAACAAACAAACAAATAAATAAATAAATAAATAAATAAAGGTATTGTGTTCATCTACAACTAAAAAAATGGAAAAAAACTAGTACTGGGAGTATTTTTATAATAAAAATTTGAGCAAACTATACTGGATTTAGGTAAGAGGGGTAGGATAATATGAAGAAGAGAAAGCTTTGGACAAAGAGGGAAGTCCATATGGAGAAGTGATTGTTGCTTCTGGATTGATTTGGGTTAACAGTTTAGAATATTTATTCATAAGCAGTACTAGTGGCCCTGGTGCTTGGCATGGTGGTGATAGAATTGAAGTCAAGTCTTCAACATATATTCAAGAATATGAAAGGATCTTTTTTTTGGTTTGACTAGCAGCTGTTAATTGAATAATTTCTCTTAACTCATTCCTGCTTCCTTGTCTAGCCCTTCTAATTAAATTTTCGACAGCTCAGAATTTATCTTTTATCATAATCAAAACCTTATGTACTTATATACTTCTCTTTTATTCTCTTTATTAGGTATGCTTTTATTTTCAAGTGCCTCTGTAAAGTACCTACAGAAAAGTAATATTAGAAATATTATGGAAAGGGATAAACTCTTAAGAGCATCAGTTTAAGATACAATGGAAGCCATTTTCTAACAACATTTTCAGTTTGCAATAAGCTAACAGTATATTAACTCTAGAAAGGCAATTTAAAAAATAGCAACTTTCTTTTCCATAGACAAAGAAAAAGTACTGAAAAGGTACCAGTTATAATCAGGAATCATGTTTTTAAAATGCATAAGAAAGGCAATTACCAGTGTCCAACTAAGAAATGGCAGTAGTAGAAAACTTATATTTATTTGTATTTAAAATTTAATAAATAAATTATAAAATTGCTGCACACTGGTTAAAAACAATTTTTGAGATTAAAATTAAAGCAAGATATATGAAATGTAACAGCAACCTTCCCAGCAGAATGACCCTCTGGTTTTCTCAGAGGGTTGGTTCTTTAATCCGAATGATTGAGATAGTGTTGATAGGTTCACTCAGTTAATTTACATACTAACAGTAGCACTACATCATGTTGTTCATTCTTGACAACAGAATGTTTGCTAAGAGTATTATGCTGGAAGATGTTTACTATTAAGACATAATGCAAAAAATTCTGTGGGTAAGCAAAAGCACTTTAGGGTTTACCTTAGAGTCAGAAAGGTTTGTATTTCAGAAAACTGCATGCACACTTGCTTTTTGTTCTTTGAGCTTATTTCAGTGTTTCCTAGACTTTGTTGTGCAGGATGACTGTGAAATGACGTCAGGATTTAAAACTCAACTGTGTACATAATATCAATAAATACAGGGGTTACCCAGGCTGATTACCCACCTATCCTTTACTTTTCCTATTTATAATGATTTTGAAAAATAACTACTGTGCAAGATTCCATTCAACTGTGGTTAGAATACAAAAATTTTTGTTTGATCCTAATACAAGTGAGTCCCACCTACAGAGTATTCTCATACATATGGCTGCCCAGATGTTTATCTGGCAGTAATAGAATCTATATGCCAGTAATAGAATCATTGATGTATTTACATCAAGAAAATAGTAAGAAACAATTTTGGAATGTATTAAGTGGCATTAAGAGAAATATGAGAACTTCTTACCTACTAAACACTGACCCAAATTAGTTCTGTTTTCCTGTGATACTGACAGGTTTTGAATTTAGTATGGTATATCAGTTAAGGTTATTTTAACAGAAAAAAAATAATTTAACATGAGAAATTAAGATATAGATATTTTTAAAAAATTGAACACAAAGTAGCTACCACCCCTGAGACTGAGTAAAAAGAGAAAAGACTATGATTACTAAACAGAAACTTGAGGGACGTACTTTATAGAGCTGAAGGTCAAACTTAAAGAAGTAAGGAATACTACCTGGTTAGTCCTGGTGTCTCTGAGATAGCAAGAAAGGTCCAATGAGACTGGGACCCAGAACTCTACCAGCCAGTTGGTGCTGGTGTTTCTGTGGCAGGTGTGCAATGAAACTGGTTCTGTAACTGCTGAAAAACAAAACTCAAAATCGATCAATAGATGTTACTAAAAAGAAGTGCTACTGCAGCATGAAGGAGCAAGTCTGGTGTTTTGCTAATAGGGACAATAAGTCCACAGGAAATGAGTGGGAATGAGTAAGTCATTTGAAGCAAGGGGGAATAAGTCCTTTCTCTTTCCTCCAGTCTTGCAGTTTCCCTGTAGGGCTTCTTACTGCCAGATCCTAACAGGTAGTCAGTTTGCAAAGCAGAAATGGAGTTTGAGGTGCCTAAGCCTCAGCATCACAGCTAGAGTATAAAAAGGTGAGTTGGTGTGATTTTGAGGGACAAAAGTCTCTACTCAGCAAAAATGCAAATATTTCTCTGCTAAGAAATCTGGAAAAGAAGCTGGGCGCGTTGGCACACGCTTGTAATCCCAGCACTTTGGGAAGCTGAGACAGGAGAATTGCCAGTTCAAAGCCAGCCTCAGCAATGGCGAGGCACTAAGCAACTCAGTGAGACCCTGTCTCTACATAAAACACAAAATAGGGCTGGGGATGTGGCTCAGTGGTCGAGTGTCCCTGAGTTCAATCTCCAGTACCAAAAAAAAAAAAAAGAAATCTGGAAAAGAAAATAATTCTGAAATATTTTCACTGAATTGTAAGGATAAAGAATGGACAAGAATAACAGTTCAGGTAAGGCAATAAGAAAATGTTTTATATTATAATATTTTAGTAATCTTATTTAATAATAATTAGATTAAATTTAATATTTTCATTAAGGTGTAATTTTTGTACATATCCTTCATGATTACAAAATTACTTTGCCTTCTTGAGGAAGTATTTTGAAAACATGTGAATTATTACCTAATGCATAGTTATCGTTGTTTGCTATTGAATATTTGGATGTGTAGAACTAACAATATAACATGTTTATTTCTGAGAGTGTTAAAGATCTCCTCTGCTGACAATAAATGACTTTTACTATTTTCTCAAGAACACTAGTATAAATATTGAATCCTAAGTTGTTTTAAAGATATTGCCCTAACATTTTTTAAAAATATTTTTTAGTTGTAGATGGACACAAATATCTTTATTTACTTATTTTTATGTGATGCTGAGTATCGAACCCAGTGCCTTATACATGCAAGGCAAGCGCTCTACCACTGAGCTACAATCTCAGCCCTGCCCTAACATTTTAAAAATATATAACATATTCATAAATGGACTTAGAAATAATAATTTTGTTCTCTCTACAAAACCAAACTGGTTCAGAATGCTTTAAAAATTATTTGCAATCTTATCTTTAAAATATTCTAAAGCCAAGATAAATCAAGTGGGCTAAAATTCCTTTTGCTTCAATTGTATTATTTAGAAGTAGCTTCAAAGAAGAATTTTAGTAAATGTTCAGAGTATGTTAAAGGTTCTTTTCTCACATACAGTTCAAAGAAGTATACTGCTACTGGCATCTACCATTCCTAGTTGTACTTATTCTGATATGTTTTGACAATTTCCTTCATGGTTTGTGCTTTATACCCATTTGTATTCATAAGTAATTCACTCTAATATCTTAAGCTGTTTTAAAGAAATAATTGTGTAGAATTATCAGATTTCAAGATTGAAAGAAATCTTACTCTATTTACTTGAACCAATTTAACTAGAATTATACCTTAGACTCAGCATTTTTGAGTTAGAAGATGACATATGAATAGAAAAAAAATAGATATTTAGAAAGAAATTAAAAGACTATGTAATATGTACTACCACATGGGTATATCCAATGTGCTTGTGGGCACAAGGAAGAAGATATATTTTACTTATCTGGTGATTGATTGGAGTTGGAACTGATTTTAACTCTCTCCTTAAAAATAAAAGAACAATTTTTCTTCCAACATGGATACAACAGGGCATTCAAATCCACCCTTCCAGTCATCAAACACTTTGTATATGCAATGTGTTAGACGCTAAGATACTGAGCTAAAAAAAGACATGAATTTGCTTTATTGGAACTTCCTGCCTATTGGCTAATTAGAAAAAATGCTTGGTAGTGGAAAGTCATAAACCAATTGTGTTCAGGAACTAGTGAGTAATTTGGCATGACTGAGGTGTAGATTTTGGAGGGATTGGCAATTGGCAAGTAATTGAAGAGGAGGCAGAAAAGACCACAGATAGAATGTGGATGGATGATATGTCTATTGAGGTGAACATGCTTTTAAAAAATAGGAAAGTATTTTTAGATTGGTGTTTTTCACTTTAGGCATTTTTTTTGTGTGTGTGAAATGAGATGTGTATGAGGAGATTACCAGTGGGGAGGTCAATTATGAGGCCAATATCTGTTCAAAAGGGAGAAGAGGAATGAATACTTAAAGGCAGTGGCTGTTGGGGTACGTGCAAAACATTATGGAATTCTTTATGTCTTTCCTTAGTAGATGTGGAAATGAAATTATCTCAGAGCTAAATGACAAGGTGACATGGCAATTTTGTAGAGGAAATGAGAAAAGGGTTAAAGTTCTTGATTTTCAGGTAAATATGCTTTTCATGGTGTCATGCCTCTTGTCCAGCCTGTTAAAATGGGAAAGACCATCCATATTAGGAATTAACCTACTCAAAATAAAGCAAAATGAAAATACTGAACTTAATCAAATGATATCATTCTTTCTAAATGTAGACTGCATATCAATTTATAGTAAATTAAGGTATACTAGAGGCCAAAGTAACTCTTTTCATTCATTCACTAAGTATTGAATGAATCATTTCCAGTTGTTAAGAACCAACATTAATGAAGGTGGATATTCATGATGATCTTTACATGGGATTTTCATAGAATGGGAAACAAAGTGATAATAATTTATGGCTGGGAGGGGTACAGCAGAGTTGTCTAACCTTTTATGAAGCTGAAAGTCAAACTAGTGAATAAGGAACACAAGCTGTGATAAGGGTCAAGAATCTATATGTAAATGATGACCCTGCCTCCCCTAATGCTTTTTATCACCACAGGTTTCCCTGAGGACCAAATGTGTCTGACACTGTCACTGGCATTAACAAACACCATCTATATGTGAATGTCCTCTGCTTTTCAAATTTTTACTGAAAGGAAAATAGTAGACTTTTAGTTATTCCTCTGGCTGCAAAATATATAGAGGAATAATTCTAAGATATGCAGGAATGAATAGACCTGATGCACAAAGATAACATGACATAAGCAGTAGATTTAGGAGTTTATATGAATGAAAATATTGCAGATTTATTCTGCCCTGCCTCATTGCTTTTCTTTCACTATTAGAAATTAAAAGTAGCTTCTCATACTATAGCATTTAAAAATCAGTAAGGTTCTATCATATAATCAAACAAGTGGTATAGTAACTCACAACTTCATTAGAGAATTTCTAAAGTAATGAATAGAGCTCCCATGCTTGTTTTGCTAAGCAGCTACAAGAGAACCATAATATGTTCTGTAATACCATTTTGGTAATTTATTGTCTGAATGGATTCTAATAGTAATCAAAATCACCATAAAGTGACAGTCATGGATTCTAATATCTGAGCTGAAGTCAAAGATTCATTTAAGCAGTTTAACATTGCATTATCAAAAACATAATCCAATCAATCTGGTACTTAACGCCTATTGTTAGCATGATTTATTTCTTGATCATTTTAGTGTATTGTTACTAAATGTGCTACAAATTTCAATGCCTAATTATATTGAACCCTAATTTACTTTAATTATCTCACATTCATTAAGTATCTTATTTAAATTATGAACAGGAAATGATAGTTTAAAGTACATTCACCAATCAGGTAAAATAAACTCTATACCAGTCAAATAGGGAAAGGTCATTTTGAAAGATTTTGCTGTGTGGGTCAGATATTCTATTTCAAACTGGCCCCAATTTCAGAATGTTATGGATGAAAACAAGGCCAGAGAAAAAAGTAGTAAGTTGAAGAGAGATTTCAAGTCAGGAATAATAGGCAGAACACTACTACTTACTGATTGGTCTTCAAAGAGTGAGAGGCAGACAAAATTCCTGAAAACATTTGTAAATAGGTATAAGCATCTTTAGAAAAACTGATTTTTATCTGATACATATAAACAGAAACATTGCATGTACTTATGAGATATCAAATGATGTTTTGATACATGTACATATTGTGTCATGTTTAAATCAGGTTAAACATATCATTTCCTCATTTATCTTTTCTTTATAGTTAAGTCATTTAGAATACTTTCTTCTGGCTTTTTGGAAGTCAAAATAATTGGAAATGTTTATGTATGTCTAGTGAGGGGTGCAAGGTAAGATAATTATCTTGCAATTTGAAGAATGGTCTTGCTAAAAAGTGTCCCATTTAAAATACTAAGAGTGATCCACGGAGAAATACTGAATCTACTTAAGAAAGAAGAGAGATGCAACTTAGAATTCAGGTCTTCATTGTCCCCAGTAGGTATTTCTCTATATTCAGGTAATACATACTAGCTATTAACCAAGATAAAACAAAAGTAAATTACTATGGAAAATTGGATTAAAGGACAAAAGTGTAGTACAACGGAGAGCTAAAAAGTGGGGAATGGATGATGAGTTCTTGATAGAAATAGACTAAGTGTGGAAGCACGGAGAGGAAGTTGATCTCTTAATCCCGTCAGTACTCACTGGTACTGATGCTATACCCCATTATTATGTATCCAGTGTCCTCAAGTAGAAATCTAATGCCCTTACTACGAGAATTGCAGGAGGATACCTGTTTTACAGGTTAGGTTTTCCTAATGCTCATCTGGAAAGAGGATTTGCATGCAAGTGATTTATTAAAAAAATGTTCTCAGGGATGACAATTAAGCAAGTGAAAGAAGCTGAACATGAGTGAGGAAAAAGTCACACAAGGTGCAATTACAGGTAAAGACCCAGCCTTAGGTTGGTCCTGCAGGAATAAGCTTTGTCCAAACTATGCTTCAGAATTTGTTGCAACTTGAAGCATAGTAGCTGGGCTTTGGTATTCTCATATTAGTCATTCATCAGTTTAAGACCATCCTGAGTTGACATAAACACCAAGGCACTCCCAGATCATTGCTCTTTTGGGAAAGCAGCTTTAATGGGCTGAAGACAGTCATCCAAAGCAATGCAGGTGCAGATTTTTGAAAAGCAAATCTAACAAAAGTCAGGGGGATAGGCGTACAAAAATGTTACTGGAATTTAGTGGATCAGGGTGGAAGCATCTGCATTTTTTGCTATAATCTCTAAACTGCTAACTTTTACAAGATTATATTGACCCAAATTTTAGTAGTTATCTGAAGAATTAATTTTTAAAACATCTTTACATACACTACAGATAAAATTGTAGGAGAAAAATATTTAATATAAACGAAACAAATTCAGAATTACAGAATTGTTAAAGATGCTAGTTGTTCAAATGGTGGTAGTGTTCCTGCTTCTTAATTTTACATTTTTATGTGACCAAATAGTTTTCCAAAGAGTATATTTAAACAGATATGTGGAAGGATTCAAACTGATAGCCACAAAACTCTCAGATAAGGGATCTTTAAAATTTTCAGTTTCTCAGTCAAACATATTAGTCTATATGATTTTCCTGAACCAAGGATGTCAGAAATAATGTAGAATAAGGTTTGTGAAGGTATTTTTCCACTTTCTACTGAATATAATGCCCTCTTTAGACCGATTCTGTATCAGAACCATTGCTAGAGGGGAAAGGTAAGCCGTGAGTACCATATATCATATTTATCTGCTTGTATCCCCTTGTATTTATCTTAGTTGAAGCTTTGTGGCATATGTGTGTATCTTAATTATTTGATTTTAATTGGCAATGTTATTGATTGTGAATCATTTTGATGGAAACTACCTTTTATCTTAAAGTTGAAATGTACCTAGAGGCTACTAAGATATGCCTGTGTTCAATTAAAACATTAAAGTAATAGTGTAAGTAGTTTAAATGTGCCCAGTTTGATACAAATTAGTTTCCCCTATGGTACTATGCAGTCAGAAAAATGAATGTAACTGAAAGTGGATGAATTCTTCAACAGCTGCAAACTCAGTGAATATTTATTGAGCATTCCCTATGTATATTCCCTAATTGCAGTAGGGGATAAAAAATAGAATGCTACCCTATATCTTACAGCCAATAGTTCATAATCTACTAAGGAAACACACACACACACACACACTTTAATTCAAGCCAGATAATGATTATAATTCCCAAATTAAAAACATGAACAAATTACTGAGGGAATATAAGAGCAGAGGAGACTAATTTTTTCTAGAGTTGGTGATGAAGGAATTATAAGGCAGGAGGTGAACAAGAAATAGTTCATTAAAACACAGCCTAGAAGTATTAATGGAGAGGAAGAACTCTAAAGGTAAAGCACAAAAATGGAAAATTCAGACTAAGAATAAGGAAGAACCAGTAGCAATTGCGTTTGGAATACAATCTTTGTTGTGCTGTATGAGCTGAATTGGATGGTGATGAAGGCTTGGGAATTATAGGGTGGGAAGATCATTTTAGAGTTTATTCTAATTGACATTTTTGCTCTGGTATCAATAGGATTTAGCACTGGTGTAAATTTAGTGATAAAAAAGAGAACAAGTTGAAGGTAACATGTTTCATGGCTGAAAAATTGAAAGGATGATGGAGTCATTGGATAAATTTGGAAATAGAGATGAGTAGCAAGACCATGAAGGAGAGGTAATGAGTTCTATTTAGGATATACTATAATTGATGTTTTGATAGGATTTCAAAGTTTATGGATTGTTGAAATGTCCAACAATTTCTGGCAAATATCTGTCTATATCTGAGGAGGGAGGTCAATGTGTGAGTTTGATAGGAATGGCAATGAGAGAGTAACATAGGCGAGATACCAAAATTAAAGATGATTTTGGAGTAATCAACATAGAATTTAAGTCATGAAAGGATGAATGAGTTGTCAAAAGGAATAAAAGACCCACAATCAAGTTACAAGCTTTGAGCTGGGCACAGTGGCACACACCTGTAATCCAAGCAACTCAGGAGGCTGAGGCAGGAGGATCACCATCAGCAATGGTGAGGTGCTAAGAAACTCGGTGAGACCCTGTAACTAATTAAAGTACAAAATAAGATTGGGGATGTGGCTCAGTGGTCAAGTGCCCCTTTGTTCAATCCCTGGTACCAAGAAAAGTAAAGTCCAAGCTTTGAGAAAAATTCACAGTTAAAATATGTGCTAATAAAGAAAAACCAACAAAGTATATAGGAAAGTAACAGTAAAATGTAAAGTATATGTGACCCCATAAAGGGAATAATTTTTAAAGACTAGGTAACTACATGGACCAAAGAAAGTGATTAATCAGAATTCAATTAGGGATTAAGAAAAAGGCCATTTGGATTTCTGGTTGCTTTGATTAGCTTTAAAAGAAAACAAAATCTTTGGAGTGGTAGGCCATAACCTATAAATTCATTCACACATTTATTCATTCATTCACTATATCATTCATTCAAGAACCATTAAACCGTTCTTTAGTGCCTGCACTTGGGTGTAGCATGGGATTAAAGTGAGATTAGATGCAGATAAACTGGAAGAGGCAACCATAAACTTCTCTCCCCTGAGGAGAATGGAAGAGAGCAGAAAATCTACATGCAATAATTTTTGAGGGAGATTCTGATAGTGGGTTTGAAAGCATCCTAAGATTTTAGCAGTGTAGGTTGGAGGGAAAGGAGGAAATCCAGAGTAGACATGATAGGACCTGGGGAAATTCAAGTGTAGCTAAGAGGAGATCTGGGAGACAGGGTAGTCTATTAAATAGAAACAATAAGTCATGGAACAATAAGTCAGGGAATAGATTCAGTAAAGCAGGGGAAGTATCAGGATCTCAGTCAAGAAGATTGATTCAGGGCAGTACGTCTCTTCCAAAAAGATCTTAGGATACTTTTCTGGTTTTATATTGCTATATATAAATACCCCTAATTTAATGCTTAAAATAATAGTTCTTTTATTTCATGATTTTTAAAATTTGTGTATTCATTTTAGGTATACATGACAGTAGAATCCTTTTTGATATGCTTATACAAGCATGGGACATATTTTATTGTAGTTAAATCAGCAGCATTCAGCAAGGTTCACCTCTGTGGTGTCAATTGACATCTCTTGGTGGCATTTATCTATTGGATTGCTGGCTTGAAGTGGGCAAGACAGCTTCACGCTCATGTAGATTGCCTTTGTGGGAGTGTCTGAAAAGCTTAGTTTTGCAGAGACTGTCAATCAGAGTGGTAACACAGGGTTTCTCCAGCATGGTGGTTTCAGGGTAGTCAGTTTTTATACATGGAAGTTAAGGGCACCCAGAATAAGTATTCTAAGAAACCCATGCAGAAGTCAAAGTTTACTTATAATGATCTAACTATTGAAGACCCTAATATTACATTTGTTGCATTCTGCTAGTCAGACAAGTCACAAATATCAGCCCAGTTAAAAAGAGAGAAATGGATGCTGTCCCTTGATGGAAGAATGGTCAATTAATTTTGTGGCCAACTCTAGTCCATCAGAGTTGCTGTAAATAATTGTCTCTTGCTATCTTAGTTCTCACAGGCATTAAGTGATCTTGCAGGAGGAGAGCACATTAGTGATTCTAGCTAGTAAGGATCAAAGAAGGCAGGGGCTGGCACAATTGAGCCAAGGGAGAAGGATTTGTAGTGTCAGGAAGAAGAGAGATACAGCTTGGTAGGATAGAAATAATAGTACACAAGAGTTATTTCTTGAGCTTTAGGAGACTTATTAAGGAAGTCAGTGCCTGTGTGAATATATTAGAATGTTGACCTTATGATATCCTCTAGCAATTTCACTGCTTTGCTTCATATTCCTAGATCTTTGATCCATTTTAAATTGATTTTTGTTCAGGGTTAGAGTTACAGATATAATTTTATTCTTCTACATGTGGATATACAATTTTCTCAGCACTGTTTGTTAAAAAGTCTACATTTTCTCCAGCATCTATTTTTGACACCTCTGCCAAGGATCAGTCAAATAAATCTCTGTAAATTTGTCTCAGTCTTCTATCTATTCCATTGGTCTTCATGTCTGTCTTCTTGCTAATACAATGTTGTTATTTTTAAATTTTTTTAAAATTGTAGATGGACATAATACCTTTATTTTGTTTATTGATTTTTATGTGGTACTGAGGATAGAACCCAGTGCCTGATACATACTAAGCAAGTGTTCTACCACTGAGCTACACCCCCAGCCCCTACCATGTTGTTGTTATGACTATAGCTCTGTTCTTAGATGTTCTGGGTATTTTATTTTTCTGAATAAATTTTAAGACTTTTTCCCCTAGATCTTTGAAGAATGTCATTAGTATTCTGATGGGGATTGCATTAAATCTATAGAACATTGTTGGTAATATGATCATTTTGACAATGTTAATTCTGCCTATTCAAGAATAAGCCAGATTCTTAAAGTCAAAGGTCATCTATTTCCCCCCATATGTGGAAGGTATATAGAGAGAGAATAAAAGAAAGGAATTGAAAATGGGATCTCATGAAAATAGAAGGACGACCAACAGTTTAGAGGTAGGAGATGGAGAAGGAGGGTAGAGTATGGAGCGGAGGGCATCAGGAAGTACTGGGGTATGAAATCTACCAAATTATGCTATGTCCATGTATGAACATACTACCGTGTGTGTATATGTGTGTGTACACACCCACTCACCCACCCACACACACACACACACACACACACATATAATTAGAATGTACTGACTAAAATAATAATGAATAGATAACAATAATTGAAGGAAGATTGATAAAATGGAGCAAGTGATCAGTGGAGGGAGGAGGGAAGCAAAAGAGAAATTACTGGGGAAAGAGACTGATCAATGCATGTTATGTTCATGCATGAATATGGCATAATGAATTCCACTACTTTGTATAATTTTAATGTACTAATAAAATATTAGTAAAATAAAGAGAACGCCAGAAAATAACTTACTTGGAGTATCTTGTTTCCTGTGAAAAATGAAATTGGTAGTAATTTTCTACTCTCAGCAATGAGTAGATGATGATTTAAGAAATAGACAAGTGAAGCATGTACTTGATCTTTTGCAAAACAGTGTTAGAAAACACATTTTGTGACGTTTTCCATTGTTGTTAATGTGAAAATTGGCTATGGCTGCTGCAGGAAATGAAGAATGAGTAAGGCCTTGCAATTCAAACTGTGGTCTACTGTTCAGCAGCAGCAGCTGAGATTTTGTTATAAATGCAGATTTTCAGACCCTACCCCAGACATAGAATCAATTACAGTCTGCAGTTTAACAGCATCCTCAGTGAGGATGAAATTGGGGAAATTATATCTAAGGAATATTTAATTATTCTGATCCTCACAACGGATTCAGGTTATATTCCTCTGGATCTATTTGTTTATAGCACTCAAATATTTTGTATTTATTGTAAAACTGTCATAGATTATATAATTTATTTATTAATAATTCAGGAAACACTTCAATGATATACCTATTTCAAAGGTAAGACTAGTAAAAAAGTTTTGATAATTTTTCCTACTGATAAACAATTATATTTTCCTTGAACAATATTGCCTAAATAATGTTAAAAAGATTGTGTCTGTGAGATATTAATAGGTGGTATGTGAAAATGAGTTTCATGGTCACTCTTTTCAAAATACTAATTATTTTTGCTATGCTAGTTAAAAAGGTACCTCTACATTAGGAATTCTCAAAGAAAGCTTAGAATTTAAATTTCTAAATTCTAAAATTCTTTGAGTACTGAGCATATTTTTAAGCAAAATGCTCCTCAGGATATTTATCCATGGAGTATGCCTTTAAAATGCTTCCGTAGACTAAGCAAGTAGTGTAAAACATTGTGTTGTCTTGAATTTTTGCATACCAGAAGACACAGAGCTTGGATCTGAACTTAATTCCTATAGCTTTCTTAAGTCAAATGTTTGCAATATAGTCTTATTCTGCTTTGCTTTTTGTTTTTTGATTTCATGAACATGATGTGTTATATTTGTGCCTTTTATACTTAATTTTCATTGTAAAGACTTTAGACAGCTTTTCATCACTGTGAAGAAAATACCTGAGAAAACCACCTTAGAGGAGGAAGAATTTATTTTGGGCACACAGTTTCAGAGGTCTCAGTACATGGTAGGCTGAAACCATTGCTTTGAGCCTGAAGTAAAGCAGAATAACATGGTAGAAGGACAGCTACAGAGGAAAGCTGCTCAGTTCATAGTGAACAAGAAACAAAGAGCTGTGGGGAAGGTGCCTCAGGAAAGATGTACCCTTTAGGGCATGACCCCAGTATTTACCTCTGCCAAACAAGCCCTACCTCGTTATAGTTTTCACCCAATCAGTCCATTCAACTGAGATGAACTGATTAGGTCACAGATCTCATAATCTAATTATTTAATGTCCTACATTAACACTAGAGCTTTTAGGGACATCTCAAATACAGACCATAACAGACCTCAAATCTGTTGTGATGTTTTGGAAATCACAGATCATAACTAGACAAAATGATAGCAATAATCACTGATATTTACTGTGTACATAACTGTACTGGGCTCTGTTCAAAGTGCCTTATGTATATTACTGAGTCCACATAACAACTTTGTGAGGTATGTACCTTTGTTATCCTCATTCATCAGATGGAAAAACTGAGGTTCAGTAAAGTTAGAGGACTATTGCAAGATCACAGTGCTAATAAGTAAAGAAAGACTCACACATGTTACTCACACTGTTCTTCCTTATAGTTTAAGATTTGAATATAGGCTGACTGGCTCATTCTCTCTAAACAATGGAACAAGAGAGGGATGCCCTCTTTCAACACTTATATTCAACCTAGTCCTTGAAAGCCTAGCCAGAGCAATTAGATAAAAGAAAGAAATTAAAGGGATATGAATAGGAAAGGAAGAGCTCACACTATCCTTATTTGCCGATAACATGATTATATATTTAGAAGACCCAAACTCCACCAGAACGTATCTACAACTCATACATGAGTTTAGCAAAGTAGCAGGATATAAAATTAACACCTATAAATCAATTATGTTCCTGTACAACAATGATGAATCAGCTGAAAGAGAAATTAGGAAAACTATTCCATTTACAATAGCCTCAAAAATAAAATAATTGGGAATCAGCCTAACAAAATAGGTAAAAGACCTCTACAATGAAAACTACAGAACACTAAAGAAAGAAATTGAAGAAGACCTTAGAAGATGGAAAGATCCCCCATGATTTTGGATAAGGAGAATTAATATTGTCAAAATGGCCATACTACCAAAAGCACTATACAGATTTAATGTGATTCCTATTAAAATTCCAGTGACATTCTTCATAGAAATAGAAAAGCAGTCATGAAATTTATTTGGAAAAATAAGCCCAGAAAAACTAAAGCAATCCTTAGAAAAGTGAAGCAGGAGGCATCACAATACCAGACCTTAAATTATACAACAGAGCTATAGTAACAAAAACAGCATGGTATTGGTACAGAAACAGACATGAAGACCAATGGTATAGAATAGAAGACACAGAGACAAACCCTCATAAATATAGTTATCCTATACTAGACAAAGGTGCCATAAACATATATTGGTAAAAAGATAGCCTTTTCAACAAATGGTTCTGGGAAAACTGGAAATCCATATGTAACAAAATGAAATTAAACCCTATTTCTCACCCTGCACAAAACTCAAGTAGATCAAGGACCTAGGCTTTAGACCAGAGACCCTATATCTACTAGGAGAAAAGACAGGCCCAACACTCCATCATGTCAGTTTAGAAGCTGACTTCTCAACAAGACTCCTAAAACCCAAAAAGTAAAATCAAGAATCAATAAATGGGATGGTATCAAACGACAAAGCTGCTTCACAGCAAAGGAAACAATCAAGAGTGTGAAGAGAGAGCCTACAGAATGGGAGAAAATCTTTGCCACCTGTACCTCAGATAGCACATTAAATTCAAGGATATATAAAGAACTCAAAAACTTAACACCAATAAATAAGTAAAAGATTCCACAACTGTTTTTTTTAACTTACTAAAATTCTTTTTTCACTTTCAAGTTTAGATTATAACTCTTGGCCAGTGTATACATCTAGAAGATTTTCAAGCAATCACTTTTAAGTGTTGTGGATAACACTTGTTCTCCATTTATAAACTAATATACCACTTTAAGTATTTCACATAGCATCTATAAATTCAGTAAATGGCTCTTTTCTTCTTAAGGACTGTATTTCAATTGTCTGATAAAACTTCTCAAGCATTATCGAGAAGGTGAAGAAAAATACATAGAACAGTGTTATGTTATAAAACCACATTAACATCCTTAATGCAAAAGTTCATTTTCTATCACTGAAAATCTGGAAAACTTACAAAGATAGGGATAATCTGAGCTGATTTCTAAACACTTCTTTTTCTGTAGATCACATAAGCAACCTGGTGAATCCTATATACTTCTTATAATACTGTTTTCAAATGTGTGTTATAAAATGTGTAAAGTTACCAAAACCTATTTATATTGAAATGCAATTATAAAATTACTAGATAAATTTTAGTATGCTAATAGATGTGATTCTTCTTAAATGTATTAACAATATTTGTAAGAGTTTAAAAGCCATTGCCACTTCTAAATGATGAGTGTAAGCAATATATTGAGACAGTTGTTATAGATGTTATGTGATATAAAAATATTTGATATTTTGGACATAGTTTCAAGTATTGCTAATAATGCCTAATTGCATAAAACCATACAAAAGAATGATAAATTTCTATTAGAAATTAGTAAAAATAAAGATGAACTTTTTTTTTCTTATCCAAGTTCATGGGTTCCCTGATTCAGGTCATAGACTTATTTCACTTGTCCCCATGGATTGTGGATTGACAAACTTTATCTTAGAGCTTAGGATAGGCTGAAGTTCCTTTTATTTGATAACAACTATATATCCTATTATGATTTCATTTCTTTCTATATTTTGGGAAACTCAAGGACAAGTGTTTGCTAATTTGTTGTAGTTATTCTTACCTTCTACATTTTTATTATGTTTGCATCTTTTTTCTTATCCATCTTTAGAATTTAGACATAGAATACATGAATGTGAGTGCTGAGAGTGTCCTTAGATTAAACAGTGTAACCTACTTCATTTTCATATAAGGAATGTATGCTCAGATATTTGCCTTTGTATGCTAAAGGTTATAAAATCAATGGCAGAGCTCAGCCTAGAATAAAATTTCTCAAAATATAGTCCACTGTATACCTGCATCAGAATCACCAGGAAACATGCAATTTTTTAATAAATTTATCCAGATGTTTCTGATACATACACAAATCTAAGAAAGAGAGGCTTGAGAATACCTACTTTCAAGGTTGATTCTGTCGCATGGCATGCTGCCTGCCATAGATAATATATATATTCATTTATAAGTTCATATACGTATATATAAATAAGGAAAGAAGGGAATAAAATCAGGATTTAAGAGAGGTTGATAGCCAATTATCTCAAGAGTACACATATACGTTTAGTGATGAGTTTGTAAAAGGAGGAGGGGTACTTATTCCCTTGGGAAAAAAAAAAAACAAAACTTTTTTTGTATCAAAGATTGAACCCAGAGGTGTTTAACCAATGAGCCACATCCCCAGCCCTTTTGTGATTTTTCAGTTTTGAGACAGGGTCTTCCTAAATTGTTTAGAGCCTGTGTAGGTTACTGAGCCTGGCCTAGAACTTGCTGTCCTCCTGCCTCAGTCTCCTGAGCTGCTGGGATTACAGGCTTGCAGCACCATTCCTGGCTTCCTTGAAATTTTTAGGAAGCAGGAAAGGGTTTGTAATGGAATGTCAAGTGTCCTGATGATTCAGGAGGGCAGGATTATATAACCATTTCAGCACTTATGCAGGGCTTATAAAGGAAACTAAAAGGATCAAAATCAAGAATCAATAAATGGGATGGTATCAAACTAAAAAGCTGCTTCACAGCAAAGGAGGTTGGGTGAAATCAACACTGAGAACTAAGAAGGCAATTTTGTTGAACAGTTGAAAGAGTGAAAGAGTCTTGAATGATGGTGAGTCCACTAAACTAAGTTGAGATTAAAAGGAATGGATGAGACACTGAAATCTTCCCATTTTTCTTATTCTTCTTCATATCTCTGATAATACCAGAGAGATCTTTATACAACTGAAATTAAATATCCTTTCTCAACTCAAAACCCATCAAAGCCTTCAAATTGCATTTAGAATAACACCTTCCATGGTTTACCCCTTATTCCTCTTTTACCTGTTATTTAATTTAGCACCACTCCCTCTATTTCCCTTCCTGAATATTGTTCTATCTGTAATCCTTCTCTTACTCTCCTTCTTAAAAGGTATGACCACATCTCATTTTTCAACTCTTATCTAAATTGCACTTCCTTGGAAAAGACTTCCTATTTTTGCAGCTCGGGCCTGTAATTGTTCTTCAGATAAATTTGTTTCTGCTTTATTTAAATACTATTGTCTTCATTTGACTGATTGATTGATTATTCATCTTCCTAGTGTAACAGCACCAGAAATAGAGAAAATAAATCATTATCCAGCCAAACTTCATGTGATGTCTGTCACATTGTAGATACTCAATAAATATTGGTTAAATTTTTATAAGGAGGGAGACACTTAATGAATGGAGGACTGTTGTTGGAGAAGTTCAGTGTTTTTGATCTGTGAAGTAGAATGATTAAAGGTAGGTGAGGAGAGGTTAGCTGGCAAAATGCACATGGATGCAAAATGATGATTAAAGAAATTTCACTCTAGCAGGCCAAGAGCCATGAGGTAAAAGCATTAATCATTTCAGTGTTCATCAACATGTTGATCATTATGATATATCAAATTTTGAGCTTAAAAGGACATCTCACATCTACGAATCAGGTGTAATGGGTATACAGTCATCTTAATTTGGAGTCTTCTGCTGATATAATTAATTCATCTGTTTTTGTATGTTGACCTATACGCTCATATCACCAGCAGATATGACTGAGGTCCAATCATGCCCTTGACTCTCATGTCCTCTTCAATATCCTTTCCATACCAATTTAGAGTGCATGGGGGTACACAGGAGCATCCTTCTGATCTCACTTGCTTTGATTCTTGACTCATCCATGTCTATTGTACTGCCATAATGTTATAATGAGGTGACTATTTGGTTGATTTTGACTTCACAGACCATAATCTAGTAAGGAAAGTGCAGGTCTTCTCGTGTATAGGATTGCCTCAAACATATCTAGAGTTTCTGGTATTGGTCTCAGAGTGGGAGATGGATATCTGTTTCAATCTAGAAGCTTCCAGCAGTGGCTGTCTGTTTCAATGATAATACATTTCAATATTCTTTTTCCAGCCATCCAATTTAATCTCCTTTGAGATGAGTCAAGCTGCTTCTCTATCATTATGCAGTCTCCCCAACTCTTATTTATGTTTATATGTCATTGGTACTCAATATACTAAGGATTTTGCAATACAGATATCCACATATTTCCAATTGTTACTTAGAAACAATAGTTGAGCTTTGGTTTCTTTTTCTTTGCATTTTAACTTACACTTTGGGGAAGAAGTGCAAATATATAGAAATATACAGTTTCCATGAATGGAGGTAAGAAAGCATCATTAAGTATGTCAAAATATTAGCCCATCATGTGATATTAAATATGAGTAAAGTAAGTAAAAATAAAGATTCAGTTGTAAGTCAGGAGAGCTTGTGATGGAGTAGCTAAGACTGAGGGCATAAAGGCAACTGTTAAATAGTTCAGGGCTTCAGAAGACACTGAGGAAAGAGGTAAGAGGTAGACTGATGTTGAAACAAAAAATAGAACAAAATGAAAAGGAATACATATATGGGGAAAATTGCAGACTGAAGGAAGACAGCTCTCTTGAGTTAAGGTCAAACAAACAAGCAATGGATAGGCCTTTTAATAATGGTACTGATACAATATTAATAATATATAAAACGTCAGAGAAGTAAGGCAAGAAAACAAAAACAATATCGGGAGCAATATTTGTTATTGTCTTGTTTCTGGCTCCAACTGCCTATTTTCTTTATTTGTGGTGCTGGGGATTTAACCTATGTTTTTCTACATGCAAAGCAAGTGTTTTACCACTGGGTTACATCCTTAGCCCTTCAAGTAAGTTTTTCAGTGTGGCATTGTATACTGTTAGAACAGTTCTATCTCAGGTATGCATTGAAGTATGGGCAAACTGTGCCTTTGTTTCTGCCATGAATGTTTTGTGAAAGTGTAAATGTTATGTCTTTTTGTCACTTTGTTTTGTTTTTTATTCTATTATTGACATGTGTTGCCTAGTATGTATCAGGTGAACAGGTATTTATCAGGGACATTTTAGGTGTTATTCTTCTTCAGTTAGTTCATGATAAGATGAAGAATAAAAATCTAAGAAGATTGCAGCATTTTATCATTAGTTTTTTTCTATAAATATGCCCAGTTGTTTTTTAAAGATTAATTTGTGGTCAAATTGGTTTTTTTCACTAAAGCATATGTTAAGAAAAGATGAAGCCCATTTTAATGATCATGTATTTTTTAAGTGCCACTGAGGAGTTGTTATGAATGAGTTATGAGAAAGTCATTGATAGTAACTGAATTGTTATAATAGCAGAATGATGCTTGCTTTTTGAACTACAGTAGGTAACAATATTCAGTATTATTATTTTTTCACATTTCTGTTAATGAATCAAGTCTTATTTATCTATTTCATTATGGGATTTCCCACAAAATTATGTTGAAGATGAAATAGGAAATGGACAGAATTATCCAAGTCAGGTAAACATAAATATCAAGGCCTTTGATAAGTTAGATATTACTTTTTTCTCAAAACAATTGTACCACATTGAAGATATTCCACAAAATGAGGAAGTCAAGATAATTCCCAATATTACTTGATGCTAAATGCCCAGAAGGTTGACTACGGTTTGCAAACTCCTTAAGTGATTGGATATGGGTCACCATCAAGTCCATCTACTTAGATTTAGACAGGGATACATTTTAGAATATATTCCTGATAGTACAGCCTAAGGTAAGTATGACTGCAAGCCCTTAACAGGATCATGGTTGGGAAGATGGCAACACAAGAGAGTCAATTTTTTAACAAAATAATCAAGAGGCTGTACTGTGATACATTTTGTTCAAAATAAATAAATGATTCATTTAATTGTGCAGGAAATGTTCATCATATAAGGTTCCATAAAGTCAATAAACAAAAAATGGAGTGGGATAGAAATGAAGATTACAGTTTATAGAGTCAGAATGAATATGAGTCTGAGTTTAAACACGTTGGTGTATTTACATACAACTTCTTGGTCTTAATTTTCTCATCTCTAAAAATCACAAAAACAGTATCTTCCACAAAAATTCCTCCTACTATCAAACAAGGTAAGTTTATGCTATTCATAAAATCCACAGAAAATCATGGTGTAATTAATAAACACTCAAAAAAGGCATCTGTGGTTCTAGAGGTGTAGCTCAGA
This sequence comes from Xerus rutilus, assembly GCA_028644305.1. Classification (NCBI taxonomy): domain Eukaryota; kingdom Metazoa; phylum Chordata; class Mammalia; order Rodentia; family Sciuridae; genus Xerus; species Xerus rutilus. The sequence continues at coordinate 96,823,984 of CM053417.1, forward strand.
GAGAAGCTATATTCTTAGAATGTTCCAGTCCTTGATTCTATCCCCAGCACCAAAAAGAAAAAAAAAATTGTGCTTTTGCAATGAAGGAAAAGAATGGTAATCAAAAAGAAGAGAATGGGGCCTGGGGTTGTGGCTCAATGGCAGAGCACTTGCTTCACACACGTGAGGCACTGGGTTCGATCCTCAGCACCACATAAAAATAAGTGAACAAAATAAAGACACTGTGTCCATGTAGAACTAAAAATATTAAAAAAAGAAGAGGATGATAAAAGAGGTCACAAAAGAATAGAAATATCAAATAGGAAAAAATAAAATAATAGAAATCTAAGATAGAAGATAAATATGCATATATAGGAAGGAAAGAAAAGGTGTGCACAGATATACCAAGATGCTGCCACCTTGACTGGTTTTTAAATCAGAAGTAACCAACCATTTTTTTTTAAATGTTTATTTTTTAGTTGTAGGTGACAGAATATCTTTATTTTATTTTTATGTGGTGCTGAGGATCGAACCCAGTGCCTCATGTGTGCTAGGCGAGCACGCTACCACTGCGTCATAATCCCAGCCCCCAACCATTTTAAAACCAAGTAAAATCAATATTTTTTCACTTTTAATTTAAAGTTTAGGTTTAAGTCTCTATCTTTGATATTATAGGGTAAGATTGCTAAGATAAAATATTGCTAATATATTCCTAGGAATATTTAAATTTAAGTGGCAAAAGTAGATAATTCAGTCAGGTAAGTAAGCACCATTTTAAAAACTGATAAATGTTTGATAGAATTTCCTTTTTTTTTGGTACTGGGTATTGAACTCAGGGGCACTCAACCACTGAGCCATATCTCCAGACTTAGTTTGTATTTTATTTAGAGACAGGGTCTCGCTGAGTTGTTTACGGCCTCACCATTGCTGAAGCTGGCTTTAAACTCACCATCCTCCTGTTTCAGCCTCCAGAGCCACTGGGATTACAGGTGTGGGCCACTGCACCCAGCCAAATTTCATTTTTCATACTTGGCAATTATTCTATTTTTAAACCAAGGTGATGTCCATTTCCTTTTTGCTTGATGATATTTTTAGGTTTCTGCTTTTTTGAAACATTTTGCACAGAAATATTTACAATTAGCAAATGTTTGGTGTTGATAAATTACTTTTTGTAGTTAAGTCATGTAATGCCAGAACGTCTGATAAAAACCATTCAAAGAGTTGTAAAAGTAATTTTTCATGTTTTTGAAATGGCAGATGCCTATTAAGATTTTCTAATTAATTTACAGGACAAGTTTAAATTTTTCTCTTGGACTTTGTAAGAAAAAAATGTCAAACCTAGCTACTTCCATTTGGCTGTTTTTCAGAACTGCATTTTTCTAGAAACACTAACTGAAGGTGACAGTTTTAGTTCACAGAGAATTATTTTGATTCACTATTTTTCTTTTAAAAATGTCTGAATAATAAACCACTGGAATAATGAAGAAAATAAACAAGAATTTTTATCTAAAGTGACAACAGGGTAAAGATCTAGCGACCTGGAGGAAAAAAATGTCCACCAATTTTTCTAAAACTTCTCCAAGTGAACTTCATATGAACATGTTGGGCAACAAATATAATCCTAAGTGTATATACAGTATGTAACTGTAGCAGAAGAATTATAAAGCATATTTTACTAATGGTGGCTTTAGAAATATTTTAAGATTACACTAGGCACCATGGCACACGCCTGTGATCCCGACTATGTAAGAGACTGAGGCAGGAGAATTGCAAGTTTGAGGCCAGCTTCAGCAACTTAGCGAGGACCTGTTTCATTTTTTTTTAAAGGCTTGAGTGCAGCTGAGTGTTCCTGGATTCAGTCCCCAGTAGGGAGAGAGGGGCAGGGGAGGGAGAGGGAGAGAGATATATTTTAAGGTTGACACTATTGAGTGTCTTTTCCATGAAACTGACGATTTAAAATACTAGAGCTTTGTTAATTATGTTTTGCAAGATAATTTTGGAAAGGCTGCATAGAGAATTTTGACTGCTTTTCTCTAGAGCACTTGTTGAGTCAAATCTCTAGAGAGTGTGACTTCTAAACCATAATCAAGTTCAGCACTAAAATAATGTTTTCTGCCTTGAAGTGCTTTTTTCACAAAAATTCTAAGGGCTCTTTTAAAAATTATATTTCATAAATAATTTATTCATCTTTTTAAAAATTTTCTTCTCTTTATGTTTAGTATATCAGGTATTGACTTAGAGAAATGCAAAGCAGATTAACACTATATAATTAACTTTATGCCAAAAAGATGAAAGTATAAATGCTTTTTGGAAAAAACAGAAATTAACTAAATTTACATAAGAGGAAACATTGAACCTAATGAATCAATGAGTTTAAAGAAATCAAATTGGTAACTCACATCTACTACCACTTTTATTTCTGGCTGCTTTGCCTAACATTATATTTGAGAAATTTTTCCATGATGACTATAACAGTAAATTGTTACTTTCATTGATGCATAATATACATTTTAGGAATATACTGAAACTTTTTTATCCATGATACTCTTGAGGGTGTTGGGTTGTTTACAGCTTGGGACTGTTATAATAATTTTTTTCTGGTACTGGAGATTGAACTTGGGGACACTCAAGCACTGAGCCACATCCCCAGCCCTATTTTGTATTTTATTTAGAGACAGGGTCTCACTGAGTTGCTTAGTGCCTCACCATTGCTGAAGCGGTTTTGAACTAGCGATCCTCCCTTAGCCTCCTGAGCTGCTGGGATTACAGGTGTGTGCTACTGTGCCCAGCCCATTATAATATTCTTGAAATGAACATTTCTGGTGTTAATATCTGACATCTTAAAGATATAGATACACACACACACACACACACACACACACATTTATGTTGGGTATGTATCCAGTAGTGAGACTGCTAATTTCTGTAGTGGAATTACAGTAAAGATGAGTTTAATTTTAACAGATGTTAATTAACAGTTTTTTAAAGAGGTGTACCAACTTTATATATGGACATATATTAATTAGTTATTGCTGTGTAACAAGCCACCTTGAAATTCAGTTGGTTTAAACCACCACCATATTATTTCAAGTATGCAGGTTGGCCAGTCCATTCTTCATTTCTTTGCTTGAATTACTTGTGCCTCTCTAGTTAGCTATGTGTTGACTGGGCAGTTATGAAGATCTCAGTTGAGTTTTTCTACATGTCTGATTGTCTGGTGGTTTAGGACATCCTCACTAGAGACAACTAGGGCAATTTTACTGCTCTACCTGTCTCATCCTCCAGCCACCTGGCTCATGTGTGCTCCTATGTGAAGGCAGAGACATTAACAAGAGCAAAATCATTTTTAGCTCTTTTGAGGCCTATAGTTGAAAGTAGAATACAATAACATTCACTGCATTGTATTGGTCAAAGGCCAATCCAGATTCAAGAGGCAAGGACATAGATACAAGAAAAGCAAAAATACCATACTACAAAAGTCATGGATTCAGGAAAAGATGAAATATTTGGACCAGTTTTAAAGTTCATCTACCGTTTACAGCAAATGCTTATGGACAACATGGCTTCCTTGCTGAGTAATGTTTCCACACAAGAATAGTCTCTAAACAATGCCAACATTGGCCTTTCCTAAATAGTTTTAACTATGTTAAAACATGGGTCTAAATATTAATGTAAAAATACGGTCGAAGGTTATCATTTCCCATCCTTCCATGTTCCCTATGCTCCAAGAACTGGCTTATAAAATTTATCTGATTCTTAGCATCTGAAGCTCCTCCTATTTATATTTTCTTCCTCTTATCCATATTTACCAGTTGAATTTTTTGTTCAATATGGTAAATTCAGTTGAGGGATTCCTGCTTCTATTATTCCGTCAGCAGAGATGATATCTGTTTTATTTGTACCAGCGCCATACTTATGATACTAAAATTGACAGAATTATAACACAGTGCCATAATAATATTTACTTTAAGTCATACCTCCTTCCTAGACTGTGATAAAAGCTGTGAAGATAATGACAGTATCTTTTATCTTCCCATTTTTCCTGTTGCCTGGGACAATATGAAGCATGAGGATAATATTGATTAAATTTAGTTGAATAATTTGACTATCCCTCTCTTTTGACATATGAGGAAATAAAAACAGTTCTAAGTGATTTATCCACATTGTTCATACAACTGAGAAAAGTTTGAGCTACAATTTAAATAAAGGCCCATTTGTCCTAGGTGTTATCTTTTTAACATGTAACCCCAATAAATGGAAGACTTTAAGTAAGTAAATCGAGTATTTGAGTGGCTCTTCAAGAAATGCAAAATAAAACCTATTCTTCTATTTTCTACAATCTCATTTAATCCTCACTAACTTTAAGGGTTATATTTATTTAAAAATATTTATTTAGTTTTGATGGACCTTTGTTTGTTTGTTTGTTTATTTATATATGGTGCTGAGAATTGAACCCAGTACCTCACTTATGCTAGACTAGTGCTCTACCACTGAACTACAAACCCAGCCCAGGTTTATATTTCTTATATTTCAATTTATACATTCTGGGTTTTTTTGTGGAGGATAATTGCTTTTGTATTTTAATTTATTTAATATAAAAGCCATATTTTCAAACATCTTTAGAGTGAATTCTGCATTTAAAAATATTTGGGGCTCTAAATCAGTGTTTACTATGCTTCCTGAATGTATCAGGCATACTGGAGTGCTAAGAAGTTAATGGAACCTCCGAAGTTGGGTGATATAATAATGGGAATTTAGGATTCTGAAGCATTTTTCTCAAGTATATATGAGAATTATCACTGTGTTATTTCTGTCCAGTGCAAATTCACCCTAAAACTAAGAGCAGTGTTTTTGCAAATGATATAACTATATTGGACATGCATAAACCAAGGGTAAAATAAAAAGAATAAATTATCTTTACTTTATTGAGATAAATTATGAAAACGCACAAATAAAACTTACCTAACACTGACCCTGAGTGGCATAATAGTGAAAGAAGCTAATTAAACAGTGGTTACAAGGTAGAGAATGGTTAAGACATCTGTAGATAGATTTTATAGGTTCAATTTGTGTCTAGCACTTGATTGCTATGTAATCTTTTCTTTACTTACATTTTCTGTGCCTCTCGTTCGTTTGTCATATGTAAAATGGGAATAATTGTGAAAATTAAAACAACTCATAGTAAGGTACACAGACTTGTCACTGACATAAAGTAAGCACCTAATATTTATTATTTGTTACTCTGAAATATATGAAGTTGATTCATATGAAATTGCCTATATTTGATCATATCTGGCTATTGAACTTCAAATTTCATATGGTTCAATATTTTAGAAGGAAATAGAGGTATAGAGAATATGGAATCCCATCTTTAAATATTGTAACGTATGTGAATTTTGTCCTTTTTATGCATCTCTGGTTCCTTTGATCTGGTGCATCTCTGGTTCCTTTGATTTGGTACCACTAGAAACTCAACTTAGTCAGAAACTCAATCATAGTCTTGGAAGAGGAGCATACAAATAGGCCAAGGGGATTCTTGGTGGGCAAAAGAATAGAACAATTAGGAAGAGGCTCTGTCTTGTTACATACATTGTCCAAAAATAATTGTACTCTACTATAATTGAGAAATTATAAAAATGTTAATTTTTATAAGTAAAATTTAAATTTGTTATTTAGAGGCATCTTTGGGATCTTCTTAGGGCATAATATCTCCTCTTAGTAGACCTGAACACAAAGTTAAATATTACTTTCCCCCTCTGGATTTCACTTGGTTCTAGATGGCATTTCTTCAGTGAACCTGACTATTTGTGTGCTTGTGTGTGTGTGTATGCATGTATGCATATATATATATCCTTTTTGAAGAATTAGTGATTCATCTTTTAAAATTATTTTTAGTTGTAGATGGGCACAATATCTTTATTTTTTTATTTTTATGTGGTGCTGAGGATTGAACGCATGTGAGCCAAGTGTTCTACCACTGAGCCACAATCCTAGCCCTGAGAGTGCTTCATCTTGCCACACATATGCCCCAATTTTTATGTCACAAAAGCAGTTATTAGTATAGATTATAAGTAACATTTCCATTACTAGATATCTCAAGTACATATCATGTACTCATGTGATTCAATAGAACAATCAAAGTTAACTTTCAGAATTTTCAATTTATATGAGATATTTAATATTGGTATCATATAATTAGTGAGATTCATGGGTTGAAATATGCAAAATTTAAAATAACTGAATTTGATTAAAGTATATTAAGCAATATATTTTCCATAATTTTAATAATTTTTGTTTCAGAATACCTGGCAAAATTAATAATGAATTAGTTTTGGCCTATCTAACTTACATATGAAAAAACTCAGGCCTACATTAAGAGTTTAGTTTTATTACAAAACATTGCCTGATCAGACAATGAACCATGCAACTTTTGGTTGAGCATACTTTACTTTTAGGTTTATAACAGACCATTTACAGATAATGACTTGATTTCCATTAACTATTGTGTGGTTCCTATTGAAAGTTCTAATGTGCAATCTGGTTAAGTCATTTTTTGTGTACTTAATAGGATAACATACATTTTGGGTCCTAGTGATTATGTTTTATAAAGTGTTACTGCCAACTAACACTTCATATCTGGAAAGATTGTAAAACTATTATATTATCTAACTTAGCTCTTGAGCACTTCTTAGCTCCAAGGCATAAGTTGGCTTTTTCTTGATTATCTTTGTTGCCAGATTTGAGTACTGCTCTTAGTATGTAGAAATCTCTAAAAAGTTTTTGATGCTAAGGGATGATGAATAAATACATGTTCATTTTCATCTGTTAAAGCTCTTGAAACATTCCAATGTTTGATACCCCTATTAAAGAAGAAGACGTGTCCCCGTGGTACATTTGGCTCTTTGCAACTCTTTGCAGTGACATTCCTAGAGACAGAATATTAGAAGAGAGTGCAGGAACATCCAGGTCTTAATTTATTTGCTGACATGTACACCCCTAACGTTGACCTCTTGGCTCCAAGGGAATTTGTTTCCATTTCTGGGGTATTGGATATCTTTGGTTTTTGCCCTGGGCTCACTATCTGCCTTATTCTTCCTTGTGTGGATAACTCTCTATGGACTATATCAGTAGATAGCCTTCTGGCTTCCAGTTGGGTTTGGCCATAGTAGCCTAGAAAGAAAATCAGAAGGAGGAAAGAAAGAAAGGTCAGGACACGTATTCAGTGAATACACTATATTCATCACCCAATAGCAAAGCTTCAGACTAGTGGTTCTCTTGGTTCTGTCTTTGTTCAGGAACTGGTAACCATTGTCTTCCTTTTCATTACTATCAGCATATGAATAATAGAATGTCTATATTTCTAGTTCTAGTGGTTTCATTAGACCTTGTCCTCATCTTTGTAAACATTCCCCTATTAAACTCTCCTAAAATTACCCAAGCTAGGACCCTAAAGCATTCAAAAGAGAGTTGTATTCTCTATCTCCAGGTGATGACATTTCACAGAAAGGATGAAAAGAAGGATATAATGTGGGTTTATAGAATATTGGTTTATGCCAGGAAGTATGATGGATACCTTACATTTATTAACCCATTTAACCTTTATGTTAATAATTTAAGTTAGTTCCTTCAATTACAGAATTGTGGAAGATATGGGTTATTTGTTTTTAAAAATGTAATAAATTCATGATAGCACCTACAGAGCATATTTTACAAACAAGGCATTATTCTATTTAAATATGCACACCATTATCATAATGTATGCAACAACATACTCTCTTTTTATAGATTAAAATGGTAAGGCACAGAGAATTTAGATGACTTGCCCAAGATCACATAGCTAGGATATTATATAATAGGGCTAGGATTTCAACCAAAGCACTCCGAGTTTAGCTTAAATATTATTTACAAAATTGTTTTACTTCTTTGTGCTTTTAAAATATATTTCATCCACATGATCTTTTTCCTTTACACAGTGTTTCTGCATAAGCCTGGTATCTTTCAATCATTAGATTCTCCAAATGAAATCCTGAACCAGAATAATTTTTTTTTCTGTTTTTAAGAGACCCCTTTTAGGGCAAAACTAATTGATGGTGCTAAAAATCATATAGCAGTCATTCTTGAGGTGATTGGTACATAGAAGGGGGTATGAGGAAGTTCTCTGGAACCGATCATTTCCTATTTCTCCATCCGATTACTGGTAATATACATGTATTCAGTTTGTGAAGATTCATTGAGCTATACACTTCAGATGTGTGCACATTCCTGTATGTATATGAAACTGCAATAAAATGTTTTTGTTTGAACATAAAATACTTTTTACAACTTGTACTTAAGAAAGCAATCGTCTATGAAAGCTGCCTATTCACACTACAATGGGTTGCATTATTTTTTGTGAGCTCTTCAACAGCACTCCCCAGTAAGTTTTGAATCCCCAGTTATGCACCCCACTTTTTGTATTTCTACAATCTAGAGATTTGTAATCACTTAAAAGTCACTTGACTTTCTGAGCAACAGATATGTCCATGGCTTGACCTTTCTGTAACCAGAAGGTCATGTTAAATTATCTCTGTGCTCTTTACCTCCTACCGGAACATTGTATTGATCCCTTTGTATTTTCAGGTTAAAAGACCAACACAACTCTGAAGACTCAGAAACCATTTAAACATTTTCACAAATGAATTTCTGCCCCTTTCTCAATTTTTTGCTTTGATTTTTTTCACTTTGTTTATGCCACTGAACATTTGAACATTTGAACATTTTCTGTGCTCCCATATTTCTTAATTTCATATGGACAATATTGCAGAAGGATTATTGTCTCATTTTATGGTCCTTTCATCTTGTTATGTAGGTTAGCAAGAAAGACAACAATATATGTCAGTACATGAAACTGCTGAGTAATATCAAAAGTTCACGAAGTTCACTTAATAAAGAAAATATGAGTTGTGAAGTGTATTAAAGACAGAGGATAACAGGGTCATATGGCCCAAAGAGGATTTAATGTTTTGCATGTTTTACAAAATAATTTTCATGCATTTGAAAAGAAAGTCATTAAAGATGAAATTTTAAGAACATATTTTTTCATGATGCAAAATATCACCTGTAACAAAAAGACATCGTAGATGTCAAAGATGAAAAGGGAAGAAAACAAAAGAATGTGTAATTTAAAATAGCTAAAAGAACAAGAAAAGAGACAGACGCTTATAAGTGCTTTCCCTTTACCATCCACATTTACAAATCTTGTTAATTGTGTATGGAAAATTACTTCTGTTCTCACAGGGGTGCCAAACTATGAGAAAACAGAGTGCATTAGTGGTGAGCTCTGTACATTCTAGTAGATTAATTAACATATGATGATTTTATCTATATCTAGAATGCAGCCCAAGATCAAGATATAGACAAGGAACAATAGAGGAATAAAACATTACAAGTGCTCTGTATTAATTAAGTGCTTTTTACACACCATGTCCATAAGGACATGCCTATATTATTTTGTTTAAACCTCAAAGGAGTGCTCTAAAGTGATATTTCAACACCCATTTCCTTAAATGAGTAAATTGTGCCTGAGAAAGTCTGAGTCACTTGCTCAAGATAACACAGTTAATGAACAGGAAACTTGAATTCTTCTGGACTGGGTGTTGCTCAGGGATAGAATGCTTGCCTAGCATGCACAAGGCTCTGGGTTCCAACCCAAACACGACAGGAAAAAAGAAGTTAGCTTTTTACCTCCTGAAACATGTACTCATTTTACTACATAGTATTTGTTAATGTATAGAAGGAGTAGTGAGTAGTTAAAGCCCTGACTAAGAACAATCCAAGAGAAAATGAGATGTTTTGTTGTCCCCAGGGAATTCATTGTACATGGGGAATAAGACTATGTCTGAAAGTCTGTGAAGTTATTAGCTTAATACTGAACATTTCATTGAGAATTATTAAACCATAGAGGAGGGAAATTTTACTGAAAGGCACTTGAAATTATTTTTACTTTTAATATACCTCAAGAAAGGATGGCAAAAACTCCATGAACTCTTAATAAACATATGATTTCATAGAAATTTTGAACCTTCAAATGCTGTGAAATTGATATTGCCATACTCCAGGATAAATTCATTCAGTCTTATTGCTGAAAGCATGTTCCATTGGAAGACATTCTGAGAAGCACCCTTGTAGAGAATGTGGTGGATATGACCAATAGAAGTTTAATTTCAGTTGTGATATTTTTACATATTGTATACGACTTTTGAAAATTAGATGTGATATGAAGTACTGTCTCATTCTCTATCACCTGATTGCTTCCTCATTCTACATACCCTAACCATGTCAGCCTGAAAGCCTCTGACTAGCCTTTACTTTATTGTTTCTCCAATTTGGTTGGTTTCAGTTTTAAAGGGACAATTATTAAAATATTCTGGTTCAAACTCAACTACTATGTATAACTATAATGCTCTAATAAAAAAATAGAGACTGAGACTGAAAGCAATATCCTCTCTGAAATTTTTACATTTGTCTAGATTCCTTTCCCCCAAACCCAGCAGAGTTCTTATGTCTTTGATACTGTATGATCTTTATGGTGTATACCCCAAGACTTAAGGTCACATTTCTCATCTCTGCTTCTATTTGAATGAACAGCATTTTGCCATTCAACATCTTCCCAGTTTGATAGATTTTATCTATCAATGTAGATATATATTTTCTCATAAGAACAAATATCTCTGTCAAATAACTATATTTTCCTCAAAGATTGACACGTTGCAGTGTGAAAGATCCTTTTTAGAGAAATTTAGAAGCCACACTTTTCTCAGCTGCTTCTGTAAAATTTTGTTCAAAAAGCTCCTCAGAATTTTTAAAGCATTGGATTCCTTCATTGAATGTGAAAATAACACCTTACTATTACCATAGAAATATCAAGTATTTACATGTTAGATATGAAGTTCTTGACAACATTATTGAAACTGTACATTCATTTCTTTGCTTATTAGTAGAAAAAATTTCGTTAAAGTTTCATAAAATGGTGCTACTGTTTTTAAGATTTATTTGATGTTACGTGTAGTAAAATTGCTTTTTAGAAAGTCCTGCAGGATAGTATTTCGTTTTGTTTTCATTTTGCCTTGGAAATTTTTAAAATAATTAATGATAACTTGTAGTTAATTCTTTTCACAATATATGTGTGTCTGTATCCTGAAAGTTGAGTATAGGGGCTGGAGGACTCACTGAAGAGGCCAGTGTTTCTTCATAGGAGTCATTTGCACATCAAGGAGACTTGTCATTGTCATGCCTACCTGGCTGTAAGGAAAGTCTGACTCCTATGTCTCCAAACTAGCAGGAATGGCCTTTGCCTGGAAATGAAGGATTTTCTTGACATATATGAGATTCAAAGTTTGTATATAAATCAAGGAGAAGATAAGAAGAGTCCATTCACCTAAAGACTAATGTTAGCTTTATTACTTGACATGTTGGGGGAAATGTGTCCTGGTACCCCAACTCTGCAAATTCTCACAGTTATATGCTCCCTACTTCCTTTTACTAACTCCATGTATCATTACATTTTAGAGATATTTGTTTTCTCTGCTGGACAAGCAGTACTGTAGGAGTAGGAGCAATATCTGTCTGATTTACCAGTGTATGCTCCATTACCTCACTCAGGTTTCTTACTGCTTAATATACGTCTGTGACTGATAAATTAGGTCTTTCTAGCATTGAAAGAGCTAGGGGTGATCTGATATGAAGAGATTGTAGGCTTTTAAGCACAAAAAGAAAGGCTTGTGGAGCATAGGAGAGAAGAAATAAACTATTTGAAAAATAATCAAATAGAAGAACAAAAAAGCCCAGGGAGCAGTGTGATAAGATAGAACAAAGGCCCCAGGAATTAGACAGATCAGAGCCCATATCTTGGCTTTACCTATTTTAGTTTTGTGACATGGGGCCACATATTGAGCCCTCATGTGTGTCATTGTGAGATGAGTGTATTAATGCTAACCTTACAGAAATGTTACAAAGGTCATAAGATCCACTCTTTTATGTGGTGTCTGTCATGAATAATTATTACAAAAAAGATTGAACATTATTAGTGATGATCATTTTTTCTTAGTGTAATACCTAAGCAAAAAACTGAGAAAAATAGATGAAAAGCTTGCACAGAATTATTTCTCCTCTATTTAAATCAGGTGTTTCTAATTTGAGTTATCTATAAGGATAATGGGTCATTCTGAAGCAGGTTACAAAACATGTAGGAAGGGAAAACACATTCCATGTGACAAGAATGTTGAATACTCTGTGTATTATAATTCCAAGTACTCAGGGCAAATTATGTGTGATCTTTGTTTCTTTATATGTTTATTTCTCCTCTTTCCCCAGACTGCATGAAAATTTAGTTGTTTATTTTTTTCTTTTATAGGATCAGCATTCATTAAATTGTGTTAATTAGTTTAATTAGGCTGCTGATATCTGACTTTGGCAGAAATAATTCAACTAGATTTGACCTAATGGTGATATATTTTCTTTTTTTTTTTACCTGCAATTTTCTCTTTTCATCCATCACCCTAGGTAGTTTATTAATTAGATATGTTAAATCTCCTTAAATATAATTTTGAATTTCAAAAGGCATAATCATGGAAATGAATCATTTGAAGTGTGATTCAACTGGATATTTTTTTGTTTTCAGTTTGGGAAGCAGCACATAGAGAACCTCTTCAGTGACCTGCAGGATGGGAGACGCCTCCTAGACCTTCTCGAAGGCCTCACAGGGCAAAAACTGGTAGGAAACTTGTTTTAAAGAAAATTTGCAGTAATTTTACTAGAATTTCAAACCAGAATCAAACAGTATAATTTTAATGCACTAGTAAACCACTAATTTATTAAGTACATTTGAATAGTAATAAGGGACCTATTACTGTATAAAACAATCTCATATTATAATTTTTATTTTGGTATTGTCTATCATATTCAGAACAATAAAGTGAAATTATCAGTAATATAGCTATGTTAATTAATAGACATTACTTTCTTTTACCTACTTGATATTCTTATCGAATGTCTTTATGAAGGTTTTTATGCATAATGACTTTTAAAATTATTTTTCTGCTTTTGTGTATTTGACAATTCTTTTACAATCAACCTTTATTAGCTTATAAATAAAGAAACAATTTGGCACAGTGTATAAATGTATAGACATTTTAGTCTAATACACAAAAGCATATGCAGTGAGAATGTTATTTCCCTTTAAGAGATATTATCTTGTCTAACTTCAGAGCATTCTTCTGAGATAGATATGATTGTCATACACAGTTACAGGTCAAAAAAGTCATATGTGAGTTTGGGATCAATTGATCAAGGTCTCATAATGAGAAAAATGTCTCTTAAATCCAAATCTCCCGATTTAAATAATCTTATCCTTAGATTGCTATTATTCTTTTAAGTAGAATTTAAGACCCCTGTCTACAGTTAGCCATTCTGCATATCAAATGTATCCTGCTAAATTACTGTCTTAATCTCTTCTCTTTGCCCTTCATTACAACTTTACAGCACAGTTATGCACACACATACGCATACACACAGAGGTTTTTAGGTACTATACAAACTCAAGATGTCATTCAAAGTCAAAGCTGGCAAAAATCATGCTCCCCAACTTGCCTCCTATAATTATTTCCATTTTTCCAGATAAGCCTGATTTTTCACCTGTGTTGCTTTCTGTACTTCTGTGCTGTCCTTGAGAAGCTTTGGTTTCTCTTTCTCAGTGAATCCTTTCCCACATTCTCTTTGATAAATTCTCCCTCTTCTTAAATCCCATAGAATATCTATTTTTGATTTAACTGTTTTTTTATTATTTCTGGTGTATATATTTATGATTATGACATTTCTCTTCAATTAAATGTCAAAGTTCTTATAGGGAAAGAACATACCTTTGCTTTCATTTTTAAATCCTCTTCAATTGCTGTATGGTATTAATATTAAATTAAAACTGACATTTTTATGAAATCTGAATCAATTGATATAAGAACAATTTGATGAGTTACAAAAATAATCACTCTAGTCAAGTGAAAGAAGTTCATATTTATTGTCTTGTATTTAAACTTTTTACTTTTAGCCAATTTGAGGACATTATATACACTTTATCTTAATTTTGTTGGTTAGAGATATATTTTTGTGTAATCATTTGTATCCTATGACTGGACTTTTATATATTCATATAATTTATGCATTATATATACATTAATTTATGCATTATATATGCATATTTGTGATGTGAATATATATGTATGTAGGAATATAGATAGAGATAAAAATCAGTATTTTGGTATATCCCCAATTTCTCAGTCATTCATGCATTCAATTATAGAAATAAATAAATCTTAGTGAATTTCAAGTGCTTAAGATTGTGCTTTTACAACCTGTCTTGACCTCTGTGCATGTGACTTATTTTTTTCAACCTCTGGATGTGTGCATGACCACTTCTCTGTGGTGTTGCAACTCTCCCAAATAACTTTCTGGATAGATGTGACACTTCCATCATCTGAAGCAATTTTGTCAGAGTTAACAAATTCCATATAGGCACAATGTTTAAAATAATGAATTTCCACAAAAGAGAAATAAAAAAGTGATTTGCATATTCATTGGGATAGAAAGACACAACCATACATACAAAGATGCAGAGATAAAATGAACCTAATGAGTATTAGGCACAGTAGAAAAGAGGCAACCAAAATATCCACAAGATTGGTCACTGTGGAATAAATAGTTGGTGAGAGAAAAAACAAATCACCAAACACCCACACAAGTCAATATAAACCATCTAATTTCAGTTATTGCTGCTAACAGAATCTGTAATCAGTCCTTCATCCTAAACACAGATCTGGCAGCCCTGATCTGGGATTTTACTTTTCCCAAAGAACAGCATCACCTGTCTCATGAATGTGTCTGATTTCAAGACTCCAAACCCTGGTCTTGAATCCTAATAGTTTCTGCAGAGAGAGAACCTATAGTCCTAATGCGGGTAGTGTATACTATTGATCAGAAATCTTAGTATCCTATTTTGAAGCATCTGCATGTGGATTATTGGCTCAGACCATTCCTAAGGTTAAAATGAAGGTATTTGCTTTACAACTATAAAATTAAAATTATTCCCCAATAAGGCTTTAAAGGGGGCCAGATTTCAGCCTCCACATCAGAATCAGAAACTGCAGCTTTTTTAAGAGTAGCATTTTCACCACCTGAAAAACATGCACAGAAGTATGTAAACGTGTACATGTGTGTGTGTGAGTTTGAAGCAAAGGAAAATGTTATTTAGTCTCATAACTGCAATTTTTATATAATTGATTAAAAGATAATGTATCTTTTTTTAAAGATTAGGCAGAGGATTGATTTATTTTCAAAACTTTAAATTCTTAAAATTACCAAATTATTTTCAGAGCTTTAAATTCCTAAAATTTGTTTTGCTATGTTGCTTTTGATCTGAAGTCTTGTCTTTTTATGGATTTATTTTCTTCCTCTTCATGGTGGGAAGTAGGAAACACACCAAAATATAAACCTTTACCACTTTGACATTATTTGTGGAAAATTTTGTGGAAGGTAAGTAAAAAGTAGAGATTCCTGTTCATGAGGCTAGTTAATATTGTGAGAATTGGAAGGAAATGTGTATTAATACTGTTTGATAAAGTGTGTGAAGCAAGTTTTTTTTGAACAGTACAATATTTTAGTTTAATTTGTTCAGCAAATTAGTAAGTTCAGCAGGTAATTCAAAGGGTAAAGTGTTCTAGAGTAGGGAACCACTCTAGAAGAATATGAACATTACTGGAATGTATGGGGCAAAATTTAAGAAATAGAAAAGTAGTTGATTTGGTTGATCCATGCATAAGAAAGTTAGAAGGAGGAAATAAAGTGAATGTGGAAATTTTAGTTCTTTAGGTACAGATCAAAGTTGTCATTCTGGTTCCACCAATTGTTGGTTGTATAATTAGTTGTATGGTAATGTATTAACTCTTAACTTAAGGTTCACTGTATGTACAAGGGACATACAACTGTTTGTCTTGCAAGGAATACTGATGATAGTGCATACAAATAACTAGTAAAAATTATAAACTCAGTGACAATAACAGTAAACATTTGATTTTAACTATTGTGTGACAAATACCAATCTAAGTGCTTTATGCATATTAACACATCAAATTCTCCCAGGAATCATACAGAGTGGTTGTTTTTATTAGCTCTGTTTCAACACAGAGGAAAGTGGTCTACAGGGATAATGAGAAATTTGCCCAAGGTCACTTAGTACAAATGTGACAGTTGAACATCAAATCCAGGAAGTTCAGCTTTGTAGTTGATGCCCTTACATTTAAATAAATATTGAGATGAGCCAGGCATGGTGACACATGCCTATAATCTCAGCTACTTGGGAGGCTGATGCAGGAGGATCACAAGTTGAAGGCTATTCTCCACAACTTAGTGAGATTCTGTCTCAAAAATAAACAAATAAGACTGGGATTATAGCTCAGCGGTAGAGTGCTTGCCGCACATGCGTGAGGCCCTGGGTTCGATCCTCGGCACCACATACAAAGCAATAAAATAAAGACATTGTGTCCATCAAAAACTAAAAAAAATTCAAAAATAAATAAATAAACAAATAAAAAGGGCTGGAGATATAACTTAATGCTAGAGCACCCACCCTGGGTTCAATCCTTGCATAAGCAAAAAAAAAAAAAAGACTGAGATAACAGCTATGCAAATAATTTGCACATATACTGGACTTATTTCAAAAATGTCATTGTTGAAGATGTAAATATGAATGGAAGGAGGAACAGTGAGTGAGAAAAGGAGGTTATGATATGTTCTGAGCAGTAGCTAATGAGGGCTTGTATTAAGATAAAAGAAATGAAAAATAGAAAGCAGAATTAAATACAACAAGCATTATAGCAGTAGGATTTCTAAAGCTCCACAGCTGAATAAATCAGATAATTCATATATTACAACAAACTGTGTAGATGTAAATTGAAAATTTATAGACTGAGATATGACTTTTGGAACTGAAAATGAAGGTAAGGGAACCATATGTGATTAAGCTTTTGAGCTTCAGTGACTAGGACAATTAAGACAATATTCAAAGAAATGATTTCTTTAACCCTATTTGCCATTATATAATTTACATGACTCATATCTTCTTTAAACTTTCCTAAAAAGTGTGGAAATTAAGTTGATTATCTGTCCTTTTGGTAAATATCCTTCTGTATCACCCCAAATAGGCTTTGTGAACAAAAGTTGGGGGGCTTTCATTCTCAAATGAGTCGTTGGTTCATTCTAAAAAGGTACTATGCCAAGGACAATTACTCTAAAGTCCTTAGGTTCGTTATATAAATGCCTCATGACCTATGTTTATTAAAATGTAAAACTTAGAAACTTAAAATTTCAAATTATAAATTGTTTTATTTCTGGTAGATTTTTGATGTGTGTGCTAGGCAGTGAACACTATTTCTTTTTGTTTCTCAGCCAAAGGAAAAAGGATCTACAAGAGTTCATGCCCTGAACAATGTCAACAAGGCACTACGGGTCTTGCAGAAAAATAATGTAAGTGACAGGCTTTGGATGCCATGAGGCAGTGTGCTTGATGTTTGAATGAAGGCTTCAGCCCCCAATGCAGAGCAAGCATCCCAAGTTCTCTTGCAAATCAAACTAGTTTTTATTAAGAGCACAAATTTTGGTTCCTTTGTGTGTGCTTATGGCTAAAGTAGTTCAGGAAGCAAATGCGTGCGTTCACAGAGGACAGGAAAATACATGACCTAGATCTCCATGTTGTTTTAGGATTTTACTCAATGCTGCTCTATTTGGTGGACAAATTGATTTCTTCATAAAACTGTATCTGTGCAACAAATAGGTTTTTCTGTACATAATTTTTAATGTACTCAGTGTGTTCAAACATGATAATGAAGTTTGAATTAAACTAAAAATTATTAAGTACCATATCAAACATATAAATTATATAGAAAAATAACTTTTTAATTTCAGGGTAAGAACTGCAGATATTTTTTTTTTGTACCTGGAATTGAACCCAGGGGCACTACACTACTGAGCCACATCCCCAGACCTTTTAAAAATATTTTATTTAGTGACAAGGGTCTCACTAAGTTGTTCAGGGCCTCACTAAGTTACTGAGGTTGGCTTTGAACTCAAGATTCTCCTGCCTCAGCCTCCCAAGTGGCTGAGATTACAGGCATGTGCCACCGTGCCTGGCTCAGATATGGTTTTTTTATCCTTATGTTTGGTTTAGTTTGGATGGAAACATATGATTTGTATTAGAAAAGGTGAAAAAATCATAGGTCAATGAGTTGGCAGATTAGAGGAGTTCTAGTCACCTCTGAGTGATTTTGATGTTCCTTCCTCCTATCATGGCCTTAGAGGCAAATAGTCCTCCTTTATTATTAACTTCTACAACCTTTCTAATCGACCAATACATTTACTAGGTACTTTTAGTAGTTTCCTAATTACATTACACCTCTTTCAAGGATAAATTCAAATACATTTATCACACACTCTTAAAATAACCACAAGCTGTGATAGATTAGTAATAACATATACTCCCCCCTCAATGTTGCTTAGCTCACCTGGCAGAAAGAGTGCACTACACAGGATAGAGAAGTGGAAACTACATAACAATTGGTTGATTCTATGAATTCAGGATCACTGTCACTTTGAGCAGCTGAAAGTTACTTTATAGAAATATTATTTTGTTATTTTCTGAAGGAGATTAACTTTAGATTTTTAATTTTCTGCTGCTAGAAGAATGTAGTTGTTGGACTAATTTCCTCATTGTTAGTCTGATATACCCTTTTGAAAGATCAGCATCATGTAAATTAGAAAAAATTAAGATATTTATAACTTACACAAAGAAAATATCCTTTAAAATATCAAAACCCCCATATTCCATTTCAAACTATAAGAGCAAAGCAAATGGCAAAACAGAGAGAATTATTGGTTTTAATTTATTAGATATAGTTGGACTCCCCCTACCAAGATAATGTAACATTATAAAATAAGCTTTTGAATCTCCTATCAAATGATCAATTAATATAGCTACACATTTTCTTGGATAAGAATTTTTTTCGCCAACATTTTACATATTATGAATATGGTGTTACTATACATATTATGATTACCAAATTAGCAGTTTTTAATATAAGACCAGAAAAAATCTTGGCAATAAAGCAGACAAACCTTAGAAGAATTCTATGTAACTTTGTGCCAGATATTTATTATGTACAAAACCAAAAACATGATTTGAAAATTGAAAAATTAACCTGAAGTTCGTCAAAAGTATAAATTGTCACTATAGTCTAGATATGAGCTCTGATTTATGAGTTGCAAATAATTTTCCTTCTCTGTCGATTATATTTTTACTTAATCCATGGTGACTTTTGGGAAAGACAATTTTTTAATTACTATATAGTTTAGTTTTTAAAACATTAACTTCGTATTTTTTTCCTATTTAAGAATTATTTGCAAAGCCAAACTATTCTGATAGTATGACATTATCTATATAAGCTTTATTATTTTCCATTTAAATTTGCATCTATATTTCATCTGAAATTGATTATTGTATATTGTATGAGGGATAGGTTAAGATTTGGTTGTTTTTCATTTGGAATATAATCAACACAAGAACATTTATTAAAATGAATATTGCTTCCCTGTTGTACTTTCAATACCAAATATGACAAAAACTTGTTAACACATATGTATGCTTGTTCATAGACTTCAGTTTACTTCAGTAGTTCTATTTTTCTATATAAGCACAGATACCATGTCATATAGATAACTATAGTTATATAATAAAATTTGGTATCAGGCCGAGTAGCTTCTCACATGGCCATGAATAGAATACCCCCTCCAAAACTTACATTAAAGTTGAATTGCCATTGTAACATAATAAAGAGAAGTGGCCTTTAAGAGGTGATTGGGTCATAAAGTCTTTAATCCTCATGAATGAATTGACATCATTACCCTTGGAGGAGACTTCTGATTAAAGGTTAAGTTCAACTCCTTTTACACCTCTCTGACTTGGTGCTTGCCCTTCTGCAGTTATAACACAAAAAGAAAGTCCTAAACAAATACAAGTGTCACACTCTTGAACCTCCCATTCTCTACATCCATGAACTTTATAATATTCTGTTGCTTACAAGACACCCATTCTGATATTCAGTTATAGCAGCAGAAAAGAAACTAAGACATTTCCTATTGCTGTCCTGTTGAATTTTCTGGGCTATTTTGGTCCTTTGTGTTCTGTATTCATTTTATAATTATATTTCTTTTTCTACCATAAATCCATTTTAAATATGATCAACACTGAGTTAAATCACAGATCAGTTTGGAGATAATGAACACATTTACCATATTGAATGTTCTAGTTTTCTCCTATGATTTCCTTCTATATTTTTAAAAATTTAGATTTTGCAAAATGAAGAAAAATCTAATGGAAAAACATGGCCCATGTACTTAGATAAAAACTTCTCAAAAGGAGATGTTGAAAAGCTCAAAAGTAATATTAAAAATATTAAATCTTGGCAGTAATTAGGGAAAATTTAAATTATAACTGTTAATGAGATATCAATATAAACTCACCAACATAACTAAAATTAGAAAAAAAAATAATGCCATGTGTCGATAAAGACATGGAACTGGAATTCTCATAATTAACTGGAAACATAATTCAGATGAACATTACATAAAGTCTGATAATATGTATAAATGTGAAAATGGACATTTCTTATGACCTAGAAGTTTTATTTCTAGGTATATAGCTAACAGAAATACATTTCTATGTTTACCAAAAAATGTATACATGAGAACGTTGTAGTTTTATTCATGATAGCCCAAACTGGAAATGACTATGGTGTATTCACTAGATGGTATATTCTAAATCAGTGAAAATGAAGTAGTGGTATCTATATATAATGCACAGATTGGTAAGTCTCCTGAAATTTGAGCAAAAAAGGTGAGAAACAAGTGTATGCCTACTATTATTTCTTTTAACTAAATTTCAAAAACAAGCAAAATACTTCCATGGGTATAAAATTTAGGAGAGTGGTTAAATTTTGGAATGAATCAAGCAGTAAAATATATAAGGAAATTTCTTAAAATGTTCTATGTTTTGATATGATGATTGTTACACAGCTACATTTATCTCAAGAATAAAGTATGTGTGCAACCAAGATGTACAATTAAATGTAGTTTTCTGTATGTATATCATAATTCAACTAAAAAAACATAAATGAGAAATGTAAGAAGGAAAAGGAGACCTGATGTTACAACTTCCAGAACTCCAAATGATGGCCACATTTAGCCATCTGATTATAGACCCCATACATTCTAATGAAATTATTGGATGACTGTGATAAATGAATATACAAAATTAGAATATGGTTAATGAAACAGAAGAATCTTTTCATTGAAGGCTACATTTCTTACAGAATGTAGAGAACCTTCTAATATTTTACTGGAGAAATACCCCAAAATAAAGTTTAAATTTAAGAAGTCCTTCAAAAGTGAATTTCTACAATACTTTCATTTGAGCCATGGTTTTAATGGAGAAATACATAAAAACATAGGGTTTCTGCATTAAAGGACAGAATCTCGAGCAAAACATTCTCAAGTAGAAATTAAAACCCAAAGCAAATAACCTTGACCTGAGTTAATCCCAGACTGAAAGACATAGGACACAGATGTTCAAAGGAACATGTACTATCCTTTTATACTTCTCCATTATTTTTTAATAAAAAGTACAAAATAAATGGAAAATACCACAAGGTACAACTTTATTAGTTTCTGATTGTTATCATAAAGAATGAACACACAATTAAATAAGAGAATGTTCAAGAGCAGGATTTTTTACTAAAGTTGAATTTGAGTGTTCTGTATCAGATGAATAAATGAGCCTGAGGCAAGATAGAAATAAAGCAATATGTTACATAAAATAGTAGATAGGACTAGTTCCAATTTCCTTTTAAAAATGACAAATTCTCAAATTAGAATAAACTATAGATGATGTTTTTTTGGCAATTTTAAATGGTTATACCTTTAAAAAATAGAGTAATATATTTACATTCAACACAGTATTTACTAGTGTTTCCTATGTGTCAGGTATTTCAGGTTATTAAAGATAATGTAGTCAGAGCAAACAAAATCAAACATAATCCTTTCTGTGGAGTTTATAGCCACATGCCAGGGCACACTAAACATATATATATATGATACATATATTATATATGTCATATATATCATATATATATATATATATATATATATATATATATGGTAATTGGTAAGTATATGAAGAAGGGATGAACAGAATAGGAGGTCTTGGAAGACATCTTGGTTAAGTTTTTATATAAACCAAGACCTGAAGGAAGTGAGGGGGTGAGGTATGGGCCAAGCAGAGTGATTAAGAAAATAAAACCTTTGGGTTCTTGAAAAAGTATTTGGAATGAGGACTCAGTATGTAGAGAAGAACAAAGTGTGGAAAAAATAAACATAGACAAGGGCAACAAAGAGGTAGTGGGATGATGGTGGGAAGGAAAGATTTGATAATCCATGGTTAATATTAGAACTCTTGTCTAAGTGAGATGGCAATGACTAAAACTAAAAATTATGTTATAAATTAAAATGTTAATGGAGTAAGTTATTGAAAAGGTCAGTAATAGAATAATAAAGAAAATATATTTGTAATATTTTTAAATGATACCAATTTTTGAAGAAAGTTACATCAATAATGAAACCACAATAAATATTACTGCTAAACCTGAAATAATAGAAATACCAACAGAGCCACAATGAAAATTTGATGGAAATATATTTTTATATAGATCCTTTAAATCATCTCTATAAGATTATAACATATTTAATAGCAAAAAAGTATGAATAACAAAAATACACTGCAGATCTAATAGATTTTGTCTCTTGATACTCTGAAGCATAGTATGTAGTTGTATAAAATATGTACTTATTATTATAAATCCCCCATAAAGTTTGATTTAGAGGAAAAGCAATAGTTTAGTAATTTCATTTAAATTAGCAAAACAAAAATCTGAATTCTCAACCAGGCATTCAGAAAAATCTAGCTCTGTCATTATTACAAATGCTCTCCCCTATCCTTATGGAATGGACAGAGCTCTATAGATGTATCTGGTGCTTTACAGAGGCAGAAACATAACTTTCATCTTTAGTCCACTGAGGTATGTATTGATTTAGTGGCTGAATAAATTCAAGTGATCTTGTGAAGCCAAGTGTATTATAACTGTCTTGATGTGAAACATGTTATATATACAAAAACAAAGTTGAAAAGAGTAAAATGAGGGAAATATTTACAAAAATGTAGGAAGGATTAAAGGAACTGTCAATGAATGATGAAATACACAGGAACTAACTAGCATGAGTTAATAACCCTTATTAACTCTAAATCAAAAGAGACATAGTGAGAGAAGGATTAACACAAAGGAATCTCTGGCTTGGAAGAGGGCCAATGGACAGCAACTGCAACCATAAATACAATCTCTAAAAAAGTGCAGTTATTCTTAAATCGAGACCTAGGGGTTTGGAGTTGGGAGAAAATCAATCCTTGGCTTATCTATGGGAACTTCCAATATCCTTCCAGTACTGCTCATTGGTTGAACACAACCAGAAAATAGTAAGAGACCACAGGTGACAGAGTCTTCTCATACAAAGAAGGGGCAGAGAAGCTGGGTGCGTGAGCAAGGAGTGGGGCAGCAAACAGTATAATCAGCATTCCAGGTATCTCTCCTATTTTTTTCCTAGTAAAATGGGGACTTGGGATTCTGAATACCAAGAATACTAATGTTGTCCAGGGTAAGCCTTGCTAGGAAAACCAAGAAACCATTCCCTTTTGAGGCCAAATATTTACTCCTGACAGGGATAAGAGGTGACTTCTGGCTACTTTTGGGACCAAGTGACATAATATTCTTTCCCATTCTTCTGGGAAAAATCAGAGCCAGAATCAATTTCTCAACTACAAATGTTACAGAATGGGAAAGTGCTCTAAAAAAAGTAGGAACTAAAGACAACAAATAAGGAAGAAGGAACACTAGGTAAATTTAAGAATTCTTTTAAATAAAGTAAAACAGACTAATCTCTTATAAATGTGATCAGAAGAAGGAAAACAGGCTAAGAATCATTTCTGATATCTTCTCTACACAAATTTACTAAAGGCACAGGAGAACATTAATGTATTTTAAGAAGGTCCTACCACATGTACAAATTAAAAATGGATAATATATAAGAATGCAGGGAAAATGTCATTAAGTACACAAAATAGTTTTTAAGATGCATATTCTTTGATAATAATAACATTGTAAATTAATAATGCACTTATAAATTCAGATCAATTAATTTAAAATGCATTGAGGAAGAAACTAAGAGTACAAAGCCACATTTGTGGAGGAAATCATAGTCCATATGAGAACCCATGAGAAATGTTTTAGGTTCTACCCAGAGGTTCAATTTTTGTCTTTGCTTTTATCTTCATTAAAGAGAGAGAGAGAGAGAGAATAAATTGAATCAAGCTCTCAACCAAAAATGTTACAAAAAGGGAAAATGCTCTAAGGAAATTAGGAACTAAAGACAAACGAAGAAATTAGGAAGAAGAAACACTAGGTAAATTTAAGAATTGGGCTGGGGTTGTGGCTCAGTGGTAGAGCGCTTGCCTGCCATGCATGAGGCACTGAGTTCGATTCTCAGCACCACATATAAATAAATGAATAAAATAAAAGTCCATCAACATATAAAAAGTACTTTAAAAAATTTAAGAATTAGTTCTTTGCAATAAAATGAAACAGACTAATCTCGTATAAATGTGATCATGAAAAAACAAATACAAGAAATTTAAACAGAAAATATTAAAGATAAGCACAAAAGGTATAGAAACCAAAATTGGATTCTACATAGAACTTTAGTCTCTATTATTAAAAAAAAATTCCATGAACTGTGATACCAGATGTATGCTCACCCACATTTTTAAGAAATTGATCATTGGTAATAGCAAAATTACATAAATATCATCCCAATTCCATAAACTTATCCACAAATCTGGTTTTTAAAATCATTTAAGGTTTGGGGGTATAGCTTAATGATCGAGCAAGTGCTTAGCATGTGAGAGGCTCTGGGATCAATCCCCACCACCAATATATACAAACATATATAAACATATACATTACCCTTTCTTCTTGAAGGGGTAAAAAAAGTTGATAAAAATTAATTGCCTTTTGAAGTGCAATTGATTAGAATCACATACTGAATCTAATTAGGAGATCTACAATTATGTTAGCTAATAGTAAATCATATTAAATCAGTAAAATCTTTGTCATACAACTAGGATGGATTGCTACACTAGTTTTTCTAAGAATTTTGGATAGCTTCTGAATTCATAAAATGCAATGATGTATTTCTTGGGAGGAAAGGAAAGAAGCTTCTTTTCGAAAGGATACTTTTTCAGTAGTTTTAAAATCTTCTTGGATGAAATTCATTTTGTTTTCTCCTCTTTCCTGTGGAGTGTCTCCTCCACATTAGCTTATTGTTCTGTCATAAATCATAAGTTGTAGCATGTTCCCAAATTTTATACTTGTTACTTGATTTAACCCTGTTGCTCAGTTTCCTTTCCTTTCCCTGTCCACACTTCTAACTTGTGATCTGTACTTAAATGCTGCTCACAGTTTTGCTTTGTAGAGCTCAGATGCCACATTTATATTCTGATTTGTATTCACTGTGATGGCTGTTTTAGCATAAAGTGATTCCTGCTATCAATAATTTATTTTGGAAAATCACTTATTGAGAAGAAATTACTTCTAAGTGCAGTGATACCTTTATTACAATATTTGCTGAGAGCAAAGCTCATGTGTAATAAAGTAGGCCATGGTTTAAAAAAGCAAACAAAAGAAAAGTACAAAATCCTGTGAAACAGGATGACACTACCAAGTGCTTATGCTTGTCTCCACACTAGCTCTAGAGAAAAATGTATCCCCAGCTTCCTTTTATTGGTGAATTATTGAAGTTAGAACAAATCCCAGGTAAGATGGAAACATTTCTCATACAGCCATACTATCATTTCTTAACTTTTCCCACTCTTGTTTGTCATTAGCCCCCTTCATGAGCCACTCTGAATTCACTTCTACAGTTCTTTTTCTTCTGTTTTCTCAAATGAAAAAGGGATATTTAATTGGTTTAAATTAAGGTATTTTTCTTTAGATATTATTGTTTTCTTCAATGAGTTTTCTCTGCAACATATTTGCATTTCTAATCATTTCTTGTCTAATGAAATGAATATTTTTTCACAGCTAAAGTATTTTAACAATTACAAATATAATGGGGAAATTGAAGTATCTGTGAGACTTAAATGCCATCATTGTCTTCCATGTTCAAACTCTATCAATCCCCAATGCCTTTTAAAGATTATTATAAAGTGACTAGAATCAAAATATACCCTTAGGTATGTAACTAGGAGTTTATTGATTTAGTAAGATTTAATATTATTAACTGACATGATTTTAAATCTCATAATTAGGTTTAATATGGCTTATCACAATATAGTCTTATCACAGGGTGTCAACTTTTTTTTTTTACTAAGAAACATCAGATCTACAACATGAGATAGCACAAAGAAAATAATATAATTGCTATATATTATTAAACCACAAGCTGAATGTCAGTACTT
The DNA here is from genome assembly GCA_028644305.1 of Xerus rutilus. NCBI lineage: Eukaryota > Metazoa > Chordata > Mammalia > Rodentia > Sciuridae > Xerus > Xerus rutilus. The sequence goes on from CM053417.1 coordinate 96,850,658, forward strand.
TAAAAACCTAGAGTGAAAATTCAGATGTCAGTTATGGTCAAATCTTCACTTAATCACATCACTGAAACTTGTCACTGAATTAGATTGAATGGTTGTCAGATGTTACTAATCTCAAAGATGATGTAGTGTTCACTCTTGCCAGCATATGAATTTAGGTAAAGAAGATTCTAAACTGTTCTTAAAACAAGTATTTTATGTGTCCTTTAGATATTCACAAGCTTAAATAGTCATATAATGAACATTTTGGAGTGTGTCAGAATGTAATATCTTTCACTGAATATAAACTGCTTCCATTTATCACTCAAAAATCCAGTGTTCAAATATAACTCTAAATTTTAAAGTTAATTTATATTAGACAAGTATTATTTCTTTCAATAAATTTTCATTCTACATGATAGGCCTATAAAATATCTGCACTTTATGTGAATTCATTCCCAAAGATCCAGGAGAAGTAGATTCTTTTAACTCTCTAACTCAACACCTATAGGGGTTTTGCCAAAAGTTTTCATGATTTTGGATTCACTCCATCATCTGAGAAATATGCTCGCAGTAGTTGCTATATTTCTTCCAAAGTATTCTTCTGCAGAACATAAAAATATACACAAACATGTCTTGTATTCTTTAAATTCAAATTCAGATGCATGGTGATAACATTACTTTTAAATTGGAGTATGTTTTCATTTAAAATAATTGGATATGGGGCTGGGGTTATGGCGCAGTGGTAGCGTGCTCGCCTAGCACGCGGGAGGCCCTGGGTTCGATCCTCAGCACCACATAAAAAAATAAAATAAAGATATTGTGTCCACCTATAACTAAAAAATAAATATTTTAAAAAAATAAAATAAAATAATTGGATAAAGTAGGTTGTTTAACCCTTTTTAGTATATATCTGTTGCATCAAGGTAAAATAGTATTTTTTTTCTGAATATTAAACTTAAAAGTGGGTAGTCATTTATCTATAATATATACATATGGTGGTGTGTTGGGATAATAATTATATGGTTACAAATTATAATGTTTTACATTTTTCTTATTATAATTAATGCCAATCTTTTAACTTAATTTTTACTGTAACCTACAATTATTTGAAATCAGTATACGTGGCTCAAGCTTACAAAGCTGTGGCTATATAAGATTGTTGCTACAGTGGCAATCTATATTGCCAGATTTAAGATAGATATATACTACTTAGGAAACTTCAAATTCAATAATATTATATTAAAACTGTATATATTTTCACCTTTTTTGTATTGTGCAATTATTGTTGAGAACAGTGTTCATTGTCTCAAGCAATGTCATCAAGTATATAATACCCCATAGAGGAAATTTTGCTGAGTTTAGTTGTAGTAGCTACTTTGCCAGAAAGTTTAGTTTGCATTTCATGTAGCCTACCTTCATTGAAATTTCTATTTTGATATATACATTCTAATTTCTTTCACACTTTAAATATTTGTATGTTCATAAGATTATTTCAACTGCCTCAAACCTTTATTTTCAAGGATAATATAGGCAGTATATAAATAATTGAAAACACAGTACCATTAAAAAGAATTCCCTTGTGATATATCATTGTGATCAAAAGCTCATTCAAAATATAGAGAAAACTTAATTATTTCACTTGTCTCTAAACCAGTTGATGAAACAATACATTTTAAATCTATTTCTAATTAGTTTAATGGAATGATACATTTTTAAATCTACTTCTGACTTCAATCTTCTGTGTGTGCCATATGGCAGGTGGTCAAAATATTTAATAAGTGACAGAATACCTGAAACTTAATCACTGGAGGTAGGGACAATATCTTCATAGTGAGTACTGTCAGTTAAATTTCATGATACATTCTGAGTCAAAATGTGCTTTTAAAAAGTATTTTCCTATGAGCCAGGTCCCCAATGGCAGTATGTCTCACTATTTACCTTGTATATATTGAGCTATTCATCATTTAATAAAATAAAAGATTCAATACATGAATGTCTCAGTGGAAGAAAATAGGTATGATTTATGCCCATAAGTCTTTAAGTTTTAAATAGTGTAAATTTTAAACATGATTAAAAAGCACATGCTGCAAGACAGTGAAAGTATGTTGCCTTTCCTGCATTTTTTTGATATTTTAAATGCATTCTATTTAGAAAGATTATATAAATACTTGAGCTTCTCTTGAATATGGAGAAGACTCTTTAGCTTGACTACATGATGGCATACATTTTATAAAAGGCACTTAACACATTTAAAAAGCAAATCTGTTCTTTTGGAATGTTGGAAGGAACTTCTCAGGTTATATACACCTTATGAGAAAGAAATACTATATACCTTTCTCTGTTCAATGAATCCTATTCCACTATTCTTTCTATAAAGCAAATTTAAAAGTAATATAAACATGTGCACATTAATAATCTCTCACAGAATCATCACATTCCATGTTTACTCTTACAATTTTCTTAAATATTCTTAAATCTTGAATATATCTACATAATATTTATAGCTATTTGTATAAATACTTTTACTATAATCACCATGGGATATGTGAAGCTAGTATATAGAAATTATTAGTGACAGTGCTAAAAATTGCATGCATGTTCTGAAGGCACCTAGAATAAAACAGAACAGTGATATTTCTTGCCCATTTTGAGTAAGCAAAGAAAGAAAATATTCTTCCACAAGCTCATTTATAAGCTAGACCACCTGCAACTGACAATTCTGAAATACTTATGTATTGATCTTAGAATTACTAAACACACACACATACACATGGAAAATCAGAGGTTTTGTTTTAAATACTAATGTGGGGACAGAAAAGGAGCCCCCTCCAATTCTCGTCCACACACCTTGTAGAATGGACAACACTAGACTACTCCATTCTAAAACCCCATTTATTAGGACTTCCACATGCATTTTTAGAATATTGCTCATTCTGACTCAAGAAATCTTTGCCCAAGAGTTCACATTTAAATATTCTACTGGAATCAAATAAGGTTCTATTATGGAAGGCAAATGGTAGGAATATTCTGTTCTCTAAAATTACATTTGAATATAGCATCACCTAAGGATGATAATGCTAAACTGAGTCAGAATCTAATATTTCTTTGTGAGTAAAGTCTTAGGCCTATTGACAGGAATGCTAAAAGCCAAGAGTTATATGTAGGTAAGCATATTTCTAAATATATTCAATGCATCCTATTAAATTTCACACATAATATCGATTTTCATACCTATTAATTTCATATGAAATGTTTTTATTGTGCAGAATAAAAAACCAAAAATTTGGTTATCCTTAATGACCTTAATATTATATCTATCTAGTGATTTTCACAACAGTGATCAATACAGTAGGTGTGTGTATTAACACATGTCATATCAATATTTTTGTTTCCTTTAGTAGACAGATAAATTAATAACTGTGTAGCATATATTTTAACAGGTTAAAATATTTTCCCCTAACACAGTTCTTTAGCAATTAGACTATTGAGAATCCTTGGAAGACATAATTACAAAGCATGCATTAGAAAAAAATTGTAAAAGAAAAGAAACAACAATTTTATAATATGTGAATGATTGTTTAAGAGTTGCTAATAATGGCATGAAGAGGGTTGGTTCATACCTCAAGGGCTTAGGAAGGAGGATCACAAGTTTCTTTGAGGCCATCCTGGACAATTTAATGAGACAAAGTAAACAAATCATATGCCCAGGCCAGCCTGGGCAATTTAAAGAGCCATGGTAGTTTGCTTATGTAGCATGTATGAGGTCCTGGGTCCATCCCCTGGAAGCACAGAACAAAAACAAACAAATGAACAAAGAGTAGCTAATAATGAATTTGAAAGCACTATCATTTAGTGCTATAGGGTAAGAAATATTTCATTATAACAGCAATCAACATATGAGAATTCATACTCAATATGAATTTGACTTGTGAAAATGAGCCTTCAAGAATAAGATAAAAACCATCCACAAGAAATACCCTTTGGGCAAAACAAAAATATTCCTCCTCCTCTAGACTCTTTATGGTAATTATTGTTATTTCTCATAATTGTTGGTAGTTTGAAGAAGAGATGTACATCAAGAGACAAAATGTAATCAGAATAATATTTCTTGTCTATGTGATAGTGTGTAATATTAACTTGGTAAGACAGTAGTAAGGCATTTTGGGAAGAATACTCCAAGTCCAATTAATCGTTTGTCTCTCTTTTTAAAATCTGATTTGAACTCTGCTCTTGTGAAAACTTTGTCTATCTTTGATATTGTTTCCCTCTGGGCTAAATACACATAAACATAAAATGTACAGAAACTGTAATATTTACATAACTGATACATACTGGATGTTGTGGGCACAATTAAAGCTGTGTGCAGAGATAAATGTATAGTTTTAAAAGGTCTTTTAAAAGATAGAAATAAACGAATTAGTATATATTGTAAATAATTTAAGAAAAGAAACAATAATGAAAATTGCAATCAAAATAAAATACAAAAAAATAGGACAAATCCATTCAAAGCTGGCTCTTTGAAAAGATCAGCAAAATAGACAAAGCTCTTCTAATACTAACAAAGGAAGATTAGAATAAAAACATACAAGGTTAGTAATGAGAAAGCCTGCATAAAACATTTACAGAAGAAATTAAGAGAATAATACAAGAAATTCTATAACAATAATTTCATAAAAATTCTAGGAAATGAATGATTTCCTAGTATAATGCAAATTACCAAAATAGAGAAAAGAATAAGGGGAAATTAAGCCTAGACTAATTACCCCAGAAAGTATTTGTATGTTATTAGGGATCCAACACTGAAAAATGTACTAAGAATCTTCTCAAATGAACTTAAGTAATTCCTACATTTTAGCGATTCCAGAGCATATGAAAAAATAAAACTCCAAATTTCCTTTTGTGATATCAGATTAATGTTAGTACCAACAGTCAGAAAACATAAATCATAAATTCATAAGATAGTCTCATGTTTGAATAAAATTCTATTATGTTGTATGATATAAATTTGCTTATAATCACCTCTAAAATGTGGTAAGAATTCAATAAGTGTTAAGTTCTTTTACCGAGGATTGAACTCAAGGGCACTCGAACACTGAGCCACATCCCCATCCCTATTTTTGTGTTTTATGTAGAGACAGGGTCTCACTGAGTTGCTTAGTGCCTCATCATTGCTGAGGCTAGCTTTGAACTCGCGATTCTCCTGTCTCAGCCTCCCTAAGTGCTGGGATTACAGTTGTGCACCACTGCATCCGGCTTAAATGTTGGATTCTAGTTACAAAGTGCACTCAAATTTAAGAAGGAAAGGAAAACCACTCTATAGAAAAAATGAACAAATCATATTAAGACAATTCACAGGTGGAATTTAATAGTCAATCATACAAAAATATATTCCAAATATGCTAGGAATCATGGCAATAAAAACAAAGTGATATATTTTTACTCAGCAGAAAAGAAAAACAGAAAGCATAAATGCCTATTGATGGTGAGACAAGAGCCTGCTTTTAAAAATGTTTTTACTAGTGCATTATAGTTATATAGTAGTGGGGTTCATTTTGATATAATTATGCATGTATGGAATATAAATAGATACAACTGGCTAAAATAAATGTAAAGCATTTTAGAAAAACTTGTGGAAATATTTACTAATTTTTTTTCTCTCTCTCTTACATTCTTTGCCCTAGTAGATACCTTCCTGACAATTATTGTTTAAACAGTAGAACCATTCTTATCTGAGGATCTAATTACAAAATGTCTGGCTCTGCATTATATAAAGTGGTAAAACAAATCAAATCAAAACATATCAAAACCCTAGAAACAAAGTGAATGTCCACCAACATGAGAATGGCTAACCACTCTATGATAATCCAAACCATGAAATAGAATGTAGCCATTAAAATGAATGATGTGATTGTTTGATAAAAGTGAAATTCAATACTATCAGTATATTATCTTATATGCCTTTTAAAAAGATTATGTCTTTAACAATTTGTGCCTATGTTAAATCATACATGAAAACTCATGCATTCAATGATTATATAAAGAGGGAAAATATGAAAGAGGAATTCACTGAATTCAATTGGTTTAAAAAAGAGTGGCAAGCAAAATTGAAAACAAATTATCTCAAGAAAAAGAGCAGCATATGAAATCTCATTCAGGCTTTTGTGGAAAATGAAAAATCAAAATTTTTAGCATTTTGAAATGTACAGTACACTACGTTTTTGTTATTTATGGTCATTGTACTGTGCAAATTATACACCACAACTTCTTGCTCCTGTGTAAATGTAACTTCTTGGTACTCATTGATCAACTTTGCCTCATCCCTCCATCCCCCTTACTTTCACAGTCTCTGGTAACAGTTAAATTCTCCACTTCAATAAAATAAACTTTATTAAATTTGAGATATGAATAAAATTATATGGGATTTTTTTCTGTGCCTGGCTTATTTCACATAACATGATGATCCCCAGTTCTATCCATGCAAATTACATAATTTCTCTCATTTTTATGACTGAATAGTATTGCATTTTATATATGCACTGTATTTTCTTTATCCATTCATAAGTTGATGGACACAGGTTATTTCAATTTCTTACTTACTGTGAATAGTGTCACAAAGGATAGGAGAGTGCACATGTTTGTTTGACATAACTGTTTTTCATTTCCTTTGAATGTATACACCTTAGTGGGATTGTGCTATTTTTACTTTTTGAAGGAACACTTATACTGTTTATCATAATGTCTGCACTAAGCTATATTCCTACCACCAATGTGCATGGGTTTCCTTTTTTCTATATCCTTGACAGGACTTGTTGTATTTTGTCTTTTTGATAGTAGCCATTCTTTCTATGGTGAGATGGTATCTCATTGTAGTTTGATTTGCATTTCCCTGCTGAGTGATGTTTAATATTTTTTCAGGTGCTTCTTAGTCATTTGTATATGTTTTTTTTAGAAATGGCTATTAAGTACTATTGCCTTTTAAAAAATCACATTGATTTAATATTTTGAGTTAAGTTCCACATATATTTTATATTAACCACTATTTAGATGTATGATAGGCAAATAAATATTTTCTCCCATTCTGTGGGTTATCTCTTCACCTTATTATTTACTTGACTATGAAGAAGCTTTTTAGTTTGATGTAATACCATTTGTCTGTTTTGGCTTTTGATGCCTATGCATTTGTGGTCATACCCAAAAAGTTGTTTTTTAGAGCAATGTCATAGAGTTTTCTGCCTGTTTTCTTCTACTAGTTTTACAACTTCAAGTTTCATATTTAAGTCTCTAAATACTTTGAGTTCATTTTCAATATATAGTATAAGATAGGGATCTAAATTTTATTCTTTCACTTGTTAATGTACAGTTTTCCCAGAATTTATTGAGTGTTCTTTCCCCGTTTTGTATTACTGGCTTTTTGAGAAAAACCTATTGAGTGTAAATATATAGGTTTTTAGGCTCTATTCTGTCCCATTGCTATATGTGTCTTTTTTAGATGCCAGTATCAGGCTGTTTTGATTACTATATATTGAGTATAATTTGAATTTAGGGAGTGTGATCCCTCCCATTTGGTGTTTTAGGTCAAGATTGCTATTGTTATTCAGGTTTTTTGTGGTTCCCTATGAACTTGAGGACTGTTTTATTTTTTCCTACTTTTATGAACACTGTCACTGGAATTTTAACAGGAATTATATTTAATTTGTAGATTTTTTGAGTACTTCAGACATTTTAATAATATTCTTCTAGTCTACAAATAGATGTCTGTTTTTGTGTATTCTTCAATATCTTTCATCAATTTTTCTCTTTAAATATTTTTTATTATTTCAAGTACACGTATTTTACCATCTTGTTTATATTTATTTCTAAATATTTTATTTTTTCAATAGCTGTTGTGAATGAGATTCTTTTCTTGATATTATTTTTTCAGATAGTATCATTTTTAGTATGTAAAAACACCATTGTTTTTGAATCCTTAGTTTGTGTCCTACAAATTTAGTGAGTTGATTTTAGTTCTAATAGTGTTTTGGTGCAGTCTATAGAGATTTCTATTTATAATATGTCACTTGAGAAAAGGAGATTACACTTTTACTTCTCCCTTTGTACTATAGATCATGTTTCTTTCTTTTGTTTACTTTCTCTGGCTAAGTCTTCCAGTACTATTTGGAATAGAAGCAGCAAAAGCAGGGATCTTTGTCTTCTTACTGATCTTAAAGAAGAGGCTTTTAAATGTTCATTATTGATTGTGTTAACTGTGGGTTTGTCTTACATCATGTTTATTATGTTAAGGTATCATTTTAAACACTGTAACTATACAACTATGTTACATTGAGTATATTGCCATTTATGGACAATCATCACCATTATTCATCTCCAGAGTTGTTTGATTGCTTATCATCCCAAACCTAATTTACCTGCATTAAATAAGAACTTCTCATTTCCCTCTCAGTCCCCGGTAACCTCCATTCTTTCTGTCTCTACAAATTTGACTATTCTAGGTTCCTCAATGAGTGAAATTATGCAATATTTAATATTTTGGTCTTGTTAATTTCTTTTTTAATGCATCTATTTTTAATTCTTCTTAGATATACATGACAGTAGAGTATATTTTGACATAATATAATAAATACATGGAGTATAACTTATTTTAATCAGGATCCCATTCTTGTAGTTGTACATAATGTGGAGTTTCACTTGTGGTGTATTCATATATGAACATAGGAAAATAATGTCAGATTCATTTCACTGTCTTTTCTATTCCTATTCCCCCTCCCTTCCCTTCATCACCCTTTGTCTAATCCACTGATCTAGCATTTTTCCAAGGTTCATGGATATGGCTTGTATCAGAGTTTTTCCTCCCTCCCTTTTTCCCTCTCTCCCTTCCTCTCTCCCTCCCTTCCTCTTCTTTCTTTCCTGCCTTCCTTCCTTCAATCTTTCCTTATTGAGGATTGAACTCAGGAGTCCTCTACCACTGAGCTACATCTCCAGCCCTTTTTATTTTTTTTAATGATGTGCTATTATTTTTTTATATCTTTACTAATTTTATGTGGTGCTGAGGATCGAACCCAGTGCCTCACGTATGCGAGGCAAGTGTTCAACCGCTGAGCCATAACCCCAGCCTGCCTTTTTATTTTTTTAATCTCAAGATAGGATCTCACTCAATTGCCCAGTCTGGGCTTGAATTTGTAATCTTTCTGTCTCAGCCTTCCAAGCAGCTGGTATTACAGGAGTGTTCTGACACTCCCAGATAGAATTTCATTTCTTTAAAAGACAGAAAATATTCTTCTTTGTGTGTGTGTATTTCTACCTTTTGACTACTATGGATAATAATATGCTATGAACATTGGTATATAAATATCTCTTCAAGTATCTGCATCCAACTCTTTTTTCTTTTTAATTCTGGGTATATACCTAAATGTGAAATTACTGGAACTTATATGATTGTCATTAGTTTTCATTATGTGAACTCTTATTACCATCTGAGTTTCTTGGTGTTTAGGATTCTTTAATTGTTTTTATTAGAACTGAGCACAATACCTGAACATAAGAGAAATTGGAACTTAAAAGAGATTTTATGAAAATAAGCAAATGGAGAATCCATTTCCCCTCTACAATGACATGTTTTGTAACAGTGGATAGGAACTGCCTATTCCTTGCTCCATATCCCCCCAGGATTAACCATGTAGCAAGTGAAAACATTACTGTCAGCAGTAATTTCCCTTGTATAAGTGTATTTCCCAAAAATAATCACATTATTCTCTGTTTAAATAATTAATCAACAATGCATGATATAATTATCACTTTCAGTAGAATTTATTTCTATGAAAGCAGAAAGGTCTTCCTTTTTTGTGCTCTATGTATGTTAATGCCTAGAATGTAGGCAAAAGATATTTGTTGAATGAATGAATTAATGAATCAATTGAAAAATTTATAGTGAAATTCCATACAGAGGAACTCTTCATCTACTTCCATGTGAGAATATCCATATAAAATGTAAATGATAGCACATTTTTGTTGGTAAATTATCAATATATTCTGAAATCTTATAAAATTAACTATAATATGGGGGGCGGTTCCAAGATGGCGGCGTAGACAGTCCACTCTGCGCTAGGCTCTTAGGGACCAAGGCTGGAAGTGGTGGAGGCGCCGTTTTCCAGCCAGCTTCCTGGCATCATTCTGCAGCTCAACATCCCACGCAGGAATTTCGCTCGTGTGTGTGAGTACAGGATCAACAAGAGGCAGCGGTAGCCAGGAGGCGTGGCTGCGGCGCCGGCCGCAGGAACGCGGTTGCAGCCCGGGCCTCGGCCCAGGGCTACGACTATCTGAAACTGAGACTGGAAGTAGCGGGGTGCCAGCTTCCAACCAGTTTTTGGCAGCTCTCTGCGCCTTGCCGCCCCACGCAAGAGCCTCGCGCACGTGTGTGAGTGAGCACAGGGCCACCGGGAGGCAGCGGTAGCCGGAGGCGTGGCTTCAGCGCCGGCCGGAGGAACGCGGTTGCAGCCCGGGCCTC